>CM038146.1:42986162-43605407 GCA_021437245.1 Aegilops speltoides
TTTGTCAAGAAAACATCTTTAACACCAAGAATATGATCACCTTTGATTAGCTTGTCTGGTTCGCATACCAACATGTCCAAGCCTTCTATGCCATAACCAACCTTTAGCGGTTTAGCAATGAAGCAAGTTCTAGGTTGGGCTTTCTTAGTGAAATCAACAATATATAGATCACCTCTACGGATCGGTAAATGCCATGTTATGATTGTCATGACGAAAGACTTGGCAATCTACTTGATGAATAGCACATTGAATCCAAAAGTCAGCTAATCTAGACACGGAAAGTAAATTGTATCCAAGTGATTCAACAAGCATGACATTTTGAATAGAGCTATCATGAGATATGGCCACCTTACCAAGGCCAAGTACCTTACCCTTGGAGTTGTCTCCAAAAGTCACATACTTGCGTGGACCATCGTTCTTTGCAAGCTCTCGAAACATGTCTTCATCTCGGTCATGTGATCGGTGCATCCACTATCAAGAATCCACTCTTTTCGCGGATATGTAGTCTCTCAGATTAGCCATAAGATTGAGACTCTTCATGATCTTGTCTAGCTCGGTGTCGAATCGGAGTAATCATCATCATGCTCATGCTCATCATCATATTGACCCATAGATAGTTCATCATCAACACCTAGGTCAATTTGACAACAACTTGCATTAGTTTTGTCAATGTGACAATAATCATCGGAATGCAATACAAGAGCATTTCTAATTAGAGCATTGATAAGACAAGGATCACCCTTCTTTGTCATGAGATCACGAAGCTCAAAGAAGCATTTATCAAAGTTTGGATCATTGGGCATCATATCAAATTCAATAGTCTTGTATAGAATTTCATCAAGACCTCTCAAAGAGCAGTCGGATAAAGTTCTTCCAAGAACTTCACATACATAAGCGCACTCAAAGTTTGTGGAGCTTAAGCAAGTTATCGGGTAACCCTCTAATGATAAGATTCTAGTTCTAAGGTTGAAGCAAATCAAGCTCTTCATCCATGGTAGGGTGCAATGGGTCAAATGGAGGTACATATGGGGTTTCAACATATTTGCATAAGTTATACATCTTAAAGATAATAAGCATTTCAATCCTCCATGAGTTATAGGACACTCCACTAAGAATAGGCACTTTATGGCTAACACTCCCAAGCGTGAACCGTCCATCTTCCTCCAATGGTGTGTAAACCAAAGCAATGGAGACCAAAGCTCGATACCAATTATAGGATCGAAGAAGGTGAGAGTGTCTAGAGGGGGTGATTAACTACTCGACAAGATAAAAATTATGCCTTTTGACAAAGACAAGTTTTTGGTAGATTTTGCATAACACACAAGTCAAGTAGCATACTACACATGCAATTCTAGAGTATGGGCAGCGGAAAGTAAATTGCAAATAAAAAAAGGGGAAGCAAATGCTTTAGCCAATTTTTCTTTTCCATGGGGGAAATTCCCTTGGGAATTCCCCATGGCCAGATCCCGGGGCTCCCCCGAATAGAAGGCAACCTTTCATTCAGGCCTTAGGGGAAGCCTTTGGGTTCTTCCTGGCACCCTTGCCCTTCAAATTCTTTTAATCCCTCTTCTCCCCCCTTTGGGCCCCCCTCCAAAAAATAGTGGTTTGTGAATAACCCTTGTCTTTCTTTGATTTCCCCCTAACCCCTCCTTTGGGCTTTAAGAAATTGGGGAAAGAACTTGGGAATAGGTCGTTCATTTTGGGCAAAAGTTCAACACAAAAGGCTCTTTAAAGTGGTGGATGGTGATTTTCATGGCCTTCCACAAGGAAATTTAACCTCCAACAAAAATTAATTACCACATTTGAAATTGGTACAGTTGACAATCTCCTTCAAATCTTGGCTTGGGATTTTTGGGACCAAAATCAAATCGGGCATTGGTGAAAAAACTTCCAACTCGTGGACCATTCTCATTGGTCACCTTATAGAAGTTCAACGTCTAAGTTTGGAAGACCAGTTCAGATGGAAAAGAATTTAGGTTTGGCTTGGCTGAGGTGGTTCATCTCGGGTTATTTGGAAATCGGTGGGACCGAGTTACTTATAGTGTATCGGTGAGAGTTCTGAGGGGATTGCACTAAGCACAGCCGGATCCTTCAAACCTAACCTTTTATAGTTTGGCTTTCCTAGGATAATTATCTGGATTCCTAAACCTGGAGTCCGTTTGCCAATGCTTCCAGCATTTGAGGTCCACCTTTGGCCTTTTGCTGCCAAGTGATTGAATTTCACGAAACATACTTGATAAAGCCATTAGTCCACCAACAAAATATTGTCTAATACCAAAACCCCCGAGAGCAAATGGTAGCCATTCTATGTAAATCTTGGAAGTTCCTTCCAATGGGCAATCTCTTCTAGAAGCACACCTTAGGTCAGATGGCTTCTCTTGGCTGACAACTTGCTTGTTTCTAATTCCCTCTTCTTCCCTTTGTTTTCTTGAAACAGTGCTGTTGACATCAACACTTGATCCCTTCGATTTCTACTCGAGGCCTTTTGCATTGCAAGAGCTGGAATAGTCTTCATCCCTTGATATTATAGTTTCAAAACTCTTGTAGCTTGGTGGCGTGAGAAATTATCAGCCTCATCAAAATTAACTCGGTTGACAAGGATTTACCCGAACTTTTGAGTATACTCGGGAGAACATTCTCATCTTGATGTATTTATTGGAGATCAATCTTAAACCATTTGCTGAAAATAACTTCAACTCTGGAACATCTCATAGATGCTTAAAAGGTCGTTGAAACCAGTTCAACTGAATCAAAAATATAGATAGTCATCACTTTGCTTGAAGGTTCTTCTCGTCGAGTTAATGGGCAATCACCAGGGTGCTTCATAATTTTACGTACCATGAGTTCCTCGGATTGAGACCAGTCCGTTAATTGCTACCCATCTTTAATTTGCTTTCTCAGGACCATTAAATTAGGAAAAAACAACACGAGCCATTTCTACAAACAAACATAGCCAAGCAAATACTCGGTACTAATTCATGATAATTTAATTCAATTAAACATATTACTTAAGAATCTTAGGCCATTCCATCACAATATTGTGTCCAAATCAAAAACCATAAGATCATCACTAGTTGGAGAGTTTTCAATGGTGCTATGTTACAACACTATGATTCACCTACCTTCGTCTTCTTTCGAGGCCATATTGCATATGCTAGGCTGTCTTTAACCTCATATTTGCGAACTGGCGGCACCTTGTAATGAGTTGGCTTATCACCCGTATCACTGTGTGGGACGAAATTTGCACGGTGCATCTCGGGAGAAACCTTCTTGTAGTTTTGGTGAGAGATCATCAAATGCTTCAATCAAACAAATAGTGAATAAAGTATAAACATCTGATAATATTAATGATATATATGCCCATCATCATCTTGTGCTTTAATCTCCATTCAAGCATTCAATCACCATAACTCTGGGACATCCTTGACTCCATGCGTAGCTCGTTGTCGTTTCGCCATACATTGCTTCTCGCTATGCTACGCTTAGTGATGTAAAGCAATGAGAGCGGCAGTTTATCCAATAGCGATAACCATATGGCTCTAGACGTGATATAGCCGGTTACAATTAACTGTCTCTCGATACAATAAAATTAGCATCAAGTCTTGGCCATATCACATCACAACAAGCAAACAAGTTAGCTTCTCTACTTTGATTGTTGCAAGTTCTTATGCGTATGGGCTTAGCAGAACATCTCCACCTCAGAAACCAGCAAAGTTTGTCAATGATGCTGTTAACCGACAGGACGAGGCGTAGTCATGGTTCAACTAAAGTTGGGCTCACCTATCACTATTGAACACGGAGGTAACCATCTCGAAGGTCTGCGATGTCGGTCGAGGCGCCATCACAATAGCTGACCGTATGTACAACTTTGGTAGCTCTATGCGTAGCCCACAACTCACTTGCTACCGTGAATATAAGCATCAACCATAACCGTGGGTGCGGATGCCCTTGTTGGGGAAGCGAGTAATCCTTCATGGGAAGAATTTTCTTACGAACAAGATAGGTGATAGTATAGCAATGAGAGGGAAGAGGTGTCAGTGCCTTCTGACTAGGTAGGCATAGTGCGTGTAACGTCCTCCCAAGAAGTTGTCGTAGGATCATCCATCGTCCGACCGAGTAAGCACACTCGACTCTCGGTGCGAAACGTTCGCCATGGGACTCTCTACGATCCAGTGAAAGAGCATTTCGCTGCATGGAAGGTGCGATAACTTCCTGCTAGCGATGGGTGCTAAACTAGCCTATAAATGATATGGTAGGCGGCACCTGACGCACGAGTAGCTCCTAGCTCAATGTTGCTATAGGTCCCCTCCTTATGATGGGCATGGGAGGGGCTTGAGGACAATGGCAAGTCCATCCATCCTCAGTGTGTCAAGTTGGACTCCGCTTTTAATACCATACTCAGGAATCACGATACGGGAAGGTCAGACAGTGGGCGCGTAGTCATTGGGAGGTGGAAGAACTTGGCGTCATCGTGGCTTCAACTGCTGACCTATGAGCTAGCCCTCTGGCTGTTCGACTGTCGGTAGCTCCGTGAAAGCGCATCGAATGTGATAGCGGTGATCCGGCGGAGATTCTCATGGTCGGCCCTCGCGATCCTCGGTTTCGCCCGGCGGTGGAGCAGCCGGAGGCGACCTGTGCATGAACACGAGTACCAGCCGAGACACTCGACTCTCTGAGAGAAGAGCTTCGTCGTAGGAACATGGATGCGTTACATACTCCTATCGCGGAGACCCACGAGGCTCGTGCCTTGGAGGAAGCACGTTTGGCCAATGTGGCTGAGCAGCTCGCTGGAGAATCTTCAGCGAGCACTTTCGGCGGCGTCTTGGCAGCGACTCCTGAATCCGGTCGGCGTCGGCTTTTCCCACCGACTCGGGTATACGCGCACCAATTCAGAATTTAGCAGTACCTTTCGCAAGAGTCCATCCAGCCGTCGGTCGGAAGCTGGAAGGGCTTGCGGCGATCGATTTACTCCGAGCAGCGGTGACGAACTCAGCGTGTCGCGATCGCGCAGCAGGATTCCGGTCGATCCGTCGCTGTGAACAACATCGATCGACTCCACGATCCCGGATCGCCTCCACGGCGGGAAGGCGCGACAACCGGCGAGCAGCTCGGAGACCCGAGTCGACGAGATGATAGGCGTCAGTGCCCTCTCCCCTCGGGGAAGGTCATCGCTCCTCGGCGACAAGATGACGAAGACAATTGATGCAGGCGAAGGATTCGATCGACCCGGGGAACCGAGCTTTGATGCGGTCCATTATTGTGCAAGATGCGGTTGGCCGGAACGAGCCCATCGAGGAGGACCGAGAGGATGCACCCACCAGCGATCGAGTGCATGTCTACGGTCGAGTGTTTAAGCGGGAGCTATCGAGGCGCGATGATTCCCCCAATTTCAGATTGGCGGCGAGTCTGCAAGTTCCTTGGAGAATCTAAGCACGAAACTTGGCTCGAAGATTACAGTGGCTGTTGATTGGTGGTGGAAATGGCGAGGTGGCCATGAAACATTGCCCCTCATGTTGGAAGGTTCGGCGGAGCATGGTTGAGTCAATTACCTCACAGCAGCATATATACTTGGGAGGATTTGTCCGAGTATTCGTCGGGACTTTGAAGGAACTTGCAAGCGACCAGCTGGTTTGTGAGCTGCAAGTTTGTGTGCGAAGACCAATGAAACTCTCCGAGAGTACATTGGAGGTGGATTACCTGCACAATACCGTGGAAAATGTGTCAGAGACCATCGGTGGTTTCGCCTTCAGGGCGAGGTCAAAAAGCAGAGAATTGAGTCGAAGTTCGGTCGAACCGGAGACATGACCTTGAGTCGAATGATGGAGATTGCTAGCAAATCGCATGTGGCGAGGAAGAAACCGACTCGAGGCGGCAAGTACAAGCCGGTCGATCGGAGAAGGGTAATTCGGTCGGAAGCAAAAGCGCAAAGCCGAGCCAGCAGCTCTGGAGAGGCCTGGCGTCACTCAAGGGAAGTTCAAGGGAAACCCAAAGGATCACGGAATCGAAGAAAGTAAAAGATAAAGAAGGAAATGGCGTGTTGGATATGCCATGCCATATTCACACGAAGAAAGATGAAGAGGCAACATTATTTACCCAAAGCACACCTGCGCGGTGTCGACTCTGATCCAGCGGTTTGGGGCAAGCAGTCTAAGGACAAGGAGAAGAGGCGGACAAGGCGGAGATAAAGAGGACGGTGAGGAGGAATACCGCATGTCAACTCCACTCGATGATCTTCGCGGATGTGGAAAGCAAAAGTCATTGAAAGTCATCAATCGAGAGGTGAATATGGTTGCCCAGTTAAGCCAAGTTATGTGAAATGGTCCCGGACACCCATCACATTCGACCGGTCGATCACCCGACTCACATTGCCACCACAGGCGGCAAGCGCTGATGGTCGACCCGGTTGTCGAAGGCACTTTCGGTGACAAAAGTGTTGATGGATGGCGGTAGTGGGCTGAATTTGCTGTATCGCGGATACATTGAAAGGATGGGCATTCCGATGTCGATTGGCGCTTGACAATATGAGTTTCCGCGAGTCATACCGGGGAAGAAGGCCAACTCACTCGGCCAAATAGCCCTTGGCGTGGTTTTGGTGATTCCAAGCACTTCCATAAAGAAAAGTTGACCTTTGAGGTTGTAGATTTTGAGTGCATATCATGCCATTTTGGGGAGGCCGCCTATACACGATTCATGGCTCGACCATGCTCGTGTACCTCAAACTGAAAATGCCGGGACCCAAAGGGTGATCCTTTGTCACGGCGATAGGAAGAAGGCGGAAGAGTGCTTCGGAAGGGCTCAAAGATTGCCGACTCCCAAGTGTCGTGATCGAATCGAAGAGTATATGCAAAAGCAGATCCGAGTGATTTGCTAAAGACTAAGAGGCCAGCCACAGAATGCATTCAAGTCATCTGGTGAGGCGAAGCCCGTTCATATTCATCCGGTGACCCGATGCAGCTCCGACTCACATATCCGCAACACTCGACTCGAAATAGGAAGAAGCGCTCATCCGGTTCCTCCGTGAAGCGGGACATTTTGCATGGAAGCGGTGACATGCGGTGTTCGAGGCTGGTGAGCATCGCCCAGTCGACAAATCAGCGAAACCAGTGAAAGAGCATCTTGGCGGTCCGCCGTCGAAGAAGAAAGGCTATTGGAGAAGAAGTGGCTCATTGTTGACGGCAGGATTTATCAGAGATTTACCACTCCAGTGGCTCGCCAATGTTGTCATGGTCCCCAAGAAGGATAACTCCCTCCGCATGTGCATTGATTTTAAGCACATTAATCGGGCCTGCCGAAGGATCATTCCTCTCCCGCATCGACCAAATTGTCGACTTCGACCATGAGGTGTGAGAGATGTCTTTTGGATGCATATTCCGGGTATCATCGAGATCCGTGCTGTATGGACCCGGCGAAATAAAACAGCTTTCATCACTCCATTCGGGTGCTTACGCTATATCACCATGCCATTCGGCCTCAAGAATGCGGAGCCACATTTATGCGAATGATTGAAGTGTCTTCTCACTCGGATCGGTCGGAATGTGGGCGTATATGGATGATATCGTCGTTAAGTCGCGAAAGGTTCCGACCTGCTCGCTGACCTCGCGAAACATTTGCCAACCTCCGTGATGCGATATCAAGCTCAATCCGTCAAAGTGCACATTCGGGGTTCTGGTGGAAAACTACTCGGTTTTCGTTTCGAGCGAGGAATCGGCGCTAACCAGAGAAGATCGGCACTATTCTCCGAATGAAAGCATACAATGCGAGTGCGATGTCGAAGCTTCTTGGATGCTTGGCGCTTTAAGTCGATTCATCTCACGACTCGGTGAAAAGGCATTGCCTCTTTACCGGTGATGAAGAAAGGTGACAAGTTGAGTGGACTCGGAAGCTGATGCAGCGTTTGCCGAGCTAAAAGCTCTGCTCTCCACCCAGCCGGTGCTTGCTGCTCCGGTCGACAAAGAGCCTCTGTTGCTTTACATTGCAGCCCTTTGGACAAGTTGTCGACTACGTGCTTACGGTCGGCGGGAAGAGGAAGGAAAGGCCTTCAAAGTTCAACGCCCGGTGTATTATTTATCTGAAGTTTGACTCCATCAGCAGAGATACCCTCATTATCGAAGCTTGTGTATGGCATATACATGACCACGAAGAAGGTTGCTCACTATTTCTCGATCACTCTGTCACGATCGTCGTGACGCTCCTTTATCGAGAGATCTTACATATGAGAGCGCAACCGGTCGAGTGGCAAAGTGAAGCGATTGAACTTCTTCCCTTGATATCAAATTCGAGGCAAAAGCCATTAAGTCGAGGCTATAGCAGATTTCCTTGCGAGTGGATCGAACACTTGACAACCGGTGAAGTTCACTCGGAGCATTGGACCATGTTCTTTGCGGCTCCAAGATGCTGAATGGTTACAGTCTTTGGGGTTGTTCGGTTTCCCCGGAGGAGATAAGCTTAAGTATGTGCTCGAGATTCACTTTGATTCCTCAACAATGAGGCGAATCTGAGGCCCTCTTATATGGATTAGCATGGCCATCTCACTTTCGGCGTCCGTCGCTTTGATGGTTTATGGCGACTCAGATTTAGTAGTCAATCAAGTGATGAAGGAGTGGGGCGTGAAGCCCGGCTATGACGGATATTGCAATCTGATGAGGAAGCTGGAAAAAGAAGTTTGAGGGTTGGAACTCCATCACATCCCCATTGAAAAATCAGGCTGCAGATGACTGGCGAAGATAGGGTCAAGAGGAAGCCATTCAGTGGCGTGTTTTTGGAACATATACACATTCCGTCGGTCAAGGAAGATCCTTACGGAGGAAGCCCCACAACCCAAGAGTGCCACAGACTCGGTGAAGTTGAGGTCCCTGCGTTGGTCGACTTGGTCATGGAGGTTTTAGTAGTCACTCCCGATTGGACAATTCCATACATTGCGTACATTACGAGAAAAGAGCTCCCGGAGGATGAGGAAGAGGCTCGACGGATCGTCCGTCGATCCAAAGCCTTCTTGTTATCAATGGACAGTTATATAGGAAAGCCCAGCGGAGTCGGACAAAAATGCATAACGCCGAGGAAGAAGGCGAGTCATTCTCAATGATATCCACTCGGGGACTGTGGTCACCATCGTCCTCTCGGACCATTGTGGCCAAAAGCATACCGAGCAGGATTTTCTTGGCCAAGAGCAAATGAGATGGCGAAAGAAATAGTGGATAAGTCACGAAGGATGTCGGTTCTACTCTAATATGTCACACAAGCCCGCGTCGACCTTGAAGACCATTCCGCTCGTCGGCCTTTTGCGGTATGGGGTTGGACATGATCGGTCCCTTGCGGACGGGTCGGAGTGGCTTCACGCATGTCTTGGTAGCGATCGACAAGTTCACCAAGTGGATTGAGGCTAAGCCGATCAAAAACTTAATGCTGGTCTGCTGTTTCCTTCATCGAGAAAGTTGGCGTTCGGATATGGAGTCCCACGATATTATCACAGACAATGGGTGAATTTTGACTCGGAAGAATTCAAGGGTTTACGCAACTCCCAAGGCATACGAGTCGACTACGCTTGATTGCCCATCCACGGTCGAATGGGCAGGCGAGCGAGCCAATGGATTGATCCTCAAAGTGCGAAGCCCGTTTGATCACGAGATCTCAAGCATGCGGCTGGTGCTTGGGTCGACGAACTTCCTTGGTGCTTTGGGGTCTGCGGACCGCGCCTAATCGGTCATTGGTAGAACTCCTTTTTCTGGTCTATGGGGCGAAGCAATTTTACAGTGATCTCCTTCACAATGCTCCACGAATTGAACTCTATAATGAAGCGAAGCTGAGCAAAAGCGTCGGGATCACGATCGACCTCTGGAAGAGGAAGGAAATGGCTCGATCCGCTCGACCATTTACCAGCAAGACTTGCGCGCTTTGTCGCCCGAAATGTGAGAGTCGAGCCTTCCGGGAAGGATCTGGTCCCGGGTAGATCAGCGAAGCAACATAAGCTTGCTCCCTCACAGGAAGGTCCTTTCATCGTCACAAAGGTTCTCCACAATGGGGCATATCGTCTCTACAATGTCGAACACGATATCGATGAGCCCGAGCTTGGAATCGGATCTGCTCCGCCCGTTTACATAAAGTTTTCACTCGGAAGAAGCGTAATAAAAGCACTCTTGTGGCGTTGTGAAGCAATAGTGTCATAATTCCTTCATAATTTTTGTCACTTTTTACTTTGAGTCAAGTACAATTTTCACCTCCCCGATGGGTGGCTTAATCGCGAATCCGTTCCGCCTAAGTTATTAAAATCCTACCGAGTGGTAAGCGGACTTCCACTCGGAGGCTTAGCTACAGCTCGGTGCTGCGCCTAAGTGTTTTACAAATCCTACAGGTGGTAAGCCAGACTTCCACTCGGGGCTTGCTGCAGCCCAGTGCTCGCCTAAGTGTTTTACAAATCCTACCGAGTGGTAAGCGGACTTCCACTCGGGGCTTAAGCTGCAGCCAGTGCTCGCCTAAGTTATTAAAATCCTACCGAGTGGTAAGCCAGACTTTCACTCGGAGGCTTAGCTGCAGTCAAGGACTGCGCCTAAGTATGAAGTATATTAGCAAGAAAGCGAGGTGCAGGCCATTGCGACCCTCTTCTCCGAGCTTGACACAAATACAGCGTGTCATTGCGACCCTCTTCTCCGACTTGACACAAATACAGCGTGTCATTGCGAAATCCTACAGTGGAGAGCAAACCTCCCACTCGGGGCTTAGCTGCAGCCAGTGCTCGCCTAAGATAAAAGAAATCTCTACGGGTGGAGAGCAAACCTCCCACTCGGGGCTTAACTGCAACCAGTGCTGCGCCTAAGATAAAAGAAATCCTACTGAGTGGAAGCAAACCTCCCACTCGGAGGCTTAGCTGCAGCCAGTGCTGCCTAAGATAAAAGAAATCCTACTGAGTGGAGAGCAAACCTCCCACTCGGGGCTTAGCTGCAGCCAGTGCTGCGCCTAAGATAAAAGAAATCCTACCGAGTGGAGAGCAAACCTCCCACTCGGAGGCTTAGCTGCAACCAGTGCTGCGCCTAAGATAAAAGAAATCCTACAGTGGAAGCAAAACTCCCACTCGGGGCTTAGCTGCAACCAGCGCTCGCCTAAGTTATTTAAATCCTACTGAGTGATAAGCCATGCTTTCACTCGGAGGCTTAACTGCAGCTCGTGCTCGCCTAAGGAATAAGTCATTGCAGTCGACATCCATTCTTGACACCGCAAAAAGCGATTCAAGCCAAGAGCAATCATACCCAAACATTCAATCCAAATTTAGGTCGATACCTAAAATAACCGAGAGTGCTCAGGCACCAAGCCTGTTAAGGTTTTATCGGTTACAACTCCACTCGGCATACCGAGGCAAATTTAAGGTCAAATAAAGTCTTTTACCCCTCCTGCGGAGGGCTGGATGGAAACAACGAACTTCGTCAAGATCGATCCCGTCAGCAATTCTCGTGGCAGCAGCGATGAAAGTCTCCATGAAAGTCCTGAAGTCATGCTTTTTTGTGTTGGCCACTCGGAGAGCCGCCAACTTATCTTCTCGAGCTTCCTTGCAATGGACTCGCGCCAGACACAAGGCAACGTCCGCACCACACCGAGCCGAAGATTTCTTCCATTCTTGCACTCGGTCAGGGACGGCGTTCAGTCGAGCCATCAATGACTCAAGGTCATTTTGGAATGTCTCTTCGGGCCAGAGTGTCGAGTCGATACGGGATGTAGCCACCTTCAGTCTTGCGAGATAATCCACAACAGCAGCAACGCGGGACTCCAGTCGGAAGACACTCATGGCAGTTTCATCGTTCACGGGGAATTGGTGGATCAAGGTTAAATCTCCAGTGGCTGGTCTCTTCCTCAAAGTTGCGGCGAGAACTCTGCAAAAACAAAACTACGAGTCGGAAAGCGGTCAAATGAAAACATAACGATCGAGGAGATTGGTCGAGTGGAAAAAGTTACCTTGATGGAGAAAGCAGTTTCTTAGCAAGGCCGCCCAGAAGCTTTCCATCTCGTTCTTCTTCCCAGCCAGTTGGAGGATCTTCTCGGTCAGATTTTTCTTGTCGGCTTTCATCCGTTCAGCATCCTTGCGGCAGCGGCGAGCAACCTTCGGATCGGCGTTCTCTTGTTCAAGCTTGCAGCGGAGGCCAGTTTTTCATCAGCAAGTTTGATCTTCTCGGACAACTCGAGCTCCTTCTTCCTTTGAGCCTCCTTCACCTTGCACGTAAATCACAGCAAAGTCAAGCTTGAAACAAGTGGGAGGAAGGCGAGTCGTCGAAATCTCACCAAACATACCTTTGGTCTCCTCCTTCGCCTTCATCGGGTTCTCTTGCACCACTTCAAGTCCAACTCCAGCTGAATATGTTTCTGCTCCAATTGATTGTAGCGTGCGCAAGATCACAAGATTTCTGCGAAGAGTCGATTCGAAAATATCAGAGATAATCCACTTCGAGTGAATCAAGAAAAATGATGTGTTTCTAAGACTACGATCGAATGCAAGCATTCAACCGTAGTCTCGGGGACTACACCGGTGGGTGCACTCAGCGTGCCCCCTGGTCTTATTCAAGACATAGTCGACCGATCGACCCGATGAAAAAAGCGAGTCGATTGGTCGACCAGTTCCATTCTTAGTAAGCCTAAAGCGAGTCGACGGTCGACCAACAAAAAAAAAAATGTGTCGATCGATCGACGAGAAATCCTTGATTGTAATCAAGCGCGTGATCGATCACAGCCTCGGGGACTACACCGGTGGGTGCACTCAGCGTGCCCCACGGTCTCGGCTACATTCGTTTCATTGAGTAATGATCAAAATTTACTTATGAAGCCTAAACCCATTGCCGGTGATCGACCTTATATGGGGACTACACCCGGCGGGTGCACTCAGCGTGCCCCGCCAACACGGAGTTATTATCGACACACCCGGTGGGTGATTGCTATTGCTATAAATTTGAGAAAGAAAAGTTTGATAGCATATCCTAACAGAGCAGGTGGTGGTCGGTCGGCACTGAACATTGCTCGAAGGGCGGCTGGCATCGTAAGCTGCTTGGCTCGCATCGGCGATCTTCACTGCTCCATCATGATCCACCTTGACGGATCGCCTCCTTAGCAACATCGCCTTGGTCCTCCGGGGCGTGGTGCGTGGTGAAGATCGAAGGTTGTCCAGCACTTTCGGCGAAGTGGGTCGAGCAACTTTGGTCGGTGACACGCGAAGGTCCGCGGTATGTCGAGTGCGCCCTCCCTTCCGTCATGATGGTCTCGGGTGCCGTTGCTCCTTGGGTTTCTCTGCGGCGGTTGCCTTCCTGCTCCTCCTAACCTTGGTGGCTCCTCATCCTCATCATCGTCATCGGGGAGAGTGATGATGTTATCGGTGGAGCTTCAAGAAAAAGTTGAGATTAGGAATCTTGAGTCGATCGACCGAGAACAGGAATTAAGGATATAATACCAAGATTTGAGGTGGCAGCGTCCTCCATCTCATGGTCATCAACTTTAGCGAGGTTTGAAGTCGCATTATTTGAAACTCCAAAGAGTCGATCGACCAATTCATATATCAATCGAGGCAAAATTTGTTTGAAGCAAGAAGACTTAAGCAATGTGTTTACCACGAGATGGTGGGGATGGACACCTTCATTTTTGGCAAAGGCTTGGTGCGTCCTCGGCGGAACTACCTTCGGTTGCTTGGCGCCTTCTCGGTCGGCACGGAGAAGCGGTCGAGGCGTTTGGTCGGCTGCGAGGCGATCGCGACCCCTACCGCGTTCAGCCGAAGGTCATGCACAAGCTTTGACCGCCTTTCAAAAGCGGTGGTGCGACTTCCTCCTCTTCATCCTCGTCGTCCTCGTCGTCCTCGTCATCGTCATCGTCGTTGTAAATGCGTCTCTGCGTCATCTGAATTCCACTCTTCTGGCTCTCACCTCCCGGCTTCCCTTCCTCGGTCGGAACACTGGCGCGCGTTGGGCATTGAGTACAGCTCTGTGAGGGCACGGAGATATCAAAGCGAGTTGATCGACCAAATTACGAAGCACACTCGACGGACATACAGCGAGAAAACAGAACAAGTGTACCTTATACGGAGCGCTGTCACGATCAAGCGGAGAAATCCTCCGGGATCGCGAGGATTGTCCTTGTTTCGATGATTGAAGCCATCCATCTTTCCCTCTACGGCATCGTCATTGCCTCCGGGTGGGCCGAGTCTCGTCTTGATGCCGCGATACAACCACATCTGATGACTCCGGGCCTGAAGGGGCTGGATTCGCCTCCGAAGAAAAACCTCCAGGAGGTCCATACCAGTCACTCCGTCCCTAACCAACTGCACCACTCGGTCCATCAGCATCTTCACTTCAGCCCTCTCTTCAGGAACAACTTTCAGGGAGGAGGGTTTATTCACTCGACTCATGGTAAACTCGGGAGGCGGTCATTTGTCCGGCGTCGTCTCGTTCGGCAATAGAACCAGGTCATTGCCAACCTCGACCGACTCGGGAAAATGCATAGCTGGAAAAGTGCTTTTGCTCCTCAAGCTGGACTCCTAAACCACCACACATTTGGACTACTTGGGTCCTCTCGTCTCAGGGCTTGCCTTCTTCACGAGTCTGAGGCGACATGTGAAGATGTGCTTGAACAAACCCGGTCGTTCGACAACCCAAGAAGTTTTCGCACATAGACACAAAGCAGCGGCAAGGTATCACGATGGAGTTTGGGTGAAATGATGGAGCTGGGCTCGAAGAAATTCAGAAAACCCGAAAGAAGACACTCGGCGGCAATGAAAAACCTCGGTCGATGTGGGTGGCCAAAAGCACGCACTCACCCTCTTACGGTGGGGCTGCCACTCTCGGCGGGAAGTCTTGCAGCGCCGTGGGGAATCAATCCGTCGTTGGCCATGTCGAGAGATCCTTCTCCTTAATGGTCGTTGGATCGATCTCCTGGACCCAGCCTTTCGGCGAGTTAGATCTCGATGAGGAACCGCGCGACGGTGGATCTCCCCTTCGCCTTCTCGACGCAGCGCGCCTTCTCCGCCACCGGCGCCTTCTTCGCGCTCGGCATCGTCGTCTTCTCTTTGCCCATAGCGCCGGCGAGAATGCGCAAGGAGGAGGATGACAAGAAGCAGCAACAGCGGTGGGGAAGCGAGCGGAAGAGCGGGGAGGAAGAACAAAATCGTGCATGAGCCTCCGGGACTTACTCTTATAGCATCCTTCAGTGGATGACGGTGGACCCAAAGCAATCAATCATATCGAACAACCGCCTTCTTCGCGTCGTGGCGGAGAAAGCGGCCTTGAAATCGGCGCCCTATTACGTCCCATCAAGCGCGCGATCTGTTCCGTTCGCGCGCTCCCCAAATTTCGTATCCGCGAGATCCGCGGATGTGGATCAGTCAGCCGAGCGAGATCTCCTGCGATCTGTTACTCAGGTGTAGCGAAGAAGTCACTCGACTAAGAACAAGAATGGATCAAGTCATTGAAGGAAAGTTTCTTGTTATCAACAAAGAAGATCTTGATCAAAGCGACACGTTGCGAATGCAAAAGCGATCGAAACAACTTCAACTCCTCCTTCACTCAAGCCTCAATCCATTCGGGGGCTAATGATGGATTCATGTACCTAGGGTAGGGTCATAGGCTGACCTAAGCGTCCTACCCAAGGGTACTCGTAGAAGAGATCATCTTCGATCGACCAAGAGAATCCACTCGACCCGGTGGAAGGACTTCGACCATGGAAGACTCACTCGACCATGAAGACTCACTCGACCACGAGAAGGTCGGAAGACACTCCACTGCATAGCGGTGTGCTATTGAATAGACTTAATGATAGTTAAGGCACCTTATGAGGCGTTACAGTAACCCCTAGCTTAATGTACTTTAATCCCTCCATTATGTGGGCTGGCTGGGGTCTTGGCGCACTCTATATAGCCACCCCCTCCACGGGTAGAAGGGTTCAGACTCTTGTAATACTCATACTCATAATCCACTCGACCGCCTCGGGGCTCAGGGCGTGGGGCTGTTACTTCTTAGGGAAGGGCTGAACTCGTACATCCTTTGTCTCCACAGCTGCTCCATAGCTAGGACATCGCCTCTCCTTAACCTACCCCTACTTCTCTTGTCGGACTTAGAACCACGACCGCACCCTCCTCCCTAGTCCAATTCAGACTCCCCTTGGGAGGCGCCACCTCTGAGCTGCTGCCCTCTCTCTCCCCTCGGGCCCACTAAGGCCCAATACTTCCCGGGGGTTCGGTAACCCCTCGGCACTCCAGTTTTCTCGAAATCACCGGAACACTTACGGTGTCGAATATAGTCGTCCAATATATCAATCTTTATGTCTCGACCATTTGAGACTCCTAGTCATGTCCGTGATCACATCCGGGACTCGAACAAACGGTACATCAAAACTTATAAACTCATAATAAAAGCTGTCATCGTAGCGTTAAGCGTGCGGACCCTACGGGTTCGAGAACTATGTAGACATGACCTAGTATCATTCTCGGTCGATAACCAATAGCGGGACACTGGATGCCCATATTGGTTCCTACATATTCTCTGAAGATCATGTCGGTCAAACCGCATAACAACATCGTTGTTCCTTTGTCATCGGTATGTTACTTGCGAGATTTGATCGTCGGTATCAATACCTAGTTCAATCTTGTTACCGGCAAGTCTCTTTACTCGTTCGTAATGCATCATTCCGTAACTAACTCATTAGCTACATTGCTTGCAAGGCTTATAGTGATGTGCATTACGAGAGGGCCGAGAGATACCTCTCCGGCAATCGGATGACAAAACCTAATCTTCAAATCGCCAACTCAACATGTACCTTCGGAACACTTGCGGTACTCCTTTATAATCACCCAGTTACATTGTGACATTTGGTAGTACCCAAAGTGTTCCTCCGTAAGCAGGAGTTGCATAATTCTCATAGTTACGAGGAACATGTATAAGTCATGAAGAAAGCAATAGCGATATACTAAACAATCAAGTGCTAGGCTAACGGAATGGGTCATGTCAATCACATCATTCTTCTAATGATGTGATCCCACTAATCAAATGACAACACATGTCTATGGTTAGGAAACATAACAATCTTTGATTAATGAGCTAGTCAAGTAGAGGCATACTAGTGACTATAATTTTGTCTATGTATTCACACATGTAGCATGTTTCGGTTTAATACCATTCTAGCATGAATAATAAACATTTATCATGATATGAGGAAATAAATAATAACTTTATTATTGCCTCTAGGGCATATTTCCTTCAGTTTGCTTGTGTGTTGGATTGGTTGCTTGTCACGATGACTCAAGATAATACTAAATTGTGTGACTTTGCCAATACCAACAACAATGATTTTCTTAGCACTCTGATTTCTCCTCTTACGATCTGAATCTTGTGAAATTAATGCTGCTTTGTTGAATCTTGTCATGAAAAATCAATTCGCGGCCTTCCTAGTGAAGATGCGCTACCCATCTAAATAGCTTTGTTGATTTGTGTGATATGCAAAGAAGAAAGATGTGGACAATGATATTGTTAAGTTGAAGCTATTTCCTTTTTAAGCTTAGAGATCATGCTAAAACTTGGTTTTGTCTTTGCCTAAAAATAGTATCGATTCATGGAATAAGTGCAAAGATGCTTTTATCTCTAAGTATTTTCCTCCCGCTAAGATCATCTCTCTTAGAAATGATATTATGAATTTTAAGCAACTTGATCATGAACATGTTGCACAAGCTTGGGAGAGGATGAAATTAATGATACGTAATTGCCCTACACATGGTTTGAACTTATGGATGATTATACAAAAATTTTATGCCAGATTGAATTTTGCTTCTAGAAATCTTTTAGATTCGGCCGTGAGAGGCACTTTTATGGAAATCACTTTAGGAGAAGCTACTAAACTCCTAGATAATGTTATGGTTAATTATTCTCAATGGCACACTGAAAGATCTACTAGTAAAAAGGTGCATGCAACTAAAGAGATTAATGTTTTGAGTGGAAAGATGGATGAACTTATGAAATTGTTTGCTAATAAGAGAGTTTCATCTGATCCCAATGATATGCCTTTGTCTACTTTGATTGAGAATAATAATGAATCTATGGATGTGAATTTTGTCGGTAGGAACAATTTTTGTAACAACGCTTATAGAGGAAACTTTAATCCTAGGCCGTATCCTAGTAATTCCTCTAATAATTATGGTAATTCCTACAACAACTCTTATGGAAATTTTAATAAGACGCCCTCTGATTTTGAGACTACTGTTAAAGAATTTATGATTTCTCAAAAGAATTCCAATGCTTTGCATGAAGAAAAATTGCCTAAGATTGATGAATCGGCTAGGAGCGTGGATATAATTTCTGTTGATGTTGATTCTTTGAAACTTAGATCTATTCCACCTAAGCATGATATCAATGAGTCTCTCAAAGCCATGAGAATTTCCATTGATGAGTGCAAAGAAAGAACCGCTAGGATGCGTGCTAAGAAAGATTGTTTTGTAAAAGTGTGTTCTTCTAGTTTTCATGATAATAAGGATGAAGATCTAAAAGTGATTGATGTGTCTCCTATTAAATCTTTGTTTTGCAATATGAATCTTGATAATGATGGGACTGTAGATGAGTCAACTTTAGTTAAAAGGCTTCCAGTGATTGAGTTTTAGATCTTGATGTAAAAATTGGTAAAAGTGGGATTGAAGAGGTCAAAACTTTACATAGCAATGAACCCACTATTTTGGATTTCAAGGAATTTAATTATGATAATTTCTCTTTAATAGATTGTATTTCCTTGTTGCAATCCGTGCTAAATTCTCCACATGCTTATAGTCAAAATAAGGCTTTTACCAAACATATCGTTGATGCTTTAATGCAATCTTATGAAGAAAAGCTTGAGTTGGAAGTTTCTATCCCTAGAAAAATTTATGATGAGTGGGAACCTACTATTAAAATTAAAATTAAAGATCATGAATGCTATGCTTTGTGTGATTTGGGTGCTAGTGTTTCCACGATTCGAAAAACTTTGTGTGATATGTTAGGTTTCCGTGAATTTGATGATTGCTCTTTAAACTTGCACCTTGCGGATTCCACCATTAAGAAACCTATGGGAAGAATTAATGATGTTCTTATTGTTGCAAATAGGAATTATGTGCCCGTAGATTTCATTGTTCTTGATATAGATTGCAGTCCTTCATGTCCTATTATTCTTAGTAGACCTTTCCTTAGAACGATTGGTGCAATTATTGATATGAAAGAAGGGAATATTAGATTCCAATTTCCGTTAAGGAAAGGCATGGAACACTTTACTAAAAAGAAAATTAAATTACCTTATGAATCTATTATGAGAGCTACTTATGGATTGCATGCCAAAGATGATAATACCTAGATCTATCGTTGCATTTATGCCTTGCTAGGGGCATTAAACGATAGCGCTTGTTGGGAGGCAACCAATTTTTTTTGTTTCTTGCTTTTTGGTTCTGTTTAGTGATAAATAATTAATCTAGACTCTTGTTATATGTGTTTTCTCGTTTAATTTAGTGTTTGTGCCAAGTAGAACCTTTGGGAAGACTTGGTGAAGTCTTTGATCTTCTTTGTAAAAACAGAAACTTTAGCGCTCACGAGATTAGCTAATTTTTTTACTGGAGAGTGATATTTAGTTGATTATTTTGCAGATGATTAATAGATAAATTACTCACGTCCATAAATTTATTTTAGAAATTTTGGAATCTGATATCGTTTGATCTGATTACTCTGATTATTACTGTTTTTGACAGATTCTGTTTTTAGTGTGTTGTTTGCTTATTTTGATGAATCTATGGCTAGTATCGGAGGTTATGAACCATAGAAGTTGGAATACTGATGGGTTTAACACCAATATAAATAAAGAATGAGTTAATTACAGTACCTTGAAGTGGTGTTTTGTTTTCTTTATTCTTGAAGCTCATAAGATTTCTGCTAAGTTTTGTGTTGTGAAGTTTTCAAGTTTTGGGTAAAGATTTGTTGGATTATGGAACAAGGAGTGGCAAGAGCCGAAGCTTGGGGATGCCCAAGGCACCCCAAGGTAAAATCCAAGGACAACCAAAAAGCCTAAGCTTGGGGATTCCCCGGAAGGCATCCCCTCTTTTGTCTTCGTCCATCGGTAACTTTACTTGGAGCTATATTTTTATTCACCACATGATATTGAAGGAAATATGCCCTAGAGGCAATAATAAAGTTATTATTTATTTCCTCATATCATGATAAATTTTTATTATTCATGCTAGAACTGTATTACCCGGAAACATGATACATGTGTGAATACATAGACAAACATAACGTCACTAGTATGCCTCTACTTGACTAGCTCATTAATCAAAGATGGTTATGTTTCCTAACCATAGACATGTGTTGTCATTTGATTAACGGGATCACATCATTAGGAGAATGATGTGATTGACATGACCCATTCCGTTAGCCTAGCACTTGATCGTTTAGTATGTTGCTATTGCTTTCTTCATGACTTATACAAAGTTCCTACAACTATGAGATTATGCAACTCCGTTTACGGAGGAACACTTTGTGTGCTACCAAAGCGTCTAGCGTAAGCTGGCGATTATAAAGGGCTCTAAAGGTGTCTCGAAAGTACATGTTAAGTTGGCGTATTTGAGATTAGGTTTTGTCACTCCGATTGTCGGAGAGGTATCTCTGGCCCTCTCGGTAATGCACATCACTATAAGCCTTGCAAGCAATGTAGCTAATGAGTTAATTCTGAGAATGATGCATAAGAGACTTGCGTAGCGAGATTGAACTAGGTATTGGATACAAGCGATCGAATCTTGGGCAAGTAACATACCGATGACAAAGGAACAACGTATGTTGTTATGCGGTTTGACCGATAAAGATCTTCATAGAATATGTAGGAGCCAATATGAGCATCCGAGGTTCGCTATCGGTTATTGACCGGGAACAGTTCTAGGTCGTGTCTACATAGTTCTCGAGCCGTAAGTCCATGCAACAACGTTACGATGGCAGTTTTATTATGAGTTTATAAGTTTTGATGTACGAAGGTTGTTGAGTCCGGATGTGATCACGGACATGACGAGAGTCTCGAAATGGTCGAGACATAAAGATTGATATATTTGAAGCCTATATTTGGATATCGGAAACATTAGGGTGAAATCGGGATTTTTCCGAGATGCAGGGGTTCTGGAACCCCGGGGTTAATGGGCCTACATGGGCCATGAGGGAGAAGAGGAGGGCGGCCGGGCAGGCGCATGCCCCCTCCCCTAGTCCGAATAGGACAAGGAAAGAGGCGGCACCCCTTTCCTCTTTCCCTCCCCTTTCCTTCTCCACCAAGGCAAGAGGAGGAGTCCTACTCCGGTGGGAGTAGGACTCCTCCAGGCGCACCCCTAGGGGGCCGGCCGCACCTCCCCCTCCCTCCTCTATATACGGGGCAGGGGGCACCTCTAAACACACAAGTTGATCATCGTGATCATTCACTAAAGAAATATGTCAACTTATGACCTTCTGTCAGTGACCCTAGAAGAATTGGTCATAGATTTATGACCATTTGAGACTAATTGGTCAAAAGCTGTTCGAGGGGCTCCAAACCCTAAACCATTGCGACCATTTTGGTCAGAAAGGTCATAATTTCCTTACATGAAATGGTCATAAAGCTAACAGCGCTAGTCCGCTGCCTTATTTCTAGTAGTTAACGACCAATATAGATGGTCATAGCCTTGTATATTGTGGTGGGTTGCTATGACTAGGCGCCACCTCATCAGTTTTGCCTATGTGTCATGTCCATGTGGCAGTTTTTGCCCTAGGTTGTGAAGCAACCTATATTTCTATCATTCCCAAAATTCCCAAAAAATCTCATAAATTCTTTGGGTCATATCTTACGTCAAATATGTAAAACCTTCCTTTCCTAGTTCAAAATAATTCAAAAATATTCATTTTCCTATTCTATTCAAAGTAACAGTTTGTGAAGGAAGTACCACTTTGGCATGTCCAAATAGTATCCATTTTCTATAGTGCTTTCCTATGCCCAAATAACCATCCTCCACCAAATGCCAGCTCAATCCATTCATTATTTTGAGCCGAGCTTCAACATTCATATTTATGTCCGGTGTCTTTGGTTTGCAAAGCAAGTACCACCTAGGCTCCTCCTTTTGGGCTGAAAATTTGTGAAAATGGTCTTCTTAATAACTGATCATCCTCAGCCAAAACTCACGCCCATTAGCCATGTACATTTCCCATACCGCTAATCAAACACTTGGCTGCTAATTCATGTTTGAGCATCGATTGGTCTCCTTGTGAGAATCTTATGTTGTAATTTTCTTCCTAGCACCAACACTGGGAGTGCCCAACCCACTAGACATGCCTAGGCCGCCCAGAACACATGGCATACTGACCATCTGGTGACCACCTTGGCGGGCATGCGAGTTTACAGCTCTAGAGTTGGGGCCCTCGGCCACCGTCAAACCTCGGCGTATCGCCACCAAACCATGTATTTTTGATTAAATAGGTCCTTATGTAACTAGAAATGATTTTTGGAAAAATAAATAGCAAATTATGAGGCGATTGCAGTTCAAATTTGACCGCTTCCAATGAATCGGCGAAATTTGTCTTTTTCACGAGAGGTGGATCAAATTTTTTACACCAGACCATTTTGTCAATTGTGCATTAAATATGGCCTAGTATTTTATAAAATGATTTGGTCAATTTTGCAACAATTATTTGGTAGTTCCTTCACAAAAAACCTCCTTTGGGCACTCGAAAAATGGAAAATGGTTTTTAAGTCCAGCGAAAATGAAAACTTCCTTAGGCAACATTGTTTGCTATTCAATATGCACCCTTGTGCACAATATGAGATCATTTGAACAAACTATGCCATGAATGTGGCCATAAGATTGATCATTTGGCTTGAAAGCCATGAATCTTCACACTTGATAGCTCATTTCTGAGAACACTTTTTTTAAAATAATTACTGTATTATAAGTTTATTATTTTTCCTGGAAACTTGGTCACATATAATGACACAATGTGAAGGTTTTCCAATTTTTTGATTTTTTTTTGAATTTTTTATGCCCGTTTCAAAATGCGGTCAAATCGGCGGGCTTGACCGTTCCTAGCTAGTGGTTGAATCTTGGAATTTTTTTGGTGTTTATATGATAAATAGATACTTATGTACCTAGAAATGATTTTTGGAAAAAATAAAGAGCAAACTATGAGGCAGCTACAGTTCAAATTTGACCCGTTTCCAGCTGAATCGGCGACAATTTGTCTTTTCATCGAGGTATCAAAACTTTTTCACCCAACCATAATTGTCAATTGTGAATTATATATGGCCTAGTATTTTATAAAATTGATTTGGTCCATTTGTGAAACAATTATTTGGTAGTTCCTTCACAAAAACCTCATTTGAGCACTTTCGAAAAATGAAAAATGAATTTTCGTGCAAAGAAAATGAAAACTTCCTTAAGCAACAGTGTTTGGAATTCCAAGATTCACCCTTGTGCACAATATTAGATCATTTGAACAAACTATGCCATGAATGTGGCCATAAGATTGATCATTTGGCTTGAAAGCCATGAATCTTCACACTTGATAGCTCATTTACGAGAACACTTTTTAAAATAATTACCGTATTACAAGTTTATTATTTTCCTGGAAACTTGGTCACATATAATGACACAATCGAGGTTTCCAATTTTTGATTTTTTGAATTTTTATGCCCGTTTCAAAATCACGGTCAAAGCAGCGAGCTTGACCGTTTCTAGCTAGTGGTTGAATCTTGGAATTTTTGGTGTTTCTATGATTAAATAGATACTTATGTACCTAGAAATTATTTTTTGAAAAAATAAAGAGCAAACTATGAGGCAGCTACAGTTCAAATTTGACCCGTTTCCAGCTGAATCGACGACAATTTGTCTTTTTCATCAGAGGTGGATCAAAACTTTTTTCACCCAACCATTTTGTCAATTGTGCATTATATATGGCCTAGTATTTTATAAAATTGATTTGGTCCATTTGTGCAACAATTATTTGGTAGTTCCTTCACAAAAAAACCTCATTTCGGGCATTCGAAAAATGAAAAGTGAATTTTCCGTCCAAAGAAAATGAAAACTTCCTTAGGCAACATTGTTTGGAATTCCAAGATTCACCCTTGTGCACAATATTAGATCATTTGAACAAACTATGCCATGAATGTGGCCATAAGATTGATCATTTGGCTTGAAAGCCATGAATCTTCACACTTGATAGCTCATTTTTGAGAACACTTTTTTAAAATAATTACCGTATTACAAGTTTATTATTTTCCTGGAAACTTGGTCACATATAATGACACAATCGAAGGTTTTCCAATTTTTGATTTTTTGAATTTTTATACTGTTTCAAAATGGGGTCAAAGCAGCGGGCTTGACCGTTCCTAGCTAGTGGTTGAATCTTGGAATTTTTGGTGTTTCTATGATTAAATAGATACTTATGTACCTAGAAATGATTTTTGAAAAAATAAAGAGCAAACTATGAGGCAGCTACAGTTCAAATTTGACCCGTTTCTAAATTTGAATCGGCGACAATTTGTCTTTTTCATCAGAGGTGGATCAAAACTTTTTTCACCCAACCATTTTGTCAATTGTGCATTATATATGGCCTAGTATTTTATAAAATTGATTTGGTCCATTTGTGCAATAATTATTTGGTAGTTCCTTCACAAAAAAACCTCATTTCGGGCACTCGGAAAATGAAAAATGAATTTTTCGTGCAAAGAAAATGAAAACTTCCTTAAGCAACATTGTTTGGAATTCCAAGATGCACCCTTGTGCACAATATTAGATCATTTGAACAAACTATGCCATGAATGTGGCCATAAGATTGATCATTTGGCTTGAAAGCCATGAATCTTCACACTTGATTGCTCATTTATGAGAACACTTTTTTAAAATAATTACCGTATTACAAGTTTATTATTTTTCCTGGAAACTTGGTCACATATAATGACACGATGCGAAGGTTTTCCAATTTTTTGATTTGTTTTGAATTTTTATGCCCGTTTCAAAATCACGGTCAAAGCGGCGGGCTTGACCGTTCCTAGCTAGTGGTTGAATCTTGGAATTTTTGGTGTTTCTATGATTAAATAGATACTTATGTACCTATAAATGATTTTTGGGAAAATAAAGAGCAAACTACGAGGCAGCTACAGTTCAAATTTGACCCGTTTCCAACTAAATCGGCGACAATTTGTCTTTTTCATCAGAGGTGGATCAAAACTTTTTCAACCAACAATTTTGTCACTTGTGCATTATATATGGCCTAGTATTTTATAAAATTGATTTGGTCCATTTGTGCAACAATTATTTGGTAGTTCCTTCACAAAAAACCTCATTTGGGCACTTTCGAAAATGAAAAATGAATTTTCGTGCAAAGAAAATGAAAACTTCCTTAGGCAACATTGTTTGGAATTCCAAGATGCACCCTTGTGCACAATATTAGATCATTTGAACAAACTATGCCATGAATGTGGCCATAAGATTGATCATTTGGCTTGAAAGCCATGAATCTTCACACTTGATAGCTCATTTCTGAGAACACTTTTTTTTAAAATAATTACCGTTTTACAAGTTTATTATTTTTCCTAGAAACTTGGTCACATATAATGACACAATGCAAAGGTTTTCCAATTTTTTGATTTTTTTGAATTTTTTATGCCCGTTTCAAAATGCGGTCAAAACGACAGGCTTGATCGTTCCTAGCTAGTGGTTGAATCTTGGAATTTTTTTTGGTGTTTCTATGATTAAATAGATACTTATGTACCTAGAAATGATTTTTGGAAAAAATAAAGAGCAAACTATGAGGCAGCTACAGTTCAAATTTGACCCGTTTCCAGCTGAATCGACGACAATTTGTCTTTTTCATCAGAGGTGGATCAAAACTTTTTTCACCCAACCATTTTGTCAATTGTGCATTAAACATGGCCTAGTATTTTATAAAATTGATTTGGTCCATTTTTGCAACAATTATTTGGTAGTTTCTTCACAAAAAAACCTCATTTCGGCACTCGGAAAATGGAAAATGAATTTTCCGTGCAAAGAAAATGAAAACTCCCTTAGGCAACATTGTTTGGAATTCCAAGATGCACCCTTGTGCGCAATATGAGACAATTTTTTTGATTTTTTTCATGTGTAAAAGTAGAAGAAAAACAAAACAAAAAAACACAAATCACATATACTCTATTCCCATTGGTGGAGTTGGTTTGACACGGATCGATGACATGGCCCATCCATCCATCCATCATCCCACATCCATCCATCTATGTATAGAAAACAAAAATTAAAAATTAAATAAAAAGGGAAACAACACGGCCCCACCCCCGATCCCATCCCTCCACTCGTCTCCCACCCACCCGATCCCATCCCACCATCGTCTCCCTCCCAAACCCTACCCGCCGCCCGTGCTCCACCAACCGCCTGCCGTCCGCCATCCATGGCCTCCCCATGCACCGCCACCAACCGCCCCCGTCTCCCTCACCTCGCTGCCGGCCATGACCTCTGCCCTCCCCTTCCCTCACCTCCTCTCATCAGAAGAGATCTGATCCCCCACGCCCTCCTCCTCTCGCGCCTCCCCTTCCCTCATAGAAGGTAGAGAAGAACCCGAGGGAGGGAGATCCAGCGCGATCCAGCCTCGGTCTCCGCTGCCTCGGCCTCGCGCCATGGGAGCAGCTCCGCCGTCGACCGAAGTCCACAGTCGGCGTGTTCCCCCGCTCTTCTTCCTCCCTCTGTTTGTGTATCCCTTTTTTCTTTCAAGTCTCAATCCCCTCTGTACTTCTCTGTAGAAGGAGGCCGCCATGGACGCAGATCCGCTGGAGCTGCTCAGCCCGCGGTTAGACCCGCCCTCCCTCGACCCCTGCCCGCGCCAGAAACCCTAGCCGCCGGCCATGGCAAGCGACCGCAGGGCGCAGGCACAGGGCTTGCCTCGACGACAATGCTTGGTATGAATCCCTACCCCCTCCTTCTCCTCCTCTTCTTCTCCTCTCGCTCTCTGACCCCGTCTCGTCTCGTTCTGTAGGCAGGCGCCATGGAGTGGAGCTTCCTCTGCTCGAGACGCCATGGATTGTCCTTCTTCCTCCAGCACGAGGAAAAGCAGAAGCAGCCGCCGCATCAAGGTCCACCCCCTCTCTCTATTTCCTCTTCATCTATCCCCTTCCCTTCCATTCCCTGATGAATGCTTATCTTCTCTGTTGGTTTGGGTTGGTTGCAGGAAACTTGACGGGAGATCTGTACCCAGCCCGCTCCACCGGCGCACCAAGGTGCTGATTTGGCAGCTATGGAGGTTCACACTATGCCCTTGTTCATCCATCTTCCCTTGTCTTCTTATTCTGTAGTATTTGTTCATGGAGGTGCGGTTTGTGCAGGCCATCACCAAGGTCCTGCGAGTTTGAAGAAGCGAGAAGGTCAAGGGCTGCCCACCAAGGCCGCCAAGGTGGTGACTCCCTCTCTCCCACTCTGTTGGTCTGTTTCCATCATGTATTGCATTAGATGTTCTGATTTATTATGTCAAAGTGAATGCAATTTGGTCAAAAATAAATAATAATCATGTCATCTTGAATGTTGCTCTATGTGCACTCTGAAAACACCATGTGCCAACGGATACAAAACCATTAGATGTTACAGTTGTGGCATTTTCATCGAGCTCACCTGCATCCTGCGATGGTTTACTATAGCATCGGCGACAATCCCATCTTTTCTAAAAGCAGGGGCTGCGGCCGTCCGTGTATGCATGGAGATCGGCGCGTATGCCGTCTATCTTCTGTGGCAGGCGGCCAGGCCGTCTACCTCTGCCTGCCGTGTACCTGTGTCGCCACGCATATGGTTCTGCGCTCTGCTGCTGGGGTCGTAGAAAGGAGGGCGCCCGATGCATGGCAGCTTCTTCTTTGGCGTGCATTGGCCGCTTGCACTGTTCCCCATGTTTTCTTGGCTTGGACCGGTTGCGCGTAAGCTGCTTGATTATCTCTCTCCGGTGACCAACCTATTTGTTCATGGAGTAAATGTCGAATGTCTTTGTTGTGACTTTGTGATTTCATTTTGCGGCAAATAATAAATGCAACAAATTCAAACATGGAATGGAAAATGTATAGAGAACAATGGAAGGCGTCCTGGTATTATTGATTTGCTTTTGTATGAGTTCTTGTTGGTTCTTTTAATTATTTGTTCCTTTTACGGCTACATAATTGTGTGCACGATTGACCAGGCCAGTTCCAGCTCACACAAGCTGCTAAGCCTGCGAGCATGTGCCTTTGTAAAGGCCAGCAGTTTACGCATATATTGATTGTCTCTGAGAAAAGCATTTTTGGCCTCTCGGTTCTACCAAAAGGATTGAGGCAAGCGCTTCGTTGCAATATCTGAGTATATAATGTACGTGTGTATGCAATACCATTAGATATTCTGATTTTCGCTTCTTACCGTTATTTGTTTGTAGTTTTGTGTCTGTTTGTATCGAGAGCATAGACATGGCATGGCATTTTGTCCCGATTTAGTCGAACCTTTACCATGTGACTTGTGGCTGTTGAAGTGGATGGTGTTTCATGTTTTTCTGGCAGTTGATGGTTCGATATTTTGTGCATGAATGGCGGTGGATGGTTCCATCTTTTTGTTTCATTGTCTTTTGTATAGAAATTGCAGGAGAAGCGGTGACATAATAGTTTGTACTTAGTCACTAGTTTGTATCCATCTTGGTTTGTTATTTCTTCTAGTTCTACTACTAGTTCTTTGTGTACTCCTAGTGCTATAGTAATACATAAATATTAATGCTCAAATATGATGATCGGCCTCTGTAGCACCTATAGTTTTCATTTCTATGATCGGTTTAGAGAGTTGCACATGTCGTTATATTGTATACTAAAAATCCTAGCTAGTGAGAACATTTTAGTCACTCCATGAGCATATCTTGGTTAGTGTTAGTCATACTATTTATGTACATCTCATTTGCTGTCAATTCTTGCTTATAAGTTATTGGATCCCTCATTGGCCACTGTTTGATGTTTTGTACACATTCTTATTCTTATATGTTCATTCTTGTTTTTTGCACAGGTGAAGTGCGAATCCAAGTTCGAAGCTGTGAAGCATATCAACAAAGACTAGCATATTATGTGTTGTAAATGTAGGCAGTAGTAGGCTTATCTGGGCTGTAGTATACTGTAGCGTTTGTAATAGACTAGTGCCGTGTTGTTTTGGGCAATTTCATTTGCTATTTGGATTGTTTGAAATAATGATTGTGTATGTGATTTGAATACCGTCAAATGGAAACGACAAGGGGTCCAAGTTATAATGGTTGTTTGATAGATTTTGAAATTTTTGATGTGTGGGATCAATTTTGTGATAAGAATGACAAGTGGGACCAATCGATTGGTGGGACTAGTGGCAAAAAAGGACGAAAATAAAAATTAGTAGAAGGCTGCATTTTAGAAAAAAAGGCGAATTAATGGCCCAAGCCCATGTAGCTAGTGAAAATTAACAAGAAAAAAATGCATTAAAAAGGCCGAATTGTTGGGCTAGGCCCATGTGGAAAACTGAATTGGACCGGGCTGAATCTTGTGCCACATCACTTGCCACGATGGGCGCCTCGTGGCTGGGGAGGTTGCTAGTGACCAAAAGCATACAATAGACATATTTTGGTCATAAATGTCTCGACCTTCTCACCACTACTAGGGAAAAGCCTATACGAGAATCTTATCGGTAGCGCTTCAAAATAACTTCATTGCTGCTAACTAGCGATGGCGCGGACCATTGAAACTTCGCTGCTGAGACAAATATAGCAATAAGCGCGTCCACCCAAAGGCAGCTGCTGCTATAATTCCTCTGAGCCGCCCGCAAAGGCTAGTTATAGCAACAACAGCGTTAAAATGGCAGCGCTCTTGCTACGTAGCATAGTAGCGGCGCATTTCCACGATAAGCGCTCTTGCTAAGTTTCCTACAAAATTTAGTCCCACCTCGCTCCGTGAAGAGTTTCTACCACCTTAAATATGTTACTTCTCACACTTTGACAAGCACTTGATCTTCATTGAACTCTATGTGTAGAATGCTGTGGCTGCAATATGAGTCTTCACTGTTCCTAAACGGTGAGGACTCATATTATCAAATCAGTGTACACAAAAGATCGTTGATGATCAATGTGTATTTTGCATCTTGACACATAGCGATGGCGCTTTCTTGTGGCGTTGCTGCTAGATAACTAGCGATGGCGTGTTTTCTTTGAAGCGCTCTTGCTAAGCCATCCATCTCCTCATCTCCTCCTTCGGATCCACTCACACAGTCCTCAAAATCTGCGCGCCGCGCCCGCCCTCTCCTCCCGTCTGCGCGCGCCCGTCGCCCCTCCTCCGTCTGCGTCGCGCGCCATCACCTCCTCCTCCTTGCTGGACTCGGTACCGGCCTCCTCCTCCGTCCTCCCTCTCCACTCGCCGCTGGCCGGCCCCTCCTCGCTCCGCCTTCCTGCTCCGTCCTCCCTCAGCCCGGCGGCTGGCTGGCCCTCCTCGCTCCGCCTTCCTCCTCCATCCTCCCTCAACTGGCCGCGCCGGCCGGCCCCTCCTCGCTCCGCCTTCCTCCTCCATCCTACGCTCTTCTCCCTCCTCGAGTCGCCCTCCTTCTCCCTCCTGCTCACATGCAACATTTTGATTTAGTTGATATAAATTAGTTGACTTAGTAGGCTAGTTGATTTAGTTGACTTAGAACATTTTGATTTATTTGATTTAGTAGGCTAGTTGATTTAGTTGACTTAGAACATTTTGATTTAGTTGATTTAGTAGGCTAATTCATTTAGTTAATTTAGTTGACTTAGAACATTTTGATTTAGTTGATTTAGTAGGCTAGTTGATTTAGTTGACTTAGAACATTTTGATTTAGTTGACTTAGTAGGTTAGTTGATTTAGTTGACTTAGAACATTTTGATTTAGTTGATTTAGTAGGCTAGTTGATTTAGTTGACTTAGGAACATTTTGATTTAGTTGATTTAGTAATCCTTTGCTCATATTGCTTTAGGAAGAATGGGCCACCACCACCACCACCATGTCATTTGTGCAAGTCAAGATCTTGACAACCTTGCAAGCCCAGCAAGCTGTTCTGCATCTACTTCAGCCGAGTTTTAGTCATCTTGTGATGAAATTAGATGAAATGTAATAACTATTTTATTTTTAGTGTTGGCATTACTGCATTGTGTCATTTGCTTATTTTACAGATCGTCCCATGCAATGTGAGGTTGAAATTTAACAAGCTGATAGGAACCTTTGTGACATTTGAGGCTCTGAGGGGCCATACACTATGGAGGTCGAGAAATGGCGCAATATGTCATGATTGGAGGAGATGGATGGGTCCGTTTAGTTGCTCGCATGCATCTTCTTGGTGGTGAGTTGATCGGCTTCAACTTCCGGCGAGAAAGACCCAAGCTAGCTGTCATTTATCTCAACTTTGGTGGAAGATGATGAAGATGGCGAAGATGATGAAGATGATGAAGATAATGAGGACCCACTCGATGAAGATGATGAGGACCCACTTCATGAAGCCATCGTAGCTCAAAGAACAAGGCTGAGTGAGGAGGAGGTGTCCAACTTTGTGGACATAATTCCGCCACGTCTTGACTTTGTCGAGGTGCCATTTGTGACCAGCTTGACAAATACCATGGTTGATCGACATGATATGGTATGTTATACTTACAAATGCAAATTAATAGTGTGAATTACTTAGTGTACAGTCAATGATATGGTATGTTGTGTGGAATCTAGTCGATGATATATATGTTTTAGTGTAGAGTTTGATCACATGCTTATTAATTGATATGTTTTTCTTATTGAGAAATTGGCAAAAGCATATCATGAGTTATGGTATCGAGCACGATGAAGAAGGCTCAGCTAGACTACGCCTTCTTGCAAGGGGCTCCGTCACAACTGTACTTACAGCGTGGACACGGACGGTCGCTTTACACTTAAGCTCGGTTGGGTGGAAGAAATTCCTCGATGGCAAGAATCTTCGTGTTGGACAGGCCATCCTAATTACTATCAGGAACACCAACCGCCCGAGCTTGAGGATGATGATTGTCTTGATATCATCTAGAACTACATATGTGTGTGTGGCTATATCATCTAGAACTACATATGTGTGTGTGGCTATATCATCTAGAACTACATATGTGTGTGTGGCTATATCATCTAGAACTACATATGATGATCGTCGTCGATATAATCTAGAACTACATATGATGATGGCCGTTGATATGACCATGTCTTGCTTGAGGATGCATGTTGGCTATGCATGAAATTGTTATCTTAGTACTCCCCGTTTCCAAATTACTCGTCGTGGTTTGAACTAAAACCACGACGAGTAATTGAACGAAAAAACTACTAAATACTCTAATAATGGTTTATGAATTTGATATCTACTAGCGATACCTAGTATCTAGTATCTGAAAGGAGAACTGAAAGTGAAAGGAGGCGAAAGGAATGGGGCGGTGGGAAAATGATGAAAGATATAGCGATGGCGAGGATGGCGAAATCGCTACAGCTAGTTAATAATGTACGTTACAAAAAGCGCTGCGATATCGTCAGCGATAGTAGCGGGTTGGGGCAGCGCTACTACTATGAGTTAACTATAGCGCCTTATTAGTAGCTGACCACCAGCTTCTGCTGCTAACTGAAAACCAGCGCTGCTGCTAGCCTTTTCCTAGTAGTCGATTTTGTCGATTTAGTCGAACCTTTACCATGTGACTTGTGGCTGTTGAAGTGGATGGTGTTTCATGTTTTTTACGGCAGTTGATGGTTCGATATTTTGTGCATGAATGGCGGTGGATGGTTCCATCTTTTTGTTTCATTGTCTTTTGTATAGAAATTGCAGGAGAGCGGTGACATAATAGTTTGTACTTAGTCACTAGTTTGTATCCATCTTGGTTTGTTATTTCTTCTAGTTACGCTACTAGTTCTTTGTGTACTCCTAGTGCTATAGTAATACATAAATATTAATGGTCAAATATGATGATCGGCCTATAAGCGCACCTATAGTTTTCATTTCTATGATCGGTTTAGAGAGTTGCACATGTCGTTATATTGTATACTAAAAATCCTAGCTAGTGAGAACATTTTAGTCACTCCATGAGCATATCTTTGGTTAGTGTTAGTCATACTATTTATGTACATCTCATTTCTTTGTCAATTCTTGCTTATAAGTTATTGGATCCCTCATTGGCTCTTGTTTGATGTTACGTACACATTCTTATTCTTATATGTTCATTCTTGTTTTTTGCACAGGTGAAGTGCGAATCCAAGTTCGAAGCTGTGAAGCATATCAACAAAGACTAGCATATTATGTGTTGTAAATGTAGGTAGTAGTAGGCTTATCTGGGCTGTAGTATACTGTAGCGTTTGTAATAGACTAGTGCCGTGTTGTTTTGGACGAATTTCATTTGCTATTTGGATTGTTTGAAATAATGATTGTGTATGTGATTTGAATACCCGTCAAATGGAAACCTGACAAGGGGGTCCAAGTTATAATGGTTGTTTGATAGATTTTGAAATTTTTGATGTGTGGGATCAATTTTGTGATAAGAATGACAAGTGGGACCAATCTGATTGGCGGGACTAGTGGCAAAAAAAGGATGAAAATAAAAAATTAGTAGAAGGCTGCATGTTAGAAAAAAAGCCGAATTAATGGCCCAAGCCCATGTAGCTAGTGAAAATTAACAAGAAAAAAATGCATTAAAAAGGCCGAATTGTTGGGCTAGGCCCATGTGGAAAACTGAATTGGACCGGGCTGAATCTTGTGCCACATCAGCTTGCCATGCTGGATGCCTACGTGGCCTGGGGAGGTTGCTAGTGACCAAAACGCCACATTAGACATATTTTGGTCATAAACGTCTACGACCTTCTCACAGAGAAGGTCGCTATAGTTAGTTTACGACCGCCATCTTTTGACCTTCTGTTTTTGGTCACAAAAAGGTCATAAATGGAAATTTGTGACCTTTCAGTGACCAATAGTCAAGGTCACAAGGTGACAAATTTCTTGTAGTTGTTCCTTAGCCATGTGCGGTGCCCCCTCCACCATATTCCACGTCGATCATATCGTTGCGGTGCTTAGGAGAAGCCCTGCGTCGGTAGAACATCATCATCATCCTGCGCCGTCGTCTTGTGGAACTCATCCCGACACCTGGTTGATTGGAGTCAGGGGATGCGTCATCGAGTGAGCGTGTGCGAACTTCGGAGGTGCCGTCGTTCGGTGCTTGGATCGGTCGGATCATGAAGGCGTCGACTACATCAACAGCGTTGTCATAAAGCTTCGCTTACGGTCTCACGAGTGCGTGGACATCACTCTCCCTGTCATTGCTATGCATCACCATGATCTTGCTTGTGCGTAGGAATTTTTTGAAATTACTCGTTCCCCAACATTAGTATCGAGCCAGGTTTTATCGTAGATGTCATATGCACAAGTAGAACACAAGTGAGTTGTGGGCGATACAAGTCATCTTGCTTACCGGCATGTCATACTTTGGTTCAGTGATCTTGTGAGATGAAGCGGCCGGACCGACATTCTGCAGCGTATGCTTCGCGAGACTGGTTTCACCGTTCTGAGCACTCGTGCTTAAAGGTATTGGAGGTGTCTGTCTCTCTTACTTTAGTTGAACCCATTGTGGCTCGCCGGTCCTTCGAAGGTTAAAACAACACTAACATGACGAACTATCGTTGTGGTTTTGATCGTGAAGTAAGAACAGTTCTTGCTAAGCCCGTAGCAGCCACGTAAAATTTGCAACAACAAAGTAGAGGGCGTCTAACTTGTTTTTGCAGGGCATGTTGTGATGTGATATGGTCAAGGCGTGATGCTATATTTTATTGTATGAGATGATCATGTTTTGTAACCGAAGTTATCGGCAATGGCGAGGAGCCATATGGTTGTCGCTTTATTGTATGAAATGCAAGCATACATAATTGCTTTACTTTATCGCTAAGCGGTAGCGATAGTCGTAGAAGCAATAGATGGCGTAATGACAACGATGCTATGATGGAGATCAAGGTGTCACGCCGGTCACGATAGTGATCACGACGGTGCTTCGGAGATGGAGATCACAAGCACAAGATGATGATGGCCATATCATATCACTTATATTGATTGCATGTGATGTTTATCCTTTATGCATCTTATCTAGCTTTCATTGGCGGTAGCATTTTAAGATGATCTCTCACTAAATTACCAAGAAGTGTTCTCCTGGTATGCACCATTGCGAAAGTTCTTCGTCTTTGAGACACCACGTGATGATCGGGTGTGATAGGCTCTACGTTCAAATACAGCGGGTGCAAAACAGTTGCACCGCGAAACACTCGAGGTTAAACTTGCGAGCCTAGCATATCTGAGATATGGCCTCGAACACGGAGACCGAAAGGTCGAGCGTGAATCATATAGTAGATATGATCAACATAGAGATGTTCACCATTGAAACTACTCCATCTCACGTGATGATCGGACATGGTTTAGTTGATTTGGATCACGTGATCACTTAGATGACTAGAGATGTACTGTCTAAGTGGGAGTTCTTAAGTAATATGATTAATTGAACTTAAATTTATCATGAACTTAGTACTGATAGTATTTTGCTTGTCTATGTTTGTTGTAGATAGATGGCTCGTCTTTGTTGTTCCGTTGAATTTTAATGCGTTCCTTGAAAGCTAAGTTGAAAGATGATGGTAGCAATTACGGATTGGGTCCGTATTTGAGGATTATCCTCATTGCTGCACGGAAGAATTAAATCTGGAAGCACCGCTGGGTGCGAACTGCTTGCTTGATGCTGGCGATGGCGTTAAGAATGTCAGCGAGCAAAGTGATGACTACTCGATAGTTCGATGTGCCTGCTTACGGCTTGGAACGGGTCTTCAACAACGTTTTGAGCGTCATGGAGCATATGAGATGTTCCGGAGTTGAAGTTAATATTTCAAGCAAATGCCGGATTGAGAGATATGAAGTCTCCAATAAGTTCTATAGCTGTAAGATGGAGGAGAATAGTTACGTCGGTGAACACATACTCAAAGTGTGCGGGTATAATAGTCACTTGATTCAAGCTGGAGTTAATCTTCACGATGATAGTGTCATTGAAAGAATTCTTCAATCACGCCACCAAGCTACAAGAGCTTCGTGATGAACTATAATATGCAAGGGATGGCCAAGACTATTCCCGAGCTCTTCGCAATGCTAAAAGCTGCGGAGGTAGAAATCAAGAAGGAGCATCAAGTGTTGATGGTTAACAAGACCACCAGTTTGAAGAAAAAGGGCAAAGGGAAGAAGAAGGGGAACTTCAAGAAGAACAACAAACAAGTTGCTGCTCAAGAGAAGAAACCCAAGTTTGGACCTAAGCCCGAGACTGAGTGCTTCTACTGCAAGCAGACTAGACACTTGAAGCGGAACTGCCCCAAGTATTTGACGGATAAGAAGGATGGCAAAGTGAACAAAGGTATATGTGATATACATGTTATTGATGTGTACCTTACTAATGCTCGCATGATAGTACACAGGTATTTAGTCTGGTTACATTGCTAATATTTGCAACTCGAAGCAGGGACTACGGATTAGCGAAGATTGGCTAAGGGCGAGGTGACGATGCGTAGGAAATGGTTCCAAAGTCGATGTGATCATGATCGGCACACTACCTCTACATCTACCATCGGGATTAGTTTTAGACCTAAATAATTGTTATTTGGTGCGAGTTGAGCATGAACATTATATCTGGATCTTGTTTGATGTGAGGCGGTTATTCATTAAATCGAGAGAATAATGGTTGTTCTATTTATATGAGTAATATCTTTTATGGTCATGCACCCTTGAAGAGTGGTCTATTTTATTGAATCTTGATAGTAGTGATACACATATTCATAATGTTGAAGCCAAAAGATGCAGAGTTGATAATGATAGTGCAACTTATTTGTGGCGCTGCCGTTTAGGTCATATTGGTGTAAAGCGTGAAGAAACTCCATCTTGATGGACTTTTGGAATCACTTGATTATGAATCACTTGGTACTTGTGAACCATGCCTCATGGGCAAGATGACTAAACGCCATTCTCGGAACTATGGGCGAGCAACTGATTTATTGGAAATCATACATCTTGATGTATGTGGTCCAATGAATATTAAGGCTCACGGCGGGTATCGTTATTTTCTCACCTTCACAGATGATTTGAGCAGATATGGGTATATCTACTTAATGAAACACAAGTCTGAAACATTTGAAAAGTGCAAAGAATTTGAGTGAAGTGGAAAATCATCGTAACAAGAAAATAAAATTTCTGATCGATCATGGAGGAGAATATTTGAGTTCTGAGTTTGGTTTACATTTGAAACAATGCGGAATAGTTTAGCAACTCCGCCACCGGAACACCACAGCGAAATGGTGTGTCGAACATCGTGTCGTGCTTTACTAGATATGGTGCGATCTATGATGTCTCTTACTAATTACGCTATTATTTTGGGGTTATGCTTTAGAGGCGGCTGCATTCACGTTAAATAGGGCACCATCAAAATCCGTTGAGGCGACGCCTTATGAGCTGTGGTTTGGTAAGAAACCAAAGTTGTCATTTCTTATAGTTTGGGGCTGCGATGCTTATGTGAAGAAACTTCAACCAGATAAGCTCGAACCCAAATCGGAGAAATGTGTCTTCATAGGATACCTAAAAGAGACTATTGAGTACACCTTCTATCACAGATCTGAGGGCAAGATTTTCGTTGCTAAATTTGGATCCTTTCTAGAGAAGGAGTTTCTCTCGAAAGAAGTGAGTGGGAGGAAAGTAGAACTTGATGAGGTAACTGTAGCTGCTCCCTTATTGGAAAGTAGTTCATCACAAGAACCGGTTCTTGTGACAACTACACCAATTAGTGAGGAAGCTAATGATATTGATCATGAAACTTGGATCAAGTTTCTCTTGAACCTCGTAGGTCTACGAGTAAGATCCGCACCGGGGTGATACGGTAATCCTATTACGGAAGTCATGTTACTTGACCATGGCGAACCTCACGAACTATGAGGAAGCGATGATGAGCCAGATTCATAAAAAGGCTTGAAGCCATGAAATCGAGATGGGATCCATGTATGAGAACAAAGTATGGACTTTGGTTGACTTGCCCGATGATCGGCAAGCCACGAGAATAAATGGATCTTTAAGAAGAAATGACAGCGATGGTAATGTAACTGTCTACAAAGCTCGACTTGTTGTGAAAGGTTTTCGACAAGTTCAAGGAGTTGACTACGATGAGACTTTCTCACCCGTAGCGATGCTTAAGTCTGTCCGAATCATGTTAGCAATTGCCGCGTTTTATGATTATGAAATTTGGCAAATGGATGTAAAAACTGCATTCCTGAATGGATTTCTGGAAGAAGAGTTGTATATGATGCAACCAGAAGGTTTTGTCGATCCAAAAGGTGCTAATAAAGTATGCAAGCTCCAGCGATCCATTTATGGACTGGTACAAGCATCTCAGAGTTGGAATAAACATTTTGATAGTGTGATCAAAGCATATGGTTTTATACAGACTTTTGGAGAAGCCTGTATTTACAAGAAAGTGAGTGGGAGCTCTGTAGCATTTCTGATATTATATGTAGATGACATATTGTTGACCGAAAATAATATAGAATTTCTGGATAGCATAAAGGGATACTGGAATAAAAGTTTTTCAATGAAAGACCTCGGTGAAGCTGCTTGCATATTGGGCATCAAGATCTATAGAGATAAATCAAGACGCTTAATTGGACTTTCACAAAGCACATACATTGATAAAGTTTTGAAAAAGTTCAAAATGGATCAGGCAAAGAAAGGGTTCTTGCCTGTATTACAAGGTGTGAAGTTGAGTCAAACTCAATGCCCGACCACGATGAAGATAGAGAAAATGAAAGATGTTCCCTATGCTTCAGCCATACGCTCTATCTTGTATGCAATGTTGTGTACCAGACCTGACGTATGCTTAGCAATAAGCTTGGCAGGAAGGTACAAAAGTAATCCAGGAGTGGATCACTAGACAGCGGTCAAGAGCATCCTGAAATACCTGAAAAGGACTAAGGATATGTTTCTCGTTTATGGAGGTGACAAATAACTAGTCGTAAATGGTTACGTCGATGCAAGCTTTGACACTGATCCGGACGATTCTAAATCGCAAACCGGATACGTGTTTTTATTAAACGGTGGAGCTGTAAGTTGGTGCAGTTCTAAACAAAGCGTCGTGGCGGGATCTACATGCGAAGCGGAGTACATAGCTGCTTCGGAAGCAGCAAATGAAGGAGTATGGATGAAGGAGTTTATTTCCGATCAAGGTGTCATACCTAGTGCATCGGGACCAATGAAGATCTTCTATGACAATACTGGTGCAATTGCCTTGGCAATGGAATCCAGATTTCACAAGAGGACCAAGCACATCGAAAGACACTTCAATTCCATCCGGGACCAAGTCCAGGTGGGAGACATAGAGATTTGCAAGATACATATGGATCTGAATGTTGCAGACCCGTTGACTAAGCCTCTTCCATGAGCAAAACATGATCAGCACCAAGACTCCATGGGTGTTAGAATCATTACTGTGTAATCTAGATTATTGACTCTAGTGCAAGTGGGAGACTGAAGGAAATATACCCTAGAGGCAATAATAAAGTTATTATTTATTTCCTCATATCATGATAAATGTTTATTATTCATGCTAGAATTGTATTACCCGGAAACATGATACATGTGTGAATACATAGACAAACATAACATCACTAGTATGCCTCTACTTGACTAGCTCATTAATCAAAGATGGTTATGTTTCCTAACCATAGACATGTGTTGTCATTTGATTAACGGGATCACATCATTAGGAGAATGATGTGATTGACATGACCCATTCCGTTAGCCTAGCACTTGATCGTTTAGTATGTTGCTATTGCTTTCTTCATGACTTATACAAAGTTCCTACAACTATGAGATTATGCAACTCCGTTTACGGAGGAACACTTTGTGTGCTACCAAGCGTCACAACATAAGCTGGGTGATTATAAAGGAGCTCTCTGGTGTCTCCGAAAGTACATGTTGAGTTGGCGTATTTGAGATTAGGTTTTGTCACTCCTTGTCGGAGTGGTATCTCCAGGCCCTCTCGGTAATGCACATCACTATAAGCCTTGCAAGCAATGTAGCTAATGATTAGTTCGGAATGATGTATTACATAACGAGTAAAGAGACTTGCGATAGCGAGATTGAACTAGGTATTGGATACCGAGCGATCGAATCTCGGGCAAGTAACATACCGATGACAAAGGGAACAACATATGTTGTTATGCGGTTTGACCGATAAAGATCTTCGTAGAATATGTAGGAGAAAATATGAGCACCAGGTTCCGCTATCGGTTATTGACCGGGAATAGTTCTAGGTCATGTCTACATAGTTCTCGAACCCGTAGGGTTCGCACGCTTAACGTTACGATGACAGTTTTATTATGAGTTTATAAGTTTTGATGTACCGAAGATTGTTCGGAGTCACGGATGTGATCACGGACATGACGAGGAGTCTCGAAATGGTCGAGACATAAAGGTTGATATATTGGAAGCCTATATTTGGATATCAGAAACGTTCCGGGTGAAATCGGGGTTTTACCGGAGTACTGGGGGTTATCGGAACCTGCCCGGGGGTTAATGGGCCTACATGGGCCATGAGGGAGAAGAGGAGGGCCGACTAGGGCAGGCCGCGTGCCCCCTCCCGCCTAGTCTGAATAGGACAAGGAAAGGGGGGGCGGCGCCCCCTTTCCTCTTTCCCCTCCCCCCTTTCCTTCTCCACCAAGGCAAGAGGAGGGAGTCCTACTCCCGATGGGAGTAGGACTCCTCGAGCGCACTCCTAGGGGCGGCCACCTCCCCTCCCTCCTTTATATCACGGGGCAGGAGGGCACCTCTAGACACACAAGTTGATCATCGTGATCGTTCCTTAGCCGTGTGCGGTGCCCCCCTCCACCATATTCCACCTCGGTCATATTGTTGCGGTGCTTAGGCGAAGCCTGCGCGATAGAACATCATAATCGTCCTGCGCCGTCGTCTTGATGGAACTCATCCCGACACCTGCTGGATCGGTCGGGGATCGTCATCGAGCTGAGCGTGTGCAGAACTTCGGAGGTGCCGTCGTTCGGTGCTTGGATCGGTTGGATCGTGAAGGCGTCGACTACATCAACCGCGTTGTCATAGCGCTTCGCTTCACGGTCTATGAGGGTGCGTGGACATCACTCTCCCTCTCGTTGCTATGCATCACCATGATCTTGCGTGTGCGTAGGAATTTTTTTGAAATTATTACGTTCCCCAACAGATATGTGTTTTGCTTGGAGCGTCTTGTATGATTTGAGTCTTTGCTTTTTAGTTTACCACAATCATCCTTGCTGTACACACCTTTTGGGAGAGACACACATCCATCGGAATTTATTAGAATACTCTATGTGCTTCACTTATATCTTTTGAGCTAAACAAGTTTGCTCTAGCGCTTCACTTATATCTTTTAGAGCATGGTGATGGTTTTATTTTATAGAAATTATTGATCTCTCATGCTTCATTTATATTATTTTGAGAGTCTTTTAGAAAAGTATGGTAGTTTGCTTTGGCTAAATTAGTCCTAATATGATAGGCATCCAAGATGGATATAATAAAACATTCATATAAGTGCATTGAATACTAAGAAGTTTGATACTTGATGATTGTTTTGAGATATAAAGATGGTGATATTAGAGTCATGCTAGTTGAGTAGTTGTGAATATGAGAAATACTTGTTCTAAAGTTTGTGATTCATGTAGCATGCATTATGGTGAACCGTTATGTGATGAAGTCGGAGCATGATTTATTTATTGATTGTCTTCCTTATGAGTGGCGGTCGGGGATGGCGATGGTCTTTTCCTACCGACCTATCCCCTAGGAGCATCTTGCGTAGTACTTCGTTTGATAACCAATAGATTTTTCAATTAGTATGTGAGTTCTTTATGACTAATGTTGAGTCCATGGATTATACACTCTCATCCTTCCACCATTGCTAGCCTCTCTAATACCGCGCACCTTTTGCCGGTATCATACACCCACCATATACCTTCCTCAAAACAGCCACCATACATACCTATTATGGCATTCCCATAGCCATTCCGATATATATTGTCATGCAACTTACCACCGTTTCCGTTTTTTATGACACATTCCATCATTGTCATATTGCTTTGCATGATCATGTAGTTGACATCATATTTGTGGCAAATCCACCTTTATAATTCTTTCATACATGTCACTCTTGATTCATTGCATATCCCGGTACACCACCGGAGGCATTCACATAGAGTCATATTTTGTTCTAAGTATTGAGTTGTAATCTTTGAGTTGTAAGTAAATAAAAGTGTGATGATCATCATTATTAGAGCATTGTCCCAAGTGAGGAAAGGATGATGGAGACTATGATTCCCCCACAAGTCGGGATGAGACTCCGGACGAAAAGAAAAAAAGAAAAAAAAGAGAAAGAAAATAGGCCACAAAAAAAGGCCCAAATAAAAAAATGAGAGAAAAAGAGAGAAGGGACAATGTTACTATCCTTTTTCCTCACTTGTGCTTCAAAGTAGCACCATGATCTTCAGGATAGAGAGTCTCCTATGTTGTCACTTTCATATACTAGTGGGAATTTTACATCATAGAACTTGGCTTGTATATTCCAATGATGGGCTTCCTCAAAATGCCCTAGGTCTTCGTTAGCAAGCGAGTTGGATGCAAACCCACTAAGTTTCTTTTGTTGAGCATTCATACACTTATAGCTCTAGTGCATCCATTGCATGGCAATCCCTACTCACTCACATTGATATCTATCGATGGGCATCTCCATAGCCAGTTGATACGCCTAGTTGATGTGAGACTATCTTCTCCTTTTTGTCTTCTCCACAACCACCATTCTATTCCACATATAGTGCTATATCCATGGCTCACGCTCATGTATTGCGTGAAGATTGAAAAAGTTTGAGAATATCAAAATTATGAAACAATTGCTTGGCTTGTCATCAGGGTTGTGCATGATTAAATACTTTGCGTGATGAAGATAGAGCATAGCTAGACTATATGATTTTGTAGGGCTAACTTTGTTTGGCCAGGTTATTTTGAGAAGACATGATTGCTTTGTTAGTATGCTTGAAGTATTATTATTTTCATGTCAATATTAAACTTTTGTCTTGAATCTTTCGGATCTGAACATTCATGCCACAATAAAGAAAATTACATTGAGAAATATGCTAGGTAGAATTCCACATCAAAAATTCTGTTTTTATCATTTACCTACTCGAGGACGAGCAGGAATTAAGCTTGGGCATGCTTCATACGTGCTACATCTTGAGCTTGCGTTGGTTTTCCTTGAAGAGGAAAGGGGGCAACAATAGTAGCGTAAGTATTTCCCTCAATTTTTGAGAACCAAGGTATCAATCCAGTAGGAGGCTCCTCAAAAGTCCCACGCACCTACACAAACAAACAAAGAACTCGCAACCAACGCAATAAAGGGGTTGTCAATCTCTTCACAGCCACTTGCGACAGTGAGATCTGATAGAGATAGTATGATAAGATAAATATATTTTTGGTATTTTATAAGATAGATGCAAAAAGTAAAGATGCAAATAAAAGTAGATTGGAAGCAAATATGATAAGAGATAGACCCGGGGGCCATAGCTTTCACTAGAGGCTTCTCTCAAGATAGCATAAGTATTACGATGGGTGAACAAATTACTGTCGCGCAATTGATAGAAAAGTGAATAATTATGAGATTATCTAGGCATGATCATGTATATAGGCATCACGCCTGCAACAAGTAGACCGACTCCTTCCCGCATCTACTACTATTACTTCACACATCGACCGACTCACACTTGCATCTAGAGTATTAAGTTCATAAGAACGAGTAACGCATTAAGCAAGATGACATGATGTAGAGGATAGACTCATGCAATATGATATAAACCCCATATTTTTATCCTTGATGGCAACAATACAATCGTGCCTTGCAACCCTTTTTGTCCTTTGGTAAGGACACGCAAGATTGAACCCAAAGCTAAGCACTTCTACCATGGCAAGAAATATCAATCTAGTAGGCCAAACCAAACTGATAATTCGAAGAGACTTGCAAAGATAACTCAATCATACATAAAAGAATTCAGAGAAGATTCAAATATTTCTCATAGATAAACTTGATCATAAACCCACAATTCATCGGATCTCGACAAAACACACCGCAAAAAGAGTTTACATCGAATAGATCTCCACAAGAGAGGGGAGAACATTGTATTGAGATCCAAAAGAGAGAAGAAGCCATCTAGCTAATAACTATGGACCCGAAGGTCTGTGGTAAACTACTCACAACTCATCGGAGGGCTATGGTGTTGATGTAGAAGCCCTCCGTCGTCGATTCCCCTCCGTGAGCAAGCGAAGGCTCCAAGATGGGATCTCGCAGAATCTGAGAAGGTTCGTCGATGGAAATTGTGTTTCGTTGCCTCCTGGATGTTTTCGGGGTACGTAGTCTTATATAGGAGGAAGAAGTACGTCGGTGGCTGCCCCGAGGGGCCCACGAGACAAGGGGGCACGCCTTGTAGGGGGGAGGCGCCTACCCTCTCGTGGCCGCCTCAGCTGCTTCTTGACTTACACTCCAAGTCCTCTGGATTATGTTCGTTCCAAAAATCACGCTCCCGAAGGTTTCATTCCGTTTGGACTCCGTTTGATATTCATTTTCTTCAAAATACTGAAATAGGCAAAAAAAGCAATACGGGCCGGGCCTCCGGTTAGTAGGTTAGTCCCAAAAAATGATATAAATGTGTAAAATAAAGCCCATAAACATCCAAAAGGGGTAATATAATAGCATGGAACAATAAAAATTATAGATATGTTGGAGCGTATCAAGCATCCCCAAGCTTAATTCCTGCTCGTCCTCGGTAGGTAAATGATAAAAAGAAATTTTGATGTGGATTGCTACCTAGCATAATTCTCAATGTAATTTTCTTTATGGTGGCATGAATGTTCAAATCCAAATGATTCAAAATAAAAGTTCATATTGATAAAAGAAATAGTAACACTTCAAGCATACTAATCAAAGTAATCATGTCTTCTCAAAATAACATGGCAAAAGAAAGTTCATCCCTACAAAATCATATAGTTAGGCTATGCTTCATTTTCGTCACACAAAGATGTTCCCAACTTCTATACCCCCGATGACAAGCCAAGCAATTGTTTCATACTTAAATAATCTCAAACTTTTTCAACCTTCACGCAATATATGAGCATCAGCCATGGATATAGCATTATGGGTGGAATAGAATATGATGATGGGGATTGTGTGGAGAAGACAAAAAAAGAGAAAGTCTCACATTGACAAGGATAATCAACGGGCTATGGAGATGCCCATCAATTGATGTCAACATGAGGAGTAGGGATTGCCATGCAACGGATGCACTAGAGCTATAAATGAATGCTCAACAAAAGAAAACTAGTGGGTGTGCATCCAACTTGCTTGCTCACGAAGACCTAGGGCATTTGAGGAAGCCCATTGTAGGAATATACAAGCCAAGTTCTATAATGAAAAATTCCCACTAGTATGAAAAAGATAACTTATGAGACTCACTATATGAAAAACATGGTGCTACTTTGAAGCACAATATATGGGACTCACTACATGAAGAACAAGGTGCTACTTTGAAGCACAAGTGTGGAAAAAGAGATAGTAACATTGCCCCTTTTATTTATTTTCTTTATTTTAATTTTTTCTTTTTTCTTCTTTTTTTCTTTGGCCTTTCTTTTTTCTTTTCTTTTTGGGCAATGCTCTAATAATGATGATCATCACACTTCTATTGATTACAACACATGAATTACAACTCGAAACTAGAACAAGATATGACTCTATATGAATGCCTCCGGCGGTATACCGGGATGGTGCAATGAATCAAGAGTGAGATGTATGAAAAATTATGCATGGTGTTGCCACAAATACGATGTCAACTACATGATCATGCAATGGCAATATGACAAAAGTAAAGTATGTCATGATGATGATGAACAGAACGGTGGAAAGTTGCATGGCAATATATCTCGGAATGGCTATGGAAATGCCATAGTAGGTAGGTATGGTGGCTGTTTTGAGGAAGATATAAGGAGGTTTATGTGTGATAGAGCGTATCGTATCACGGGGTTTAGATGCACCGGCGAAGTTTGCACCAACTCTCAAGGTGAGAAAGGGCAATGCACGGTACCGAAGAGGCTAGAAATGGTGGAAAGGTAAAAGTGTGTATAATCCATGGACTCAACATTAGTCAACAGAACTCATATACTTATTGCAAAAATTTAGAAGTCATCAAAAATCAAGCACTACGCGCATGCTCCTAGGGGGATATATTGGTAGGAAAAGACCATAGCTCGTCCCCGACCGCCACTCATAATTAAGGATGCACAAGCCAAGTACACTTCATGTTTCAAATTTGTTACACAACTTTAACCATACGTGCATGCTATGGGACTTGCTAACTTCAACACAAGCATTCTTTAAATTCATAATCACCCAACTAGCATGAATTTAATATCACCTCCATATCTCAAAACAATTATCAAGTATCAAATTGATCATAGCATCCAATTCACTTCCTATGATAGTTTTTATTATACCCAACTTGGATGCCTACCATTCTAGGACCAATTTTATAACCATAGCAAATACCATGCTGTTCTAAAAGACACTCAAAAATATATAAGTGAAGCATGAGAGACTAGCAGTTTCTACAAAATAAGTCACCGCCGTGCTCTAAAAGATATAAGTGAAGCACTAGAGCAAAAACTATCAAGCTCAAAAGATATAAGTGAAGCACATAGCATATTCTAATAAATTCAATCAAGTGGGCTTCTCCCAAAAGGTGTGTACAGCAAGGATGATTGTGTTAAACTAAAAAGCAAAGACTAATATGATACACGACGCTCCAAGCAAAACACATATCATGTGGCGAATAAAAATATAGCTCAAGTAAAGTTACCAATGAGCGAGGGCGAAAGAGGGATGCCTTCGGGGCATCCCCAAGCAAACTTTGGCTATCCTTGAATATATTGGGGTGCCATGGGCATCCCCAAGCTTAGTCTCTTGCCACTCCTTATTCCATAGTCCATAAAAGCTTTACCCAAAACTTGAAAACTTCACAACACAAAACTCAACATGAAATCTTATAAGCTCCGTTAGTGAAAGAAAACAAAACCACCACATAAGGTAATGTAATGAACTCTTTATTTATTTATTTTGGTGTTAAACCTACTGTATTCCAACTTCTCTATGGTTTATAAACTATTTTACTAGCCATAGAGGCATCAAATAGGCAAACAACACACGAAAAACAGAATCTGTCAAAAACAGAACAGTCTGTAGCAATCTGTAACTAACGCAAACTTATGGAACTCTAAAAATCCTACAAAAATAGGAAGTCCTGGCAAATTTGTCTACTGATCAGCAGCCGAAAGAATAAACGCAAAAGCACGTTTCTGTGATTTAACAAAACTAAATTCGTTTGTGAAAAGTTTCTGTTTTTCAACAGAATCAAATCAACTATCATCATAGGTTATCCTATAGGTTCTACTTGGCACAAACACTAATCAAAAGATAAAAACACATCTAAACAGAAGGTAGATGCAAGATTTATTACTAAGCAGGAATAAAAACAAAAAACACAAAGAAAATTGGGTTGCCTCCCAACTAGCGCTATCGTTTAACGCCCCTAGCTAGGCATAAAAGCGAAGATAGATCTAAGTAGTGCCATCTTTAATTTTTAGTTTTTTAGCGGAGCCATGCTCAAACCCGGGAGGTTCTTTCCGCTTCCCTTCATACTCAGAAATTTTTAGATCAGAATCCAACCGCTTACTGCAAAGAGTAATCAACATACTCATGCAGTGAAGATTTCCGCTTGCACTTTTAAGAGGCTCAATAGACTTTTGTAATATTTTTGTTACTTCGCAAATCTTTCCAAACACTTGGGTTTCTTCTTGGGTAGGATGTGGTCCTCCCTTTTGAGGTAGTGTTCCCACTATTCCCTCTATAATTTCATGCGCGATACTGGGATCAATTTCAATAAAGTTTCCCTTGGCAATGCAATCCAAGAGTTGTCTATGCGTCATATTTAACCCAACATAAAAATTGCGAAGACAAATTCTAAAGTTCACCTCTAGGGTGCACTTGCAATAAGATTCCATCATCCTACACCAATCATCTTTTAAGTTTTCTCCTTGCCTTTGCTTGAAGTGAAGAACTTCAAACTCGGGAGACATAGGCGCGGATAAGGAACTAGACATAACGACAAAGTAAACAATCTAACACACGAGCAAACAGAAAAAGGCAAGCGAAAAAGAGAGGAGGAGATTGGGAAAGAGAGGGCGAATAAAGCGGCAAGGGTGAAGTGGGGAGAGGAAAGCGAGAGGCAAATGGCAAATAATGTAAATCGAGGAGATGAGTTTGTGATGGGTACTTGGTATGTCTTGACTTGAGCGAAGACTTTCCCGACAACGGCGCCAGAAATCCTTCTTAATACATCTTGAGCTTGCGTTGGTTTTCCTTGAAGAGGAATGGGTGATGCAGCAATAGTAGCGTAAGTATTTCCCTCAGTTTTTGAGAACCAAGGTATCAATCCAGTAGGAGGCTCCTCAAAAGTCCCATGCACCTACACAAACAAACAAACAACTCGCAACCAACAGAATAAAGGGGTTGTCAATCCCTTCATGGCCACTTGCGACAGTGAGATCTGATAGAGATAGTATGATAAGATAAATATATTTTTGGTATTTTATAAGATAGATGCAAAAGTAAAAGCGCAAATAAAAGTATATTGGAAGCAAATATGATAAGAGATAGACACAGGGGCCATAGGTTTCACTAGAGGCTTCTCTCAAGATAGCATAAGTATTACGGTGGGTGAACAAATTCTGTCGAGCAATTGATAGAAAAGCGAATAATTATGAGATTATCTAGGCATGATCATGTATATAGGCATCACGTCCATAACAAGTAGACCGACTCTGCTGCATCTACTACTATTACTCACACATCGACCGACTCTGCTGCATCTAGAGTATTAAGTTCATAAGAACAAAGTAGCGCATTAAGCAAGATGACATGATGTAGAGGATAAACTCATGCAATATGATATAAATCCTCGATGGCAACAATACAATCGTGCCTTGCAACCCTTTACATCCTTTGGTAAGGACACGCAAGATTGAACCCAAAGCTAAGCACTTCTCCCATGGCAAGAAAGATCAATCTAGTAGGCCAAATCAAGCAGATAATTCAAGGAGACTTGCAAAGATAACTCAATCATACATAAAAAGAATTCAGAGGAGATTCAAATATTTCTCATAGATAAACTTGATCATAAACCCACAATTCATCGGATCTTGACAAACACACCACAAAAGAGTTTACATCGGTAGATCTCCACAGAGAGGGGAGAACATTGTATTGAGATCCAAAAAGAGAAGAAGCCATCTAGCTAATAACTATGGACCCGAAGGTATGGTAAACTACTCACAACTCATCGGAGGGCTATGGTGTTGATGTAGAAGCCCTCCATGGTCGATTCCCCCTCCCGAGAAGCCGATGAAGGCTCCAAGATGGGATCTCACGGATCTGAGAAGGTTCTGGCGGTGGAAATTGTGTTTCGTTGGCTCCTGGATGTTTTCGAGCACTGTGAGCTTATATAGGGGAAGAAATGCGTCGATGGCTGCCGAGGGCCCCACGAAACAGTGGCATACAGCAGGGGAAGGGGCGCCCTATCCTCTCGTGGCCGCCTCGGCTGCTTCTTGACTTGCACTCCAAGTCGTCTGGATCATGTTCGTTCCAAAAATCACGCTCCTGAAGGTTTCATTCCGTTGGACTCCATTTGATATTCATTTTTTTCGAAATACTGAAATAGGAAAAAAAACCAACAATACGGGCTGGGCCTCCGGTTAGTAGGTTAGTCCCAAAAAATGATATAAATGTGTAAAATAAAGCCCATAAACACCCAAAAGGGGTAATATAATAGCTTGGAACAATCAAAAATTATAGATACGTTGGAGACGACACGTCTCCAACGTATCTATAATTTTTGAGTGTTCCATGCTATTATATTATCTGTTTTGGATGTTTAATGGGCTTTACTAAGCACTTTTATATTATTTTTGGGACTAACCCATGACCCAAACCTAGTGCAAACTGCTGTTTTTTGCCTATTTAGGTGTTTCGTGAAAAGGAATATCAAATGGAGTCAAACGAATGAAACCTTCGGAGAGTTATTTTTGGAACAAACGCAATCCAGAGGACTTTGGACGTCAAGAAATCATCGAGGAGGCCACGAGGCAGGGAGGCGCGCCTGCCCCCTTGGGCGCGCCCCACCCTTGTGGGCCCCTCACAGCTCCACCGACCTACTTCTTCCTCCTATATATATACCCATATACCCTGAAACCAAGCAGGAGCACCACGAAACCCTATTTCCACCGCCGCAACCTTCTATACCCGTGATATCCCATCTTGGGTCCTTTTCTGGCGCTCCGCCCGAGGGGGAATCGATCACAGAGGGCTTCTACATCAACACCATAGCCTCTCTGATGATGTGTGAGTAGTTTACCTTAGACCTTCGGGTCCATAGTTATTAGCTAGATGGCTTCTTCTCTCTCTTTGGATCTCAATACAAAGTTCTCCTCGATCTTCGTGGAGATCTATTCGATGTAACTTTTTGCGGTGTGTTTGTCGAGATCCGATGAATTGTGGGTTTCTGATCAAGATTATCTATGAACAATATTTGAATCTCCTCTGAATTCTTTTATGTATGATGTGTTATCTTTGCAAGTCTCTTCGAAATATCAGTTTGGTTTGGCCTACTAGATTGATCTTTCGTGCAATGGGAGAAGTGCTTAGCTTTGGGTTCAATCTTGCGTTGCTCGATCCCAGTTATAGAAGGGGAAATGACACGTATTGTATTGTTGCCATCAAGGATAAAAAGATGGGGGTTATATCATATTGCTTGAGTTTATCCCTCTACATCATGTCATCTTGCCTAATGCGTTACTCTGTTCTTATGAACTTAATACTCTGGATGCATGCTGGATAGCGGTCGATGTGTGGAGTAATAGTAGTAGATGCAGGCAGGAGTCGGTCTACTTGTTGCGGACGTGATGCCTATATACATGATCATGCCTAGATATTCTCATAATTATGCACTTTTCTATCGATTGTTGTATAATAATTTGTTCACCCACCGTAATACTTATGCTATCTTGAGAGAAGCCACTAGTGAAACCTAAGGCCCGCGGGTCTATTCTCCATCATATAAGTTTCTGATATATTTTTACTTTGCAATCTTTAATTTTAATCTTTATCATAAAAATACCAAAAATATTATCTTATCATCTCTATCAGATCTCACTTTTGCAAGTGGCCGTGAAGGGATTGACAACCCCTTTATCGCGTTGGTTGCAAGGTTCTTATTTGTTTGTGTACGTACGAGGGACTTGAGTGTGGCCTCTAACGGAAATATGCCCTAGAGGCAATAATAAAGTTATTATTTATTTCCTCATATCATGATAAATGTTTATTATACATGCTAGAATTGTATTAACCGGAAACATGATACATGTGTGAATACATAGACAAACATAAAGTCACTAGTATGCCTCTACTTGACTAGCTCATTAAACAAAGATGGTTATGTTTCCTAACCATAGACATGTGTTGTCATTTGATTAATGGGATCACATCATTAGGAGAATGATGTGATTGACATGACCCATTCCGTTAGCCTAGCACTTGATCATTTAGTATATTGCTATTGCTTTCTTCATGACTTATCTGAAGTTCCTGCAACTATGAGATTGTGCAACTCCGTTTACGGAAGAACACTTTGTGTGCTACCAAACGTCTAGCAACGAATCTGGGTGATTATAAGGGTGCTCTACAGGTGTTTCGAAGGTACATGTTGGGTTGGCATAATTGAGATTAGGTTTTGTCACTCCGATTGTCGGAGAGGTATCTCTGGGCCCTCTCGGTAATACTCATCACCTAAGACTTGCAAGCATTGTAACTAATGAGTTAGTTATAAGATGATGTATTACTGAGCGAGTAAGGAGACTTGCGATAACGAGATTGAACTAGGTATTGGATACCGGCGATCAAATCTCGGGCAAGTAACATACCGATGACAAAGGAACAACGATGTTGTTATGCGGTTTGACCGATAAAGATCTTCGTAGAATATGTAGGAACCAATATGGGCATCCAGGTCCCGCTATTGGTTATTGAACGAGAATGGTTCTAGGTCATGTCTACATAGTTCTCGAACCCGTAGGGTCCGCACGCTTAACGTTACGATGACAGTTTTATTATGAGTTTATAAGTTTTGATGTACCAAAGTTTGTCCGGAGTCCCGGATATGATCACGGACATGACGAGGAGTATCGAAATGGTCGAGACATAAAGATTGATATATTGGAAGCCTATATTTGGACATCGAAATGGTTCCTGGTGAAATCGGGATTTTACCGGAACACCGGGGGGTTACCGGAACCCTCCCGGGGGATAATGGGCCTTAGTGGGCTAAGAGGGAGAAGAGGAGGGCCGGCCAGGGCAGGCCGCATGCCCCCTCCCCCCCTAGTCCGAATAGGACAAGGAAGGGGGGGCGCCCCCCTCTCCTCTTTCCCCTCCCCCCTTTCCTTCTCCACCAAGGCAAGAGGGGGGAGTCCTACTCCCGGTGGGGGGCACCCCATAGACACACAAGTTGATCTACGGATCGTTCCATAGCCGTGTGCGGTGCCCCCTCACCATAGTCCACCTCGGTCATATCGTCGCGGAGTTTAGGCGAAGCCCTGCGCCGGTAGAACATCATCATCGTCACCACACCGTCGTGCTAACGGAACTCATCTCCGGAGCTCGTCTGGATCGGAGGCCGGAGATCGTCATCGAGCTGAACGTGTGCTGAACTCGGAGGCTCCATACGTTCGGTGCTTGGATCGGTCAGATCGTGAAGACGTACGACTACATCAACCGCGTTGTGCTAAAGCTTCCGCTTACGGTCTACGAGGGTAATGGACGAACACTCTCCCCTCTCGTTGCTATACCCTCACCATGATCTTGCGTGTGCGTAGGAAAATTTTGAAATTACTACGTTCCCCAACAGTGGCATCCGAGCCTAGGTTTTATGCGTTGATGTTATATGCACGAGTAGAACACAAGTGAGTTGTGGGCGATACAAGTCATACTGCTTACCAGCATGTCATACTTTGGTTCGGCGGTATTGTGAGATGAAGCGGCCCGGACCGACATTACGCGTACGCTTACGCGAGACTGGTTTCACCGTTACGAGCACTAGTGCTTAAAGGTGGCTGGCGGGTGTCTGTCTCTCTCACTTTAGCTGAATCGAGTGTGGCTACGCCTGGTCCTTGCGAAGGTTAAAACAGCACCAACTTGACAAACTATCGTTGTGGTTTTTTGATGCGTAGGTAAGAACGGTTCTTGCTAAGCCCGTAGCAGCCACGTAAAATTTGCAACAACAAAGTAGAGGACGTCTAACTTGTTTTTGCAGGGCATGTTTTGATGTGATATGGTCAAGACGTGATGCTATATTTTATTGTATGAGATGATCATGTTTTGTAACCGAAGTTATCGGCAACTGGCAGGAGCCATATGGTTGTCTCTTTATTGTATGAAATGCAAGCATACAGTAATTGCTTTACTTTATCGCTAAGCGGTAGCGATAGTCGTAGAAGCAATAGATGGTGTAACGACAACGATGCTGCGATGGAGATCAAGGTGTCGCGCCCGGTGGCGATGGTGATCATGGCGGTGCCGGAGATGGAGATAACAAGCACAAGATGATGATGGCCATATCATATCACTTATATTGATTGCATGTGATGTTTATCCTTTATGCATCTTATCTTGCTTTGATTGATGGTAGCATTTTAAGATGATCTCTCACTAAAATTATCAAGAAGTGTTCTCCACGAGTATGCACCGTTGCCAAAGTTAAATCGTGCCCGGACACCACGTGATGATCGGGTGTGATAAGCTCTCGTCCATCTACAACGGGTGCAAGCCAGTTTTGCACACGCGAATACTCAGTTAAACTTGACGAGCCTAGCATATGCAGATATGGCCTCGGAACAAGGAGACCGAAAGTTGAGCGTGAATCATATAGTAGATATGATCAACATAGTGATGTTCACCATTGAAAACTACTCCATCTCACGTGATGATCGGTCATGGTTTAGTTGATTTGGATCACGTGATCACTTAGATGACTAGAGAGATGTGCATGCGAGTGGGAGTTCTTAAGTAATATGATTAATTGAACTTAAATTTATCATGAACTTAGTACCGATAGTATTTTGCTTGTCTATGTTTATTTGTAGATAGATGGCTCGTGTTGTTGTTACGTTGAATTTTAATGCGTTCCTTGATAAAGCAAAGTTGAAAGATGATGGTAGCAATTACGGACTGTGTCCGTAACTCGAGGATTATCCTCATTGCTGCACGTAAAAGTTCGTCCTAGAAGCACCGCTGGGTGCGAGGCCTGCTTCTTGATGCAATGACGACGTTAAGAACGTCTGGCAGAGTAAAGCTGATGACTACTCTATAGTTCAGTGTGCCATTGTTTACGACTTAGAACCGGGTCTTCAACGACGTTTTGAACATCATGGAGCATATGAGATGTTCCAGGAGTTGAAGTTAATATTTCAAGCAAATGCCCGAATTGAGAGATATGAAGTCTCCAATAAGTTCTATAGCTGTAAGATGGAGGAGAATAGTTCTGTCAGTGAACACATACTCAAAATGTCTGGGTATAATAGTCACTTGATTCAACTGGGAGTTAATCTTCCTGATGATAGTGTCATTGAAAGAATTCTACAATCACTGCCACCAAGCTACAAGAGCTTCGTGATGAACTATAATATGCAAGGGATGGACAAGACTATTCCCGAGCTCTTCGCAATGCTAAAAGCTGCGGAGGTAGAAATCAAGAAGGAGCATCAAGTGTTGATGGTTAACAAGACCACCAGTTTCAAGAAAAAGGGCAAAGGGAAGAAGAAGGGGAACTTCAAGAAGAACAGCAAGCAAGTTGCTGCTCAAGAGAAGAAACCCAAGTCTGGACCTAAGCTGAAAGCGAGTGCTTCTACTACAAGCGGTAGTCCTTTGAAGCGGAACTGCCCCAAGTATTTGGCGGATAAGAAGGATGGCAAAGTAAACAAAGGTATATGTGATATACATGTTATTGATGTGTACCTAACTAGAGCTCGTAGTAGCTTTTGGGTATTTGATCTGGTTACATTGCTAATATTTGCAACTCGAAACAAGGACTACGGAATAAGCAAGCATCGCCAAGGGCGAGGTGGCGATGCGCGTGGGAAAGCGGTTCCAAAGTCGATGTGATCGCGGTCGTCACGCTACCTCTACATCTACCTTGGGATAGACCTGAATAATTGTTATTTGGTGCGGCGTTGAGCATGAACATTATATCTGGATCTTGTTTGATGCGAGACGGTTATTCATTTAAATCAGGGAATAATGGTTGTTCTATTTATATGAGTAATATCTTTTATGGTCATGCACCCTTGAAGAGTGGTCTATTTTTATTAAATCTCGATAGTAGTGATACACATATTCATAGTCTTGAAACCAAAAGATGCAGAGTTGATAACGATAGTGCAACTTATTTTTGGCACTGCCGTTTGGGTCATATCGGTGTAAAGCGCATGAAGAAACTCCATACTGATGGACTTTTGGAATCACTTGATTACGAATCACTTTGTACTTGCGAACCATGCCTTATGGGCAAGATGACTAAAACGCTGTTCTCTGGAACTATGGAGCGAGCAACTGATTTGTTGGAAATCATACATACTGATGTTTGTGGCCCAATGAATGTTGAGGCTCATGGCGGGTATCGTTATTTTCTCACCTTCACAGATGATTTGAGCACATATGGGTATATCTACTTGATGAAACACAAGTCTGAAACATTTGAAAAGTTCAAAGAATTTCAGAGTGAAGTGGAAAATCATCGTAACAAGAAAATAAAGTTTCTACGATCTGATCATGGAGGAGAATATTTGAGTTACAAGTTTGGTCTACACTTGAAACAATGTGGAATAGTTTCGCAACTCACGCCACCTGGAACACCACAACAAAATGGTGTGTCCGAACATCGTAATCGTACTTTACTAGATATGGTGCGATCTATGATGTCTCTTACCGATTTACCGCTATCGTTTTGGGGTTATGCTTTAGAGACAGCCGCATTCACGTTAAATAGGGCACCATCAAAATCTGTTGAGACGACGCCTTATGAACTGTGGTTTGGCAAGAAACCAAAGTTGTCGTTTCTTAAAGTTTGGGGCTGCGATGCTTATGTCAAGAAACTTCAACCACATAAGCTCGAACCTAAATCGGAGAAATGTGTCTTCATAGGATACCCAAAAGAGACTGTTGGGTACACCTTCTATCACAGATCTGAAGGCAAGACATTCGTTGCTAAGAATGGATCCTTTCTAGAGAAGGAGTTTCTCTCGAAAGAAGTGAGTGGGAGGAAAGTAGAACTTGATGAGATAACTGTATCTACTCCCTTATTGGAAAGTAGTTCATCACGAGAACCGGTTCCTGTGACAACTACACCAATTAGTGAGGAAGCTAATGATAATGATCATGAAACTTCAGATCAAGTTTCTCTTGAACCTCGTGAGGTCTACAGAGTAAGATCCGCACTGAGTGGTACGGTAATCCTATTCGGAAGTCATGTTACTTGACCGTGATGAACCTATGAACTATGAGGAAGCGATGATGAGCCCAGATTCATAAAATGGCTAGAAGCCATGAAATCTGAGATGGGATCCATGTATGAAAATAAAGTATGGACTTTGGTTGACTTTCCCGATGATCGGCAAGCCATTGAGAATAAGTGGATCTTTAAGAAGAAGACTGACGCTGATGGTAATGTAACTGTCTATAAAGCTCGACTTGTTGCAAAAGGTTTTCGACAAGTTCAAGGGGTTGACTACGATGAGACTTTCTCACCCGTAGCGATGCTTAAGTCCGTCCGAATCATGTTAGCTATTGCTGCATTTCATGATTATGAAATTTGGCAAATGGATGTCAAGACTGCATTCTTGAATGGATTTCTAGAAGAAGAGTTGTATATGATGCAGCCGGAAGGTTTTGTCGATCCAAAAGGTGCTGACAAAGTGTGCAAGCTCCAGCGTTCCATTTATGGACTGGTGCAAGCATCTCGGAGTTGGAATAAATGCTTTGATAGTGTGATCAAAGCATATGGTTTTATACATACTTTTGGAGAAGCGTGTATTTACAAGAAAGTGAGTGGGAGCTCTGTAGCATTTCTAGTTTTATATGTAGATGACATATTATTAATTGGAAATGATATAGAATTTCTGGATAGCATAAAGGGATACTTGAATAAATGTTTTTCAATGAAAGAGCTCGGTGAAGCTGCTTACATATTAGGCATCAAGATATATAGAGATAGATCGAGACGCTTAATAGGACTTTCACAAAGCACATACCTTGACAAAATTTTGAAAAAGTTCAAAATGGATCAGGCAAAGAAAGGATTCTTGCCTGTGTTACAATGTGTGAAGTTGAGTCAAACCCAATGCCCGACCACAGCAGAAGATAGAGAGAAAATGGAAAATGTTCCCTATGCTTCAGCCATAGGCTCTATCATGTATGCAATGTTGTGTACCAGACCTGACGTATGCTTAGCAGTAAGCTTGGCAGGAAGGTACAAAAGTAATCCAGGAGTGGATCACTGGACAGCGGTCAAGAACATCCTGAAATACCCGAAAAGGACTAAGGATATGTTTCTCGTATATGGAGGTGACAAAGAGCTAGTCGTGAACGGTTACGTCGATGCAAGCTTTGACACTGATCCGGACGATTCTAAATCGCAAACCGGATACGTGTTTTTATTAAACGGTGGAGCTGTAAGTTGGTGCAGCTCTAAACAAAGCATCGTAGTGGGATCTACATGTGAAGCGGAGTACATAGCTGCTTCGGAAGCAGCAAATGAAGGAGTCTGGATGAAGGAGTTCTTTTCCGATCTAGGTGTCATACCTAGTGCATCGGGACCAATGAAGATCTTCTGTGACAATACTGGTGCAATTGCCTTGGCAAAGGAATCCAGATTTCACAAGAGGACCAAGCACATCAAGAGACGCTTCAATTCCATTCGAGACCAAGTCCAAGTGGGAGACATAGAGATTTGCAAGATACATACGGATCTGAAAGTTGCAGACCCGTTGACTAAGCCTCTCTCATGAGCAAAACATGATCAGCACCAAGAATCCATGGGTGTTAGAATCATTACTATGTAATCTAGATTATTGACTCTAGGGCAAGTGGGAGACTGAAGGAAATATGCCCTAGAGGCAATAATAAAGTTATTATTTATTTCCTCATATCATGATAAATGTTTATTATTCATGCTAGAATTGTATTAACCGGAAACATGGTACATGTGTGAATACATAGACAAACATAAAGTCACTAGTGTGCCTCTACTTGACTAGCTCATTAATCAAAGATGGTTATGTTTCCTAACCATAGACATGTGTTGTCATTTGATTAATGGGATCACATCATTAGGAGAATGATGTGATTGACATGACCCATTCCGTTAGCCTAGCACTTGATCGTTTAGTATATTGCTATTGCTTTCTTCATGACTTATACAAAGTTCCCGCAACTATGAGATTGTGCAACTCCCGTTTACCGGAAGAACACTTTGTGTGCTACCAAACGTCACAACATAACTGGGTGATTATAAAGGTGCTCTCTGGTGTTTCCAAGGTACATGTTGGGTTGGCATAATTCGAGATTAGGTTTTGTCACTCCGATTGTCGAAGAGGTATCTCGGGCCCTCTCGGTAATACTCATCACCTAAGCCTTGCAAGCATTGTAACTAATGAGTTAGTTATAAGATGATGTATTACAGAACGAGTAAAGAGACTTGCCGGTAACGAGATTGAACTAGGTATTGGATACCGACGATCAAATCTCGGGCAAGTAACATACCGATGACAAAGGGAACAACGTATGTTGTTATGCGGTTTGACCGATAAAGATCTTCGTAGAATATGTAGGAACCAATATGGGCATCCAGGTCCCGCTATTGTTTATTGACCGAGAATGGTTCTAGGTCATGTCTACATAGTTCTCGAACCCGTAGGGTCCGCACGCTTAATGTTACGATGACAGTTTTATTATGAGTTTATAAGTTTTGATGTACCGAAGTTTGTTCGGAGTCCCGGATATGATCACGGACATGACGAGGAGTCTCGAAATGGTCGAGACATAAAGATTGATATATTGGAAGCCTATGTTTGGAAATCGGAATGGTTCCGGGTGAAATCAGGATTTTACCGGAACACCCGGGGGTTACCGGAACCCTCCCGTGGGATAATGGGCCTTAGTGGGCCAAGAGGGAGAAGAGGAGGGCCGGCCAAGGCAGGCAGCGCGCCCCCTCCCCCCTAGTCCGAATAGGACAAGGAAGGGGGGCGGCGCCCCCCTTTCCTCTTTCCCCTCCCCCCTTTCCTTCTCCATCAAGGCAAGAGGGGGGAGTCCTACTCCCGGTGGGAGTAGGACTCCTCAAGGCGCACCCCTAGGGGGCCGGCCGCACCTCCCCCCGCCCTCCTTGATATACGGGGGCCGGGGGCACCCCATAGACACACAAGTTGATCTACGGATCGTTCCTTAGCCGTGTGCGGTGCCCCCCTCCACCATATTCCACCTCGGTCATATCGTCGCGGAGTTTAGGCGAAGCCCTGCGCTGGTAGAACATCATCATCGTCACCACGCCATTGTGCTGACGGAACTCATCTCCGGAGCTCGGCTGGATCGGAGGCCGGAGATCGTCATCGAGCTGAACGTGTGCTGAACTCGGAGGCTCCATACGTTCGGTGCTTGGATCGGTCGGATCGTGAAGACGTACGACTACATCAACCACGTTGTGCTAACGCTTCCGCTTACGGTCTACAAGGGTACATGGACGAACACTCTCCCCTCTCGTTGCTATACCATCACCATGATCTTGCGTGTGCGTAGGAAAATTTTGAAATTACTACGTTCCCCAACAGCCTCCTACTTGATTGATACCTTGGTTCTCAAAAACTGAGGGAAATACTTATGCTACTTTGCTGCATCACCCTTTCCTCTTCAAGGGAAAACCAACGCATGCTCAGAGGTAGCAGAAATCAAGTTTGTTGGAAAGCTAAAGACAAGAGCAAACACTATCTTGATATAAATATCTAGAAATAGCAATTGATAAAATACCCGAAATAAAATGGTGAGAACCCTTTCTCAATTAAGACCGGTAAAAACTCCAACACCAAAAACACAAAAGAAGATGCATAAGAAATCGGTTTTCGAAGAACTCGAGCTTGCCATCAAGATGACCATAAGATCTAAGACTCACAAATATAACCAACCAAGAACCAAGAAATATGATGCAAGGATGCAATGGTTTGAGCTCTATATGAATGATACGATCAAGCTACTCATCGAGAGCCCCCCTAGATAGTATGACAATTCATCATATAACCCGGTCTCCCAACTACCATCATGAGACCGGTAAATAGAAAACCTATCAAGGGCAAACCTTTGCCTTGCACATGGTCCACTTGAGCTAGATGATGACGATCTTGACTCCCTCAAGTTGGACCACCTTTCTTGATTTCATTGGCTTGATGAAGACTAGATGATTGCTCCCCCATACTCCACTATGGGTGAGCCACTCTTCAACACATCTTCACAAGTCCATTGACACCACAATGGATGGCAAGCTTCAAGCACTTGATCTCTTCGTGATGCTCCACTTGAACTTGCACACGACAATCTTGATGACGATCACCACTTGATGTCATCCTTTCCATGGGTTGAGTGATATCTTCCTTTTGACGCAAGCCCATGAACACGTACCTAACCCCACATAGAACACTCACATAGACCATGGGTTAGTACACAAAGCGCAATGGACAATGCTTACCATACCATGGGATCACTTGATCCCTCTTGGTACATCTTCTATGCTTTGTGAGTTGATCAACTTGATTCACTCTTGACTTAGTCTTGATCAACCTTGAATCTTTCCAACTCTCTTCATTTGGATGATGTCTTGAAGGTAAAAATTAATGATCACACAATCTTCTTCTTCAAGACATGCTTGCAATAAGCTCAACACTCACATGACCAATCTTAGAATAATTCCTTAATAGCACCTTGGTCAACTCATAAACTCCATGAAACCAACACATGGACTTCAAGAAATGCCTATGAAAAAATCCTTCAAATATAACTCAAGGCAACCATTAGGCCATAGAGATTGTCATTAATTACCAAAACCAAACATGGGGGCACCGCATGTTCTTTCAATCTCCCCCATTTTGGTAATTGATGACAATCACTTTCAAGAGAGTTTATATAAGGATTTATGCATCACCGTGCAATGCAACAACCAATAATGCATGCGTTAGAGATGCAAATGCTTGGGAACGCAACCAAAGCAAGACTCTCTAAACTTCTCCACAAAACTCTCTGAAACTTCTCCCCCATTGGCATCGGTTGCCAAAAAGGGAGAAAAGCTTAGAAGGCCAATATAAATTGTGTTTCTCCATAAATTGTGTATTTCTCCACAAGAGAGTGGAATGCAATACACATATCCAACGGTAAATACTTGGAGGAAGAAAAACTATATTGAGGCTCAAAGATTGCAAAAGAAAGATATGCCACAAAGACATAACAAAGAGAGAAACAAGTAATCAAGCAATCAAAAGATACCAATTGAAGCAAGCTATCAAAAGATACCAATTGAACCAACTAGACCAAAGATCCTACAAGCCACATGAATAAAGGATATTATGATATGAGCAAAGGAGTGATCTAAAGAAACTAGAGAGTCTCCCCATGATTTGTGCACACATAAGAACTTCTGAATTAGGATACAAAGTGCACAAAATAGGATTATAGCTCCCCCAAATTAAATAGAAACTCACAACAAGTGTAAGTGAGCATACACTACAAAAAAAGACACATCCGTGACATTTTGGGCCGAACGAAATTTTTTTCTATCATACATACGACACTTCTATGACGATAATTGTGACAAAACCCGGTATCATCATAGATGTGGTGGGCTCCTACTTCTGTGACAAAAAATCATGACAGAAAATGGGCTTTTCCTCCTGGGCAGGCCGGAGACGCAGCCGCATGACATTCTTTGGGCCGTCCATGACGGAAAAAACCATGGTAGAAGCGATGGCGATGAAAATTTCGGGGAGTTCCCGGTTACGGTGGGAGGTCGGGGCTGAGCGATATGCGTTTCTCTCGTACACGTACGTGCGTGTGTGCGAGGCGTTGGCTCTAACTGAACCCGAGCGAGGGCGTTGGGCTCTAACTGAACCCGAGCGATTGCACTGCAGGCTACGCGTTACTGAACTCGACCGATCGATCGATGGCTGTTAACTGAACCTGATCGAGCAATTCCTTTACTACTGCTACTAACTGACGCCGATCGATTGGATGAACAGTTAGCGTTGCGGGGGAGGGGGTTGGATGAACAGTGAGCGGTGGGGGTGGATGCAGGACCCCATGGCGTTGCCTCTGGATGAACAGGATGACCCTGTGGAGGGCTGGATGAATAGTAGATGGTGGAGGGGTGCCCGTGGAGGGGTGGTTGAACAGTAGCTGGTGGAGTAGCGCGCGGTGGAGGCTGGATGAACAGGAGCCCGTGGAGGCTGGAGGAGGTCGACGGTAACCCGTGAAGGCTGGAGGAGGTCGGCGGTGGAGATGAACAGTATCCCGTGGAGTCCCGTTTTGCGGTACGCCACACCCCTCCCGATGAAAAGGACCCCTGTTTCGACCGTAGCACTCCAACACAAGTCCGTTTCCTCCGTTTTGCGGTACGCCACACCCCTCCCGATCAACAGAACCCCCGTTTCAACCGTAGGAGGTCCATTTCCTCCGTTTTGTGGTACGCCACACCCCTCCCGATCAACAGGACCCCCGTTTCGACCGTAGGAGGTCCATTTCCTACGTTTTGCAGTACGCTAGACCCCTCCCGATCAACAGGACCCCCGTTTCGAATGTGACCGGTCGAACACAAGGCCGTTTCCTCCGTTCTGCGGTACGCCACGCCTCGTTTCCATCGACTGTTCCGTCCAAGCCCTCCCGAAGAACACGACCACAGATTCCATTCGGACCCAGCCGGTTTGTCCCCATGAACACGACGATGATGTTGTTTCTCCGTTCTGACCCAACCATGTACACGAGCGCCGTACGTACGCACGAGTAGGCGTTCGAGACCCTGCCCGTATGTACACATACGTTGCCGTATTTTCTTTCTTGCACACTGGCCACTGTACGTACATGTACATGCTACGTGCGCGCCTCCACCACGACAAGTGTGCGCCTCTACATCGACCAATATATATGTACGTACACGTTCGCGACCAGAATGACAATGCTACGTACGCTTTTTCGACCAGGTGGGTCCCGACTGTCAGGCACTTCCTTGCGTGCGAAAATGTAGCTGGTGGGTCCCAGCAGTCAGGGGGGCGAATCGTTTTTTCCCGGACGCACTTCCTTGCGTGCGAAGATGTAGCTAGTGGGTCCCAGCAGTCAGGGGGCGAATCGTTTTTTTTGCGTGGACGCACTTCCTTGCGTGCGAAGATGTAGCTGGTGGGTCCCAGCAGTCAGGGGGCGAATCATTTTTTTTCCGGACGCACTTCCTTGCATGCGAAGATGTAGCTGGTGGGTCCCAGCAGTCAGGGGGGCGAATCGTTTTTTTTTTGCCCGGACGCACTTCCTTGCGTGCGAAGATGTAGCTGGGGTGTCTCAGCAGTCAGGGGGAAATGTTTTTTTGCAAAATACTGTGGCCCGTCCGGTGGGTCCCAGCTGTCATGTGGAGGAATCATTATTTTCCGTGTAATAAGGAGGCACTTCCTTGCTGCGGCCGTGGACCCAGCTGTCAGCCTCTCCACGTACAGTCCACGTCCGATGGAAGTCGTTCCTTGACCATGTTGACCACGCCGCGCCGAGAGCACCAGGGCGGTGGACGACGGTGAGGCCTAGGAAGGGGACGCCGGGGAGCCAGGGAAGACGCGGCAGTGGAAGCCCGTGCGGAGAGGAGTACGAGGGTTCACTGGTTCGGCTGCGGTGTGAGGCTGCCGTCACCGCAGGGCCTGGCCAGCGGTGGGAATAGTAGGGGGCGGTGAGGCCTCCGTGGAAGCACAGCCGGACACGGGAGGCAGGAGCATGCGACACGATCGGCGCTGCTTTGGGCGGCTGGAGCAAGAAGACCAGAGGTTGAAGAAGCACTACGGCCGTTGGATGGACATTGTATGGTCACTGGAGCTAGAATCGTTTATATTGACTAAGTTGACAAAGCCCTCCGTCCCCGTCAACTTAGTAGGCCCACAAGTTAGCCTCCCACCAAGGTGGGTTCCAGCTAGCAGGGGGTATTCATTTTTTTGTGCGTAATAAGGAGGCACTTCTAGTCGGTCCGAGCTGACAGCAGTGGGAATTTTTTTTCGCGAAATACGGTGGCCTGTCCGGTGGGTCCCAACGGTCAGGGGCAAACATTTTTTCGTGAAATACTGGTGGCCCGTCCGGTGGGTCCCTGCTGTCAGGTGGAGGAATAGTTATTTTCCGTGTAATAAGGAGGCACTTCCTTGCGGCTGCCGTGGACCCAGCTGTCAGCCTCTCCATGTATAGTATTCTTCTGATGGAATTCGATCGTTGACCACATTGACCACGCCGCGCCGAGAGCACCACGGTGGTGGCTGACGGCGAGGCCTAGGAAGGGGACGACACAGAGCCGGGGAAGACGCGGCAGTGGATGCCCACGCAGAGAGGAGTACGAGGGTTCACTGGTTCGGCTGCGCTGCCGCCGCCGCAGAATAACATGGGGTGTGGGTGAGTGGAGTGGAGGGATGGCCTGACCAGCGGTGGGAGTAGTATGGCGGTGGTGAGGCCTCCGCGGTAGCACAACCGGCCACGGGAGGAAGGATCGGGCGGCACAACCGGTGCTGCTTTGGGTGGCTGGAGCAAGAAGACCAAAGGTTGAAGAAGCACTACGGCCGTTGGATGGACATTGTACGGTTAGTCGAGCTAGAATCGTGCATATTGACTAAGTTGACAAAGCCCTTCGTCCCCGTCAACTTAGTAGGCCCACTATACTGGGTCCCAGCTAGTAGGGGAGTATTCATATTTTTGTGCGTAATAAGGAGGCATGTCCTTGCGTGTGAAGATATAGCTGGTGGGTCCGAGCTGTCAGCGGTGGTAATTTTTTTTCGTGAAATACAGAGACCCTTTCGGTGGGTCCCACATGTTAGGTGGAGGAATCATTATTTTGCACGTAATAAGGAGGCATTTCCTTGCGTGCGGCCGTGGACCCAGCTGTCAGCCTCTCCACGTACAATCCACTTCAGATGCATGTCGGTCGTTAACCACGTTGACCACACCACGCCGAGAGCACCGGGGCGATGGACGATGGCGAGGCCTAGGAAGGGAACGACACAGAGGCAGGGAAGCCTCGGCAGTTGTTTCCCACGCGGAGGGGAGTACGATTGTACGAGGGTTTACTAGTTCGTCTGTCGTCGCCGGAGAATAACATCAGGTGTGGGACTGTGGGTGAGTAGAGGGATGGCTAGGCCAGCGATGGGAGTACGGTGGGGCGGTGAGGCCTACTGGCAAAGACAACCGGCCTTGGGAGGAGGGAGCAGCAGTCCACGGGCGCTTGTTTGAGCGGCTCGAGCAGGAAGAGCAGAGATTGAAGAAGCACGACGGCCGTTGGATGGACATCCAACAGTATACAGTTCATGTGTGGAAAGCCTAAAATCTATGGAAAACAGCATACAGGCCACCTGCCATTATTTCAAATAATTTACAACCCATTTGCTAATTCTTACGGGTTTTTTTGGAGCCCATATTCTTTTTGTTAGCATTACAGCCCATATTGTGGCCACGGTTAAAAACTTATACGAAATTTTGCATATGTCGGTGTGGTCTGAACTGTTTTTAATCCTGAAATTTTGAGCCACATTCAGAGTGATTTTAAAAATAAATGTATATCAATATAAAATCTAATAAATTGTCCACGCATAAAAATCGATGCAATTTAAAATCTCAAAATGAAAAAAAGATATTTGAAACTAATTGCCGGTTTGATGTGTTTTAAAAATGTACATCCCATTTCTCATTACTGATAGGCCATTTTCTCGGCCAGCCGAATGAAGCTCTCCTCGTCTTGAAAGATTTGCAGCCCAACAGGCCTGATAAAGTGACTTACTTGACAAATCACAAAAAAACTGGGCTAGCCATTTTCAGAAAGAAAAAACCTACTGGGCTGGTCTGTGGTAAACATAAAAGAAAAGGCTGTCTAGACAGGCCAGAGTGTCCCGCATAGCCCAGTTGACACCCTGCTTCTGTATCAAAAACAAATTAGATAAATTCCACTCCAATTACAGCGATTCATAAAAATGCCAACGCAATTTCCAAACTTTGAAAATGCCATCGCAATTTTGCAAACTTTGAAAACGCCATCGCAGTTTGCAAACTTTGAAAACGCCACTCGGACTTGAAAAATGCCACTAGAAATGGCATGAAATGGCATTTTTCAAAGTTTGGAAATTGCAGTGGCATTTCTCGGATACACCAGATTTGGAGTGGCATTTATCAAATTAACCCAAAACAAAAAATAAATGGGCGAGCTGCTGGGTCCCCGTGTCACCGCCACAGTAATTCTCTCGCTTATTGACTACGCTGACAATGGCATGGGACCCAGATGTCGAATCCATTAGGAGGAGTCATTTTTATTGGCTTGAAATAAGGAGGCACTTGCTTATGCATCGCCATGACCTTGGCAGGTCCTCGCTGTCATCCTCTCCACGCATAATCATCTCCCGATTGTGTAGCGTCAACTTGGTAGGCCCACAAGTCAGCCTCTAAACCCGTGGAGGACAAATACAACCCATTTAAAAAAATAACATCCCATTCCATACATTCAAATGGAAAGTTCAACATTCAGAGCAAAGTAACAGGTCTGATCCACATATAGAGTACTGAACTTCCACGTTGACAACCATCATAGCCAAGTTAACTATCTACTCCCACTAATACTCTAGTAGCGTACAAGTACTAACTTACTCTTAGCTAACTAGACGATGCCGACCGCCATCTGTGGTACATGCTAAACACCGGCACCGGCGTCCTGCGCCTCGCCTCGGACTTGCAAGAGGTGCGATAGGGCGTGTTGCTCGTGCGCGTTGGTTCTTTCCATGTCGGCGTGGTCCACCGAAGCTTCGGCTTCCAATCGAGAAACCCACTTGACGAGCTGGTAGTAAAAATCGGCGTCGCGAATGCGTGCATGCCTGACAGCCTCCAGGGCTATTTGCCGGGCGCCGGCCTCCACGTAGTCGGCCCAGTTGCAGGCGCTCTGCTCGCGACTCAGAGCGTCAGTGCGCTGCTGCTCCATGTCCTGCTGGCGGCGCAAATCGGTGATACGCTGCTCCTCCGCCAGGAGGTCGCGCTCCAACAACTCCTGCTCCTCCGCCAGGCGGTCACGCTCCAACAACTCCTCGATCTCTGCATTGCTGTCTAAAGACAGATAGAATGCCTCCTCCCTCCATCTGCCTGCCGGTGAAAAACCGAACACTAGTTCCGGTGGTGACCACCTCCGGCGTCGCCTACGGTGGACGGGCGGGGGCATGGCGGTGTGGCGAGCGATGTTGGGCCGGTGGGGGCTTATGAGGATATGGCGAGTTGGGTCACGGTGCCACTAGAGAAGGCCGGCAAACAGTACTTATAGGTGGAAGGTAGCGCGATGGTCATCGGAATTCAATGCATAATGGCTTAGCATGCCAGCTTGTCGTGGAAAACTAGAGAAACAGAATTATGATCGTGCTGCCTCGCCCCGCTCGGTCGTGACGCCGCATGGCGGTCAAACGAGTGCACTCGAATCATCTCCCTCCTTGTCAATAATGATTCCACGGATTTAAAAAGCCCGCAACAATTAAAGCGCATCTTTTTCGCATCAGTTAGCTGCCTTAATTACGGCCGGCTGCATGTAGGCACTCAGAATTGCTCGCAACCAGTACGCGGAGCAGCATGCAACAAGTCGCAGCCGAGGGCATGCATGCAGCCACTTAAATCACTGGAATTAATTAGGCTTAAACTTCTGCATGCCATTAATTATTGCCATGCCTTGGTCTTGCTGCTTTGCTCATGGGACTAATAAACCCGGACGGAGGGAGTACCTTGGTTGGTCAGAGGTTTGAATTAAGCCCTGCAAACCGGAAAGGAGGTACTAGTATGTGCGTGATCCGCTATTTATTCGTGTAGGATCGAGTAGGTCGTTTCTTGAATTGAGCCTTGCAAACCGGAAAGGAGGTAGTACGTGCGTGATCCGCTATTTATCCATGTAGGATCGATAGTGTAGCTTGTCAGTTTCTTTAGTGGTAGGCATTTTTATTCAAAAAACTACCACTTCGCATCTTGCGTCGCAAATAAAACTGCCAGGAGCGCATTTGTAGGCTAGCTAGTGATCGATCAGTAACTTGTAAACACCAAGCGAACAGAAATAAGTAACTGTTAATGCATCTCAATGATTCACAGATCATATACAAATATGTAGCTCTAAAAGCAAAGATCAGCCACTTCGGATCTTGCCTTGCAACTAAAACTAACTTGTACGATTCCCATACATAAGATCAATATGTTAATGCATCTCAATGATTCATAGATCATATACAAATATGTAGCTCCAAAAGCAAAGATCTAGAAAAAACATCTATTCTTCCTACTAGCATGGATGCTTCTCTTGGCCAACATTCAGTACAGACTGAAAGACAAATTTGTTTGTGAAGTCCACAATTCCTCTTGCAAACGTAAGTGGTTTCACCAACAGCTGGAACCATGAGAATGAACCACACATGATGGAGGAACATCCACTGCAATATGATTTGGTCTTCTCGATCACACCGCGAGACTATTTTCGGAATACAAACTTTAACTTAGGCAAAATGATGCCCATTGTATAATCAGACCAAAGCAATGAAGCACCTAGTGTTGGCCAATAAATAGTACAGTACTACTTTTCTGCAGTCCATGAAGTGACTATCCAATCTTTCTATGTCTATTTTCAAATGGCACTGCATGTAGTGACTATACTATTCTCTTGTGCAGTTCAACCAAAATTGCGGACACTTTGTTTGTTTGCCAAATAGCAACGGGCAGACATCTCTGTCTGCACAAATATCAAGCAGCTAGTAGACATATACCACACCATGTATTTTCGGTTTAAACATGTCTCTTCCGCTTAGCATCTGTCATGTTCTCGACTTTGGACAATCTGATCTGCTTATGTTTTGCCTCGACAATTTCATCTTTGAATTGATTTGCTGGTTCAGAGCAGAAATATAGCGCCTATTCTTCATGAGACCAAGGATATCCATGTTCACAGTGATGGAAGAGGTGAAATCGATACAACCGAAATTGAGCATCCAATCATTGAATCATGTCCTGCACCTCCAATGTAGGTCCACCCTGCCAATAAATTCACATGCAAACCACTAGTATTACTATCTAATGACAGTACAAAAAGAGTAGCAAGATAGTAGCAAACCATGTACCTTCGTAATGAACAGCTCATAGTGCCACCAATTGGATATAATGGTTTGGAATAAAACATGCTCCTAATGTTGAACCAGTTGGACTTTTTGTGCAGTTCCACTAAAATCGAGCATCCCTGTTTGCATAGATATTGAAAGTGTGATTACTATAAAAGTGGCACTAGTTGAAGCATAGACTCACAAATAAAAGCATTCCAATTTCTTACTGGGAAAAGGTAGCAAGACTGTTTCTAACCACCTGTTTGAAGGAATAAATAAAGCAATAGCGGCTGATGTCAGGAAGGCATACATAGTTTTTTTCTAAAAAACTGAACCATTCCTGACCTTTCCTCTTCCTTTAAGCAAATTTTGTGCAGTTCTACTAAAATAAAATGCCATCACCGCCTTGACAATTTAGTGACACTGTACAAAAGGAAATGACTTAACATTACATCATGATGTCAGGTATGTAGCCGACAGGCATTAGAGACAAACATACAAACCTCCTTCGATAACATAATGAACATTAATTTTAACAAAGGTATGACTAGCTTTACCGGGATAATTTGAGTGAACTCTACACCCTCTGTTCCTTAATATAAGACGTTTTCACAGTTCAATTTAAAGTACCCAAACGTCTAGTATTTAGAAAAACAGGTAGTAGTTTTCTTGAGCACATATCTGGGAAAGCTTGCCACACTTTATTTATGTCCATACGCTAATGGAACACCATTCGAATACTACAAATATACACTAATCCAGTAGCTAGTGCAACAATAGAGTAGTTAGTTTATTACAGGGTACAGTACAATGGTTTTACTGAACAGATTTCAAAAAACTCTAGCACTGAAAGGTTTATATAAGAATTAACAATACAAAATGTAATGGTAACAAGTTTCAGCATTGGTATACTAGCTGTGCATGAGCATTAAACCAAATACAAAAGAATGAAGGTAACTAGCATTATTAACTAATGACAGTATAGAAAAATTGCAAACCATGTACCTCCAAGGTAAATATCATTTCGAACTCAGGGGGGACTTAAAAATTGCTATCCCAATCTTGATAATCGATCAAACATAAAAACTTGATCGAACGAATCAAGAGAACAGCCAGAGGAGGAAGTGCCCACTCTTGACCTTTCCTCTTGTCTTCATAATTGTTTGTGCAGTTTGACCAAAATAAAATGACATCAACGCCTTGGCATTTTGGTGACACTATACAAAAAATTTAACTTATCTCATGAAAGTGAGGTATTTAATCTATAAGCATTAACAGTGCAAAAATCTGAAGGTAGTAACAAGTTTCATCATTGGTATACTGGCTGTGCAACAACATTAGAATGTCTTAGCTGAAAAATCTTTAATACATCCACAATCAACAGCTAACCCTGAAATAATCCAGGGACATTAAATGACATTGCTTAAATTTATTGGTGGCATTAGACCGAGAGCGGCATTAGATAAATGTGGCATCACTTTAGAAGTAGCATTGCTTGACTTGACTACTGGCGTTATACTAACAGCAAAAAAAGTGGCAATAAGAGCATGGGAGGCCCATTCGGATAGTGGGCGCACCAGTACGATGTACCTCCATAGACGCAGAGTGGTGAGGGAGGTATGGTTGCCCAGAGCAACAAATATCCAGGCAACATATGTGTATTATGTCCCATTTTTGTTCTCTTTAGCCACCTTTTTCCTATGTGAGGACAACAAACCGATCGACCTGGTCATTCTCTATTGCGTTGTCATGCCATTGTACCCTTCTTCAACCAAGAGACATGAGACTCGTTCCTTAGCTATTGATTTCCCCCTTTTCAACCTAGATGCGGGTTCGATGCCTACTCTCTTGGACAGTACAGTCTCCCTTCCTTTCCTTATTCAACCTAGACATGGATTAGTCTGCATGAAGTAGGGTTTCCTTTAATAGTGAAAATTATGGTTTTCATCTGCGTGGCCAGCAGAGCAGAGGATAGCAAATTGGGAAGATGGTGGAGTGGAAAAAGATCCACATGCAACAACGTGGCAGATGAGGCAATAGAACAAGGGTATGGTTCGAAAAGAGGTAGCATACCTGAGGGTCGGCGGGAAGTGGCTTCGCTCGTGGTCGTCGTCCTCTGCACACACTACGACAGCGAGCTTGGGGACGGAGGCCATCCCGCACGGGCGCTAGGTCTGAGAGGACGGCCTTGTCGTCAGTGTGTGACCTCGCTCGCCGACGACGAGTGCGTCAACGCTGCACGTCCTTTTCTTCCCCGATGGATCTGTGACGACCGGTGAGGAGGGAGAGAGAGAGGCCATCTTTTTTAGATCTGGAGAGAGGGTGGTAGTGTGAGAAACAAGTGGGCATCCCTTAGCAAGAAAGCGCTGAAGCTCCAGCCTATATATCTTTTTTATACTACTAGTACTGGAGGTGGAGTAGTGGTAGAGTAGTTTATATTTTCTCTGCGTATAGTACCAGTTAGTCATGCTTCAAAACTGAACGACACGCCATTAAAAAAATAAAGGTCGATAACTAATGCGGCACCTCGGGCCAACACGGCCAGATCGCATTTTGCACGAGAAATTACACACCATGTTTCGTTGACATGTGGTCCCGTTCCAACATATCAGTGAGACGACGGCGAGTAGTAGTATTTCCGAACGGACGTGTAGGCCGGGGAGCCTCTTCGTGAACCGTGGAAAATAGGCAAACGTCCACCAACCCTTCGCCTTTTCCTCTCGATTTGGAACTGTTGTCGCACGCTCTTCCTCTCCCTCTCCCTCCTCCATTTTCCTTCGGCCCTTCACTCTTTCTTCTTCCATTGTTCGATTGTCTTCTCCATGGAGGGAACAGGACGAAAACGACCCTGTTATTCTTGCCCCGATCCGAAAGATGATGTGGTGGAGGAACTCATTGATCGGTGCGACGTCATCACTTCGGCTAGCATGGCAGGTTCGTTCAAGCCCATTCTCGACTCAACTAATAACATCATTACAAGGAACCCAAGAGTCAAGGAGCGGTTTGATCTCCCCTATCTTCTTCGCCGTGACCCTGATGACTGGCGCCGGGACGACGGAGGCCTCGCCCTATGCAAGTTGACGCTGCTTGATAATGATACATATGATGTTAAGATGCCATCGCTTGAGGGTAAGGCTTGGGCAGGTGCAAATGGAGATTGGGTTGTTTACATTGGGTCCAACTGCGAGTGGGAACTTGTGAATGTGTACACTCGTGACCGGGTTCCACTTCCAAAAATCTCAGCATACTGCCCAGAGGTTGAGCACACCGTATTATGCGACGCTCAAATACGATCATGGTGAATGTCTTCTACGGAAGATAGCAATTTGTCGAGTTCCCAACCGCTCTTGGAATTACAACAACTATGAAGTTGTTGCTATCTTCGACAAGCTTGTTGCCGTCCTTCATGGTTTGACTGGATGGATATTGCTCAAAAATCATTTTCTGTACATGGATGAGTACTGTGATGCAATTCAATACGAGGGCCTTGTGTTTGCTGCCACCACTCGTGGCACTATTTTTGCATGGAATCCTTATGATTTCGATACGTTTGTCTTCCACCGTAATTATAATTGTTTCATCCACATGCATGTGGGTTAGCAAGTTTCCCTTTACTAATTAACCTTCTTCTTGTGTTTCCAAGGTCCTGTGAACATTCCACCACCTATACTTGAAAAATTTTATAACCAAGGGGGAGATGACGATGGTGATGATCACGAGCATGAGGACGAGCAGCGCCCATATACTCTGTGGCGCCTGGCAACTAATTCCGATGGATCACCTCTTCTTGTGTATATACAGCCCACTGATGATGTTACTACTAAGGAAGCAGGTGTAGTCTCCCATGGTCACACTTTCCGGACCTATTCCAACACCCGTTGCATGGTATTTGGGATGGATACTAGTGTGCTAGCGTCAACTCCTTCTCCCTGGTACAGAATTGATAGTCTTGGAGAAAACACGCTCTTCCTTGGAGAAAACTATCCGATGATGGTGAAAGGCAATCCAACTGCTGTTGACACAATGTTACTACCATTTATGAGAAGCAACAGTGTCTATACCTCGGAAATTTGGGTGGTTCCCTACCCTGGTACTGATATAGTAGGCCGCTTCAGCCTGGATGATCAGTCTGCGCTGGTCTCCAGATCGACTTGGTCTCCAGATCGACAATGGATGGCCCGTCCCAGAGAATTACTTGTGGTTCAAAGCAAGCGTTTCCAATGCCGAGGAATGGTTGAGTTGAAGTTCATTTCATCGCTTGTTATTTGTTGTGTGGTGAAAACTTTAGTATTTATAATTTATCCTCATTGTCGATGTGGGTTGATGACCTGTTGTATGTAATAAAATGATATGCCTGTGATAAACTTACTAAATTTATGAATGGCTTTTGAGCCGCTTCTCTGAGTGAGTGGTGCGACGAGGCAAAAAAATATTTTCCGAATACATAATTGTATGTGCATTGCAACAGGTTATCGGATGAGGCCAATCAACAATAGTAGTACACTATTTGTACTAGCTTCACATGCTTCGCGCGTCGGGCGGGTGTTTTTACTGTAGCCATATGTTAATATGTGTTCACTGTACATAACCAGCACCTCGAATCCTCGATACTAGTAGTATATGGTAAGTAGTAGGAGTAGTAGGGTGGCATGGGCCAGAATAAGCATTCACGTCCAGGAGTACGGCACACGCCACCACCATGACATCCATCTAACATCATATTATTTCTTGGACTCCATGCTAGAGCAATCTCTTCAACCTCGTCATTTCTCTAACTGCCATCACGCAGCGAGCGAGGTGGGGGTTTGTCGATAGTCGGTTTCCTCAACTGCGGTCCCACTTGTAAGGCCAACTCCAACGCACGACCCCGAACGGACCTCCGTTTTGCACGAACTCCAACAATAATTTTGACTAGACAAGCAAGACCAAAGAAAACAAGAACCACAAGAATACATTTTACTACTCCTGTATGTTGGATTAGTGCCTTCTCGATGCATTCATTGTTGATCTGCGGAGGCTCGATCTTGCGTGCTTCTTTCTTCTTCGAGTGTAAAGAAGTATACATTGCTTCCTCGCATCTAGTCTCATGATAGCCTCTATTCTAGTAGGAGTATCAACAAGTGCACTAGTCTCATCTCTAGCCTCTATGCTAGCTAAAAGTGCTAGAACATCTACTAAATTGCGCTCTGTCAATATATGGATGTACTCTTCTTCCCAATACCAAGACTTGCATCCATTCTACTCCCTCCGTTGCACAATACATGCCTTCTATTTGTCAAAATATATATGTATCAAGACATGTTTTAGTATATAGGTACATCCATTTTTGGACAAATGGAAGTCAAGTATTTTGGAACGGAGGGACTACACAATAAAAAAATTAAGTTAGCACAACTAGTCTAATTCGAGAGCACAACCGAAGATTTGGTCGGGTTCTTCTTCCTTTTGCCGACACGTGGGACATCCAGCATCCAGGTCATGTCATGAAAGAAAATAGAGTGGTAGTTGAAGCCACAAGATGTGCATCTTGGGTTAAACTGTAAATAGAATCTTACTACTCTTGAGTAACTCCAAAAGCGGTCACCGAAGATCTTTATTGGATTTGTTTTTCATCACCAGCACGTCGAGGTGAAAGATGTGCAGGTTCAGTGGATCCTCTTGCGTTTTCACTGACATGTGGGACCGCATGTGAGCAAACAGACGATGGGCTCCGCGCGTCCGCTGGCTGGCTGAGAAGAGAGATAGAGGAGGGCTGAGCATGAACTGCAGGAAATTTGTTATACGTACCTCGATATAGGCTCGATATAGTGGGGTGGCATGTGCCGTAACTAGCATTCACGTCTAGCAGTACGGCACACGCCACCCACACGAGTCCCATCCGACACCAATTTTCTTTGAGTCCGTGCTACAGCCATCTCTTCTCCCTCCTGTTTTCTCAGCCATCGCACGGTGGGCGGGGTGGGGGTTTGCCGATAGTCGGTTTGCTCAATTGTTCCACTTGTAAGTGAAAATGCAACACCGCACGCATTCCCGCTTGAGCGGCGTGCTGAACCAACCGTGTGGGGGTGCAACGCGAACACGGCAGGCTTTTCCTTTTGAACTCGTAACTTGTAAAATTTGGTTCTGCTCCATGGCGCGACCGATATATAGAAAATAATGATTTTGCCTAGAGTAATGAGAAGTTTGGTTCTGGCGCCGTTCATGCATGGAGTATGTACGAAAATTATGAAGTTGATGCGAAAGGTAAGATAATTACTAGTAGTATCATATACTACTACATGGATTTGACGGAAAGATAAAAATACATATGGATCCATCAACGACATCCTCACGCCCTAGTGCGTCGGGTCACCAACCGACGTGTGAGGAGCAGCGGCGTTGGCGGCGAGCTCAACGTGCTTCTGAACAATGCCGTCGAAGGTTGCCCTGCGGTCCAAGAAGGCCAGCGTCCTATCGTCGTCCTCTTGCATGTAGTAGTCCTTGTGGACAATTTGCGCGTAGACATGGGTGATTATGTCGATGGTGTCTTGCTGCGCCAGGCGCTGTGTGGCGAGCGCGACCTCGAGGTGGACATTCTCCGGCGCGACGACGGGCAGTCGCAGGGCCACCAGTGCGTCAAAGAGGTTGTCACCATAGTGTCCATTGAGGGTGGCGGGCATCGCAGAGCCTAAGCGCGTCGGCTGGAGGCGTACGTCAAAGTCGTCCGCGAGCTTCTTGACGAGGGTGAACTTCTCGAGGAAACCGACGAGGACCTCGTCGAACAAGGAGATGAAGCTGTCGTCCAAGCGGCCCCTCGCCCTGGCGGCCTCAAGCAATACTACCTGGAGACATTCCTCGGTGTCGGGCCGCAGGCCAGCGTCGTGGACCATCTGGCACAGCCAGCTAATGCTCGCGCTCATCGCCTCCATGGGTCTAGCTTAGCTTCTAGTCAACTGATATTGCAGTTCGAGTGATCACTCTTGCCCTTGGTTAGCTGTAGTGACCAGACCTTAAACAGTCTGATCTCTGCGCTTTAGTGTCATCCCTGGATTAGTAATGCTAACATGCACATTACTTGAAGCATTTATAACAGAGTAGCAATCACACACTTATTACAACGAATGTCTCAAAAGAGAACTTATTACACTAAATATGGCTTAAGGCCATCTAATAACGATAACAACGGAAGGCTTGGAAGATAAGCGAGTCCATCAACTCCAACGGCATCACTGAGTATAAGACCACGACCTAAGGCACCTTAATCGTCGTCTGAAAAGTCTGCAACATGAACGTTGCAGCCCGAAAATGGGTCAGCACATGGAATATGCTGGCAATGTAACACATAGATAGTAATGAAAGAATAATGTTGTACTACATACATATATGGCTGGTGGAAAGCTCTATGGTTACATTTTTGCGTAAAGCCAGTTTTTCCCTACTACAAAGGAATAAATTTTATTTAACTATCATGGTGGTTGTTAAACATTGAGAAGGTTCACCCAACTCAATCCCAATTAAGCATCATCAGTAAACCCAACAAAATTAATTAGAGTAACATGATGAGATTCACATGATAATCCAAGTACTAGATACTGAAAACGTCCATAACCGGGGACACGGCTAACCATGATTAGTTTATACGCACTGCAGAGGTTTGCGCACTTTCCCCGCAAGACTCGATCTCCTTCGTTGGGATTCTCGCACTACATGGTGTTTGAGAAACGGATGACCGAGACATAGTCTTTCAGAAGCGTTTGCACCTTACGATGGGTAGACCGTTACACCTACTTTCCCCTACATCTGCTAGTCTACCACTGTAAGAGTTCACACGACTTAATCAACTATTCTAGAGCCCATAGTAGCTTGCGGCTGCACAAGCAAGTTTCTAGCATGAATAATCTCATGATCCCTTTGAGCCTGGGTGGCGGTCCATAAAGAAAAATACAGGCAATCACTGGAATCCCAGGTGCCTCAATCCACCCAGATGTGTATTAAAGTTGCCACCTTAAATAAACCATTAATCTCACATGTGTCATGGATACACTCACCCAATCCACGTCTACTAGCATAGCATGGCAATATAAGCAAACGTAGAAGTAACTCCCAAAGGTTTGATAATAAACAGGTAATAGGTTCTACCTCAACTACTTCCCAAACCCACATATTAATCAGATCCTAATCATGCAATTGTTTGAGGATTGATTTAATGCAATAAAAATGGGTAGTAAAGAGGTATGATCAAAGTGTTACTTGCCTTGTTGATGATCCGTGAAACCTAGAGATTCGAAGTAGCAAGCGGCGCACTCCGGGTACTCTATCACAAACAAACAAGCATACAATAAGCACTCATCTAATGCACAGGTAAAACACAAATAAGAGATCTAATCAGAAAGTTCAACTTAAGAACTCCGGTTTTCAAAAAGAATCAAAACAAACGAAGCAACGAAACTCATGCAGCGAAAGAAACAAGCTTCATTTTACTAATCTGGACCTAAGTCAAATTTTACAGTAGCAAAAACTTGTTTGAGTTGGTTAAACGGAAAAATGGTTTCGAGACGAAACTCTAGGCGCTTGAATCGCCTGATTCCGATAAACGAGCGAGAAGTTATACTAAAACGAAAATAGGATCAGAAATCGTGATCAGAAATAATCACAGAAAATCCGAGAAAAAGAAAAACGGACGAACAGGCTAACGAACGAAGGTTCGCTGTCTGCGGCTAAACGACGAAAACTGTTTGTTAAAACAAACGTATGGACGAACGTCCGCTAAATAGAATAAACCGGGAAAAAATAAACTGATCTAAATAATAATAAAAACGACCGCGATTTTTATAAAAAAACTGGGCGGTTAACCGGCGAACACCGGCTGCGGCGGCGGCAAACTCCGGCGGGGTGGTGGCGGTCGGTGGCGGCGGCGTGGTCGGTGAGGCGGCGTCGTCGTGAGGGGCGGCGACGAAGCAGGCGGTGTAGGGGCGGCAGCGGCGCTAGGGTTAGGGCAGGGCTGGGTGGCTCGGGCTAGGCTTCCCCGGCTTATAAAGGCCGGTCGGGCTAGAGTCTGGGTCTGGTACGGCCCGGCTAGGTCGGTTGACTTTTTTTAAATAATTACGCGTAGAAAAACAAATAAAAGAAATGCTAAACGGACTCCAAAATCCCAAAATAAATTTTCCCCGGCTTCTAAAATCAAGCCGGACAAGATGAACATTTATTTGGGGCCTAAATGCAAATTTTCAAAAAAACGCGCATTTTTCCTAAATTCAAATAAAATCGCGATAAACTCCAAAATAAAATCATATTTGATTTTATTATTAAATCCTCAGTATTTCTTTATTTTGGGAAAGTCATTTTATTCCCTCTCTCATATTTTTATCATAGAAATAATTGAAGATAAAATAAATAAAACCAAATGATCCTATTTTCAAAATTCGAGAAAACTCAAATATGAATATAACAAAATCCCCAACTCTCTTCGTGGGTCCTTGAGTTGCGTAGAATTTCTAGGATCAAGCCAAAATGCAATAAAATATGATATCCATTGATGATCTAATGTATAACATTCCAAATTGAAAATTTGGGATGTTACAAACCTACCCCCCCTTAAGATGAATCTCGCCCTCAAGATTCGGGTTCGCTAGAAAATAGGTGAGGGTGGTCCTTCCGTAGATCTTCCTCTCGCTCCCAGGTGGCTTCATCCTCGGTATGGTGGCTCCACTGAACTTTGCAAAACTTGATAACCTTGCTGCGGGTGACTCGGCTGGCATATTCGAGAATCTTGACTGGTTTCTCCTCATAGGTCAAATCACTATCCAGTTGAATCGCTTCCAGAGGCACTGTATCTCTCAGCGGTATATCGGCCATCTCCGCATGGCACTTCTTTAACTGGGAAATGTGGAACACATCATGAACTCCTGACAATCCTTCGGGCAACTTCAACTTGTAAGCAACTTCTGCCATACGCTCCAAAACTTTGTACGGTCCCACAAAACGTAGCGCTAACTTTCCCTTAACTCCAAAATGCTTAACTCCTCGAAGTGGAGATACACGAAGATAAACTCTGTCTCCAACTTCGTAAACTGTCTCCTTGCGTTTTGAATCTGCATAGCTCTTCTGCCTGGATTGGGCTACCTTGAGCCTATCGCAAATCAACTTCACCTTCTGTTCAGACTCCTTAATTAAATCTGGTCCAAACAACTCACGGTCTCCAACTTCATCCCACAACAATGGTATTCTGCACCTCCTCCTGTACAGAGCTTCGAAAGGGGCCATCTTCAAACTAGATTGATAACTGTTGTTGTAAGATAATTCCGCATATGGCAAATTGTCGTCCCAACTAGATCCATAATCTAGTGCACAAGCTCTCAGCATGTCCTCCAGAATCTGATTTACTCTCTCGGTCTGTCCATCTGTCTGCGGATGAAAGGCTGTACTGAACTCTAGCCTGGTACCCAAAGTTTCATGTAACTGATTCCAGAACCTTGATGTAAATTGGGTTCCTCTATCTGATACAATGCACCTCTTCATTCTTTGAGTAGACCAAGATATCATCAATGAACACCACGACGAACTTATCCAGAAACTCCATAAACACCTTGTTCATCATGTTCATGAAATAGGCAGGTGCGTTAGTCAGACCAAATGACATAACGGTATACTCGTACAGCCCGTACCTAGTGGTAAAAGCCGTCTTAGGTATATCCTGCTCCCGAATCTTCAACTGGTGGCATCCTGATCATAAATCAATCTTGGAAAATACCTTAGCTCCTTGCAATCGGTCAAACAAGTCATTGATCATTGGCAGTGGGTACTTGTTCTTGATTGTCACTTCATTCAATCCTCGATAATCAACAACCATCCTCAATGATCCATCCTTCTTCTCCACTAGAAGCACTGGTGATCCCCAAGGTGAAGAGCTTGGGCGAATATAGCCTTTATCCAATCACTCCTTGATTTGCTTCTTAATTTCCTCCAAATTTTTTGCGGGCATCCTATACGGTCTCTTAGATATCAGTCCTGTGCCTGGCAAAAGCTCAATCAAAAACTCAGTGTCTCTATCCGTGGCATGCCCGCAACTCCTCCGAAATACGTCGTGGAAATCCTTCACCACCGGTACTTCCTCCGCATAACTCGATAAGGAATTTACTTGAGTCCTCTTCGGCTCATGCCGTGATACATACTTAATCCTTCTTCCTTCTGGGGTGGTAAGCAAAATCGACTTACGGGCGCAATCGACGTTTCCTCCATACATCGATAGCCAAACCATACCCAGAATTACATCCAAACCTTGCGATTCCAAAATGATTAAATCCGAGGGGAAAGTATGCCTACATATACTCAATGGCACTTGAAAACATCCTCGACTGGCCATATACTCCGCTCCTGGTGAGCTTAGTAGCATAGGTGTTCTAAGAACCTTGGTGGGCAGTTTATACTTATCCACAAATCCCCTTGATATGTATGAATGCGATGCACCAGTATCGAAAAGAACGAGTGCAGTAAATGACTTAACCAAAAACTTACCTATTACTGCATCCGGGTGGGCTTCAACCTCCTCCACGTTAACGTGGTTCACCTGTCCCCTGTTGAATGGGTTCGGCTTCTTCCGAGAGCTTCCATTGCAATTTCCATTCTTAGCTTCAGGACATTCATTGGCATAGTGTCCAGTCTTCTGATACTTGTAGCAAGTGACTTGGCTCAGATCCCTCTTGGCTGGGGTTGATGGGTTTTTACGGTTCTGGTCGTTGCTCCTCCATTCCCATTACCATTCTTGGGACCACTATGGTTGTGTGAGCTCCCTCCTGCATGAGTATGCTGAAAAGGTCCTCCCGCGTTCGGGGTAAAGCGGGGCTTCTGCTGAGCTCCAGAATTGTACTTCACTTGTCCATGCTTCCTCTTGCGGTTGTCAATAAGCTGCTGCTTCCCTTCAATCATGAGATCTCTATCTACCGACTCCTAGTAGTTGTTGAAGGTTGCTACCATCAACTGCATGCTCAGCTCATCATTCATTCCTTCCAGAAACTTCTCCTGCTTAGCTGCATCCGTAGCAACATCATCTAGGGCATAACGTGCTAGCTTACTGAAGTCATCCACATACTGGCTAACTGTACGTCCTCCACGACGCAAGTTGCGAAACTCACGCTTCTTCATGGCCATAGCTCCTGCTGAAACATGGGCAGTACGGAAAGCCTGCTGGAGCTGATCCCATGTGACAGTGTCTATAGGATAAGTGGCTGTGAAATTCTCCCACCATGATGTTGCGGGTCCATCAAGCTGATGTGTGGCAAAATGCACCTTCTCCGCATCTGTGCATCCTGCAGTGGTTAACTCCCTTCCCATCTTGCGGAACCAATCATCTGCAACTATCGGCTCGGTGCTACTGGAGAACACCGGCGGATTCAGCCTCAAGAAACGGGCTAAGTGATAAACATGTTGTAGTGGTGGTGGGTTGTTGTTGTTCCCTTGATTCTGATTCTGGACTAGCATCTGCATCAATGCATTTTCTGCTGGGTCAACTGAGTGAGCTCCTGTGGAAAAGCAAATCCATTGTCCCGTCTCAGAGGCTTCTAAGGGTTTAGAAAAGATGAGAATATAGAATAGAATGAGGTCTAGAGAGAAAACACTACACATATGCACATGAGACAAATGCAATCAATATCACTTCAATCAATTCACACAAGGGCATACAACAGTCTAGCTATCGTTACAAAAGTGCTCGGACTATACTATATACATGGGAGAATACTACTACTATTATGGTGGTCGACTAGAAAAAATTGATCGGTCGAAGACTCCATGATATCCGCTCCAGCTTCATCAACAAAGTCATCATCGCTATTGTCTGGGTCCGAGTTGGTGTCGTCGATGATGATGTAGTTCTCCGGGCAAGTGCAATCATCGTCTTCTCCTCCAGTCGCAGGAAATCCCATGAATACTTTTAGCTTCTTCTTCAGATCATCATTCTTCTCTACGAGTGTTGTCATTAGCTCCTCATATCCATCGTGTGTAGACTTGAGTTCTTCCTCCAAATCCGTGATCTTGGTCAATGCTTCTTCAGATCTATCATGCCTGCGCACATCTGGTTCTCCTAGCGACGAATGTGCTGGTTTAATTCCTGGATGAAAGCTGCAATTGATCTATCCTTCCTAGTGCTGATCATCTCCCATTGCTCATCTCAGCGCCCACAAATCTGGTAAATAGTATCCTTGAGTTTCTTGTGGTAAACTTCTCCAATGCGTCCCATGGTGATGTGAGCTGCCATGCTCTTTCCTAGACTCCAGGTTGGTGCATCAAAGGAAAACTCTATGGGCTCAGTGACGGGCATGAACGTCCATCCTGGAACTTGAACTTGAATCATCCATCACTCCTCTTCTGGTAAAGTGGCGATGTAGGTCCCGATGAAGCTTGGTACTCCAATGTTCAGGTATCTAGTGACTTCCTTCAGGTGGCGTCCAAAGGGTGTATCTTCATCCGGTTGCATGAACTTGTTCCTTGCATCCGCCATCCTAAAAGAGTAGAAAAGAGGAGGAGTCAGAAATGCGAAGAGAGAGTAATGATCTAGGGCTTTAGCTTAGTGGTCGTGTCCTACAGTCAGCGTGTGCTCTGATACCATCTTGTAGCGACCAGACCTCAAATAGTCTGATCTCTGTGCTTTAGTGTCATCCCTGGATCAGTAATGCTGACACGCACAGTACATGAAGGATTTATTAGAGAGTAGCAATCACATACTTATTACAACAAATGTCTCAAAAGAGAACTTATTACACTAAATATGGCTTAAGACCATCTAATAACGATAACAGCGGAAGGCTTGGAAGATAAGCGTGTCCATCAACTCCAACGGCATCACTGAGTATAAGACCACGACCTAAGGCACCTTAATCGTCGTCTGAAAAGTCTGCAACATGAACGTTGCAGCCCGAAAATGGGTCAGCACATGGAATATGCTGGAAATGTAACACATAGAGAGTAATGAAACAATAATGCTATACTACATACATATATGGCTGGTGGAAAGCTCTATGGTTACATTTTTTCATAAAGCCAGTTTTTCCCTACTGCAAAGGAATAATTTTTATTTAACTATCATGGTGGTTGTTAAACATTGAGAAGGTTCACCCAACTCAATCCCAATTAAGCATCATCAGTAAACCCAACAAAATTAATTAGAGTAACATGATAAGATTCACATGATAATCCAAGTACTAGATACTGAAAACGTCCATAACCGGGGACACGGCTAACCATGATTAGTTTATACACTCTGCAGAGGTTTGCGCACTTTTCCCCGCAAGACTCGATCTCCTCCGTTGGGATTCTCGCACTACATGGTGTTTGAGAAACGGATGACCAAGACATAGTGTTTCAGAAGCGTTTGCACCTTACGATGGGTAGACCGTTACACCTACTGTCGGTGTCAAAACCGGTGGATCTCGGGTAGGGGGTCCCGAACTGTGCGTCTAGGCGGATGGTGACAGGAGACGAGGGGCACGATGTTTTACCCAGGTTCGGGCCCTCTCGATGGAGGTTAAACCCTACGTCCTACTTGATTAATATTGATGATATGGGTAGTACAATAGTGGATCTACCACGAGATCAAGGAGGCTAAACCCTAAAGCTAGCCTATGGTATGATTGTTGTAATGTATGTTGTGTCCTACGGACTAAAGCCCTCCGGTTTATATAGACACCGGAGGAGGCTAGGGTTACACAGAGTCGGTTACAATGGTAGGAGATCTACATATCCAGATCGCCAAGCTTGCCTTCCACGCCAAGGAAAGTCCCATCCGGACACGGGATGAGTCTTCAATCTTGTATCTTCGTAGTCTTGGAGTCCGCGGACAATGATAGTCCGGCTGTCCGGACACCCCTAGTCCAGACTCCTCAAGAGCCCTCGAACCAGGCTTCAATGACGATAAGTCCGGCGCGCATAATGTTCGGCATTGCAAGGCGGGTTCCTCCCTCGAATAATCCAGAGAAGATCATGGACACCAGGATAGTGTCCGGCTCGCAAAATAAATTCCACATTCCAATCAGAGAGAGAATAAAATGCACACAAGTCCAATCTGCTGACGTATTATGCGGCATGACATCACGCCACTACCAGGCTTTTACTTGAATCGTTTTTTATTATACCACCTCAGCACGTTTAGCGAAGCGGTTTCCTTGGCACGTCTTGTCGAAGCAGAGATCGTGTTCCCCTTATTCCGGGATTCTCATCAATACGGACGTGGGTAACCCAACCACGCCATTGATGGTGGCGCTTGGGAGATAAGCGAGTTTTACCAGGCTGGTGGGGGACGCATAGTTTTCGTCCGCCTATATATAAGGGATAAGGATTTACCTTCTCACCTACGCCTTCTTCCTCCTTTGCTTATCCATCTCTGCGGACTCAAGCTCCAACGCCTAAGTCAAGATCTCGCCCGACCTTCTCCGAATATGTCCGAGGCGGGGCAAATGGTTGGCCTCCACCATTAAGGAGGAGCACATCACCAAGCTGCGCAGCGCCGGATACCTTTCCGGCGATATCGCGCATCGGCTGCCCGACGAGGGGCAGCTCATCCCTACCCCTGGGCCCCATGAGAGGGTCGTCTTCCTTCCCCACTTCCTCCGCGGACTAGGATTTCCACTCCACCCATTCGTCCGGGGGCTCATGTTTTACTACGGCCTGGATTTCCACGATCTGGCGCCGAACTTCATCCTCAACATCTCGACGTTTCGTCGTGTGCGAGGCCTTCCTCTACATCTGGCCCCACTTAGGCCTGTGGCTCAAGACCTTCAACGTCAAGCCGAAGGTTGTGAAGGGCACGCAAGCGGAATGCGGAGGCGCCATGTTGGGCAAGTTGCCCAACGTCCTTTGGCTCGAAGGGGCCTTCGTGGACTCCGTCAAGGGGTGGCAATCGGGGTGGTTCTACATCACCGAGCCGCGCAAGCCCACATGGGCGGCGGCCCCCGAGTTTAGATCTGGCGTCCCCACGCAGCTCACCTCCTGGAAAGAGAAGGGCTTGCTGTGGGGCAATCCGGCGAGCCGACGGGACTCGAGCCCGCATCCGAAGCTGGTGAGAAATAAGCTCGAGCTCGTTGACGTGGTCCAAGTCATGCTCATCCGCCGGATTCTCCCATGCCAAGAACGGGCATTCAATCTGTGGGAGTTCAATCCGGAACAGCACCAGGCGCTAAGCGGGCTCTTCGATACGACATACGAAGGCGCCTGGAGGGTGCTGCTTAAAGGCGCAGAAGCCCCGCATCCATGATTTAAAGATCGCGGATTTCGCTCGCAGCATCCGGCTGACGAGGTAAGTGATTCAACCCCGTTACGGGACACTTGTGGTAATTAAACTGATTCTAAGAGGGTTTCAATCTCTCTTTTCCTTTGACAGGAATGGATGGGGAAGGCCAAGCAGCTCATCAGCCCGGCTCCCATGCCAGAAGACCCAGTGGACGCCCGTTTAGCAGGGCTGCTGGTTCCGGCACCGCACGTGGTGCCGGAGAAGAAGGCCAAGAAGGTGGCCGCGGGGACACGAAAGAGTTCCCGTAATCAGGTATCCGAGGACGAGGTGGACTCCTCCCCCGAAGACGAGGAGGAGGAAGAGGACTCTCTCCCGGAGGAGGGAGAGAAGAAGAGGAAGGCTTCCCCGATAGGGGAGGCCGAAGGGTCCAAGAGGGGGAGATCTATTCCCCCGGATAGTTTCGCCAACACCATCATTGGTGAGGAGGAGTGGCCTTCAAGGGCCAGGCGTCCGGCAAGATCGTAAGTATCCGGATCCCTGATATGCAATTTCTTTCATGTCGCGTAATGTCCTTCTAATGCCGCATTCTGTCCGTAGTCCGGCCGATGATGATCTCCCCGCTTCATCGAGCGGGTCGTTGGCCCCGTCGGATGTGGATTCACTTCCGACTGCCTCTACCCCCCGCGCCGACGAGGACGCCGAGGTGGGATCCCAGAGAGGGACCCATCAGGAGGAGGCTCCGGAGGCGCCGTCGGGCAGCCTCCCGGACTTTGCGCCGGACTCTACATCGGAACCCGTAGTGGTTCCAGAGTTCGGCAGGCGGCCCCCTCGAAAGAGGGGCAAGACCGTGACGCCGGCGGCCTCCGTCCAACCGAAGGCACCGGATAACTTGTTGGAGGCACTTAAAGGTTCTTCCATCGAGGAAGAACACCGCACCATCATGAGTGCGGTGATTCAGAAGGTTCAGCTTGCCAAGAGCGGGCTAACCGAAGCCTGCAGCAGCCTTCTAACAGGCTTTGAGGTAAGAAGTTCAAATTATGTAATGTAATACCGCATAGACAGTAGCCCCTGATGTTTAGTTCGGTGTTCGGAAAGAAAAGCCGGACTGAGGATCTAACAAGATATACACAGGGTTGCTTAAAATATGTCAATATGGGTTTGCAGGCTGTGCTGCTGACCTCTGCTGCACTGACTGCGGAGGTCAGTGTGCTGAAGCAGGATCTCGAGAGGTCCGAGCAGGAGCTCGGCCATGCCAAGAAGCAGCTCGAGGACAAAGAAGGTGAGTAACACCACTTGGAATAGTTACCTTACAGAAAAGGATTTTGGTTGCAATAAAATTAACAAGGGTAATATGGGTATTGCAGGGGCCACGAACGAGGTGGCAGCCCTGAAGGAGGCTGTGTCATGGTCGAACACAAGGCGGTCTTGAACGGGCAGAGCGAGAAAAGCAGGAGGCACGGGTGGCGGAAGTACGACAAGAGCTCCGGGCTCTCATGGAAAAGCATGAGAGTTTGGAGCGTGACTCCAAGACTCGAGAGTCCGAGCTTGCCTCGGCTCTCGAAAGTGCCAAGTCCGCCAAGGCCGAGGCCCGTAAGGCCCTTCAGGAGGTTGAAGATGTAAAGAAGATAGCGGCGAGTAAGGCATTTTCATGCAAAGCGGCATGTTAATGTAAACTACCCGACACTTACCCGCATTCGAGCTCTCGAGGCGTTTGCGGATCTGCGCGAGTGCGTCCGATGCCGCTGCATTCTATCGTGGCGAGGAGGGAGCTCGACGGAGAAGGTCTTCGGTCTCAAGACGCCGAGGCCGGCCATCCAGTGCCCCCAAGCGACCAAGAAGCGGTGGTCGAACTCCACAAGGTAGCCGAGGAGGCCATGAAGGGCCTTATAGTCCGGTGTGGCTGGACAGTCCATGCCTGGGAGCTACTTTGGCCTCGGCGGCGGCTGGTGGATGCGTACTCGGGTGGAGGTCATCAAGTGCTCCGCTTTGTATTGAAGGTGTTTCGTCGGGCCCTTGCCCGCATTAAAGGTGCATTGGGGCAGGTTGGATGCGGAGAAGCTTCTCACGGACCCACCGCCACCGGGCAAGGAGTATCGCACGCCCAAAATGTATTATAAAACTGTCCTGAAGGGAGCCCGCGATATTGCGGATGAGTGCCCCAGAAATGTAATCTTTGAGTAAACTCGCCATGTATTATCCTGTGCGCTGAAAACTTCGTTCATATGCGCCTTGAGCAACGCTTGTTTTAATTTAAAATATTACCTTCTGTGCGGCCGTTTATAAAATTTGAGATATGGCAAGTCGTTGGCTTCAGCCCCCGAGCCACGAGTGCTGGGGTGTTCGGGATAAACTTGAGCACTCTTGTTCCCATTTTTGGGTCCATCTAGGGAGGCGCTCAACACAACGAACAAGGCGACCGGACTTATAATGCTTGAACACTCGCACTTAGCCATAGAATTCTATAATTTTAAATTTCGACGAAGCCCCTGGTATTCAGAAGGCCGAATCCGGGGCGCTATCCACGCCTTCATCGGACATGGTCCGAACTCGCTTCAAGCGGCGTGAGTCTTTAGGACCGAAAAACCTCTCGAACAGCGACCAGTCTCTCGCCTTATCATGCCGGTCAGTTTTAGCTTTCCATCGAGGCGCCGCCTGCTCAACCGGGCGCAATCGCAGTGGTTCTCCCAGTGCCACCTTAGCCGATGAATGGAATGTAAGGCACCAAAACGTGGGAGCCGGGCAAACCCAACTATTGACCCAAGACATGATTCGGAGCCGATTCATATAATGCTATAAGTTTGGGGTGCCGCACTTTATGAAAGTGTTCGGACTTATCACACCATAATGTGGGGAACATAAGCCCCTGGTGTATTAGGCCGTACCGAAATATACGGGTGCAAGATGTCATGTAATGAACATATATATAAAAGGTAATGTAATTGCAGTCAAAAAGGTGCTGCATTATTTATAAAAGAAGGTCTGCTATGAATGCGGACTGATACACATAGTGCGGTAAGCAAGGGATTTGGACTAATTAAACATGTCCCCCTCCAGGGGTGAGCTGCGGACTTGGTGTATATAATTGAATTTAATGCTCGTAATTGAGACCACCTGAGTGTTTGTCGCAGCCTTCTTTCTTCCCTGACTGTTGTATCATGAGTTCGGCAGGTTCACCGCCGGACAGGGCCTCTGGTTAATGGAGTCCTGTGTACACAAAGAAGGAAATGAGAATAAAAAAGAGGGGGGCAGACTTGCGAGCCCCTTGTGTGGTCGAGCCGCACTCTGGGTCCATTGTGATCGTGCCCCTTCCCCTGCGCCCATGGTATCTCCAAGGCGTAATGATGTACGCGGAGGGTTGTTCTTGCAATCATGCGAGGGCGGGGGTTGGGGCCGCATTGCTATGCCTGCTCTGATCGCGCCAGGTGGTCTTGGTTGGAATTGCTTCGGGCGCGTTTTGCTGTATCCGGCCGTTTAACGGCCGGACTCGAGAATTGCCTTAAAAGGCTGCTCTATACTTCTGCCGCGAGAGCCGCTGTATGTTCCTCCGTTCGGAGGGAGCGTTCCGTATTCCCGTTGACCGTGATGACTCCGCTAGGGCCTGGCATCTTGAGCTTGAGGTATGCATAATGCGGCACCGCGTTGAATTTTGCAAACGCGGTTCGTCCGAGCAGAGCATGATAGCCGCTGCAAAACGGGACTATGTCGAAGATTAACTCCTCGCTCCGGAAATTGTCCGAGGATCCGAAGACCACATCCAGTGTGACTGAGCCTGTAGAGTTGGCTTCCACACCTGGTATGACACCCTTAAAGGTTGTCTTTGTAGGTTTAATCCTTGAGGGGTCTATGCCCATCTTGCACACTGTATCCTGATAAAGCAGGTTCAGGCTACTACCACCGTCCATCAGGACTCTCGTGAGGTGAAATCCATCGACGATTGGGTCTAAAACCAATGCGGCGAATCCGCCATGGCGTATGCTGGTTGGATGATCTCTTCGATCGAAAGTGATCGGACAAGAGGACCATGGATTGAACTTCGGGGCGACTGGCTCCATCGCATAGACGTCCCTTAGTGCGCGCTTCCTCTCCCTCTTGGGTATATGGGTTGCGTAAATCATATTCACCGTCCACACTTGTGGGGGAAAACCCTTTTGTCCTCTATTGTTCGGCGGTCGGGTCTCCTCCTCGTCGTCGCTGTTTAGCCCCTTGTCATTGTTTTCGGCAATTAACTTACCTGCCTGCTTGAACATCCAGCAATCTCTATTAGTGTGATTAGCTGGCTTTTCAGGGGTGCCATGTATCTGGCATAAGCGGTCGAGTATTCGGTCTAGATTGGACGGACCCGGAGTGGTTCTTTTGAATGGCTTCTTCCGTTGACCGGGTTTAGAGCCTCGGAATCTGGCGTTGATTGCCGTATCCTCCTTATCCTCGCCGTTAATGCGGCGTTTGTTTTTGTTTCGACGTGACCTGCCGTTGTTGTCCTTGGTATCCGGACTGCCAGAATTTTTACGGAGGTTGTTGCTGCGAGCTAGCCAGCTATCCTCTCCCGCGCAAAAGCGGGTCATTAATGATGTGAGGGCTGCCATGGATTTCGCTTTTCTGTCCTGTGTGCGGGCTAGCCTTCGTTGCGGATGTTATGTTTGAAGGCTGCAAGGGCCTCGCATCCGGACAATCGACGATTTGATTTTTCTTTGTCAAGAACCGTGTCCGTAATTGTCCGCCGATTAAATCTGCTGCTGAATGATGTGGCTTAGGTCATCGGCGTCTAGTGGTCTTTATACGCGCCTCGGAAGTTGTCGAGGAATGCAGCTTCCAGGTCTTCCCAACACCCAATTGACTCTACGGGCAAGCTGTTAAGCCAATGCCGAGCTGGTTCATTAAGCTTGAGTGGGAGATACTTGATGGCGTGGAGATCGTCGCCGCGGGCCATATGGATGTTGAGAAGATAATCTTCGATCCAAACCGCGGGGTCTGTTGTGCCATCGTAGGATTCAATGTTTACGGGCTTGAACCCTTCAGGGATTTGATGATCCATTACTTCGTTAGTGAAGCATAGCGGGTGTGCGGCTCCTCTGTATTGAGCAATATCACGACGCAGCTCGAGAGAGCGTTGTCTGTTGTGTTCTGCCCGGCCGGGGCTATTGTATCCGGCGCGACAGTATTTGTCATGGGTCGTGGGGCGCCCACGTGATCCGTAGATGGATCTGGATTGCCTTGCTTTGTCCTCCAATATATCTCGCAAGTCCGGCGCGTTCCCTCTTGGCTTCGTACTTTTGGAGCGATGCCGGGGTACGGTCTTGGTTGGGGGCCTGGATGCCTCTCTGTCGCGACCACGGGGTGGTCGGTCAGCCGTATCGTGCGCTGGTGATGGAGGTATGTATGCTTCCTCCTCTAGTTGGGGGAGCAGTTTGCGTCTTGGGTAGCTTTTGGAGGGGCGTTCGAGTTTATACTCTTCGGCCGCGAGGACCTCGGTCCATCGATCGGCCAGCAGGTCCTGATCAGCTTGAAGCTGCTGCTGCTTTTTCTTTAGGCTATTTGCTGTGGCGATAAGCCTGCGTTTAAAATTCTCTTGTTCGACGGGATCCTCGGGCACGACGAATTCATCGTCGTTGAGGCTTGCCTCGTCTTCGGAAGGAGGCATATAGTTATAATCCTCAACCTCCTCGTCTGCCGCCCTCTCGTGAGGGCTTGCTTCTGCATCCTCCTACGCTGAGTCCTGCTGGAGGGGGTTGTCTTTGGCACTTTCTGGGGTATTATTATCCCCTGTGCCGGAATCTCCATTCTTGCTGTGGCGGGATTTAGAGCGGCGCCGCTGACGCCGGCGCTTGGGCTGTTTCTTTAAAGAATCTGCCTCCGCTGTTTCTTTGCCGTCCCCATCTTTTGGGGTGTCCACCATGTATATGTCGTATGACGAGGTGGTCTTCCAGTGCCCTGTAGGCGCTGGTTCCTGTTCGTCTCCGGCATCGTCGTCCATAACGTCGATGTCTTCGGAGTCGTAGTCTAGCATGTCGGTTAGATCATCGACAGTGGCTACAAAGTGGGTGGTGGATGGGCTCTGAATTTCTTCGTCGTCCGTATCCCAACCATCCTAGCCATAGTCCGGCCAGGGCTCTCCCAATAACGAGAGATGCTTTAGCGAATTCAGGATGTCGCCAAAAGGCGAGTATTGGAAGATGTCCGCGGCGGTGAATTCCATAACCGGCACCCAATCCGATTCGATTGGTAGGGGCGTGGGAGGTCTGGAGTCCGGCAAGGAGTCCGACACCTCGGAATCACGAGTTTCGCGAGGGACAAGATTAGTGTTCGGCTCCATCACCGTGGAAGTTGAAGCCCCCGAGGCGGTGTCTATCCACCGATCCTCGATCTGGGCGATCGGCTCCAGACTAATGGATGAAGCGGATTCGTGTGCGGCCACCCAGGCACTGTTCGGCGGCAGAGCTAGATCATGCCCATCGTAACAGTGCGGCGCGCTTGGCTGTGGCTCGAGCCCGTCGAAGATCAAGTCTCCGCGGATGTCGGCCGTGAAGTTGAGCCTTCCGAATCTGACCTGACGGCCAGGGGCGTAGCTTTCGATCTGCTCCAGATGGCCAAGCAAATTAGCCCGCAGTGCGAAGCCGCCAAATACGAAGATCTGTCCGGGGAGAAAAGTCTCACCCTGGACAGCGTTGTTGGTTGAAGACGCCATCGAGCCTATCGGTGACGACACAGAGGAACTCTCAATGAAAGCACCAATGTCGGTGTCAAAACCGGCGGATCTCGGGTAGGGGGTCCCGAACTGTGCGTCTAGGCGGATGGTAACAGGAGACGAGGGACATGATGTTTTACCCAGGTTCGGGCCCTCTCGATGGAGGTAAAACCCTACGTCCTGCTTGACTAATATTGATGATATGGGTAGTACAAGAGTGGATCTACCACGAGATCAAGGAGGCTAAACCCTAAAGCTAGCCTATGGTATGATTGTTGTAATGTATGTTGTGTCCTACGGACTAAAGCCCTCCGGTTTATATAGACACCGGAGGAGGCTAGGGTTACACAGAGTCGGTTACAATGGTAGGAGATCTACATATCCGTATCGCCAAGCTTGCCTTCCACGCTAAGGAAAGTCCCATCCGGACACGGGACGGAGTCTTCAATCTTGTATCTTCGTAGTCTTGGAGTCCGGCGGACAATGATAGTCCAGCTGTCCGGACACCCCCTAGTCCAGGACTCCCTCACCTACTTTCCCCTACATTTGCTAGTCTACCACTGTAAGAGTTCACACGACTTAATCAACTATGCTAGAGCCCATAGTAGCTTGCGGCTCCACATGGAAGTTTCTAGCATGAATAATCTCATGATCCCTTTGAGCCTGGGTGGCGTTCCATAAAGAAAACTATAGGCAATCCCTGGAATCCCAGGTGCCTCAATCCACCCAGATGTGTATTAAAGTTGCCACCTTAAATAAACCATTAATCTCACATCTGTCATGGATACACTCACCCAATCCACGTCTACTAGCATAGCATGGCAATATAAGCAAACGTAGAAGTAACTCCCAAAGGTTTGATAATAAACATGTAATAGGTTCTACCTCAACTACTTCCCAAACCCACATATTAATCAGATCTTAATCATGCAATTGTTTGAGGATTGATCTAATGCAATAAAACTTGGTAGTAAAGAGGTATGATCAAAGTGTTACTTGCCTTGCTGATGATCCGTAAAACCTAGAGATTCGAAGTAGCAAGCAGCGCACTCCGGGTACTCTATCGCAAACAAACAAGCATACAATAAGCACTTATCTAATGCACAGGTAAAACACAAATAAGAGATCTAACCAGAAAGTTCAACTTAAGAACTCCGGTTTGCAAAAAGAATCAAATCAAACGAAGCAACGAAACTCAAACGGCGAAAGAAACAAGCTTCATTTTACTAATCTGGACCTAAGTCAAATTTTACAGTAGCAAAAACTTGTTTGAGTTTGTTAAACGGAAAAAGGGTTTCGAGACGAAACTCTAGGCGCTTGAATCGCCTGATTCCGATAAACGAGCGAAAAGTTATACTAAAACGAAAATCGGATCAGAAATCGTGATCAGAAATAATCACGGAAAATCCGAGAAAAAGAAAAAAGGACGGACAGGCTAACGAACGAACGTTTGCTCTCTGCGGCTAAATGACGAAAACCATTCGTTAAAACGAACGTACGGACGAACGTCCGCTAAATAGACTAAACCGGGGAATAAAAATAAACCGATCTAAATAATAATAAAACGACCGCGGTTTTTATAAAAAAACAGGCGGTTAACTGGCGAAGACCAGCTGCGGTGGCAGCTACCTCAGGCGGCGGCGAAGCCCGGCGGGGCGGTGGCGGTCGGCGGCGAGGTGGCGGGCGGCGGCGTGGTCCGGCGAGGCGGCGGCGACGGCAGGTGGCTGGGGCAGCGGTGGCGCAAGGGTTAGGGCGGGGCTGGGCGGCTTGGGCTAGGCTTCCCAGGCTTATAAAGGCCGGCCGGGCTAGAGTCCGGGTCTGGTACGGCCCGGCTAGGTCGGTTGACTATTTTTTAAATAATTACGCATAGAAAAACAAATAAAAGAAATACTAAACGGACTCCAAAATCCCGAAATAAATTTTCCCCGGCTTCTAAAATCAAGTCGGACAAGCTGAACATTTATTTGGGGCCTAAATGCAAACTTTCAAAAAACGCGCATTTTTCCTAATTTCAAATAAAATAGCGATAAACTCCGAAATAAAATCATATTTGATTTTATTATTAAATCCTCAGTATTTCTTTATTTTGGGAAAGTCATTTTATTCCCTGTCTCATATTTTTATAATAGAAATAATTGAAGATAAAATAAATAAAACCCAATAATCCTATTTCCAAAATTCGAGAAAACTCAAATATGAATATAACAAAATCCCCAACTCTCTCTGTGGGTCCTTAAGTTGTGTAGAATTTCCAGGATCAAGCCAAAATGCAATAAAATATGATATGCATTGATGATCTAATGTATAACATTCCAAATTGAAAATTTGGGATGTTACAAACCTACCCCCCCCCCCTTAAGATGAATCTCGCCCTCGAGATTCGGGTTGGCTAGAAAATAGGTGAGGGTGGTCCTTCCATAGATCTTCCTCTCGCTCCCAGGTGGCTTCATCCTCGGTATGGTGGCTCCACTGAACTTTGCAAAACTTGATAACCTTGTTGAGGGTGACTCGGCTGGCATATTCGAGAATCTTGACTGGTTTCTCCTCATAGGTCAAATCACTATCCAGCTGAATCGCTTCCAGAGGCACTGTATCTCTCAGCGGTATATCGGCCATCTCCGCGTGGCACTTCTTCAACTGGGAAACGTGGAACACATCATGAACTCCTGACAATCCTTCGGGCAACTCCAACTTGTAAGCAACTTCTCCCATACGCTCCAAAACTTTGTACGGTCCCACAAAATGTGGTGCTAACTTTCCCTTAACTCCAAAACGCTTAACTGCTCGAAGTGGAGATACACGAAGATAAACTCTATCTCCGACTTTGTAAATTGTCTGCCTGGATTGGGATACCTTGAGCCTATCGCGAATCAACTTCACCTTCTGTTCAGACTCCTTAATTACATCTGGTCCAAACAACTGACGGTCTCCAACCTCATCCCACAACAACGGTGTTCTGCACCTCCTCTCGTACAAAGCTTTGAAAGGGGCCATCTTCAAACTGGATTGATAACTGTTGTTGTAAGAGAATTCCGCATATGGCAAATTGTCGTCCCAACTAGATCCATAATCTTGTGCACAAGCTCTCAGCATGTCCTCTAGAATCTGATTTACTCTCTCGGTCTGTCCATCTGTCTGTGGATGAAAGGTTGTCCTGAACTCTAGCCTGGTACCCAAAGTTTCGTGTAACTGATTCCAGAACCTTGAGGTAAATTGGGTTCCTCTATCTGATACAATGCTCCTCTTCATTCTTTGAGTATACCAAGATATCATCAATGAACACCATGAAGAACTTATCCAAAAACTCCATGAATACCTTGTTCATCATGTTCATGAAATAGGCAGGTGCGTTTGTCAGACCAAATGACATAACGGTATACTCGTACAGCCCGTACCTGGTGGTAAAAGCCGTCTTACGTACATCCATCTCCCGAATGTTCAACTGGTGGTATCCTGATCATAAATCAATCTTGGAAAATACCTTAGCTCCTTGCAATCGGTCAAACAAGTCATTGATCATCGGCAGTGGGTACCTGTTCTTGATTGTCACTTCATTCAATCCTCGATAATCAACAACCATCCTCAATGATCCATCCTTCTTCTCCAGTAGAAGCACTGGCGATCCCCAAGGTGAAGAGCTTGGGCGAATATAGCCTTTATCCAGTAACTCCTTGATTTGCTTCTTAATTTCCTCCAAATCTTTTGCGGGCATCCTATACGGTCTCTTAGATATCGACCCTGTGCCTGCAAAATCTACATCAAAAACTCAATGTCTCTATCCGGTGGCATGCCTGGCAACTCCTCTGGGACAGGGAAATCCTTCACCACTGGTACTTCCTCATGTACAACTCCTGATAAGGAATTTACTTGAGTCCTCTTCGGCTCATGCCGTGATACATACTTAATCCTTCTTCCTTCTGGGGTGGTAAGCAAATCGACTTACTGGCCCAATCGATATTTCCTCCATACATCGATAGCTACCCAGAATTACATCCAAACCTTGCGATTCCAAAATGATTAAATCCGAGGGGAAAGTATGCCTACCTATACTCAATGGCACTTGAAAACATCCTCGACTGGCCATATACTCCGCTCCTGGTGAGCTTACAAGCATAGGTGTTCTAAGAACCTTGGTGGGCAGTTTATACTTATCCACAAATCCCCTTGATATGTATGAATGCGATGCACCAGTATCGAAAAGAACGAGTGCAGCGAATGACTTAACCAAAAACTTACCTTTTACTACATCCGGCTGGGCTTCAACCTCCTCCATGTTAACGTGGTTCACCTGTCCCATGTTGAATGGGTTCGGCTTCTTCCCAGAGCTTCCATTGCCATTTCCATGCTTAGCTTCAGGACATTCATTGGCATAATGTCCAGCCTTCTGACACTTGTAGCAAGTGACTTGGCTCAGATCCCTCTTGGCTGGGGTTGATGGGTTGGTACGGTTCTGGCCGTTGCTTCCTCCATTCCCATTACAATTCTTGGGACCACTATGGTTGTGTGAGATCCCTCCTCCATGAGTATGCTGAAAAGGTCCTCCCGCATTCGGGGTAAAGCGGGGTTTCTGCTGAGCTCCAGAATTGTACTTCCCTTGTCCATACTTCCTCTTGCGGTTGTCAATCTGCTACTGCTTCCCTTCAATCATGAGAGCTTTATCTACCAACTCCTGGTAGTAGTTGAACGTTGCTACCATCAACTGCATCCTCAGCTCATCATTCAATCCTTCCAGAAACTTCTCCTGCTTAGCTGCATCCGTAGCAACGTCGTCTGGGACATAACGTGCTAGCTTACTAAAGTCATCCACATACTGGCCAACTGTATGTCCTCCTTGGCGCAAGTTGCGAAACTCACGCTTCTTCATGGCCATAGCTCCTGCTGAAACATGGGCAGTACGGAAAGCCTGCTGGAACTGATCCCATGTGACAGTGTTGACAGGATAAGTGGTGGTGAAATTCTCCCACCATGATGCTGCGGGTCCATCAAGCTGATGTGCGGAAAAAGGCACCTTCTCCGCATTTGTGCATCCTGTAGTGGTTAAATCCCTTCCCATCTTGCGGAGCCAATCATCTGCAACTATCGGCTCGGTGCTACTGGAGAACACCGGCGGATTCAGCCTCAAGAAACGGGCTAAGTGATCAACATGTGGTGGTGGTGGTGGGTTGTTGTTGTTGTTCCCCCGATTCTGATTCTGGACTAGCATCTGCATCAATGCATTTTGCTGCTGGATCAACTGAGTGAGCTCCGGTGGAAAAGCAAATCTATTGTCACGTCTCAGAGGCATCTGAGGGTTTAGAAAAGATGAGAATATAGAATAGAATGAGGTCTAGAGAGAAAACACTACATATATGCACATGAGACAAATGCAATCAATATCACTTCAATCAATTCGCACAAGGGCATACAACGGTCTAGCTATCGTTACAAAAGTGCTTGGACTATACTATATACATGGGAGAATACTACTACTGTTATGGTGGTCGACTAGAAAAAATTGATCGGTCGAAGACTCCATGATATCCGCTCCAGCTTCATCAACAAAGTCATCATCGCTATCGTCTGGGTCCGAGTCGGTGTCGTCGATGATGATGTAGTTCTCCAGGCAAGTGCAATCATCGACTTCTCCTCCAGTCACAGGAAATCCCATGAATACTTTTAGCTTCTCCTTCAGATCATCATTCTTCTCTACGAGTGTCATCATTTCCTCCTCATATCCATCGCGTGTAGACTTGAGTTCTTCCTCCAACTCCGTGATCTTGGTCAATGCCTTCTTCAGATCTATCATGCCTGCGCACATCTGGTTCTCCTGGCGACGAATGTGTTGGTTTAATTCCTGGATGAAAGCTGCAATTGATCTATCCTTCCTGGTGCTGATCATCTCCCATTGCTCATCTTGGTGCCCACAAATCTGGTAAATAGTATCATTGAGTTCCTTGTGGTAAACTTCTCCAATGCGTCCCATGGTGATGTAAGCTCCCATGCTCTTTCCTAGACTCCAGGTTGGTGCATCAAAGGAAAACTCTATGGGCTTAGTGACGGGCATGAACGTCCTTCCTGGAACTTGAACTTGAATCATCCAGCGCTCCTCTTCTGGTAAAGTGGCGATGTAGGCCCCGGTGAAGCTTGGTACTCCAATTTTCAGGTATCTAGTGACTTCCTTCAGGTGGCGTCCAAAGGGTGTATCTTCATCCGGTTGCGTGAACTTGTTCCTTGCATCCGCCATCCTAAAAGAGTAGAAAAGAGGAGGAGTCAGAAATGAGAAGAGAGAGTAGTGATCTAGGGCTTTTGCTTAGTGGTCGTGTCCTACAGTCAGCATGTGCTCTGATACCATCTTGTAGCGACCAGACCTCAAACAGTCTGATCTCTGTGCTTTAGTGTCATCCCTGGATCAGTAATGCTGACAGGCACAGTACTTGAAGGATTTATAACAGAGTAGCAATCACACACTTATTACAAAGAATGTCTCAAAAGAGAACTATTTACACTAAATATGGCTTAAGGCCATCTAATAACGATAACAGCGGAAGGCTTGGAAGATAAGCGAGTCCATCAACTCCAACGGCATCACTGAGTATAATACCACGACCTAAGGCACCTTAATCGTCGCCTGAAAAGTCTGCAACATGAACGTTGCAGCCCGAAAATGGGTCAGCACATGGAATATGCTGGAAATGTAACACATAGAGAGTAATGAAACAATAATGCTATACTACATACATATATGGCTGGTGGAAAGCTCTATGGTTACATTTTTCATAAAGCCAGTTTTTCCCTACTACAAAGGAATAATTTTTATTTAACTATCATGGTGGTTGTTAAACATTGAGAAGGTTCACCCAACTCAATCCCAATTAAACATCATCAGTAAACCCAGCAAAATTAATTAGAGTAACATGATAAGATTCACATGATAATCCAAGTACTAGATACTGAAAACGTCCATAACCGGGGACACGGCTAACCATGATTAGTTTATACACTCTGCAGAGGTTTGCGCACTTTTCCCCGCAAGACTTGATCTCCTCCGTTGGGATTCTCGCACTACATGGTGTTTGAGAAATGAATGACCAAGACATAGTGTTTCAGAAGCGTTTGCACCTTACGATGGGTAGACCGTTACACCTACTTTCCCCTACATCTTCTAGTCTACCACTGTAAGAGTTCACACGACTTAATCAACTATGCTAGAGCCCATAGTAGCTTGCGGCTGCACATGGAAGTTTCTGGCATGAATAATCTCATGATCCCTTTTAGCCTGGGTGGCGGTCCATAAAGAAAACTACAGGCAATCACTGGAATCCCAGGTGCCTCAATCCACCCAGATGTGTATTAAAGTTGCCACATTAAATAAACCATTAATCTCACATCTGTCATGGATACACTCACCCAATCCACGTCTACTAGCATAGCATGGCAATATAAGCAAACGTAGAAGTAACTCCCAAAGGTTTGATAATAAACAGGTAATAGGTTCTACCTCAACTACTTCCCAAACCCACATATTAATCAGATCTTAATCATGCAATTGTTTGAGGATTGATCTAATGCAATAAAACTTGGTAGTAAAGAGGTATGATCAAAGTGTTACTTGCCTTGTTGATGATCCGTGAAACCTAGAGATTCGAAGTAGCAAGCGGCACACTCCGGGTACTCTATCGCAAACAAACAAGCATACAATAAGCACTCATCTAATGCACAGGTAAAACACAAGTAAGAGATCTAACCAGAAAGTTCAACTTAAGAACTCCGGTTTGCAAAAAGAATCAAATCAAACGAAGCAACGAAACTCAAACGGCGAAAGAAACAAGCTTCATTTTACTAATCTGGACCTAAGTCAAATTTTAGAGTAGCAAAAACTTGTTTGAGTTTGTTAAACGGAAAAAGGGTTTCGAGACGAAACTCTAGGCGCTTGAATCGCCTGATTCCGATAAACGAGCGAGAAGTTATACTAAAACGAAAATCGGATCAGAAATCATGATCAGAAATAATCACAGAAAATCCAAGAAAAAGAAAAACGGATGAACAGGCTAACGAACGAATGTTTGCTGTCTGCGGCTAAATGACAAAAACCATTCGTTAAAACGAATGTACGGACAAACGTCCGCTAAATAGACTAAACCGGGGAATAAAAATAAACCGATCTAAATAATAATAAAAATGACCACGGCTTTTATAAAAAAAAGGGCGGTTAACCGGCGAAGACCGGCTGCGGCGGTGGCTACCTCAGGCGGCGGCGAACTCCGCGGGCGGTGGCGGTCGGCGGCGAGGTGGCGGGCGGCGGCGTGGTCCGGCGAGGCGGCGGCGACGGCGGTGGTCAGGCAGCGGCGGCGCTAGGGTTAGGGCGGGGCTGGGCGGCTTGGGCTGGGCTTCCCCGGCTTATAAAGGTTGGCCGGGCTAGAGTCCGGGTCTGGTACGGCCCGGTTAGGTCGGTTGACTATTTTTAAAATAATTACGCGTAGAAAAACAAATAAAAGAAATACTAAACTGACTCCAAAAATCCCGAAATAAATTTTCCCCGGCTTCTAAAATCAAGTCGGACAAGATGAACATTTATCTGGGGCCTAAATGCAAACTTTCAAAAAATGCGCATTTTTCCTAAATTCAAATAAAATAGCGATAAACTCCAAAATAAAATCATATTTGATTTTATTATTAAATCCTCAGGATTTCTTTATTTTGGGAAAGTCATTTTATTCCCTCTCTCATATTTTTATAATAGAAATAATTGAAGATAAAATAAATAAAACCAAATGATCCTATTTTCAAAATTCGAGAAAACTCAATTATAAAAATAACGAAATCCCCAACTCTCTCCGTGGGTCCTTGAGTTGCGTAGAATTTCTAGGATCAAGCCAAAATGCAATAAAATATGATATGCATTGATGATCTAATGTATTTTCTGGAAGAGGGTCGTAAATACATCAAGCTTGTGGGAATCATTTTCTGGAAGACGGTCGTAAATACATCAAGAAGAAATTTAAAAATGTGAATTTCAAGAAGACGGAGAAGAAGATGAGTGATGTACCTGAATGATTATGGATCCAATAAAGAGTTCGATGAATTTGGCAGACGAGTACACCAACGCTGTCAATTTCGGCGCGTCAATGACCTTGATTTTTGTTGGACCTTCTAGATCCGATACAAGCAATCTCTCAAGGAAAGGCGCATTCTCAATGACCATAACGTGGGACAGCTGGAGTGATCTCTTCCCAATTGATGGCTTGTTGCGGGGCTAGCAAGACACATAAATCCATCGGAGATTCGTCGAGGCGATGTGGAGGCTAATGAACCCGTGGATCTGCTCAAGACGAAGGTACTCGGCCTTGATGCAGCGGAGCAGGTGCTCCATAGCCTTCTTCGAGATGACAACGTCGAAGAGGTCGAGCTGCTTGAGTTGAGGGAGAAGAAGGGTGGGTGCGGCATTAATCTGGGAAGATAGCAGGAGCTGAAGCTGGCGCGGCGCAGTGTTGGCGTGAGGCGGAGCGCGGACGGCGACAGAGAGCAACATCGTCCAGCTTCAAAGCTGAGCTCCTTGAGCTGAGCTAGGGCGGGGGATAAGAACCACTCATCGAACTTGGGTTGGACCTTGCAGTTGGTACTGAACATGCGGATGTCAAGGCGTCTGGCTGGCCCAGGGTGCGATGAAAGGATCTTGGAGACTGCGGCCATGCGTTTGCAATCCCCGTCACAGAGGCAGCTGTCGACGGTGAGGTTGAGGGGGACGCAGCGCCAGAGAGGGCGCCACCGCCGGGAGAGCAGGGCGGTCCGCACGGCAGATTTGGTGGGGAGGAGGCCGATCATGACGAGCAACATGTCATCGGGGAGGCTGCTGATGAAGTCCAGGCTCGCCGGATGCGGTTTTGGCTCGAGCCGCCTCTGCTTGTTGGCTGCCTCACCGTCCATCTCAACCGGTGGTGACGCCGGTGTACACGTGCTGGTGTGTGTTGTGTGCTGGGTGCGCGAAAAGGCGTCCTTCAGGCATGCCGCCACGCAGCGGTGAATTGTGCGCGAAAAGGCCCTTGGCGGCAAGAAGTGTGTCCTCACGCGCCTCAATTTACTAGCGTGCGGGTGCTACCCAGTGGTTTCAACTTTGTTTACTTCACCGCGTGTCGATGTGCCTCTAGTTTACTTATTTTCACCCACCGCCACATGGGCCAAAGACACAAAGATACAGAACACGAAATGACAAGGCAGCATGTGGATTGGTTGACCGTTAACTAAACAATATACGGAGCTATCTGTTGACACAAGGAGCATATAATCCCTCGGTATAGAGAGTTCGAGTGAGAGGGAGGCCCGTGAGAGATAGCAGAGAGAGAGAGAGAGAAAGAGCTACTCCTCCGCTCGACATCAGAGTTCCAATATTTTTTTAAGTCAAACTTTTGAAAATTTGACCAAGTTTATAAAGAAATTACTTATATCTACAATACCAAAGATAAATGATAGTATGAAGTAAGTACATGTTGTGATGAATCTAATGATCGTTCCAGATGTAAATGTTTTTCTCCACATATACCTGGTCAAACTTTTCTGAGGTTTGACTTTTCAAAACATCTATATGCTTATGGACGTGACAGAGTCCATAACTAGAGAGAGAGAGAGAGTGAGAGAGAGAGAGAGAGAGTGAGTGAGTGAGTGAAAAAAGAGTGTGTGCGTGTGTGAAAGAGACATGGACAACACACGATAAAAGTAGAGAAAAAGTGTGCTTGTCTTATGCAAACATATCACACATGCATCTTCGACAACGGAGGCAAGGTGAGGAGATAGTGTGTGGTTGTTTGGAACCGAGAGAGCAAGGCCCCTAGCACGTGGCCAAGAGGGGTCTGACAAACAAGGGAGAGAGGTTGAGAGAGATGTACGGAGAAAATGCAGACATGGGGAGGAGAGAGTGTATGTTTGTCATAGAGAGATCCCCTGGAGATCGTGATGGGACTACATGGGTGGGAGATCGAGTGACAAGGTGTGTGCGCGATAGAAGATGCCCCAAGAGATATCGAGATAGACGTATGGATGGAACAAGACAATACATGTGTTCCTGATGATGGCTAGTAAGAGAAAATCATACTTAGGGGGGGTGCTTGCGCCTATGATGGAGTGAGGGATTATGGTACTTAGGGGGTGCGTTTCACATGGAGAGAGAACAAGGGTGGAGAGTGTTGGATGGGTCTATATGTATAGCGTGAGCGAGACATGTGTATGTGTGAACTAGGGAGATATAAGGTCAGTTTGGCTTGCGTCCTGAGCATCTTTTTCCTTGCCTGGGGTTGTGGCTGGATTTCATGCACGCTTGTTTGGTTGCTACCCCGTGAAAAAGAAAGCCCGCCTGGCCCGGGTTCCTTGCACTTTAATTATCTGGCTGGACTCAGACATCGCAAGTAGCCCGCCCAGCGATCGATTCAACGCTCGCCGTGCTCGGTCGTGCTGGCCACGAGGCTAATAAAGAACATGGATGGATATTAGCATTAAATAATTGCTGCATGGATTGATTGATGGGACGTTGATGCTTTGCTCGCCTGCATGAACCAAGCGCTTTAGCACCACACAAGTCTCGGCCAGCAGAAATATTTTACATCTCACGTCCACACCAGCAAAGATCGCCATCAAGGCATGAGGGTCAGTCACAAACCAAACTGACCAATAAAGTTTGAGAGAGATTGAGGAGCCCGATAAGGCTGAGTGGTGCGTCAGATAGCTGAGAGGGGGAAAGAGATATTCCATCCGCTCGATAATGCAGTGCATGTAAATTTTTTGGAAGTCAAACTTTGGAAACTTTGGTCAGCTTTACGCAAATGTTATTTATATCTACAATACCAAAGATACATAATACAAAACTACATCTCATGGTGAATCTAATGGTATATGTTTGTCGTACTAGATGTAATTGTTTTTCTCCACGTACATGGTCAAACTTTGTGATGTTTGACTTTGCAATAAATCTATATGCTATGGACCGAGGAGAGTGCCTAAGTCGAGACAGATCAAGTGCGTGTGAAGGAGAATGAGTAAGAGTGCAAAAATAGTATGTGTGTGAAAGAGAAAGTGACAAAAAACGATAAATTAGAGAGAGTGTGTGTTTTTTCGTTTCTTATGCGAACATATGACGCATGCATCTCCGAGATGGAAAAGCGAGGCAAGCAGATACACGAAGATAGCTAGTGTGTGATTGTTTGCAACGGAGAGAGACACCCCTGTAGCACATGTCCAATAGAGGTCTGGCCAACAAGGAACAAAGGTCGAGGGGGACACATGGATGGCATGGACTCATGGGGAGGGAGAGAGGGTGTGTTTGTGATAGAGAGATCCCCTCGAGATCGTGAGGGGACTATATGGGTGGGAGATCGAGGGAGTGCGTGCGCGATAGAAAGATGCCCCAAGAGAAATCAAGATAGACCATGCACATGTTTGTGATGGAGACTAAGATTAGCTAGTCATATACATATAGGGGGACTACGTGTGCCTACAATTGAGTGAGAGACCATCGTACTTGGCTAGCTAGGCATGAGATTGTGTGTGTGTGTGTGTGCGTGTGAGATGGAGAGAGAACGAGGGAGAGATATAGAGTTTTAGATGGGCCTATCGAGTGCGAGTGAGATATGCATGTGTATGCGTGACCCAGGTGGATGAAGAGTTTGAGAGAGGGGGCGAAGAGCTCCGAGACGACAGAGTGGTGCGTGAGAGAGTTACGGGCAAAGAGCCAAGGAATTTGTGTGCGTACAATGAGTGCACCCAAGATATCTAGCTTAGACTAGCTAGAGTATCATATATAGTGTGCGAGAGAGGCCTATAGATGGTGTATATATGCATGCAAACTAGAAAGAGCCCCCCCACACACACACAAAGAGAAAGAGATGGAGAGAAAGGGAGAGGGACCAACAAGGTTTTTGTGTGGGATGTGTGCGACAGAACTGAAGATTGTCGGAGAGAGAGAGAGAGAGAGAGAGAGAGAGAGAGAGAGACTAGGAGTCCGGGAGAGGGGGAGGTCATGTTTTATGCATCAAAGACTGATATAAACCATGTTTCGATATAAACTTGCATTCAAATATTTAAATTGGAGAACATGTTGTCTGCAATCCACACATGAACGGATATATGCGTATATCAAACAAGTTCATTAATTTGACTTTCAACATGTTCATGGAGTACTATAATACTGTACAACATGCTACTCGATTGAGGTGTTCAATTTTGGATTTAGTTCACTATTTTGACCTACTGAACGAGCTATTTCATTGAATCGAGATATTTAATTTTGGGTTTGATTCGCGTTTTTGAGTGGGTCAACTATTTGTCATATGGTAAATCTTTAGCGATGAGCATGTAAAAACACATTACTCCCGAGCATCGTCTCTCCATCTAAAAAAGAAGTGGCAAGCTAATATTTCAAAACTTGATTCGAATCGACTTGGTAAGGTAGACGTGGATGCTTGTTCTCCCAAAATTTGAACGAACCGTTAAACATCCTCTCTGCTCGGTGGAATTCACCCGAGCAAATAAATGGGAGACGCGAAATTACCGTCCTATGTGGGACACGCATCAATTGGCCCATTGTACATCGAGGGTAGGTTCGTAACTTCATCCAAGCGCGCCTTCTCCTCGGCCAAAATGACATGTGCCGAATAATTCATAAACCATGGTCGGCAAAACACGCCTCCTCGCTCAAATAGCTCGTGCCCACTATTTCAAAACACGCCTCCTCTCCCAAATCGTTCATACCACTATAGTTCAAAACACGCCCTCCGCTTTGAAATTGCTCCAGCCCACTATTTGGGGAGAAGCAAAGTTACTCTACTATCCCTGACCCTCAGTACACAGACCCAAGCCGAGAAGCCTATAGGCAAGGGTAGAACTGTAACTCCCCCTCACATTTCGCATAAATGCGTCCAGTAAGACATGGTTCCACTCCTCCCAATCCCCCAATTCATACCTCGTGGGCACCAAATCACCTTCTTCCCGGGAAGCTCTCTTCTCCCGAGCCGCGAAACCTCAGCCCCACCTCCATGGCACCCCCATCGCACCAATTTCACAGTCGCCCTCCTCCCTAATGCCGGAGACGCTGTCCATTTGCTGTCGTGCACTGGGCCATGTGCCTCTTACTCCGTGCTGCTAGTGCTGCCTCGACGACGGCCGCTTGAACCGTACCGGAGCCGATTCACCCCCGCTGTTGCTCACGGCGCCGGAGCGGCTCCAACTTTGGATCCGTCCAGAGTCCTAGCGCTGCTTCCCCGTAGCCATCGACCGTCGCGACATAGCTCTTTCCCTGCCGCCGGTCGCCACCGCAACCGCGCCGGCCTCATCGACTCGGCAGCTAGACCTGCCTACTTGACCATGCCGCCAGATAGGTCGCACCCTCATCTTAAATCACTTTATTTAGGCGTCAGTTGTTTGAATTTGTATTCTGGGCCAATCGATTCCCAATGGGAAGCAGCACCCCTCGTGGCGGCGGAGCTCCTAGGCTGTCGGTTGGCTGGTGTCTAACGTAAGGGTGCGGGGCCGCGAGTTTGCCGCAAAAGCAGCACTTAGATGGCTATCTTTTAGAGTTCCGTGGGTTGAAGGTATTGCCGCTGCCGGATCTGGATGACGGGGAGTCTTTGTGGATTGGCCCGGGGGCGGCGCAACCACGGCAGTGCGGTGGGGTGGGGAGCGGGGTTTTGGCCGGGGCCACAGACGGCGGAGGCAGGGTGCTCTGCCGTTGGTCGCTGGCTCTTCGGGGAAGATTCCGAACAGTGTCAGCCGGGAGGCACAAGACGGCCATCAAGCCATCCGGCGTAGATCAGACAATACCAAAATAAAATAAAATCGTGTGACCCCAATTTAGTCTTCAGTCAACAGACGTGTGACCACTCTCATACCTTGCTGTTGATCTCTTAGTGTATTTCTTCAGATCAAAGAGATATGTCGTTCTTAAAATAATGCGTTATCTGCATTTTCAGACACACCGTCTTCCGACTCACTGCAGCTGCTCCAACAAGGGATACACCAGAAGGGAGCTATAGTCCCCACTCAACAGTTCCCTGCATTGAATGCGCATGCCCGACATGGATAGCCACAACAACTGCAGGGCCATCGACAAGTCAGCACATGATGCTCACTCCTATGGATGGCAGCCAGATAGGTTGTACCCTCATCTTACTTGTGTGCAACATTTATGGCTTTGTTATTCATCTAAGCATGGAAAATAGATCATCACATTTCACTGTATATTCATGCTGGTCTCTAAAGGGTCTTGTTCAGGAGTTAACGTTGTTCCATAGTTCAGCTAAGATACTTGTTCTTTAGGGAACGTTGTTCCATAGTTATCATCCATCAGCCAATGTTATCCCACAGGCTGGTGATTATAGTATTATACCACTTCTAGTATTACCTATGTTGTTCTTTGATACTTTTGTGTGCCATCTAGTTAATCTCGAGTACAAACGATACATATTCTATAGCTTTCATCTGTGTTCTCCCTTTAGTTTATGAGATCTGTTGCTGCTAGTTAACCCCAGTCCTACTATTTATGTCATCTCCTACAGGCACTCATTACATAAATCTAACTACTAGTTGTCTTCCACGCATGTCAGATATAATTGCACACACAAATATATCCACAAGAACCTCACGGAGCAATGTAAAGGCCAATAAACTTGATGTCAATGATACCCAATATGATGGAACATGTAAAGGCAGTTCTTCAGAAGACTTGCAGAAAGATGATGAATCCTCTTCACCCCACAAGGTCCTTGCTCTAACTTGGCCTGTGATATGGGTACAACATGCATATAATGTCCTGGAGTGTATCTACTCTGTTGCAATGCCATGTGCTTAGCATGCTGATCATGCATGTAAATATGTCATGCCTTCCTGTTTTTCAGTACCTATTCCATTCATGATAACATGTTTTCAAATTCAAGTATTGTCATTCTACTCTATCGCAATGCCATCTGCTTAATTTGGACATCATGCTTCTGAATATCTTATGCATTCATATTCATCAGTATGTACTTCATCTGTCTACCATACCATGTTTTTTTACATTAAAGTGTTGTTCTAGTGCTCTATTGCAATGCCATCTTAGTTTCCCAATCATACACGTGTATGTTGCCTTAGTTATTTCTGTATGTATTCCGCTAGCATACAGTTTTACATTCAACTATTGTTTTTTTTGCTGTGTTGTCCTGTCGTACCCCTAGCTCTTACACCGTACTCCCTCCGTTCGAATTACATGTTGCCGAAATGGATAAAAAAGGATGTATCTAGAACTAAAATATGCCTAGACCCATCCATTTTTTCCGGATGGAGGGAATACATGTCAATATGTCATGCCTTTCTATTCTTTAGTACCTATTCCATCTCTTTGCTGTTGCATGTTTTATAATTAAAGCACCATTCTTCTATACAAGGCATGCAAGGGAAAGACGACTATGTTAGAATCTGAAGAGTTACAAACAAGGCCTTTGCAAAAGATCCAAATGCCAGGAGATAATAAACCAACTCCAGTTTTTATAGATACTGCTCCAAAGACAGAGAAACCCAACTCCTCACCGATAATAAGCAGATTCCGGTGGCCAAAGAACTAGTCCGCCCAAATCCAGCAAAAAAATGTCAACTCCATTCTAAGAAGCGTGTGTGTATCCTTGCATCATGAAATTTTATAGCATGCTGATCGTATTTTCTACATGTTTCTTACCCATCTCTCTTTTAGAAAATAAGCTTAAGAGATAAAAGAATTTCTGCAATGGTATCATTTATGAGGAAAGATTCTTGCAGGAATTCTCTGTGCTCCAATGTAGATGTAAGTACCTGTTGTATATCACTATATTTTTACATCATCATGTATTTTGTTAATCGGCGTGAATCCAACCTTTATCTGATCTAAATTTAGTTGTAGCAAAATGTATGATTAAAGGCCACAATGTTGATTTTTGTAAGGAAAATTGCCTGGTAGTTTTGCATCCTGAGCTGCATGAGTGTACTATCTCATATCAGTGGGTTTGAATACTTTGGTTCTGCAGTGGGTTTTTCAGTGTTTTTTTACTATGTTGTCCTGTCGCATCCCTAGCTCTTACATCATACTCCCTCCGTCCGGATTACATGTCGCAGAAATGGATAAAACTGGATGTATGTAGATCTGAAATATGCCTAGACCCATCCATTTATTTCCGGATGGAGGGAATACATGTCAATATGTCATGCCTTTCTATTCTTCAGTACCTATTCCATCTCTGCTGTAGCATGTTTTATAACTGAATCACCATTCTTATGTATAAGGCATGCAAGGGGAGATGGCTATGTTAGAATCTAAAGGGTTACAAACCAGGTCTTTGCAAAAGATCCAAACGCCAGGAGATAATAAACCAACTCCATTTTTCATAGATACCGCTCCAAAGACAGAGAAACCCAACTCCCAATCGATAATAAGCCGATTCGGTGGCCAAAGAACTAGTCGGCTCGATCCAGAAAAGAATGTCAACTCCATTCTAGGAAGCGTGTGCGTATCCTCGCATCATGAAATTTTATAGCATTCTGGTCATATTTTCTACATGTTTCTTACCCATCTCTCTTTTAGAAAATAAGGTGAAACGATAGAAGACTTCCTCCATTGGGATCGTATTCGAGGAAAATATCTTGCCGGAATTCTCTGTGCTCCAATGCTGATGTAAGTACCTGTTGTATATCACTATATTTTTACATCAGCATGTATTTTGTTAATCGGCGTGAATCTAACCTTTATCTGATCTAAAATTAGTTGTAGCAAAATGTTAAAGGCGCGAATGTTGATTTTTGTAAGGAAAACTGCCTGGTAGTTTTGCATACTGAGCTGCATGAATGTACTATCTCATATCACGCACATTACTGAATTGTAGTGCTTCTCTGGTTGCCCATTCATTCATTGTGTCAATGTTGCTTTCGTATTACCTTACCTGGCTGATGATAGCTGTGCCATATTGTGTTAATTTGGTGTAGGCTAGTTGCCCAAACGTTTGTTGTGTCAATGTTGCTTTCCTATTATCTGACTTGGCCAATGATAGCAATGCTAGTGTGTTAATTTTGTGCAAGCTGTCAAGATAAGAAGAAAAACTCTGAAAACAACAAGGCAACCCCATTGTTTCTTTCCAGTAAATCTAGGCCAGGTAATATGGCAATAACTCATGATTAATCTGTTTGGTTCCCGTCCTAATTTATGTTATGATGCAGTGGTCGAGACACTCTCCGCTATCAATAATACAAGCCTGCCAAAATCACCATCTGAATCTGTTCAGTATCCTCTGTCTCGAATGCAATGGAATAAATGTATGTTTGTGAACCAATTAATGGCTGAAGCAATGATGGAAATGTGTGGATGAATCAGAGGTGCATAGTTGTGCGACACAACAACTGATCAATGTTTTCAGAGACAGTGTAGCAAAGCAGCAAGAACTTGCCCACATGCTTATGGGCGTCACCTGTGCTGAGGTTGCAGATTGTGACGTTGTAGATGGTTAGGTTCTGCTCATTTATTGGCACTGGCATCAATCTTTGATTGCCCAGTGGATGTAATTTCCTATAATATATGTTGGATGTGCAACGTTATTCCCTATATGCCATACCTTTGCTTGATCGGTTTTGGTCATGTGCATAATTGCTCGTCGTAATGGGATCAAATTATCTAATTTGGCCTAAAGACATGTACGAACTTTAGTGGGCCCATTAAGTTAATGGGCCGTTACTAGGCCGGAAGTTAATGGTCGGCCCTCTTACCTCCCGGGTCATTAATAGGCCGACATCGAAGTGGGCAACAGGTGGGCCCAATTTATTTCACGGGGCGTTAACAGGCCGTTACTAAGTTTGGGCTACATATGGCCCAACTATCTCAGAGGCCTTTAGCCGCCGAAAGAGACAATGGGCTTGTATCGACCATGAAGAGCATGGGCCGCTAAGAGGCCGAAAGTCAGGTCGTATTATAAATGGCCCAACTGTGTTATGGGCCTTTAGCAGGCCGAAAGAGAAACCGGGCTAGTATTGGACCATGAAGGGCATGGGCCGTTAAAAGGCCAAAACTAAGGTCCGACTACAAATGGCCCAACTCATTTATGGTCTGTTAACCGGCCGAAAGGCACACACGGCCGGGAATTGGCCCAACACTTAAATGGGTCGCTAAAAGGCCAAAACTCAGGTCCGACTACAAATGGCCCAACTGATTTATGGGCCGTCAACAGGCTGAAAGTGACATCGGGCCAGAAATTGGCCCAACACTTAAATGGGCCGCTAAAAGGCCAAAACTCAGGTCTGACTACAAATGGCCCATCAAATTTATCGGCCGTCAATAGGCAGAAAGACACACTGGGCCAGAAGTTAGCCCAACATTTAAATGGGTCGCTAAAAGGCCGAAAGATGTACATCCCGAAAATTGGCCCATCCATTGAATGGGCCGTTAACAGGCCATCTCATCGGGCCGATATTGAGCCCAAATATACAGCGCGTTGTTAACGGGCTCGAATTGACGATGGGCTGCAATGGTGTCAAATCTTTAACGGATCGTTGATTGGCCGAATTGGCACATCTCGTATGGGTCGTGGGCTTAAATGGACCTGACACAAGTAGGCCTTATATGGGCCGGCCTGCTAAATTTTACTGGGCCGGCCTTTTTCATCGGAATGGGCCACTGTTGGGTCGTGCCACGTGTCGACCTATCATAGGCGCCTCCTGTCCAATGAGTGGATGACATCTATCCCAATGGTGAGGCAACACGTGTTTCCTTCGGCCAATGATGATTTTACACGTGGAAAATCCCCATTGGTCCGGGATGTTAACGGGTTATCGGATCCAAAACCGGACCCGATAGCTTAACGGCGTTTCGTTACGGTGGATGCCATGTGTCGGTCACCCTTGACGAAAGCACTTCTGTGACGCGCGATTTATCATCATGGAAGTGGACACTTCCATGATGATAATTTTGGTAATGTCATGGAACACTTCTACGACAGCACAGGTATGAATATGTTGATTCTATCATAAAATCGTCATGGATGTACATGCATGACAAAAAACGCGACCTACTGTGACAAACATGTATCATCACGGAAGTGTATTTTTTTGTAGTGATATAGGAAACAAAGCCTAGCACTTGCAACAAACACATGGTTGAGCAACATGTAAAAGAGGCAACTTAACAATAGGCTCAACCAAAATGATGTGTGTGAGTCATGGCAAAGCACTTGAGAAGACTAAAATAAGGATGAGCATTAAGCATCAACATAGTCTTGGATAAATGAGATACACGATGCATGACATTCCTCCCCACACACACCCAACTAGCAAATGGGTTCAAAAGCTCACTAGAAAGAAAACAACAAAGCTTGCGACAACCCATGGTGAAGATAGGAGAAGAAAGCCTCATCAAGATGAGGGCTACCAATTAGGATGGCAAAAGCCTCATAAGGACAAGCATGAGGAAAATAATCTTCACCACACAAGAGTGCATCAAGATGCAACGAGATAAGACACGCACTCAAGGCAAAAGCTTTCACGGAGCCACCAAAGAAATAACATAGGAAAGACAAGGTGGACATGAAAGAAAGGATATCATCTAGGGATGTAATTTCCCTCAGGTGTATAAGGTTCTAGGTAGACGAAATCATGATGATATATATCTACAAAGAAGGATGTACACCCAAAATAGTTACAACACAAAGGAACAAGATATCCAAAAGGAAGTCATACATATACCAATAAGGTATTTGCTTGGAAGCATAGCACATGGCTAGATATGGTCTTATTGTATATAAATGAATTCCTACCACACAACCATTAAAGACATCACAACTAGCAACATGATAACATCGTTAAGATGCTTTGAGAAAGGAAACAAGTATCACAAGATGGAATGAATATCATGCCAAGATGCAACCTACACAAGGTTGAAGCAAGAAATGTGTGCATGAAGTATATGAAGATATTTGTTACCGAGTTAACATTGGAAGGATGTAGTAGAAACCAATTGAAGGTAGTAGATAGTAGTTCATTGAGCATCCTAGCTTGACTCCAGTAAGCACATGGTGAAACCACCTCCCTTGTGAGTGAACCGAGCATCCAATGCATCTCCAATTGTTCCTAGACCAATAACACAAACAAAATGGTACCCAAACTCATTGGGACCAAAGATTTAGAAACACTAATATACATAGGACAAAGTCCACATAAATATGTGCATATAGATATGGACATGAATTTCATGCACACCTCATCCAATTTGAGACTTGGTGGAGTTTCCCCTATATATTGGGTCAGAGAAAGAAAGCATGCCAAAGAAAATACATGAAGTAAATATGCATGCTAAAGACTTTCAAGAACCAACACCAAATGAAAAAGGAATACCAAGTGAAAAGGATACCAAAAGGAGAAACCATCACTTGGAAGATATCATTAATCGATACATCAAGGAATGAGATATTCATTGGCACACTCAAAAAATAATGATGTCAAACTCCCAAAAGAGAGAATGGTTCCGAACAAACCAAGTGCTCTACAAAGTATCGTGATGGCACAAAGTACGAAAAAGAAATGGTTTGCATTCCACCAACACACACTTGATAAGGATCACAAGGTGAGCGTTCTAAGAAAAATAGGATAGCTCCCCCAAGCATTGTGCATTATAGAGTATTTGCATTTGTATACAAAAAGCACAAGATGGGATCACCACTTTCATTATATATATACAAACACTAGACAATCTCAAGGAAATAACAAGATCCACAAGTGGTATGGAATACAATGGGAGTTGACACAAACCTAGGCAAGAGATAAGGCAAATAAAAGCAAAGGCCAATGTAAAGATGATCAATAATTTGTACCACACATAGGTGAGTACAAATTGTCAAAAGACAAGAAGTATTTGGAAATAATTCCATTGGTAGATAGCCAGGATATCCAACATCATCTTCACACCAAACACAAGCAAATTGCAACTTGTAGAGCTAACATGCCACCTAGGAACAAGATAATTTACAATATCAATTCTAGGCGACAATATCTCAAATATACACATTTTCTAGGCTTGTAATATGCACATAGCATATTACTCCCCCATAATGTGATACCAATAAAAACTTAACAAGAGGCAATAAGAGGATCCAACAAGAGATAATTAATGGACTATTTAGAATTTGAATTTCTCATGAGAAGACATACCACATAGTGACTAGATAAGCTTGCAATATCAATACTAGGTGGTATTCCTCATGTACACACATTTGTGGGACCGTGAGGTGCACAAAGCACATCACTCCCCCAAAATGGGATGTTCCATTAATCTCTCACACGAGCCAATTAAGATATAAACAAGATGCAAAAGTCTCAATGCATGACACACACGTACATTATGTGCAAACCAACACACATATACTTGATTGCTTAAGATAATCAAGTTGGAAGCACAACATATACAAACACATGCAAGGAACGAAACCAAACATGCAAAGGGGCAAGTAACTATCAATATAAACACTTTAAGCATGAGTTACCGCACGGAGGAACATTGGATATAAGATAGAAGCTTGATAATCCGAATGACTTGGCTTGAGACAATATGAATGATGAAAATCCCCTTAATTCTTCATAATGTAGCCAAGTCTCCAATGCCCAGTTTGAGCTAGTTGGTCCCCAACCAAGTTGGGTCCTAAGAGGTTAGTCACAATAGGCTTGGCTACCCAAATGGTTCTTTGCTTGACACCACTTTGAGTACCAACAAACTTGGCAAACACATTGCCAACCTTATCCTTCCCAAGAGAATAGATATCATCAATAATAATTGGGTTGGATGAGTTACCACTAGTGCATGAAGAAGCGAGGTGACCTTTCTCACGACATAAGTAGCAACGTCTACTCTTCACTTTCTTCTCACTTGAGTTCTCAACTTGAGAAGCATTGGCTTGAGTATTCTTGGGAAGAGGCCTTTCTTCAACTGTGGTTCAGCATGAGATTGAACTTGTGGCCGCTTCCCTTGTTGCTTGTCACTAATGGCCTTCTTCTTCAATGGGCAAGATCTAACATGATGCCCTTCAATTTTGCACTTGAAGCAAACAATCTTGGTTGAAATCTTGACTTGTTCTTGGCCCTTCTTCTTGTTCATCTTGGACTTCTTCTTCTTATTGGAGTTGAATCCAAGTCCACCTTTGTCATTGGGGGATTTTTGCACACTCAAGATATTGTTGAGTGTGGATTTCCCTTCATGACACTTTTCCAAGTCTTTCTTCAAAGGAGTGACTTGGGCCTTGAGCTCTTTGATTTCCTCTACATGGTTAGTCTCAACACAAGCACTAGAGGAAGTATAAGCTTCATCATTAGAGCAACAAGGCAAGGAAAGCAATTCATCACAAGATGTGCCAATGTTATGCATAGATGAATTACGAGGACTAGCACAAGGCAATATAGCATTTTGACTAAAAGTAGTGCTAGTATCCACATGAGGCTCACTAGATGTTACCTTAGCAATCATGGCCTCATGAGATACTTTAGCACATTATTGGATACTAGAAGATCATCATGAGAGCTTGAGAGCTTTTCATGGCTTTCTTCCAATTTCCCATAATTGCTAGATAGCAACTCAAATTGAGCCTGAAGCTAAACATTCTCCTTCAAAATGGATGCTTCACAAGTAGAGTTAGTAGCACAAGCATCATCAATAATAGCAAGAGGAGAAGGCAACTTGGCAATCTCTTTTGAATATGAATCTTTAAGTTGTGCATGAGACTCGGTGAGTTTGATGAGCTCACTCTTAATGACCCTTGAGCCATTTTCGAGGTGCCCAAAGTCCTCAAGAAGTTTAGCATGCGCAACTTCAAGATTCTCATTTTTAGTTTCAAAATCATTGGCCACCTCAAGAGCTCTATCATGAGATTCCTTTACTCTAGATAATTCTAGAGCAAAAGTCTCCTCAAGAGATTCCTTGGTGGTTTGTTCAAGTTCAAGAGATTGAGAGAGGTCCGCAATCTCATTAGCGTAATCACGCTCATGACCTTCCATTTTTCAATGGTGACCTCAAGCTCCTCTAGATGAGATTACAACTCCTCTATATATTTCTTGCCCTCAATAGCAATAGACATGATTTCCATGAAGTTGGAACGAGCAATTTTATTCTTATGAAGAGCTTTAAAAATCATTTCCCCCTTAATTTTTAAGGAGGCAACATTATCATTCTCTTCATCATTATCCTCATCATTATTAGCATATTCATCATCAATAAGAGACATATTGGGGTTCAAGGTAGGAGATACCTTTGAAGCCTTGGCCATAAGGCAAACCGCAATATATGATGATGTCGGATCCCTTAAATCACCATTTAAAACCACATCTTGTTCCATCGAGTGTTGGGTTTCCACTACATTGTTAGCACAACAACTCGAGGAAATACAAGCATTTTTATCATGGCAACAAGATATACCAAGCATATCATCATGAGATTTAGTCAAGAAATTTATACAAGATATGCACGGACTATCAACACAAGCATGAGAAACATGTAGGGTGCTCAAAGTGTTAAAGTGCAAAGAAGATGCATTAATAAAATAGTGATGAAGGATCATCCATAATAAGCATACTATCATCATTGCAATGACCAACACTACTCACCATTTCATTACCTTGTGGAAAAACACATGTGGGTGAAGTAGAAGAAGTTGAGAACACAATACGGCCGGAGGTGGAGGGAGAACAATCATCCCCACAAATCTTGGACACGCCATATTTATCTTGAAGCTTTTTTCACAACTCATGAGCATCCCGGAACGGCATGAGTTGAAATATAACTACATTGCTCAAAGCATCGAAAAGCATATTAGAAGCTTGAGCATTGAGATAAGAGTTTTTCTCATCCTCTAAAGGTAATCTTTGGGGATCCTTGGAGGAGAAAAAACCATATCTACAATTCCTCTAAATTTGGGTCCATGACCCTAAAGAGATTAAGCATGCGAATTACCCAAACATCAAAATTTGTGCCATCAAAACTAAGAGTGTCGAAGAATCCTAATCCCCTAGTTGACATTGTCGGTGTCAAAACCGGTGATCTCGGGTAGGGGGTCCCGAACTGTGCGTCTAAGGTCGATGGTAACAGGAGACGGGGGACACAATGTTTACCCAGGATCGGGCCCTCTCTATGGAGGTCATACCCTACTTCCTGCTTGATTGATCTTGATGAATATGAGTATTACAAGAGTTGATCTACCACAAGATCATAATGGCTAAAACCCTAGAAGTCTAGCTTGTATGACTATATCTGTTTCCGGACTAAGCCCTCCGATTTATATAGACACCAGAGGGTACTAGGGTTGTACAAAGTCGGTTACAAAGAAAGGAATCTTCATATTTGGTCGTCAAGCTTGCCTTCCACGCCAAAGAGAGTCCCATCCGGACATGGGAGAGAGTCTTCGGTCTTGTATCTTCACAGATCATTAGTCCGGCTCATATCCAACAGGCCGGACGCCCGAGGACCCCTTAGTCCAGGACTCCCTCAGTAGCCCCTGAACCAGTCTTCAATGACGAGGTATCCAGTGCGTAGATTGTCTTCGGCATTGCAAGGTAGGTTCTTCTTTCCGAATACTCCAAGATAGTCTTCGGACGTAACGAACGTGACGGGATTTGCAACACAAGTACCACACACATAGCCATAGAGAGTATAATATTTTACGAGTGCCATCCGCTGACAACTTTTCGCAAGGTGACATCACGCCTGCCCGGTCATTATTTCGAACTGTTTTTGTCTGCCGTTCCGCATTTCGAGATGCGGTTTCCATTGGCACGTCTTGTCAAAGCAGATATCATGTCCCCTTATTGCGGGATTCTCATCAATATGGGCATGGGTAATCCAACCGTGTCGTTTACAGAACCCTTGAGAATAGGAGAGTTTTGAGGCAAGTGGGGAGGCGTTTGATATTCACTGCCCTTATAAGGGGACAAGGATTCCCCTTCTTCACCCACGCCTTCTTACTTCCTCTGCCCTTCCATTCTCGAGCTCCAGCGCCCAAGTTCTCGTTTCTTCCACCCCGAGCAAGCTCTCAACCATGTCCGGCCCTGGTGGGTAAGGCAAGTGGAAGGCCTCTTCATTCTGACGACGGCGACATCGCCAAGCTTCGGAGGCCGGTATCCGCAAAGGAGATCGCCCACCGGCTTCCGCCAAGGGACAAGTCGCCCCACATCGAAACCCAACGAGAGGGTGGTATTCCTCCTCATTTCGCTTCACGCACTAGGGTTTCCACTCCACCGCTTCGTCCGCGGACTTATGTTCTATTACGGGCTAGATTTCCATGATCTAGCCCCGAACTCTTTCCTCAACATCTCGGCATTCATTGTCGTGTGCGAGTCTTTCCTCCGCGTCCAGCCCCACTTCGGTATGTGGCTTAAGATCTTCAACGTGAAGCTGAAGGTGGTGGATGTCCAACATGCGGAGTGCGGAGGAGCTATGGTGAGCAAGATGCCCAACGTCACATGGCCCAAAGGCACATTTGTGGAGACTGTCAAGGAGTGGCAGAAGTTGTGGTTCTATATCACAGAGCCCCGCGATGCCACCTGGGCTGCGGTCCCGAATTCAAGTCCCGGGCTCCAATGCGGCTGACCTCCTGGATGGAGAAGGGCCCAAATTGGTCTTCGTCGGACGAGCTGATGGCGTTGCAAACGCGCATCCAAAGCATGGTGGACAAAAACATCAAGCTCGTCGACGTGATCCAGGTTATGCTAGTTCGCCAATTCCTCCCCTGCCAAATCTGAACTTCCCCTCTATGGGAGTTCGATCCGGAGAAGCACCAGACCTTGGTGAGGCTCTTCGGGACCACCCACAAAGACGCCGGAAGCTACTCTTCAAGGGCGATGAGAAGCCGCCGGCCATAGACTCGGACCGTGGGCACGATCTTGCCCACCCCGCCAGCGCTGTAAGTCCTTCACATCTCAAAGCATATTCTCTACCTGCTTGTCCAAGGAGGGTAACTAAACTTTGCTAATTTATCCTTTTAGGAATGGACAGAGAAAGCGGTTAATTCACATTCGCTTCATCGCTCAAGAGCCATCATCCCGCTCTGGCAAAGATCTGGTCCCGCACCCTATCACCACGGAGAAGAAGGCCAAGAAGAAGGCCAAGGGGGCGGGGTGGCCCCGCCGCAAGGGCACTTTGGACGTGATCTCCAAAGACAAGACTCACTCCTTTGCCGCCGAAGATGACAAAGAGGAGGAGGAGGAAAGCAACCCTCCCCCTGATGGGGGGAGGAGGAGGGCAGCCTCCACAAATCTGGAGGCGGAGGCGCCCAAGAAGGGGAAAGGCTCCCTCGCGGATAAAACTGCGTGGGACGTCGACAGCAGTCCGGCCCTTGGCTGCGTCATAAGTACTGTACTCAGTCGTATATCCAGCCTTTCCTCCTCATTGTATTACCATGGTTTATTATGCTATTGCAGTTCGGCCCACGACAGCTCACAATGATCCTCATCAAGAGGTTCGTTGGATTCAAGGGCGATGGCCAACGTGTCACCGTCGGCCGCTCACTCTCCCACGGCCAAGGGTGACGCCAAGGTGTTGTCGCGAAGGACTTTCCCAGGCCAAGGAGAGTCTCGAGAGGCTGTCAGGGTGGCGCCAGATGGTGAAACCTCGGCCGTCGGACACATGGGGGAGCAGTCCCCCATGGAGACTGGCGATCGGGGCCGTATTCAGTTCGGCCCCCGTCCGGATATGGTTGCGAAGACCTACACGGCTCCGGAGTCCGGTGTGTAGCCTCCTTTGAAAGACGGAGGTGTGGCTATCCCACGGTGACCTCTGTTAAACCAGAGGCACGGTAGATCTTCGTGAAGCCTGCGGCGCTTCCATCATGGAAGAACACCGTATCCTTATGGGTATGGTGATTGAGAGGGTTCGCACCGTCAAGAGCGGATCGACGGAAGCTCTGCAGCTGCCTCGACGATGTGTTTTGAGATAAGCGATGCAAAGGAGAAAATCCCCATAGAGATAGTAGCCCTTGAGACACTGACCGGTGTTCGGAAAGCAAAAATCGGACAGAGGATTGATACCTCTTGAGAACAGTGTTCGTTTTCCCTTGAAGAGGAAAGGGTGATGCAGCAAAGTAGCATAAGTATTTTCCTCAGTTTTTGAGAACCAAGGTATCAATCCAGTAGGAGACCATGCTCAAGTCCCTCGTACCTACACAAACAAATAAGAACCTTGCAACCAACGCGATAAAGGGGTTGTCAATCCCTTCACTGCCACTTGCAAAAGTGAGATCTGATAGAGATGATAAGATAATATTTTTGGTATTTTTATGATAAAGACTAAAAGTAAAGAAAGCAAAATAAACGGTAATAGAAATTGCTGGTTGTTGGGAGATTAATATGATGGAAAATAGACCCGGGGGCCATAGGTTTCACTAGTGCCTTCTCTCAAGATAGCATAAGTATCACGGTGGGTGAACGAATTACTATCGAGCGATTGATAGAATTGAGCATAGTTATGAGAATATCTAGGCATGATCATGTATATAGGCATCACGTCCGCGACAAGTAGACCGACTCCTGCCTGCATCTACTACTATTACTCCACACATCGACCGCTATCCAGCATGCATCTAGAGTATTAAGTACATAAGAACAGAGTAATGCTTTAAGCAAGATGACATGATGTAGAGGGATAAACTCAAGCAATATGATATAAACCCCATATTTTTATCCTCGATGGCAACAATACAATATGTGTCGTTTCCCTTACTGTCACTGGGATTGAGCACCGCAAGATTGAACCCAAAGCTAAGCACATCTCCCATTGCAAGAAAGATCAATCTAATAGGCCAAACCAAACTGATAATTCGAAGAGACTTGTAAAGATAACCAATCATACATAAAAGAATTCAGAGGAGATTCAAATATTGTTCATAGATAATATTGATCATAATCCCACAATTCATCGGATCTCGACAAACACACTGCAAAATAAGATTACATCAAATAGATCTCCAAGAGAATCTAGGAGAACTTTGTATTGAGATCCAAAGAGAGAGAAGAAGCCATCGAGCTAATAACTATGGACCTGAAGGTCTGAAGTAAATTACTCACACATCATCGGAGAGGCTATGGTGTTGATGTAGAAGCCCTCCATGATTAATGCCCCCTCCAGCGGAGCGCCGGAAAAGGCCCCAAGATGGGATCTCACGGGTACAGAAGGTTCTGGCGGTGGAAATAGGGTTTTGGCTCCTCCTCTTGTGTTTCCAGGGTATATGAGTATATATAGGCGAAAGAAGTCTGTCAAGAGAGCTACCAGGGGCCCACGAGGGTGGGGGCACGCCTCCCTACCTCGTGGCCTCCTTGTTGATTGCTTGACGTCCACTCCAAGTCCTCTGGATCACGTTTGTTTCGAAAATCACGTTCCCGGAGGTTTCATTCCGTTTGGAATCCGTTTGATATTCCTTTCCTTCGAAACACTAAAATAGGCAAAAAAACAACAATTGGGGATGGGCCTTCGGTTAATAGGTTCGTCCCAAAAATAATATAAAAGTGTATAATAAAGCCCATTGAACATCCAAAACATATAATATAATAGCATGGAACAATCAAAAATTATAGATACGTTGGAGACGTATCAAGCATCCCAAGCTTAATTCCTGCTCGTCCTCGAGTAGGTAAATGATAGAAACAGAATTTTTGACATGGAATGCTACTTAGCATGTAATTCTTCTTAATTGTGGCATGAATATTCAGATCCAAATGATTCAAAATAAAAGTTCATATTGACATAAAAATAGTAATACTTCAAGCATACTAACAAGTAATCATGTCTTATCAAAATAGCATAGCCAAAGAAAGCTTATCCCTACAAAATCATATAGTTAGGCTATGCTTCACATTCATCACACAAAATACTCCCATCATGCACAACCCTGGTTTCAGCCAAGCAATTGGTTCATACTTTTTAACACGCTTCAGCTTTTTCAACTCTCACGCAATACATGAGCGCAAGCCATGGACATAGCACTATATGTGGAATAGAGTGGTGGTTGTGAAGAGGACAAAAAGGGAGTAGATAGTCTCACATCAACTAGGCGTATCAACGGGCTATGGAGATGCCCGTTAATAGATATCAATGTGGGTGAGTAGGGATTGCCATGCAACGGATGCACTAGAGCTATAAATGTATGAAAGCTCAACAAAAGAAACTAAGTGGGTGTGCATCCAACTGGCTTGCTCACGAAGACCTAGGGCATTTTGAGGAAGCCCATCATTGGAATATACAAGCCAAGTTCTATAATGAAAAATTCCCACTAGTATATGAAAGTGACAATATAGGAGACTCTCTATCATGGAGATCATGGTGCTACTTTGAAGCACAAGTGTGGAAAAATGATAGTAACATTGTCCCTTATCTCATTTTTTTTTCTTTTTTTTTCTTGGGCCTTTTTCTCTTTTTTCTTCTTTGGCCTCTTTCTTTTTACTCCGGAATCTCATCCCGACTTGTGGGGGAATCATAGTCTCCATCATCCTTTCCTCACATGGGACAATGCTCTAATAATGATGATCATCACACTTTTATTACTTACAACTCAAGAATTACAACTCAATACTTAGAACAAAATATGCCTCTATGTGAATGCCTCCGGCGGTGTACCGGGATATGCAATGAATCAAGAGTGACATGTATGAAAAATTATCAATGGTGGCTTTGCCACAAATACAATGTCAACTACATGATCATGCAAAGCAATATGACAATGATGAAGTGTGTCATAATAAACGAAACGGTGGAAAGTTGCATGGCAATATATGTCGGAATGGCTATGGAAATGCCATGATAGGTAGGTATGGTGGCTGTTTTGAGGAAGATATAAGGAGGTTTATGTGTGATAGAGCGTATCATATCACGGGGTTTGGATGCACCGGCGAAGTTTGCACCAATTCTCAAGGTGAGAAAGGGCAATGCACGGTACCGTAGAGGCTAGAAAATTTGTGGAAGGGTGACAGTGCGTATAATCCATGGACTCGCATTAGTCATAAAGAACTCATATACTTATTGCAAAAGTTTACTTAGCCCTCAAGCAAAGTACTACTACGAATGCTCCTAGGGAAGGGTTGGTAGGAGTTAACCATCGCATGATCCCAACCTCCACACATAAGGAAGGTAATCAAAAGAGCACCCCATGCAACAAATTTGTTACACAACTTTTACCAGACGTGCATGTTACGGGACTTGCCAACTTCAACACAAGTATTTCTCAATTTCATAATTACCCAACTAGCATGACTGTAACATTACCACCTTTATATCTCAAAACAATTATCAAGCATCAAATTGATCATAATGTTTAATGCACTTTCTATGATAGTTTTTATTATACCCATCATACTAGGACCAATTTTTATAACCATAGCAAATACCTTGCTGTTCTAGAAGACTCTCAAAATAATATAAGTGAAGCATGAGAGATCAATAAAATAAAACCACCACCGTGCTCTAAAAGATATAAGTGAAGCATTAGAGCAAAAACTATATAGCTCAAAAGATATAAGTGAAGCACATAGAGTATTCTAATAAATTCTGAATCATGTGTGTCTCTATCAAAAGCTGTGTACATCAAGGATGATTGAGGTATACTAAAAAGAAAAGACTCAAATCATACAAGACGCTCCAAGCAAAACACATATCATGTGGTGAATAAAAATATAGCCCCAAGTAAAGTTACTGATAGACGAAGACGAAAGAGGGGATGCCTTCTGGGGCATCCCCAAGCTTAGGCTTTTGGTTGTCCTTGAATTTTACCTTGGGGTGCCTTCTGCATCCCCAAGCTTAGGCTCTTTCCACTCTTTGTTCCATAATCCATCAAACCATTACCCAAAACCTGAAAACTTCACAACACAAAACTCAACAGAAAATCTCATAAGCTCCGTTAGCGAAATAAGACAAACCACCACTTTACACTACTAGGGAAAAGGCTAGCAGCAGCGCGGGTTTTTAGGCTAGCAGCAGCACGGGTGGCCACGCTACTAATAAGGCGCTACAGCTAACTCATAGTAGTAGCGCGGCCCCAACCCGCGCTACTACTGTTGGCGATATCAGCAGCGTGTTTTGTGAACGCGCTACTATTAACTAGCTGTAGCGATTTCGCCATCCCTCGCTACTGCTATATCTTTCATCATTTTCCCACTGCCCCATTCCCTTTCAGTTCTCCTTTCAGATACTAGATACTAGGTACTGCTAGCAGATATCAAATTCATAAACCATTACTAGGTACGGTAGTACTCCCTTCGTTCCAAATTACTCGTCGTGGTTTTAGTTCAAACCACGACGAGTAATTTGGAACGAAGGGAGTACTAGATAACAACTTCATGCATAGCCAACATGCATCCTCAAGTAGTACAAGGTCATATCAACGGCCATCATCATATGTAGTTCTAGATGATATCGACGACGATCATCATATGTAGTTCTAGATGATATAGCCACACACACATATGTAGTTCTAGATGATATAGCCACACACGCATATGTAGTTCTAGATGATATAGCCACACACACATATGTAGTTCTAGATGATATCGAAGACAATCATCATCCTCAAGCCTGGGCGGTTGGTGTTCCTGATAGTAATTAGGATGGCCTGTCCAACACGAAGATTCTTGCCATCAAGGAATTTCTTCCACCCAACCAAGTTTAAGTGTGTGCGACCGTCCGTGTCCACGCGGTAAGTACAGGTTGTGACGGAGCCCCTTGCAGTAAGGCGTAGTCCAGCTGAGTCTTCATCATGCTCGATACCATAACTCACAGATATGCTCTTTGCCAATTTCTGAATAAGAAAAACATATCAATTAATAAGCATGTGATCGAACTCTACACTAAAACATATATATCATCGACTAGATTCCACACAACATACCATATCATTGGACTGTACACTAAGTAATTCACACTATTAATTTGCATTTGTAAGTATAACATACCATATCATGTCGATCAACCATGGTATTTGTCAAGCGGGTCACGAATGGCACCCGACAAAGTCAAGACGTGGCGGAATTATGTCCCACAGGTTGGACACCTCCTCCTCACTCAGCCTTGTTCTTTGAGCTACAATGGCTTCATGAAATGGGTCCTCATCATCTTCATCGAGTGGGTCCTCATTATCTTCATCATCTTCGTCATCTTCATCATCTTCCACCAGGTTGAGATAAATGACAGCTAGCTTGGGTCTTTCTGCTCGGAAGTTGAAGCTGATCAACTCACCACCAGTAAGATGCATGCGAGCGACAAAACGGGCCCATCCATCTCCTCCAATCTGCGACATATTGCGTCCTTTCTCGACCTCCATAGTGTACGGCCCCCCAGGAGCCTCAAATGTCACAGTGTCTCCTGTCAGCTTGTTGAATTTTAACCTCACATTGCATGGGACGATCTGTGTAAAATAAGCAAAATGACACAATGCAGTAATGCCAACACTAAAAATAAAATAGTTATTACATTTCATCTAATTTCTTCACCGCATGATGACTAAAACTCGGCTGGAAGTAGATGTCGAACAGCTTGCTGGGTTGCAAGGTCTGTGGCGATCTTGACTTGCACATTGACATAGTGGTGGTGGTGGTGGCTCCATTCTTCCTAAAGCAATATGAGCAAAGGATTACTAAATCAACTAAATCAAAATGTTCTAAGTCAACTAAATCAACTAGCCTACTAAATCAACTAAATCAAAATGTTCTAAGTCACCTAAATCAACTAGCCTACTAAATCAACTAAATCAAAATGTTCTAAGTCAACTAAATTAACTAAATGAATTAGCCTACTAAATCAACTAAATCAAAATGTTCTAAGTCAACTAAATCAACTAGCCTACTAAATCAACTAAATCAAAATGTTATAAGTCAACTAAATTAACTAAATGAATTAGCCTACTAAATCAACTAAATCAAAATGTTCTAAGTCAACTAAATCAACTAGCCTACTAAGTCAACTAAATTATATCAACTAAATCAAAATGTTGCATATGAGCAGGAGGGAGAAGGAGGGGCGACTCGAGGAGGGAGAAGAGAGTAGGATGGAGGAGGAAGGCGGAGCGAGGAGGGGCCGGCCGGCGCGGCCAGTTGAGGGAGGACGGAGGAGGAAGGCGGAGCGAGGAGGGGCCGGCCGGCGCGGCCAGTTGAGGGAGGACGGAGGAGGAAGGCGGAGCGAGGAGGGGCTGGCCAGCGGCGAGTGGAGAGGGAGGACGGAGGAGGAGGCCGGTACCGAGTCCAGCAAGGAGGAGGAGGTGACGATGCACGGTGCAGATGGAGGAGGGGCGACGGGGCGCGCGGCGCAGACGGAGAAGGGCGACGGGGGCGCGCGGCGCAGACGGATCGGAGAGGATTTTGAGTGGCTGTGTGTGTGAGTGGATCCGAAGGGAGGAGATGAGGGAGATGAATGGCTTAGCAGTAGCGCTCTTCAGGAAAAGTCGCTACTACTAAGCTATCTAGCAGCAGCGCCTTTTGCAGTAAAGCGCTACTGCTATGTGTCAGCATGCAAAAATAGACTTTGTTCAATATATCAAAAACACATTGATCATCAACAATCTTTTTGTGTACAATCTGATTTGACAATATGAGTCCTCACCGGTTTAGGAACAGGTGAAGACTCATATTGCAGCCACAAATTCTACACATAGAGTTCAACGAAGATCAAGTGCGTGTCAAAGTGTGAGAAGTAACATATTTAAGGTGGTAGAAACTCTTTTCACGGAGCGAGATGGGACTAAATTTTTGTAGGAAACTTAGCAGTAGCGCTTATCAGAAAAATGCGCTGCTACTATGCCACGTAGCAGTAGCGCGCATCATGCTAACGCGTTGCTGCTATAACTAGCCTCGCGGCGGCCTCGTAGGAATTATAGCAGCAGCGCGTCTTTCGGGTGATGCGCTACTGCTATATTTGTCTCAGCAGCAAGTTTCGTTTGTCCGCGCTACTGCTAGTTAGCAGCAGCGAGTTATTTTGAAGCGCGCTGCTAATAAGATTCTGTGTATAGGCTTTTCCCTAGTAGTGTTAAGGTACTGTATTGGAATCATTCTTTATTTATATTGGTGTTAAACCTACTGTATTCCAACCTCTCTATGGTTCATAAGCTCTTTTACTAGCCATGGATTCATCAAAATAAGCAAACAACACACGAAAAACAGAATCATCAAAAGCAGATAAAGTATGTAGTAATCTGCACCTAACAGAAACTTATGGAACCTAAATAATTCTACCAAATTAGGAAGTCCTCTATAATTTGTTTATTGATCTACTGCAAAAAAATCAACTGAAAAGAACGTTCCTGTGATTTATGAAAACTAATCTCGTGCGCACAAAGTTTCTGTTTTTTACAGCAAGATCAAATAACTATCACCTTAGGTTATCCTAACGGTCTTACTTAGCACAAACACTAATTAAAACACAAAACCACATCTAACCAGAGGCTAGATGAATTATTTATTACTAAACAGAAACAAAAATTAAATTGGGTTGCCTCCCAACAAGCGCTATCATTTAACGCCCCTAGCTAGGCATGAAAACAAGGATAGATCTAGGTATTGCCATCTTTGGTGTTAGGAAAGAAAAGAGAAAACTTCTTATCTATCGCACTTATCTTTCTATTTTGAGAAAGCACATGGCCATTAATAGTGGAAGAAAGATTAAGCACGTTACGGAAATTTGCATCTAGGCTAGCTTTCATTTCTTTGATAATTTCATTTTGATAAAAGCACAAAAGAGAGGTGGATTCAACCTTCTCGCTCATGGGATGCCCAAATATAGTTTTCATCTTTTCATAGGTATCTATTGCATCCCCCTCAAGAAAGCCTTCTTCAAAGATAGAATCTAAAACTTGCTTGAACAAAGAGGGTAAGCCAACATAAAAGCTTTTCAGGTATATCTCAATTTGATATTGGGGTACATAGCTAGCTCCAATTCTTAATAGCCTATCCCAAGCATCTTTCAAAGACTCATCAAGTAAATAACGAAAAATTCCGGGATCATCTTCATCAAAATTATTCAAATCCTCTTTGATGACACCGGTAGGTCTTTCCAAAGCATCATTATTTATGAGTTTAGAGAGGAAAAAAGGGCTATCCAAAGTATTGAAACCAAGGAGAGAGCCCTTAGCCTTTTTTGATTCGGCCATGGCGGCGAGATGAACGGTCTAACACACAAGCACACAAGACGCGGACGGAAAAGAGGGCAAATAAAACAGCAAGGGTGAAATGGGGGAGAGGAGAATGAGAGGCAAATGGCAAATAATGTAATGCGAGGGATAAGTGTTTGTGATGGGTAATTGGTATGTCTTGACTTGTGCGTAGACTCCCCGGCAACGGCGCCAGAAATCCTTCTTGCTACCTCTTGAGCACAGCGTTGGTTTTCCCTTGAAGAGAAAAGGGTGATGCAGCAAAGTAGCGTAAGTATTTCCCTCAGTTTTTGAGAACCAAGGTATCAATCCAGTAGGAGACCACGTGCAAGTCCCTCGTACCTACACAAACAAATAAGAACCTTGCAACCAACGCGATAAAGGGGTTGTCAATCCCTTCACGGCCACTTGCAAAAGTGAGATCTGATAGAGATGATAAGATAATATTTTTGGTATTTTTATGATAAAGACTAAAAGTAAAGAAAGCAAAATAAACAGTAATAGAAATTGCTAGTTGTTGGGAGATTAATATGATGGAAAATAGACCCGGGGGCCATAGGTTTCACTAGTGGCTTCTCTCAAGATAGCATAAGTATTACGGTGGGTGAACGAATTACTGTCGAGCAATTGATAGAACTGAGCATAGTTATGAGAATATCTAGGCATGATCATGTATATAGGCATCACGTCCGCAACAAGTAGACCGACTCCTGCCTGCATCTACTACTATTACTCCACAAATCGACCGCTATCCAGCATGCATCTGGAGTATTAAGTTCATAAGAACAGAGTAACGCTTTAAGCAATATGACATGATGTAGAGGGATAAACTCAAGCAATATGATATAAACCCCATCTTTTTATCATCGATGGCAACAATACAATATGTATCGTTTCCCTTACTGTCACTGGGATCGAGCACCGCAAGATTGAACCCAAAGCTAAGCCCTTCTCCCATTGCAAGAAAGATCAATCTAGTAGGCCAAACCAAACTGATAATTCGAAGAGACTTGCAAAGATAACCAATCATACATAAAAGAATTCAGAGGAGATTCAAATATTGTTCATAGATAATATTGATCATAAACCCACAATTCATCGGATCTCGACAAACACACTGCAAAAGAAGATTACATCAAATAGATCTCCAAGAGAATCGAGGAGAACTTTGTATTGAGATCCAAAGAGAGAGAAGAAGCCATCTAGCTAATAACTATGGACCCGAAGGTCTGAAGTAAACTACTCACACATCATCGGAGAGGCTATGGTGTTGATGTAGAATCCCTCCATGATCAATGCCCCCTCCGGACTAAAGCAGAGACTGGAGCAGGCCGAGGAGGAGCTCAGCCAAGCAATAATGACTCGCTATATATTCAGAAAGAATAAAATGATATGTATTGACCATAGCGTTATGATATGTGCAGGAGCAACGACCGAGGTCGAGGCCCTTTAAAAGGCCCTAGTCGAAGCCGAGGAGAAAGCTGCCAAGGAGCAAGCTGCCCGTAAGAAGCTCAAGGCCCGGGTCAACGAAGTCCAGCAAGAGCTCCAGGACGCGGTGAAGAAATGTGAGGCCTTGGAGTGCGATGTTTCGGCTCGAGAGGCCGAACTCGCTAAGGCTCGCCAAAGTGCTGAAGAGGCCCGGGTTGAGGCCCAGGGTGCCCTCCAGGAGATCCAAGAGGCCAGGAAGATTGCGGCGTGTAAGGCATTTAGTATGCAAAGCAAGTATGTGAAGAAGAAGTATGTCTTACTAACCCGAATTCAGAGTTCTCCAGGGGCGTTTGCGGACCTGCCGTGCAGTGTATCAGACGCTGCGGAGTTCTTCCGAGCCGAAGAGGGGGGCTCAACGGAGAAGCTGTTCTGGTCGCAATACCTTGCGCCAGAACATCCAGTGCCCTTCACCGATCAGCTGAAACAGCTGGTCGAGCTGCATAGGGTGGCCGAACTGGCCATGAAGGATTTAATAATCCGGCTGTGGCCTGCCGAAGCTATACCCAACAATTACTTCAGCCTCGTGAAGCGGCTGGTGAACGCCTGTCCTCGGCTGGACATCGTCAAGTGATCAGTCTGCATCGAGGGAGCATGGATGGCCTTCGCACGAGTCAAGGGGTGGTGGGCGAAGATGGACGCCAAGCTTGTGACCGAGGGGCCGCCCAAGGGCAAGGAGCACCGCACACCCGAGAGTTATTTTGGAGACGTCCTGGAGGGGTCTCGCCTTGTAGCGACACAGTGTTCGCAAGACATTATCTTTGAATGAATATATTCAAGTTGTTTGTGCCTTGTATGATAAAACAAAGTGGTTATGTAATATAATGTTTGTTGTGTGTAAACAATTTTACCTCCTGTGCGGCCATTTTGTATGAAATCTGAGGGTTGGCCAGTTGTTGGCTTCTGCCCCCACATAGGTAGTACATGGGTGTTCGGGATGGAATCTAAACACTCTTGATCCAATATTTTGGTCCTTGAAGGAGGTGTTTAGCGCAACGAACTAGGAAATCATACTATGCGGCTTTAGCACTCTCACTTAGCCATATGAGTTTGACAATAAAAATGTGGGCACAACCCCTAGTATCCGAACTAGAACGCTATAGGCACCTGACCGGGTAAGTACCGATCCTTCGCATAATGCGGAAAAAATCTCTATCAATTTGAAACCTCCGAAGAGCTGACCGGCTCTCGCCGCATCATGACAATCAGTTTTCGGCTTTCTCTACTGAGGTGCTCCTTCGGGTAAACCAGGGCACAATCGCAGTAGTTCTCCCTTTACTACCTTAGCCGATATAGCGGAACGTAAGGTAGCAAGCACAGGAGCCGGGCAACCCAACTATTGACCAGAGACATGATTCAGAGCCAATGCATATAGTGTTAAATTCGAGGTGCCGAACTATGCTGTAAAAGGTGTTCGGACTTTGTTGCCATACTGTGGGGCGCTATGAAGCCCCTGGCAAATTGAAACATACCACAGTGTACGGGTGCTAACTGATAAGCTTATTAATAGTAAAAAAAGGAAAACAGAAAAGGACCAAAAGCAATAAGCAGGGGCCCTAAAATTTGGGCCATAAACTGTTTCCATTATGATTTTATTAATACGTCAAAGCGCATTGATACAAGTAGTGCGATAAGCAATGGGCTATTTGGCATGCCACGACCAAGGGAGAGCTGCACGTGGGACCTTGGAAACAGGTAGAGTGGTTGTTTAAGAAACCACTTAGAAATTCCCCTCTGCGTCCAAGCTGACTGCCGGCTTGGTGTATTTGTCCTTTGAAAGGACCTGCGATCGAGCCGTCAGGGAAGGCCCGTGGAAAAAAAACCTGAAAAGCAAAAAAGAAACAGTGAAAGTGTATGTGTCCGGGAGTGGTCAAGTTGTATTGTGGACCACAAGCTAGTTATGCCTCCGCCTGTCCCCATAGTATTTTGAGTGTGTAGTTATGTACGCGCGGTGCGAATGCTGCCACTTCATCGGGACTAGGACAAAGGCCAAATTGCTAGTCGAGCTCTTGACGAGCCGAGCTATCCTGCTACAGAGTAGTCCAAACCCTCTTGATAGTGTCCGGGGGCTCGGCCGCCAAATTAAGGCCTTGCTTGAAAAGGCCGCTCTGTACTTCTGCTGCTAGGGCAGTGGTGTGCTCCTCAGTACGAAGGGAGCGTTCCGTATTTCCATTAACTTTTATGACGCCACATGGTCTGGGCATTTTGAGCTTGAGGTAAGCATAATGAGGGACCGCATTGAATCGAGTGAATGCGGTTCGTCCGAGCAGTGCGTGATAGCCGCTGCGAAAAGGGACGATATCGAAGATTAACTCTTCGCTTCGGAAGTTGTCCGGAGATCCGAAGACAACCTCTAGCATAATTGAGCCTGTACAACGGGCCTCTACACTTGGTATGACTCCTTTAAAGGTAGTATTTGTGGGCTTGATCCGTGATGGGTTAATGCCCATTTTGCGCACTGTATCCTGATAAAGCAGGTTCAGGCTGTTGTCGTCGTCCATAAGAACTCGCGTCAGGTGGAATCCATCAATTATTGGGTGAAGGACCAATGCGGCTGAACCACCATGACGGATATTGGTCGTATGGTCCCGTCGATCAAAAGTGATTGGGCATGACAACCATGGATTAAATTTTGGGGCGATTGGCTCTATCGCATAGACGTCCCTGAGCGCGCGCTTGCGCTCCTTCTTGGGGATGTGTGTAGCATATATCATGCTCACCATTTTGACCTGGGGGGAAACTTCTTTTGTCCCCTGTATTCGGTTGCCGGGGCTCCTCGTCATCGTCCTTGCTTTGCGATCCCTTTTCTTTGTTCTCGGCATTTAACTTGCCAGCCTGTTTAAAAACCCAACAATCTCTGTTGGTATGATTGGTTGGTTTGTCTGGGGTGCCATGGATCTGGCACGGACGGTCGAGTATGCGGTCTAGGCTGGATGGTCCCTGATTGTTTCTTTTATATGGCCTCTTCCGCTGACCAGACTTGGAGCCACTAAATCCGGCATTGACGGTCGTGTCATCGGTGTTGTCACCATTGCTTTGGCGTTTGTGTCTGCTGCGTTGGAGCTTTCCATTGCTAGTTTTGACTTCGGGGGTGCCCGTTTCGCTTTCTGTATTTTTGCTACGGGCCAGCCAACTATCCTCACCCACAAAAAAGCGGGTCATGAGTGTCGTGAGGGCTGCCATGGACTTCGGCTTTTCCTGGCCGAGGTGACGGGCGAGCCATTCGTCACGGATGCTATGTTTGAAGGCCGCTAGGGCTTCGGCATCCGGACAGTCGACGATCTGGTTCTTTTTAGTTAGGAACCTAGTCCAAAATTTCCTAGCTGACTCTCCAGGCTGTTGAACTATGTGACTTAAGTCATCGGCGTCTGGTGGCCGGACATATGTACCTTGGAAGTTGTCAAGGAAGGCTTCTTCCAAGTCCTCCCAGCTGCCAATAGAATTTTCAGGCAGACTGTTTAACCAGTGCCGAGCTGGCCCTTTGAGTTTTAGTGGGAGATATTTGATGGAGCGAAGATCATCTCTGCGGGCCATATGGATGTGGAGAATAAAATCCTCGATCCATACCGCGGGATCAGTTGTTCCATCGTATGATTCGATATTTACTGGTTTAAACCCTTCTGGAAATTCATGATCCATTACTTCATTGGTGAAGCAAAGAGGGTGTGCGGCGCCTCTATATCGGGCCGCATCGCGACGTAGCTCCAATGGAATCCGTCTGCGGTTTTCGGCCCGAGCGTGACTAGGTTTGTCGCGTCCGAATAGGTAGTCATCGTCGCGTGTCCAGGCACGTCCTCGTGATCCATTGATCTTGTATGTCCTGCTCTGCTATCTATGTCCTGCCGAAGGTCGTATGTGTAACCCGGAGCTGTTTTATCCCTACCCTTATGGCGAGGTGGGGCGGTCTGGTGTTCGGCTTGAATTGCCGTTTTATCCCGACCACGTGGCAGTCGATTAGCCGCATTGCGCGATGTTGGTACGGGCTCTGGTGCCTCATCATCGAACTGAGGTAGTAGTTTGCGCTTCAGGTAACTTTTGGCTAGGCACTTGAGGCTGTGTTCTTCGGCTGCCAAGACGTTAGTCCATCTATCATTTAGCAGATCCTGATCAGCTTGAAGCTGCTGCTGCTTCTTTTTCAGGCTCCTGCAGTGGCTATTAGCTGGCACTTGAAGCGCTCCTGCTTGAGAGGTTCCTCAGGCACGATGAAATCCTCGTTGCCAAGGCTCGTCTCCTCCTTGGAGGGTGGAAGATAAGTGCTGCCCTCCGAGTTGTCATCTATGGCCTGTTCGTCAGGGCTAACTTGCCCATCTTCCCGATCGTCCTGTTCAGCCGTTAGTTCATCGGGATCTTCTCCGTCTTCGAAACCATTCGGAGTGTGATCGTCTCCTGTGCCGGTGTTGCTGTCCTTGCTGCGGTGGGGTTTAGAGCGGCGCTACTGACGCCGGCGCTTTGGCTGTGTCTTGGGAGGCTCGTCCTCGGCTGGCTTTTCCTTGTCCTTGCTGTCATTCTCTTTGGGTGTGTCCACCATGTATACGTCATACGAAGAAGTGGCCGTCCAGCGTCCGGGAAACGGCGGGTTTTGGTCATGCTCCTCATCTGCATTGTCGTCCATACCGTTGATGTCCTCCGAGCCATAATCGAGCATGTCGGTCAAGTCCTCGACAGTGGCTATGTAGTGGGTGGCGGGTGGAAGCGAAATTCCCGTCATCCGCCTCGAGCTTAAACCAGACATTGTTGGTTGTGAGCCTCCACTAAGGATAGATTTCTTAATGAGTTTAACACATCGCTAAAGGCGAGTGCGAAAGATATCTACTGATGCTGAATTCAAGATCGATAATCGATCAAGCTCGGCGTCCATGGACGCCTGCGGTTCGAACTTATAGCGGAGCTGAGTCCGGAGTTCCGGAGACACAGATATCACACGAAGTTGGGTCTGTGTGTGGCTCCAACACCGCGGAGTCTGCGACTTCTGTGGCGGGGTTGAGCCTCCCGTCCTCGGATGGCGCGGTCTTCTCTGGATCTAAGGCTGGAGCAGTTACAGGTGCAATTTCCTGAGTATGCTCCGATGACAGATTTAAATCATGTTTATCATAGGGATAGGGATCGGCTTCCGTGGTTTCAAATCTGCCGAAGATCAGGTCTCCGCAGATGTCCGCAACGTAGTTCAAGCTCCCAAATCTGACCTGATGGACAGGGGCGTAGATCTCGATCTGCTCTAGATGGACAAGCAGTTGGCCCGCAGTGCGAAGCCGCCAAACACGAAGATCTGTCCGGGGAGGAAGGTTTCCCCTTGGATAGCATTGTTGTTGATGTTTGCAGAAGCCATCGAACCTTTTGAGGACGGCACAGTGGAACTCTGAGATGAAATCACCAATGTCGGTGTCAAAACCGGCGGATCTCGGGTAGGGGGTCCCGAACTGTGCGTCTAAGGTCGATGGTAACAAGAGATGGGGGACATAATGTACCCAGGTTCGGGCCCTCTCTATGAAGGTAATACCCTACTTCCTGCTTGATTGATCTTGATGAATATGAGTATCACAAGAGTTGATCTACTACGAGATCGTAATGGCTAAAACCCTAGAAGTCTATCATGTATGACTGTATCCGTTTCCGGACTAAGCCCTCCGGTTTATATAGACACCGGAGGGGACTAGGGTTATACAAAGTCGGTTACAGAGAAAGGAATCTTCATATTTGGTCATCAAGCTTGCCTTCCACGCCAAGGAGAGTCCCATCCGGACACGGGAGAGAGTCTTCGGTCTTGTATCTTCACAGCCCATTAGTACGGCCCATATCCAACAAGCCGGACGCCCGAGGACCCCTTAGTCCAGACTCCTCGAGACACCTTTACTCTCTAGGCAGTTAAGCCTAACAAGGAGAGACGAGGCTCTGATACCAATTGAAAGATCATGGATGTCGCCTAGAGGGGGGTGAATAGGCGCTTTAAAAAATTATGGTTTAGGCTTGAACAAATGCGGAATAAACCTAGCGGTTAATTTGTCAAGCACAAAACCTACAACAACTAGGCTCACCTATGTGCACCAACAACTTATGCTAAGCAAGATAAACAACTAAGTGATAGCAAGATATATGACAAGAAACAATATGGCTATCACAAAGTAAAGTGCATAAGTAAAGGGCTCGGGTAAGAGATAACCGAGACACGTGGATATGATGATGTATCCCGAAGTTCACACCCTTGCGGATGCTAATCTCCGTTTGGAGAGGTGTGGAGGCACAATGCTCCCCAAGAAGCCACTAGGGCCACCGTAATCTCCTCACGCCCTCGCACAATGCAAGATGTCGTGATTCCACTAAGGGACCCTTGAGGGCGGTCACTGAACCCGTACAAATGGCAACCCTTGGGGGCGGTCACCGAACCCGTGCACTTTGGCAACCCTTGGGGGCCATCACCGAAACCCGTCAAATTGCTCGGGGCGATCTCCACAACCTAATTGGAGACCCCGACGCTTGCCCAGAGCTTTACACCATAATGATTGAGCTTCGAACACCACCAACCATCTAGGGTGCCCAAGCACCCAAGAGGAACAAGCTCAAGGGTACCAAGCATCCAAGAATAATAAGCTTCTCAACTTGTAACTTCCATGTATCACCGTGGAGAACTCAAATCTATGCACCAAATACAATGGCAAGGGCACACGGAGTGCCCAAGTCCTTCTCTCCCAAATCCCACCAAAGCAACTAATGCTAGGGAGGAAAATGAGAGGAAGAACAAGAAGGAGAACACCAAGAACTCCAAGATCTAGATCCAAGGGGTTCCCCTCACATAGAGGAGAAAGTGATTGGTGGAAATGTGGATCTAGATATCCTCTCTCTTTTCCCCAAAAACTAGCAAGAATCCATGGAGGGATTGAGAGATAGCAAGCTCGAAGAAGGTCAGCAATGGGGGAAGAACACGAGCTCAAAGGATAAAGTTCAATGGGGAAGAAGACCTCCTTTTATAGGTCCCCATGAATCTGCCTGTTATGTGCAGAAAACTGTAAGACTGGTACAACTGGTGCCCGAACCGGTACAACCGGTCAAAGTAGAGGAAAAACCAACCTGTAGGAAAAAGGCCTAAGCGGCACAACAGCCCGGGGAACCGGTAGTACCGGTTAAACTAAACTAACTGGTACAACCGGTCAACAACCGCCCAAGAACCGCTCCAAAACAGAACTAGTCTGGTGGTAGAGCGGTACATGGCCGGTACAACCTTCGGACCAATTCTGGAGCGGTACAACGCTCCAAACACCGGTTGTACCGGTCAACCGGTACAACCGCTCTAAGGGGCGGTACAACCTCTCTATGTAAAACAGGTAAGATCAAAACAGCCACAACTTTTGCATACGAGCTCCGAATTCGACAAAATCAAGTTTGTTAGAAAGATAAAGACAAGATCAAACACAATCTTGATATAAATATCAAGAAATAGCAATTGAGAAAATACCGAAAATAAAATGGTGAGAACCCTTTCTCAATTAAGACCGGTAAAAATTCCAACACCGAAAACACAAAAGAAGATGCATAAGAAATCGGTTTTTGAAGAACTCGAGCTTGTCATCAAGATGACCATAAGCTCTAAGAACCACAAAGATAACTTACCAAGAACGAAGAAGGATGATGCAAGGATGCAATGGTTTGAGCTCTCTACGAATGATACGATCAAGCTACTCATCGAGAGCCCGCTTGATAGTACGGCAATTGATCCTATAACCCGGTCTCCCAACTACCACCATGAGACCGATAAAATAGAAAACCTATCAAGGGCAAACCTCTGCCTTGCACATGGTCCACTTGAGCTAGTGATGACGATCTTGACTCCCTCAAGTTGGACCACCTTTCTTGATTGCATTGGCTCGATGAAGACTAGATGATTGCTCACCCATACTCTATGGGTGAGCCACTCTTCGGCACATCTTCACAAGCCCATTGACACCACAATGGATGGCAAGCTTCAAGCACTTGATCTCTTTGTGATGCTCCACCTTGAACTTGCACACGACAATCTTGATGACGATCACCACTTGATGTCATCCTCTCCATGGGTTGAGTGATATCTTCCTCTTGACGCAAGCCCATGAACATGTACCTAACCCCACATAGAACTCTCACATAGACCATTGGTTAGTACACAAAGCGCAATGGGCAATGCTTACCATACCATGAGATCACTTGATCCCTCTCGGTACATCTTCTACGCTTTGTGAGTTGATCAACTTGATTCACTCTTGACTTAGTCTTGATCAACCTTGAATCTTTCCGACTCTCTTCATTTGGATGATGTCTTGAACGTAAACATGAATGATCACACAATCTTCTTCTTCAATACATGCTTGCAATAAGCTCAACACTCACATGACCAATCTTAGAATAATTCCTTAATAGCACCTTGGTCAACTCATAAACTCCTTGAAACCAACACATGGACTTCAAGAAATGCCTATGGACAAATCCATCAAATATAACTCAAGGAAACCATTAGTCCATAGAGATTGTCATTAATTACCAAAACCAAACATGGGGGCACCGCATGTTCTTTCAGCCGATGACATCCTCTACCGAGAATTCACACCTCTGATGTTTCAGAGTAGTAGCAAAGTTTCTCCATGAGTTAGGGAGCTTAGCGATTATACATCCCGCGACAAACATGCCCGGTAAATCATACTTAAAAAGCTCAAGCTCCTTAGCGATGCATATTATCTCATGAGCTTGTTCCAATACAGGACGGTTTTGACCATCTTGTAATCGTGGAACTGCTCTATAACATACATCTCGCTCCCAGCATTGGTGGCCCCGAATTTAGATTCGAGCGCCTACCACAAGTCCTTGGCAACATGCACATGTAAATATGCATCCACCAACTTATCTCCGATCATGTTGAGAACTACTCCCAGAAATACGACATTGGCTTCCTTGAACGCCTTCTCCTGCTCAGGAGTGATATGTCTCCAACGTATCTATAATTTTTTATTGTTCCATGCTATTATATTACCCGTTTTGGATGTTTATGGGCTTTACCTTACACTTTTATATCATTTTTGGGACTAACCTACTAACCGGAGGCCCGGCCCGAATTGCTGTTTTTTGCCTATTTCAGTGTTTCGAAGAAAAGGACTATCAAACGGAGTCCAAACGGAATGAAACCTTTGGGGCGATATTTTTGGAACAAACGTGATCCCGAGGACCTGGAGTGGAAGTCAAGAAACAAGGGAGGCGGCCACGAGGGTGCCCGGCACGCCCCCTAGGGCTGGGCACGCCCCCCACCCTTGTGAGCCCCTCGAGTGTCCACCGACCTACTTCTTCCTCCTATATATACCCACGTACCCCGAGAACATCAAAAGCGACCATGAAAACCTAATTCCACTGCCGTAACCTTCTGTATCCACGAGATCCCATCTTGGAGCCTTTGTCGGCGCTCCGCCGGAGGGGGAATCAATCACGGAGGCCTCTACATCATCTCTAGGGCCCTTACGATGAGTTGTGAGTAGTTTACCACAGACCTTCGGGTCCATAGTTATTAGCTAGATGGCTTCTTCTCTCTCTTTGAATCTCAATACAAAGTTCTCCTCGGTCTTCTTGGAGATCTATTCGATGTAACTCTTTTTGTGGTGTGTTTGTTGAGATCCAATGAATTGTGGGTTTATGATCAAGTTTATCTATGAGAAATATTTGAATCTCTTATGAATTCTTTTATGTGTGATTAAATTATATTTGCAAGTCTCTTCGAATTATCAGTTTGGTTTGGCCTACTAGATTGATCTTTCTTGCAATGGGAGAAGTGCTTAGCTTTGGGTTCAATCTTGCGGTGTCCTTTCCCGGTGATGACAAAGGCAGCAAGGCACGTATTGTATTGTTGCCGTCGAGGATAAAAAGATGGGCTTTATATCATATTGCATGATTTTATCCCTTTACATCATGTCATCTTTCTTAATGCATTACTCTGTTCTTTATGAACTTAATACTCTAGATGCATGTTGGATAGCGGTCGATGTGTGGAGTAATAGTAGTAGGTGCAGAATCGTTTTGGTGTACTTGTCACGGACGTGATGCCTATATACATGATCATGCCTAGATAATCTCATAATTATTCGCTTTCTTGTCAATTGCTCGACAGTAATTTGTTCACCCACCGTAATACTTATGCTATCTTGAGAGAAGCCACTAGTGAAACCTATGGCCCCCGGGTCTATCTCTTATCATATAAGCTTTCAATTTACTTTTATTCGCATCTTTACTTTTCCAATCTATATCATAAAAATACCAAAAATATTATCTTATCATATTATCTCTATCAGATCTCACTTTCGCAAGTGGCCGTGAAGGGATTGACAACCCCTTTATTGTGTTGGTTGCAAGTTCTTGTTTGTTTGTGTAGGTGCGTGGGACTTTTGAGGAGCCTCCTACTGGATTGTTACCTTGGTTCTCAAAAACTGAGGGAAATACTTATGCTACTATTGCTGCATCATCCTTTCCTCTTCAAGGAAAACCAACGCAAGCTCAAGGCGTATCAAGGAGCAATCGTTAGGTGTGGAAGGGACACGGCGACCGAACACGTTCATAGCCGTGAGCCATAAGGTGGTTTTGGTGCATCAATGCTTAAAATATGTACTAGTAAACTTATCCGGTTTGAGGTTGCGGCAAAACCACTAGCCGAAAAATGCCTACACACATTAGGTTTTTGGATTGTTGAGTAAATAGGCAGTTTTTCGATTAAATTGGTCCACGTAAAGATTACTAGCATGGCATTGACAGAAGTAAACACATACTGATATTCGATCATGCAAGCACATACTACGCTAACAGCAGACACATCTACGCATAACGCTAGCATGGCTAAAACTGAAATCATTAGGAGCGGGATAAACGAGTTATACCATCCAGTAGGCCAGGCAGAAGCCGCGGTGGCGGCGGTTGCAGCAGAAGACATCTACGCATAACGCTAGCATGGCTAAAACTGAAATCATTAGGAGCGGGATAAACGAGTTATACCCTCCAGTAGGCCAGGCAGAAGCCGCGGTGGCGGCGGTTGCAGCTGCAGTGTCCTCGGCGACCTTCTTGTCGACTTTGATCCCGAATTACTTGTCGCTATCCATTTCTGTGACAAGTAATTCAGGACGGAGGGAATATTATAGTTTTTTTTGCGGGGAGGGAATATTATAGTTTGACCACAGTTTGACCAGATTTGACCACAGTTTGACCAGATTTGACCACAGTTTGACCATAGTTTGACCAGATTTGACCAAAATTCAAAAAACTAAAATAATTATTTATTAACACTAATATTCTTGAATAATTAGTTTGACCATAGTTTGACCAGATTTTTTTTGAATTTTTTTGCCTCCAGATCTTAAAAGCCCCGTAACTTTTTTCTGTTAGGCTTTTGAGGATTTTGAAAACGTTTAACAGGGTTCCCCTAGTTAAATTCGGATGTAACTTTTTGAGTAGATGCTTTTTCATATAAAAAACTTTTTCATCCGAGTTCGTATGCAAAAGTTATGGCCATTTTACAAATTTCCAGAGAGATTTTGCAAATAAAGTCGAAATTCATATTTGTAAATTTTCCCAACAACTAGACCACATATCACATGGGAAACTTATTTTCTTTTATTTTTTGACATTTTATCATTTTCTTTTATTTATTTTTAAAACTGAAAAGGCGGTCCACGGGGGAGACTTTGCCAAATAGGCCGAACCCGCTACTACTATGATGACGATTAGCGATGGCGGGGTTTTAACCTCGCTACTACTAAGTTGATAGCAGTGGCGTGGGTTAGTAGTAGCGAGGATTAAAACCCGCCATCTGCTATGAACTTAGCAGCAGCGAGGGTTTAAAACCCTCGCTACTACTATGGCATATCCCGGGGCAGTGCAGCACCGCTTAGTAGTAGCGAGGGTTACAAACCCGCGCTGCTGCTATCAACTTAGTAGTAGCGAGGTTTAAAAACCTGCGCTGCTAGTAAGTAGCAGTAGCGAGGGTTTTTAGCCCTCGCTGCTGCTAAGATTCTGTGTATAGCCTTTTCCCTAGTAGTGCAAGGTGACATCACGGCTGCCCGGTCATTATTTCGAACTGTTTTCGTCTGCCGTTCCGCATTTCGAGATGCGGTTTCAATTGGCATGTCTTGTCAAAGCAGAGATCATGTCCCCTTATTGCGGGATTCTCATCAATATGGGCGTGGGTAATCCAACCGTGTCGTTTACAGAACCCTTGGGAATAGGAGAGTTTTGAGGCAAGTGGGGAGGCGTTCGATATTCACTGCCCTTATAAGGGGACAAGGATTCCCCTTCTTCACCCACGCCTTCTTACTTCCTCTGCCCTTCCATTCTCGAGCTCCAGCGCCCAAGTTCTCGTTTCTTCCACCCCGAGCAAGCTCTCAACCATGTCCGGCCCTGGTGGGTAAGGCAAGTGGAAGGCCTCTTCTGTTACGACGAAGGACATCGTCGAGCTTCGGGAGGCCGGGTATCTGGCGAAGGAGATCGCCCACCGGCTTCCGGCCAAGGGACAAGTCGTCCCCACACTGAAACCCAACGAGAGGGTGGTATTCCTCCCTCATTTCGTTTGCGGACTAGGGTTTCCACTCCACCGCTTCGTCCGCGGACTTATGTTCTATTACGGGCTAGATTTCCATGATCTAGCCCCGAACTCTTTCCTCAACATCTCGGCATTCATTGTCGTGTGCGAGTCTTTCCTCCGCGTCCAGCCCCACTTCGGTATGTGGCTTAAGATCTTCAACGTGAAGCTGAAGGTGGTGGATGTCCAACATGCGGAGTGCGGAGGAGCTATGGTGAGCAAGATGCCCAACGTCACATGGCCCAAAGGCACATTTGTGGAGACTGTCAAGGAGTGGCAGAAGTTGTGGTTCTATATCGCAGAGCCCCGCGATGCCACCTGGGCCGCGGTCCCGAATTCAAGTCCGGGGCTCCAATGCGGCTAACCTCCTGGATGGAGAAGGGCCCAAATTGGTCTTCGTCGGACGAGCTGATGGCGCTGCAAACGCGCATCCAAAGCATGGTGGACAAAAACATCAAGCTCGTTGACGTGATCCAGGTTATGCTAGTTCGTCAATTCCTCCCCTGCCAAATCCGAACTTCCCCTCTATGGGAGTTCGATCTGGAGAAGCACCAGACCTTGGTGAGGCTCTTCGGGACCACCCACAAAGACGCCGGAAGCTACTCTTCAAGGGCGATGAGAAGCCGCCGGCCATAGACTCGGACCGTGGGCACGATCTTGCCCACCCCGCCAGCGCCGTAAGTCCTTCACATCTCAAAGCGTATTCTCTACCTGCTTGTCTAAGGAGGGTAACTAAACTTTGCTAATTTATCCTTTTAGGAATGGACGGAGAAAGCGAAGCGAATTCACAGTTCGGCTTCACTGCCCGAAGAGCCAGTCATCCCGCTCCTGGCAAAGATCCTGGTCCCGGCACCCTATCAGCCGCCGGAGAAGAAGGCCAAGAAGAAGGCCAAGGGGGGCGGGGTGGCCCCGCCGCAAGGGCACTTTGGACGTGATCTCCAAAGACAAGACTCACTCCTTTGCCGCCGAAGATGACAAAGAGGAGGAGGAGGAAAGCAACCCTCCCCCTGATGGGGGGAGGAGGAGGGCAGCCTCCACAAATCTGGAGGCGGAGGCGCCCAAGAAGGGGAAAGGCTCCCTCGCGGATAAAACTGCGTGGGACGTCGACAGCAGTCCGGCCCTTGGCTGCGTCATAAGTACTGTACTCGGTCGTATATCCAGCCTTTCCTCCTCATTGTATTACCATGGTTTATTATGCTATTGCAGTTCAGCCCACAACAGCTCACAATGATCCTCATCAAGAGGTTCGTTGGATTCAAGGGCGATGGCCAACGTGTCACCGTCGGTCGCTCACTCTCCCACGGCCAAGGGTGACGCCAAGGTGATGTCGCGAAGGACTTTCCCAGGCCAAGGAGAGTCTCGGGAGGCTGTCAGGGTGGCGCCAGATGGCGAAACCTCGGCCGTCGGACACATGGGGGAGCAGTCCCCCATGGAGACTGGCGATCGGGGCCGTATTCAGTTCGGCCCCCGTCCGGATATGGTTGCGAAGACCTACACGGCTCCGGAGTCCGGTGTGTAGCCTCCTTTGAAAGACGGAGGTGTGGCTATCCCACCGGTGACCTCTGTTAAACCAGAGGCACCGGTAGATCTTCAGGAAGCCTGCGAGGCGCTTCCATCATGGAAGAACACCGTATCCTTATGGGTATGGTGATTGAGAGGGTTCAGACCGTCAAGAGCGGACTGACCAAGCCTACAGCGGCCTGCTGACAGGTTTTGAGATAAGCGATGCAAAGGAGAAAATCCCCATATAGATAGTAGCCCTTGAGACACTGTCCGGTGTTCGGAAAGCAAAAATCGGACAGAGGATTGATACCTCTTGAGCACAGTGTTCGTTTTCCCTTGAAGAGGAAAGGGTGATGCAGCAAAGTAGCATAAGTATTTTCCTCAGTTTTTGAGAACCAAGGTATCAATCCAGTAGGAGACCATGCTCGAGTCCCTCGTACCTACACAAACAAATAAGAACCTTGCAACCAACGCGATAAAGGGGTTGTCAATCCCTTCACTGCCACTTGCAAAAGTGAGATCTGATAGAGATGATAAGATAATATTTTTGGTATTTTTATGATAAAGACTAAAAGTAAAGAAAGCAAAATAAACGGTAATAGAAATTGCTGGTTGTTGGGAGATTAATATGATGGAAAATAGACCCGGGGGCCATAGGTTTCACTAGTGCCTTCTCTCAAGATAGCATAAGTATCACGGTGGGTGAGCAATTACTATCGAGCAATTGATAGAATTGAGCATAGTTATGAGAATATCTAGGCATGATCATGTATATAGGCATCATGTCGCGACAAGTGAACCGACTCTGCCTGCATCTACTACTATTACTCCACACATCGACCGCTATCCAGCATGCATCTAGAGTATTAAGTACATAAGAACAGAGTAATGCTTTAAGCAAGATGACATGATGTAGAGGGATAAACTCAAGCAATATGATATAAACCCATCTTTTTATCCTCGATGGCAACAATACAATATGTGTCGTTTCCCTTACTGTCACTGGGATTGAGCACCGCAAGATTGAACCCAAAGCTAAGCACATCTCCCATTGCAAGAAAGATCAATCTAATAGGCCAAACCAAACTGATAATTCGAAGAGACTTGTAAAGATAACCAATCATACATAAAAGAATTCAGAGGAGATTCAAATATTGTTCATAGATAATATTGATCATAATCCCACAATTCATCGGATCTCGACAAACACACTGCAAAATAAGATTACATCAAATAGATCTCCAAGAGAATCGAGGAGAACTTTGTATTGAGATCCAAAGAGAGAGAAGAAGCCATCGAGCTAATAACTATGGACCTGAAGGTCTGAAGTAAATTACTCACACATCATCGGAGAGGCTATGGTGTTGATGTAGAAGCCCTCCATGATCAATGCCCCCTCCAACGGAGCGCCGGAAAAGGCCCCAAGATGGGATCTCACGGGTACAAAAGGTTCTGGCGGTGGAAATAGGGTTTTGGCTCCTCCTCTTGTGTTTCCAGGGTATATGAGTATATATAGGCGAAAGAAGTCATTCAAGAGAGCTACCAGGGGCCCACGAGGGTGGGGGCACGCCTCCCTACCTCGTGGCCTCCTTGTTGATTGCTTGACGTCCACTCCAAGTCCTCTGGATCACGTTTGTTTCCAAAATCACATTCCCAGAGGTTTCATTCCGTTTGGAATCCGTTTGATATTCCTTTCCTTTGAAACACTAAAATAGGCAAAAAAACAACAATTGGGGATGGGCCTTCGGTTAATAGGTTCGTCCCAAAAATAATATAAAAGTGTATATAAAGCCCATTGAACATCCAAAACATATAATTTAATAGCATGGAACAATCAAAAATTATAGATACGTTGGAGACGTATCAAGCATCCCAAGCTTAATTCCTGCTCGTCCTCGAGTAGGTAAATGATAGAAACAGAATTTTTGACGTGGAATGCTACTTAGCATATAATTCTTCTTAATTGTGGCATGAATATTCAGATCCAAATGATTCAAAATAAAAGTTCATATTGACATAAAAATAGTAATACTTCAAGCATACTAACAAGTAATCATGTCTTATCAAAATAGCATAGCCAAAGAAAGCTTATCCCTACAAAATCATATAGTTAGGCTATGCTTCATTTTCATCACACAAAATACTCCCATCATGCACAACCCTGGTTTCAGCCAAGCAATTGGTTCATACTTTTTAACACGCTTCAGCTTTTTCAACTCTCACGCAATACATGAGCGCAAGCCATGGACATAGCACTATATGTGGAATAGAGTGGTGGTTGTGAAGAGGACAAAAAGGGAGTAGATAGTCTCACATCAACTAGGCGTATCAACGGGCTATGGAGATGCCCGTTAATAGATATCAATGTGGGTGAGTAGGGATTGCCATGCAACAGATGCACTAGAGCTATAAATGTATGAAAGCTCAACAAAAGAAATTAAGTGGGTGTGCATCCAACTTGCTTGCTCACGAAGACCTAGGGCATTTTGAGGAAGCCCATCATTGGAATATACAAGCCAAGTTCTATAATGAAAAATTCCCACTAGTATATGAAAGTGACAATATAGGAGACTCTCTATCATGCAGATCATGGTGCTACTTTGAAGCACAAGTGTGGAAAAATGATAGTAACATTGTCCCTTATCTCGTTTTTTTTCTTTTTTTTCTTGGGCCTTTTTCTCTTTTTTCTTCTTTGGCCTCTTTCTTTTTACTCCGGAATCTCATCCCGACTTGTGGGGGAATCATAGTCTCCATCATCCTTTCCTCACATGAGACAATGCTCTAATAATGATGATCATCACACTTTTATTACTTACAACTCAAGAATTACACCTCAATACTTAGAACAAAATATGACTCTATGTGAATGCCTCCGGCGGTGTACCGGGATATGCAATGAATCAAGAGTGACATGTATGAAAAATTATCAATGGTGGCTTTGCCACAAATACAATGTCAACTACATGATCATGCAAAGCAATATGACAATGATGAAGTGTGTCATAATAAACGAAACAGTGGAAAGTTGCATGGCAATATATGTCGGAATGGCTATGGAAATGCCATGATAGGTAGGTATGGTGGCTGTTTTGAGGAAGATATAAGGAGGTTTATGTGTGATGGAGCGTATCATATCACGGGGTTTGGATGCACCGGCGAAGTTTGCACCAATTCTCAAGGTGAGAAAGGGCAATGCACGATACCGTAGAGGCTAGAAAATTTGTGGAAGGGTGACAGTGCGTATAATCCATGGACTCGCATTAGTCATAAAGAACTCATATACTTATTGCAAAAGTTTACTTAGCCCTCGAAGCAAAGTACTACTACGAATGCTCCTAGGGGAAGGGTTGGTAGGAGTTAACCATCGCATGATCCCAACCTCCACACATAAGGAAGGTAATCAAAAGAGCACCCCATGCAACAAATTTGTTACACAACTTTTACCAGACGTGCATGTTACGGGACTTGCCAACTTCAACACAAGTATTTCTCAATTTCATAATTACCCAACTAGCATGACTGTAACATTACCACCTTTATATCTCAAAACAATTATCAAGCATCAAATTGATCATAATGTTTAATGCACTTTCTATGATAGTTTTTATTATACCCATCATACTAGGACCAATTTTTATAACCATAGCAAATACCATGCTGTTCTAGAAGACTCTCAAAATAATATAAGTGAAGCATGAGAGATCAATAAAATAAAACCACCACCGTGCTCTAAAAGATATAAGTGAAGCATTAGAGCAAAAACTATATAGCTCAAAAGATATAAGTGAAGCACATAGAGTATTCTAATAAATTCTGAATCATGTGTGTCTCTATCAAAAGCTGTGTACATCAAGGATGATTGAGGTATACTAAAAAGCAAAGACTCAAATCATACAAGACGCTCCAAGAAAAACACATATCATGTGGTGAATAAAAATATAGCCCCAAGTAAAGTTACTGATAGATAAAGACGAAAGAGGGGATGCCTTCCGGGGCATCCCCAAGCTTAGGCTTTTGGTTGTCCTTGAATTTTACCTTCGGGTGCCTTCTGCATCCCCAAGCTTAGGCTCTTTCCACTCTTTGTTCCATAATCCATCAAACCTTTACCCAAAACTTGAAAACTTCACAACACAAAACTCAACAGAAAATCTCATAAGCTCCGTTAGCGAAATAAGACAAACCACCACTTTACACTACTAGGGAAAAGGCTAGAAGCAGCGCGGGTTTTTAGCCTAGCAGCAGCACGGGTGGCCACGCTACTAATAAGGTGCTACAGCTAACTCATAGTAGTAGCGGCCCCAACAGCGCTACTCATTAGCGATATCGCAGCGTGTTTTGTGAGCGCGCTACTATTAACTAGCTGTAGCGATTTCGCCATCCTCGCCTCTGCTATATCTTTCATCATTTTCCCCTTTGCCCCATTCCTTTCGGTTCTCCTTTCGGATACTAGATACTAGGTACTGCTAGCAGATATCAAATTCATAAACCATTACTAGGTACGGTAGTACTCCTTTCGTTCCAAATTACTCGTCGTGGTTTTAGTTCAAACCACGACGAGTAATTTGGAACGAAGGGAGTACTAGATAACAATTTCATGCATAGCCAACATGCATCCTCAAGTAGTACAAGGTCATATCAACGGCCATCATCATATGTAGTTCTAGATGATATCGACGACGATCATCATATGTAGTTCTAGATGATATAGCCACACACACATATGTAGTTCTAGATGATATAGCCACACACACATATGTAGTTCTAGATGATATAGCCACACACACATATGTAGTTCTAGATGATATCGAAGACAATCATCATCCTCAAGCCTGGTCGGTTGGTGTTCCTGATAGTAATTAGGATGGCCTGTCCAACACGAAGATTCTTGCCATCGAGGAATTTCTTCCACCCAACCGAGTTTAAGTGTGTGCGACAGTCCGTGTCCACGCTGTAAGTACTGAGTTGTGACGGAGCCCCTTGCAGAAGGCGTAGTCCAGCTGAGCCTTCTTCATCATGCTCGATACCATAACTCACAGATATGCTCTTTGCCAATTTCTGAATAAGAAAAACATATCAATTAATAAGCATGTGATCGAACTCTACACTAAAACATATATATCATCGACTAGATTCCACACAACATACCATATCATTGGACTGTACACTAAGTAATTCACACTATTAATTTGCATTTGTAAGTATAACATACCATATCATGTCGATCAACCATGGTATTTGTCAAGCAGGTCACGAATGGCACCCCGACAAAGTCAGCACATGGCGGAGTTATGTCCCACAGGTTGGACACCTCCTCCTCACTCAGCCTTGTTCTTTGAGCTACAATGGCTTCATGAAATGGGTCCTCATCATCTTCATCGAGTGGGTCCTCATTATCTTCATCATCTTCGTCATCTTCATCATCTTCCACCAGGTTGAGATAAATGACAGCTAGCTTGGGTCTTTCTGCTCGGAAGTTGAAGCTGATCAACTCACCACCAGTAAGATGCATGCGAGCGACAAAACGGGCCCATCCATCTCCTCCAATCTGCGACATATTGCGTCCTTTCTCGACCTCCATAGTGTACGGCCCCCCAGGAGCCTCAAATGTCACAGTGTCTCCTGTCAGCTTGTTAAATTTCAACCTCACATTGCATGGGACGATCTGTGTAAAATAAGCAAAATGACACAATGCAGTAATGCCAACACTAAAAATAAAATAGTTATTACATTTCATCTAATTTCTTACCGCCGCATGACGAAAACTCGGCTGGAAGTAGATGCAGAACAGCTTGCCAGTTGCAAGGCTCTTTGGCGCATCTTGACTTACACAGTTGACATGGTGGTGGTGGTGGTGGCGCCATTCTTCCTAAAGCAATATGAGCAAAGGATTACTAAATCAACTAAATCAAAATGTTCCTAAGTCAACTAAATCAACTAGCCTACTAAATCAACTAAATCAAAATGTTCTAAGTCAACTAAATCAACTAACCTACTAAGTCAACTAAATCAAAATGTTCTAAGTCAACTAAATCAACTAGCCTACTAAATCAACTAAATCAAAATGTTATAAGTCAACTAAATTAACTAAATGAATTAGCCTACTAAATCAACTAAATCAAAATGTTCTAAGTCAACTAAATCAACTAGCCTACTAAGTCAACTAAATTATATCAACTAAATCAAAATGTTGCATATGAGCAGGAGGGAGAAGGAGGCGACTCGAGGAGGAGAAGAGAGTAGGATGGAGGAGGAAGGCGGAGCGAGGAGGGCGGCCGGGCGCTGCCAGATTGAGGGAGGACGGAGGAGGAAGGCGGAGCGAGGAGGGCGGCCGTGGCGCGGCCGATTGAGGAGGACGGAGGAGGAAGGCGGAGCGAGGAGGGCCGGCCAGCGGCGAGTGGAGAGGAGGACGAAGGAGGAGGCCGCACCGAGTCCAGCAAGGAGGAGGAGGTGACGATCTGTGGTGCAGACGGAGGAGGCGGCGGGTGGCGGGCTTGAGACGGAGAAGGGCGGCAGGGCGCGCGCAGACGGATCGGAGAGGATTTTGAGTGGCTGTGTGTGTGAGTGGATCCGAAGGGAGGAGATGAGGGAGATGAATGGCTTAGCAGTAGCGCTCTTCAGGAAAAGACGCTACTGCTAAGCTATCTAGTAGCAGCGCCTTTCACAGTAAAGCGCTACTGCTATGTGTCAGCATGCAAAAATAGACTTTGTTCAATATATCAAAAACACATTGATCATCAACAATCTTTTTGTGTACAATCTGATTTGACAATATGAGTCCTCACCGGTTTAGGAACAGGTGAAGACTCATACTGCAGCCACAAATTCTACACATAGAGTTCAACGAAGATCAAGTGCTTGTCAAAGTGTGAGAAGTAACATATTTAAGGTGGTAGAAACTCTTTTCACGGAGCGAGATGGGACTAAATTTTTGTAGGAAACTTAGCAGTAGCGCTTATCAGAAAAATGCGCTGCTACTATGCCACAATAGCGATGAGCGGCGCATCATGCTAACGTGTTGCTGCTATAACTAGCCTCGCGGCGGCCTCGTAGGAATTATAGCAGCAGCGCGTCTTTGGGGTGACGCGCTACTGCTATATTTGTCTCAGCAGCAAGTTTCGTTTGTCCGTGCTACTGCTAGTTAGCAGCAGCGAGTTATTTTGAAGCGCGCTGCTGATAAGATTCTGTGTATAGGCTTTTCCCTAGTAGTGTTAAGGTACTGTATTGGAATCATTCTTTATTTATATTGGTGTTAAACCTACTGTATTCCAACCTCTCTATGGTTCATAAGCTCTTTTACTAGCCATGGATTCATCAAAATAAGCAAACAACACACGAAAAACAGAATCTGTCAAAAACAGAACAGTATGTAGTAATCTGCACCTAACAGAAACTTCTGGAACCTAAATAATTCTACCAAATTAGGAAGTCCTCTATAATTTGTTTATTGATCTACTGCAAAAAGAATCAACTGAAAAGAACGTTCCTGTGATTTATGAAAACTAATCTCATGCGCACAAAGTTTCTGTTTTTTACAGCAAGATCAAATAACTATCACCTTAGGTTATCCTAACGGTCTTACTTAGCACAAACACTAATTAAAACACAAAACCACATCTAACCAGAGGCTAGATGAATTATTTATTACTAAACAGAAACAAAAATTAAATTGGGTTGCCTCCCAACAAGCGCTATCATTTAACGCCCTAGCTAGGCATGAAAACAAGGATAGATCTAGGTATTGCCATCTTTGGTGTTAGGAAAGAAAGAAAACTTCTTATCTATCGCACTTATCTTTCTATTTTGAGAAAGCACATGGCCATTAATAGTGGAAGAAAGATTAAGCACGTTACGGAAATTTGCATCTAGGCTAGCTTTCATTTCTTTGATAATTTCATTTTGATAAAAGCACAAAAGAGAGGTGGATTCAACCTTCTCGCTCATGGGATGCCCAAATATAGTTTTCATCTTTTCATAGGTATCTATTGCATCCCCCTCAAGAAAGCCTTCTTCAAAGATAGAATCGAAAACTTGCTTGAACGAAGAGGGTAAGCCAACATAAAAGCTTTTCAGGTATATCTCAATTTGATATTGGGGTACATAGCTAGCTCGAATTCTTAATAGCCTATCCCAAGCATCTTTCAAAGACTCATCAAGTAAATAACAAAAAATTCTGGGATCATCTTCATCAAAATTATTCAAATCCTCTTTGATGACACCGGTAGGTCTTTCCAAAGCATCATTATTTATGAGTTTAGAGAGGACAAAAGGGCTATCCAAAGTATTGAAACCAAGGAGAGAGCCCTTAGCCTTTTTTGATTCGGCCATGGCGGCGAGATGAACGGTCTAACACACAAGCACACAAGACGCGGACGGAAAAGAGGGCAAATAAAACAGCAAGGGTGAAGTGGGGGAGAGGAGAATGAGAGGCAAATGGCAAATAATGTAATGCGAGGGATAAGTGTTTGTGATGGGTAATTGGTATGTCTTGACTTGTGCGTAGACTCCCCGGCAACGGCGCCAGAAATCCTTCTTGCTACCTCTTGAGCACAGCGTTGGTTTTCCCTTGAAGAGAAAAGGGTGATGCAGCAAAGTAGCGTAAGTATTTCCCTCAGTTTTTGAGAACCAAGGTATCAATCCAGTAGGAGACCACGTTCAAGTCCCTCGTACCTACACAAACAAATAAGAACCTTGCAACCAACGCGATAAAGGGGTTGTCAATCCCTTCACGGCCACTTGCAAAAGTGAGATCGATAGAGATGATAAGATAATATTTTGGTATTTTTATGATAAAGACTAAAAGTAAAGAAAGCAAAATAAACAGTAATAGAAATTGCTAGTTGTTGGGAGATTAATATGATGGAAAATAGACCCGGGGGCCATAGGTTTCACTGGTGGCTTCTCTCAAGATAGCATAAGTATTACGGTGGGTGAACGAATTACTGTCGAGCAATTGATAGAACTGAGCATAGTTATGAGAATATCTAGGCATGATCATGTATATAGGCATCACGTCCGCAACAAGTAGACCGACTCCTGCCTACATCTACTACTATTACTCCACAAATCGACCGCTATCCAGCATGCATCTAGAGTATTAAGTTCATAAGAACAGAGTAACGCTTTAAGCAAGATGACATGATGTAGAGGGATAAACTCAAGCAATATGATATAAACCCCATCTTTTTATCATCGATGGCAACAATACAATACGTATCGTTTCCCTTACTGTCACTGGGATCGAGCACCGCAAGATTGAACCCAAAGCTAAGCCCTTCTCCCATTGCAAGAAAGATCAATCTAGTAGGCCAAACCAAACTGATAATTCGAAGAGACTTGCAAAGATAACCAATCATACATAAAAGAATTCAGAGGAGATTCAAATATTGTTCATAGATAATATTGATCATAAACCCACAATTCATCGGATCTCGACAAACACACTGCAAAAGAAGATTACATCAAATAGATCTCCAAGAGAATCGAGGAGATCTTTGTATTGAGATCCAAAGAGAGAGAAGAAGCCATCTAGCTAATAACTATGGACCCGAAGGTCTGAAGTAAACTACTCACACATCATCGGAGAGGCTATGGTGTTGATGTATAATCCCTCCATGATCAATGCCCCCTCCGGACTAAAGCAGAGACTGGAGCAGGCCGAGGAGGAGCTCAGCCAAGCAATAATGACTCGCTATATATTCAGAAAGAATAAAATGATATGTATTGACCATAGCGTTATGATATGTGCAGGAGCAACGACCGAGGTCGAGGCCCTTTAAAAGGCCCTAGTTGAAGCCGAGGAGAAAGCTGCCAAGGAGCAAGCTGCCGGTAAGAAGCTCAAGGCTCGGGTCAACGAAGTCCAGCAAGAGCTCCAGGACGCGGTGAAGAAATGTGAGGCCTTGGAGTGCGATGTTTCGGCTCGAGAGGCCGAACTCGCTAAGGCTCGCCAAAGTGCTGAAGAGGCCCGGGTTGAGGCCCAGGGCGCCCTCCACGAGATCCAAGAGGCCAGGAAGATCGCGGCGTGTAAGGCATTTAGTATGCAAAGCAAGTATGTGAAGAAGAAGTATGTCTTACTAACCCGAATTTGGAGTTCTCCAGGGGCGTTTGCGGACCTGCCGTGCAGTGTATAAGACGCTGCGGAGTTCTTCCGAGCCGAAGAGGGGGGCTCAACGGAGAAGCTGTTCTGGTCGCAATACCTTGCGCCGTAACATCCGATGGTTCTTCACCGATCAGCTGAAACAGCTGGTCGAGCTGCATAGGGTGGCCGAACTGGCCATGAAGGATTTAATAATCCGGCTGTGGCCTGCCGAAGCTATACCCAACAATTACTTCAGCCTCGTGAAGCGGCTGGTGAACGCCTGTCCTCGGCTGGACGTCGTCAAGCGATCGGTCTGCATCGAGGGAGCACGGATGGCCTTCGCACGAGTCAAGGGGTGGTGGGCGAAGATGGGCGTAAGCTTGTGACGAGGGGCGCCCAAGGGCAAGGAGCACCGCACACCCGAGAGTTATTTTGGAGACGTCCTGGAGGGGTCTCGCCTTGTAGCGACGCAGTGTTCGCAAGACATTATCTTTGAATGAATATATTCAAGTTGTTTGTGCCTTGTATGATAAAACAAAGTGGTTATGTAATATAATGTTTGTTGTGTGTAAACAATTTTACCTCCTGTGCGGCCGTTTTGTATGAAATCTGAGGGTTGGCCAGTTGTTGGCTTCTGCCCCCACATAGGTAGTACAGGGGTGTTCGGGATGGAATCTAAACACTCTTGATCCAATATTTTGGTCCTTGAAGGAGGTGTTTAGCGCAACGAACTAGGAAATCATACTATGCGGCTTTAGCACTCTCACTTAGCCATATGAGTTTGACAATAAAAATGTGGGCACAACCCCTAGTATCCGAACTAGAACGCTATAGGCACCTGACCGGGTAAGTACCGATCCTTCGCATAATGCGGAAAAAATCTCTATCGATTTGAAACCTCCGAAGAGCTGACCGGCTCTCGCCGCATCATGACAATCACTTTTCGGCTTTCTCTACTGAGGTGCTCCTTCGGGTAAACCAGGGCACAATCGCAGTGGTGCTCCCTTTACTAGCTTAGCCGATATAGCGGAACGTAAGGTAGCAAGCACAGGAGCCGGGCAACCCAACTATTGACCAGAGACATGATTCAGAGCCAATGCATATAGTGCTAAATTCGAGGTGCCGAACTATACTGTAAAAGGTGTTCAGACTTTGTTGCCATACTGTGGGGCGCTATGAAGCCCCTGGCAAATTGAAATGTACCACTGTGTACGGGTGCTAACTGATAAGCTTATTAATAGTAAAAAAAAGGAAAACAGAAAAGGACCAAAAGCAATAAGCAGGGGCCCTAAAATTTGGGCCATAAACTGTTTCCATTATGATTTTATTAATACGTCAAAGCGCATTGATACAAGTAGTGCGATAAGCAATGGGCTATTTGACATGCCACGACCAAGGGAGAGCTGCATGTGGGACCTTGGAAACAGGTAGAGTGGTTGTTTAAGAAACCACTTAGAAATTCCCCTATGCGTCCAAGCTGACTGCCGGCTTGGTGTATTTGTCCTTTGAAAGGACCTGCGATCGAGCCGTCAGGGAAGGCCCGTGGAAAAGAAACCTGAAAAGCAAAAAAGAAACAGTGAAAGTGTATGTCTCCGGGAGTGGTCAAGTTGTATTGTGGACCACAAGCTAGTTATGCCTCCGCCTGTCCCCATAGTATTTTGAGTGTGTAGTTATGTACGCGCGGTGCGAATGCTGCCACTTCATCGGGACTAGGACAAAGGCCAAATTGCTAGTCGAGCTCTTGACGAGCCGAGCTGTCCTGCTACAGAGTAGTCCAAACCTTCTTGATAGTGTCCGGGGGCTTGGCCGCCAAATTAAGGCCTTGCTTGAAAAGGCCGCTCTGTACTTCTGCTGCTAGGGCAGCGGTGTGCTCCTCAGTACGGAGGGAGCATTCCATATTTCCATTAACTGTTATGACGCCACATGGTCTGGGCATTTTGAGCTTGAGGTAAGCATAATGAGGGACCGCATTGAATCGAGTGAATGCGGTTCGTCCGAGCAGTGCGTGATAGCCGCTGCGAAAAGGGACGATATCGAAGATTAACTCTTCGCTTCGGAAGTTGTCCGGAGATCCGAAGACAACCTCTAGCATAATTGAGCCTGTCTGGCGGGCCTCTACACTTGGTATGACTCCTTTAAAGGTAGTATTTGTGGGCTTGATCCGTGATGGGTTAATGCCCATTTTGCGCACTGTATCCTGATAAAGCAGGTTCAGGCTGTTGTCGTCGTCCATAAGAACTCGCGTCAGGTGGAATCCATCAATTATTGGGTGAAGGACCAATGCGGCTGAACCACCATGACGGATATTGGTCGTATGGTCCCATCGATCAAAAGTGATTGGGCATGACGACCATGGATTACATTTTGGGGCGATTGGCTCTATCGCATAGACGTCCCTGAGCGCGCGCTTGCGCTCCTTCTTGGGGATGTGTGTAGCATATATCATGTTCACCGTTTTGACCTGGGGGGAAACTTCTTTTGTCCCCTGTATTCGGTTGCCGGGGCTCCTCGTCATCGTCCTTGCTTTGCGATCCCTTTTCTTTGTTCTCGGCATTTAACTTGCCAGCCTGTTTAAAAACCCAACAATCTCTGTTGGTATGATTGGCTGGTTTATGCAGGGTGCCATGGATCCGCGCAGACGGTCGAGTATGTGGTCTAGGCTGGATGGTCCCTGATTGTTTCTTTTATATGGCCTCTTCCGCTGACCAGACTTGGAGCCACTGAATCCGGCATTGACGGTCGTGTCATCGGTGTTGTCACCATTGCTTTGGCGTTTGTGTCTGCTGCGTTGGAGCTTGCCATTGCTAGTTTTGACTTCGGGGGTGCCCGTTTCACTTTCTGTATTTTTGCTACGGGCCAGCCAACTATCCTCACCCACAAAAAAGCGGGTCATGAGTGTCGTGAGGGCTGCCATGGACTTCGGCTTTTCCTGGCCGAGGTGACGGGCGAGCCATTCGTCACGGATGCTATGTTTGAAGGCCGCTAGGGCTTCGGCATCCGGACAGTCGACGATCTGGTTCTTTTTAGTTAGGAACCTAGTCCAAAATTTCCTGGCTGACTCTCCAGGCTGTTGAACTATGTGACTTAAGTCATCGGCGTCTGGTGGCTGGACATATGTACCTTGGAAGTTGTCAAGGAAGGCTTCTTCCAAGTCCTCCCAGCTGCCAATAGAATTTTTAGGCAGACTGTTTAACCAGTGCCGAGCTGGCCCTTTGAGTTTTAGTGGGAGATATTTGATGGCGCGAAGATCATCTCCGCGGGCCATATGGATGTGGAGAATAAAATCCTCGATCCATACCGCGGGATCAGTTGTTCCATCGTATGATTCGATATTTACGGGTTTAAACCCTTCTAGAAATTCATGATCCATTACTTCATTGGTGAAGCAAAGAGGGTGTGCGGCGCCTCTATATCGGGCCGCATCGCGACGTAGCTCCAATGGAATCCATCTGTGGTTTTCGGCCCGAGCGTGACTAGGTTTGTCGCGTCCGAATAGGTAGTCATCGTCGCGTGTCCAGGCACGTCCTCGTGATCCATTGATCTTGTATGTCCTGCTCTGCTATCTAGGTCCTGCCGAAGGTCGTATGTGTAACCCGAAGCTGTTTTATCCCTACCCTTACGGCGAGGTGGGGCGGTCTGGTGTTCGGCTTGAATTACCGTTTTATCCCGACCACGTGGCAGTCGATTAGCCACATTGCGCGATGTTGGTACGGGCTCTGGTGCCTCATCATCGAACTGAGGTAGTAGTTTGCGCTTCAGGTAACTTTTGGCTAGGCACTTGAGGCTGTGTTCTTCGGCTGCCAGGACGTCAGTCCATCTATCATTTAGCAGATCCTGATCAGCTTGAAGCTGCTCGCTTCTTTTTTCGAGCTCTGCGGTGGCTATTAGCTGGCGCAAGAAGCTCTCGCTTGAGAGGTTCCTCAGGCACGATGAAATCCTCGTTGCCAAGGCTCGTCTCCTCCTTGGAGGGTGGAAGATAAGTGCTGCCCTCCGAGTTGTCACCTATGGCCTGTTCGTCAGGGCTAACTTGCCCATCTTCCCGATCATCCTGTTCAGCCGTTAGTTCATCGGGATCTTCTCCGTCTTCGAAACCATTCGGAGTGTGATCGTCTCCTGTGCCGGTGTTGCTGTCCTTGCTGCGGTGGGGTTTAGAGCGGCGCCATCTTGGCCGGGCGCTTTGGCTGTGTCTTGGGAGGCTCGTCCTCGGCTGGCTTTTCCTTGTCCTTGCTGTCATTCTCTTTGGGTGTGTCCACCATGTATACGTCATACGAAGAAGTGGCCGTCCAGCGTCCGGGAAACGGCGGGTTTTGGTCATGCTCCTCATCTGCATTGTCGTCCATACCGTTGATGTCCTCCGAGCCATAATCGAGCATGTCGGTCAAGTCCTCGACAGTGCCTATGTAGTGGGTGGCGGGTGGGAAGCGAAATTCCCCGTCATCCGCCTCCAGTTTAAACCAGACATTGTTCGGTTGTGAGCCCTCCACTAAGGATAGATTTCTTAATGAGTTTAACACATCGCTTAAAGGCGAGTGCCGAAAGATATCTACAGTGCTGAATTCGAAGATCGATAACTGATCAAGCTCAGCGTCCGCGGACGCACACGGTTCGGAACTTATAGCCGGAGCTGAGTCCGGAGTTCCGGAGACACAGATATCACACGAAGTTGGGTCTGTGTGTGGCTCCAACACCGCGGAGTCTGCGACTTCTGTGGCGGGGTTGAGCCTCCCGTCCTCGGATGGCGCGGTCTGCTCTGGATCTAAGGCCGGAGCAGTTATAGGTGCAATTTCCTGAGTATGCTCCGATGACAGATTTAAATCATGTTTATCATAGGGATAGGGATCGGCTGCCGTGGTTTCGAATCCGCCAAAGATCAGGTCTCCGCGGATGTCCGCAACATAGTTCAAGCTCCCAAATCTGACCTGATGGACAGGGGCGTAGATCTCGATCTGCTCTAGATGGACAAGCAGTTGGCCCGCAGTGCGAAGCCGCCGAACACGAAGATCTGTCCGGGGAGGAAGGTTTCCCCTTGTATAGCATTGTTGTTGATGTTTGCAGAAGCCATCGAACCTTTTGAGGACGGCACAGTGGAACTCTGAGATGAAATCACCAATGTCGGTGTCAAAACCGGCGGATCTCGGGTAGGGGGTCCCGAACTATGCGTCTAAGGTCGATGGTAACAAGAGATGGGGGACATAATGTACCCAGGTTCAGGCCCTCTCTATGAAGGTAATACCCTACTTCCTGCTTGATTGATCTTGATGAATATGAGTATCACAAGAGTTGATCTACTACGAGATCGTAATGGCTAAAACCCTAGAAGTCTATCATGTATGACTGTATCCGTTTCCGAACTAAGCCCTCCGGTTTATATAGACACCGGAGGGGACTAGGGTTATACAAAGTCGGTTACAGAGAAAGGAATCTTCATATTTGGTCATCAAGCTTGCCTTCCACGCCAAGGAGAGTCCCATCCGGACGCGGGAGAGAGTCTTCGGTCTTGTATCTTCACAGCCCATTAGTACGGCCCATATCCAACAAGCCGGACGCCCGAGGACCCCTTAGTCCAGGACTCCCTCAGACACCTTTACTCTCTAGGCAGTTAAGCCTAACAAGGAGAGACGAGGCTCTGATACCAATTGAAAGATCATGGATGTCGCCTAGAGGGGGGTGAATAGGCGCTTTAAAAAATTATGGTTTAGGCTTGAACAAATGCGGAATAAACCTAGCGGTTAATTTGTCAAGCACAAAACCTACAACAACTAGGCTCACCTATGTGCACCAACAACTTATGCTAAGCAAGATAAACAACTAAGTGATAGCAAGATATATGACAAGAAACAATATGGCTATCACAAAGTAAAGTGCATAAGTAAAGGGCTCGGGTAAGAGATAACCGAGACACGTGGAGATGATGATGTATCCCGAAGTTCACACCCTTGCGGATGCTAATCTCCGTTTGGAGAGGTGTGGAGGCACAATGCTCCCCAAGAAGCCACTAGGGCCACCGTAATCTCCTCACGCCCTCGCACAATGCAAGATGTCGTGATTCCACTAAGGGACCCTTGAGGGCGGTCACTGAACCCGTACAAATGGCAACCCTTGGGGGCGGTCACCGAACCCGTGCACTTTGGCAACCCTTGGGGGCCGTCACCGAAACCCGTCAAATTGCTCGGGGCGATCTCCACAACCTAATTGGAGACCCCGACGCTTGCCCAGAGCTTTACACCATAATGATTGAGCTTCGAACACCACCAACCGTCTAGGGTGCCCAAGCACCCAAGAGGAACAAGCTCAAGGGTACCAAGCACCCAAGAGTAATAAGCTTCTCAACTTGTAACTTCCACGTATCACCGTGGAGAACTCAAACCTATGCACCAAATACAATGGCAAGGGCACACGGAGTGCCCAAGTCCTTCTCTCCCAAATCCCACCAAAGCAACTAATGCTAGGGAGGAAAATGAGAGGAAGAACAAGAAGGAGAACACCAAGAACTCCAAGATCTAGATCCAAGGGGTTCCCCTCACATAAAGGAGAAAGTGATTGGTGGAAATGTGGATCTAGATATCCTCTCTCTTTTCCCCAAAAACTAGCAAGAATCCATGGAGGGATTGAGAGATAGCAAGCTCGAAGAAGGTCAGCAATGGGGGAAGAACACGAGCTCAAAGGATAAAGTTCAATGGTGAAGAAGACCTCCTTTTATAGGTCCCCACGAATCTGCCTGTTATGTGCAGAAAACTGTAAGACTAGTACAACTGGTGCCCGAACCGGTACAACCGGTCAAAGTAGAGGAAAAACCAACCTGTAGGAAAAAGGCCTAAGCGGCACAATAGCCCGGGGAACCGGTAGTACCGGTTAAACTAAACTAACCGGTACAACCGGTCAACAACCGCCCAAGAACCGCTCCAAAACAGAAACTAGTCTGGTGGTAGAGCGGTACATGGCCGGTACAACCTTCGGACCAATTCTGGAGCGGTACAACGCTCCAAACACCGGTTGTACCGGTCAACCGGTACAACCGCTCTAAGGGGCGGTACAACCTCTCTATGTAAAACAGGTAAGATCAAAACAGCCACAACTTTTGCATACGAGCTCCGAATTCGACAAAATCAAGTTTGTTAGAAAGCTAAAGACAAGAGCAAACACAATCTTGATATAAATATCAAGAAATAGCAATTGAGAAAATACCGAAAATAAAATGGTGAGAACCCTTTCTCAATTAAGACCGGTAAAAACTCCAACACCGAAAACACAAAAGAAGATGCATAAGAAATCGGTTTTCGAAGAACTCGAGCTTGTCATCAAGATGACCATAAGCTCTAAGAACCACAAAGATAACTTACCAAGAACGAAGAAGGATGATGCAAGGATGCAATGGTTTGAGCTCTCTACGAATGATACGATCAAGCTACTCATCGAGAGCCCGCTTGATAGTACGGCAATTGATCCTATAACCCGGTCTCCCAACTACCACCATGAGACCGGTAAAATAGAAAACCTATCAAGGGCAAACCTCTGCCTTGCACATGGTCCACTTGAGCTAGTGATGACGATCTTGACTCCCTCAAGTTGGACCACCTTTCTTGATTGCATTGGCTCGATGAAGACTAGATGATTGCTCACCCATACTCTATGGGTGAGCCACTCTTCGCACATCTTCACAAGCCCATTGACACCACAATGGATGGCAAGCTTCAAGCACTTGATCTCTTTGTGATGCTCCACCTTGAACTTGCACACGACAATCTTGATGACGATCACCACTTGATGTCATCCTCTCCATGGGTTGAGTGATATCTTCCTCTTGACGCAAGCCCATGAACATGTACCTAACCCCACATAGAACTCTCACATAGACCATTGGTTAGTACACAAAGCGCAATGGGCAATGCTTACCATACCATGAGATCACTTGATCCCTCTCGGTACATCTTCTACGCTTTGTGAGTTGATCAACTTGATTCACTCTTGACTTAGTCTTGATCAACCTTGAATCTTTCCGACTCTCTTCATTTGGATGATGTCTTGAACGTAAACATGAATGATCACACAATCTTCTTCTTCAATACATGCTTGCAATAAGCTCAACACTCACATGACCAATCTTAGAATAATTCCTTAATAGCACCTTGGTCAACTCATAAACTCCTTGAAACCAACACATGGACTTCAAGAAATGCCTATGGACAAATCCTTCAAATATAACTCAAGGAAACCATTAGTCCATAGAGATTGTCATTAATTACCAAAACCAAACATGGGGGCACCGCATGTTCTTTCAGCCGATGACATCCTCTACCGAGAATTCACACCTCTGATGTTTCAGAGTAGTAGCAAAGTTTCTCCATGAGTTAGGGAGCTTAGCGATTATACATCCCGCGACAAACATGCCCGGTAAATCATACTTAAAAAGCTCAAGCTCCTTAGCGATGCATATTATCTCATGAGCTTGTTCCAATACAGGACGGTTTTGACCATCTTATAATCGTGGAACTGCTCTATAACATACATCTCGCTCCAAAGCATTGGTGGCCCCAATTTAGATTCGGCGCCTACCACAAGTCCTTGGCAACATGCACATGTAAATATGCATCCACCAACTTATCTCCGATCATGTTGAGAACTACTCCTAAATCTGACAGTGGCTTCCTTGAACGCCTTCTCACCTTTCAGAGTGATCGTCTCAATGTATCTATAATTTTTATTGTTCCATGCTATTATATTACCCGTTCTGGATGTTTATGGGCTTTACCTTACACTTTTTTATCATTTTTGGGACTAACCTACTAACCGGAGGCCCGGCCTGAATTGCTGTTTTTTGCCTATTTCAGTGTTTCGACGAAAAGGACTATCAAACGGAGTCCAAACGGAATGAAACCTTTGGGGCGATATTTTTGGAACAAACGTGATCCCGAGGACTTGGAGTGGAAGTCAAGAAACAAGGGAGGCGGCCACGAGGGTGCCCGGCACGCCCCCTAGGGCTGGGCACGCCCCCCACCCTTGTCAGCCCCTCGAGTGTCCACCGACCTACTTCTTCCTCCTATATATACCCACGTACCCCGAGAACATCAAAAGCGACCACGAAAACCTAATTCCACCGCCGTAACCTTCTGTATCCACGAGATCCCATCTTGGAGCCTTTGTCGGCGCTCTGCCGGAGGGGGAATCAATCACGGAGGCCTCTACATCATCTCCAGGGCCCTTACAATGAGCTGTGAGTAGTTTACCACAGACCTTCGGGTCCATAGTTATTAGCTAGATGGCTTCTTCTCTCTCTTTGAATCTCAATACAAAGTTCTCCTCGGTCTTCTTGGAGATCTATTCGATGTAACTCTTTTTGTGGTGTGTTTGTTGAGATCCGATGAATTGTGGGTTTATGATCAAGTTTATCTATGAGAAATATTTGAATCTCTTATGAATTCTTTTATGTGTGATTAAATTATATTTGCAAGTCTCTTTGAATTATCAGTTTGGTTTGGCCTACTAGATTGATCTTTCTTGCAATGGGAGAAGTGCTTAGCTTTGGGTTCAATCTTGCGGTGTCCTTTCCCAGTGATAGCAAGGGCAGCAAGGCACGTATTGTATTGTTGCCGTCGAGGATAAAAAGATGGGCTTTATATCATATTGCATGATTTTATCCCTTTACATCATGTCATCTTTCTTAATGCATTACTCTGTTCTTTATGAACTTAATACTCTAGATGCATGTTGGATAGCGGTCGATGTGTGGAGTAATAGTAGTAGGTGCAGAATCGTTTTGGTGTACTTGTCACGGACGTGATGCCTATATATATGATCATGCCTAGATAATCTCATAATTATTCGCTTTCTTGTCAATTGCTTGACAGTAATTTGTTCACCCACCGTAATACTTATGCTATCTTGAGAGAAGCCACTAGTGAAACCTATGGCCCCCGGGTCTATCTCTTATCATATAAGCTTTCAATTTACTTTTATTCGCATCTTTACTTTTCCAATCTATATCATAAAAATTCCAAAAATATTATCTTATCATATTATCTCTATCAGATCTCACTTTCGCAAGTGGCCGTGAAGGGATTGACAACCCCTTTATTGCGTTGGTTGCAAGTTCTTGTTTGTTTGTGTAGGTGCGTGGGAATTTTGAGGAGCCTCCTACTGGATTGTTACCTTGGTTCTCAAAAACTGAGGGAAATACTTATGCTACTACTGCTGCATCATCCTTTCCTCTTCAAGGAAAACCAACGCAAGCTCAAGACGTATCAAGGAGCAATCGTTCGTGTGGAAGGGACACCGGCGACCCAGAACACGTTCATAGCCGTGAGCCATAAGGTGGTTTTGGTCTGTCAATGCTTAAAATATGTACTAGTAAACTTATCCGGTTTCAGTGCTGCGGCAAAACCACTAGCCGAAAAATGCCTACACACATTAGGTTTTTGGATTGTTGAGTAAATAGGCAGTTTTTCGATTAAATTAGTCCACGTAAAGATTACTAGCATGGCATTGACAGAAGTAAACACATACCGATATTCAATCATGCAAGCACATACTACGCTAACAGCAGACACATCTACGCATAACGCTAGCATGGCTAAAACTGAAATCATTAGGAGCGGGATAAACGAGTTATACCCTCCAGTAGGCCAGGCAGAAGCCGCGGTGGCGGTGGTTGCAGCAGAAGACATCTACGCATAACGCTAGCATGGCTAAAACTGAAATCATTAGGAGCGGGATAAACGAGTTATACCCTCCAGTGGTTGCAGCTGCAGTGTCCTCGGCGACCTTCTTGTCGACTTTGATCTTCTCAGCGGCGGCACATTCGGCGTCGGTGGACATGGTGATGATGATGGCGACGCGGACGTAGAGGAGTGTGGAAGAACCACTTCTCTTCTTAAGCTCCAATAGCATGTGGAAGAGAATCCCTTATAAGAAGGTTCAACTCCTTCTCCACTAACGGGGTGGGACTAAACTTCTCACCATCCCTTGTCATGATACCTACATGGGCCTTTAGAGATTTTTCTAAAAATTTTAGATGGCCTAAAGCCCACCCCATATTTCAACATTTGACTTCACCGACGTATTGCCATCGGGGGACCTCCTATACAACGCCTTTAGTGCTCGCTATTGCAATTGGCGCTCACGCACCGAACAGCTGGGCTGGCCCAACAATAAAAGCAACCACGCCGCGAAAAAAAGAAACTAATTCTCTGGGAGTAGTAGAATTCGAACTCGGGACACAGGCGTGGACAGCAGAAACTCATAATCACTAGGCTGCAATCATATGTTTGGCTAAAACTAGGAACTAGTTCTATTTTACCTTTCCTTCAGTTAACATATATTATATATACCCAGTATACATTATTTTTAAAAGAAAGTATAAATTTGAAAAGGAGGTTCAGAGAATTACTGTTTAAAAGTTCGTGAATTCGAAAATGTACATGAAGCTTTCAAAAAAGTTCACAAATTTGAAAAAAAAAGTTCAGCGGATATAAAAAAAGCTCACCAAATTTGAAAGAGTTCATCGGATTTAAAAAAGTTCATCACATATGAAAAAAGTTCATCGAATTTGAAAAAAAGTTCATTAGACTTGAAAAAAGTTCATCGAATTTGCAAAAAGAGTTCATCCGATTTGAAAAAATGTTCATTGAATATGAAAAAAGTTCAAAAAATTAAAGTAAAATGGAAATGAATAAATATAGAAAAAAACAAAACCGTTCTAGCAAAAAATGGAAAGAGGAAAAAAAGTAAAAGCTATTAATAAAAACGTGAAGGGCGGGTGGCTGTTTGGTTACAGTAGCGAATGATGAACCAGGTGATTCCCTGTTCGAATCACAACACGTACATGTGTTCTTTTTTGCGTCTTTAAATACCCAAAAAATGGAACGCGGGCCGGCCCAGCGCGGATAGGGGGGTGTGCGCCCTGTACCGCTAACCCTGTAACGGGCGCTGAGGGCGCCCTATAGGATTTCCCTGCCATTGGGGTGCACATTTTGTCCTTCCAATCTAAACCAATGCGCACATCCACCGACCATTTCGGGGCTGGAGAGAGAACATATGGCTGGAAATGAAATTTTACCTTTCTGGTCTATGAAAGGTTGACTATATCTAACACCGTCCGCACGCGAGTCATGCACTTGCCAGTTGAAGCCTTATATATCGGCACGTACATGCGTTCTTTTTTGCGTCTTTAAATACCAAAAAAATGGAACGTGGGCTGGCCCAGCGCGGACAAGGGGGTGTGCGCCTTGTACCGCTAACCCTGTAACGTGGGCCGGCCCAGCGCGGACAGGGGGGTGTGCGCCCTGTACCGCTAACCCTGTAACGGGCGCCCCTATAGGATTTGCCTGCCATCGGGGTGCACTCTTTGTCCTTCCAATCTAAACCAACGCGCACATCCACCGACCATTTCGGGGCTGGAGAGAGAACACATGGCTGGAAATGAAATTTTATCTTTCTGGTCTATGAGAGGTTGACTATATCCAACACCGTCCGCACGCGAGTCATGCACTTGCTAGTTGAAGCCTTATATATCGGCACGTACATGCGTTCTTTTTTGCGTCTTTAAATACCGAAAGAATGGAACGTGGGCCGACCCAGTGCGGACAGGGGGGTGTGCGCCCTGTACCGCTAACCTGTAACGGGCGCTGAGGGCGCCCTATAGAATTTGCCTGCCATTGGGGTGCACTCTTTGTCCTTCGAATCTAAACCAACGCGCACATCTACCGACCATTTCGGGGCTGGAGAGAGAACACATGGCTGGAAATGAAAATTTACGTTTCTGGTCTATGAGAGGTTGACTATATCCAACACCGTCCGCACGCCAGTCATGCACTTGCCAGTTGAAGCCTTATATATCGGCACGTACATGCATTCTTTTTTGCGTCTTTAAATACCGAAAAAATGGAACGTGGGCGGCCCAACAGCAGACGGTGTGTGCGCCTGCATCGCTAACCTCAGAACGGGTGCTGAGGGCACCCTATAGGATTTGCCTGCCATCGGGGTGCACTCTTTGTCCTTCGAATCTAAACCAACGCACACATCCACCGACCATTTCGGGGTTGGAGAGAGAACACATGGCTGGAAATGAGAATTTACCTTTCTGGTCTATGAGAGGTTGACTATATCCAACACCGTCCGCACGCCAGTCTTGCACTTGCCAGTTGAAGCCTTATATATCGGTGTCAGTGTTCCTCATCAAGACGGGTATTTACAAGTGATGACGATATACATCACCAATTCTACCAATGATCACTTCCCGTCTCCCACCTGAGAACACTAAAAATGTGGCAATTGTTTTATTTGCACATCCACATAACATTTTGTGCAATGGAACAATATATTTGACCTACTCAACCTTCTTTTTTTTGCCATAAAACTTTCGATCTACAGCTCTACCTAGTTTATGTGCCATTTAACCTCTTGAACTAACAAAACCGTATATAAGATGACCCACAAAACTATATTTGCGCTACCATGGCTATTGATGGTGATTCTACCCCACCTATGGAACATAGTTGATGTGACAACACTCGCAAAAAAAAGAGTGGATGTGATAACTATTTAATAGATGTATCAAACAATTAATTGTTTTTCTTGCTATTTGCCTCTCACTCATATGAAAGTTTTCAAAAAAAAAGTTTGGTCTATCACATGAGCAATTAGGTGTCATTTATGTGTTTAAAACCACTTTGAATGTGCGCCGTGTGAGCAAAACCGCCCTCCAAAACGGATTCAGGAGATATTTTCTCAGCCACCGTTACTTTCTTATTTTTATTTAGGGGGTTAAGCGGAGTACAATGATATTTGTCCCTACAAATTCCAAGAAAAGTAATAATATTATTCTTGAGAACAGTTTATGTTCTAACAACCTTGATTCCAAAGCTGAACTCAGTTAAATTCAATTCAATTTGAAGTTACAAAATGGAAATTAGTTTCTTCGTTGATACTCCTTCGTTCCCGAATTACTTGTCGCTATCCATTTTTGCGACAAGTAATTCAGGACGGAGGGAATATTATAGTTTTTTTTTTTTGCGGGGAGGGAATATTATAGTTAAACGAATGAGATAGACTTTTTGTTGGACTAAAAATGAATTCCCATAGTAATTTTGAATATTTTCTGATATTGCCCTTGTTAGCAGCCACATTTGTCTTTCATGTGGGATCAAAATTTCGTGTCGGGCTTTTTTCACATTGGGTAAACTGAGGAATGAAAAGAATTTTACTCAAACTTTACAAAAAAAATGTTACTCACAAAAATGAAAAGTATGGAAGGATCGTGGGCTTCAATGTTTGTGTAGCCATGGGCCATGGGCTCTCGAACAGTGAAGACATAGTAAAATAGTCACGGCCTCTCACTCCACTTCACATCCCACCACGGACCAGTGCCTCCTGCTAGCCCGAGTCCACTGCCATTCCCCACGCGAGCAAGCTAGGGCGAGATGAGTAGCCGCCGACGCCGCCACGCCCGCTCGCCGGCGGCAGCCGCGCCGCTGGACGACGACGACCTCCTCTGCGAGATCCTGCTCCGCCTTCCCCCGGAGCCCTCCTCCCTCCCGCGCGCGTCCCTCGTCTGCAAGCGCTGGCGCTGCCTCGTCTCCGACGCCGGCTTCTTCCGCCGATTCCTCCTCCGCCACCGTCGCAACCCTCCCCTCCTCGGCTTCTTCGACAGATTTGATCGCCTCTCCTTCCTGCCCACTCTGGAGGCCCCCAATCGTGTTCCCCGCGAGCGCTTCTCCTTCCAGTGCCCCGACTTCGGCAGCTGCTCCAGCTCCCTTGGATGCCGCGATGGCCTCATGCTTCTCTTCCTCCGTGAGCGTCTCCAGGTCCTGGTGTGGGACCCCGTCACCGGCGACCAGCACCGCATTGCCATTCCTGCAGCGTTCGATGAGGAGAAAACCCTGATCGGCCTGTTCAATGGAGCGGTTCTTCGTGCTGCCGAAGACGCCCGACACTTCCAGGTGGTCTTGGTAGTCGCAGATGGCGACGACGAACAACATATACAGGTGCTCGCCTGTGTTTACTCGTCAAAGACCGGCTTATGGGGAAATCTTGTCTCAACACCGATTCCATACCAGGCTTGTGATAGTCCATACCGTATCCCCACCATGGTTAATACAGATGACGCTGTGCTAGCTGGAGATTCCCTTTACTGGAAGCTTACTGGGAATATGGTTGGAATTCTCGAGTTTGATTTGGAAAAGCAGAGTCTAGCTGTGATAAGGATGCCAGTGGATATGTATGGCCAGGGCAAGTGCTTCAAGGTTATGCGGGCCGAGGGTGGTGGGCTGGGTCTCCTCGTTGTGTCGAACTCTGACTACACCGCCCAGTTATGGAGGAGAAAGACTGATCGTGAAGGTGTTGCTTTATGGGCGCTTGGAAGAACTATTGAACTGGACAAGCTACTTTCTCTGAAATCGGAGGAGAAAGGACACTTTGCGATACTAGGGTTTGCTGAGCAGAATAATGTGATGTTTCTATGGACATTCATCGGCGTCTTGATGATCCAGCTTGAATCATTGGAGTTCAAGAATCTCCATAAAATCATGATCCTTTCTTACTATCATCCATTTGAAAGTGTCTACAGTGCAGGTAATAGCATGCCTTACATTGCAGATACAACAAAACCAAGTTTTTTTTTATATTTGACTGATGCAATTATATTCACATCATTTCTTGTTAAGCCAACAATTTTAGTTAGTTTCATACCAGTGATTTCTTTTGCTGCTTGATGATCTCTTTAATGTATAGCGATGATGTTCTGTGGTGTGCTGTTCTAAATACAAGAATTGCAAATTCTTTGTAGAATAATTGAAATAAATTCTATCATTGTCTGCTCATTAATATATGCAGGAATTAACCAATGGTAGTGTTAGTGCTACCTGCATTGCCATTTTTACCCAATATTAGATACACAAAAGTTAGTAGTTGACTACATGAAAAACTGGCTTGGATGCTTTGGATGCTTAAGCCTTGTTATATTTCCTTCATTCTGTATTGTTGTCCCTGCTGATATTGCTATCAATCTTAAATCCATAATAAACACTTGGTTTGAATAGTAAGAATAAATTTCCATTTATCACTTATAGGACTGTTCTCCCTGTGGCAAATTCCATATGTAGAAGGAAAAAATACTATTGTATCAAGCTGAGCTATTTTTCCCAAATACAGCTATGGATTTATCTGAAAACCCAGTCGATTCCTCCTCATTTATGTTTGTCTTTTATGGGAAATCTTTGTGTCGTTTGCTTCGGGTTGGAGCCTAATCTCTTTTGTCTCTGGTTTATTGATTGCTGATATTGGTTACAACATGGGGCTCTCATTATACGAGTTAGAAAATAGCAAAACTTGATAGCTTAACCACTAACCATGCCCGGCGGCCATATACTTCTTTTTAGCTGGGCGGCCATCTACTTTGCCCCACATGACACATTGTTTGACTTCTTATGCTTGTAGGAACATGTGTTTCTGGTGGACACAACAGGGCTGAGCTTTTGGTCAATACGTAAGATGATTGTCCGTTGGATATGCTGTTTGATCTACTAATTGAGCAGGTGATTTTATCTTTGCACTCCTATTCTGCCCATATCTAGTGGATGTGCTCTTTTGTTTGTCCCTCCATTCCTTCCAGCTTCTTTGCTTTTCGTTATACCTTGTCCTTAGTACTCCCCAAGTTATTCTGGTACTGTGGGCTCTTCTTCCTCTAGCCCCTTCAACGGCCGATGACTTTGGACCCTTCCCCGTTCCTTATTCGTGCATACGCTTGTGCCCCTCAGATATGGGAAGCTGTCATGCTAAGTACTACTCCCTCTGTTCGGAAATAATCGACGTGGTTTTAGTTTAAATTTGAACTAAAACCACGTCAGTTATATTTTAACGGAGGTAATAGAATGCTGTCATGCTAAGTACAAAGTACTAGAAAATGAACCACTAGCCCATTACTATGCTTTCGGGATATATTTCTCCTTTTGTTTTACTCTCATGGCATTGCCTTAACTTTTTTTCCTGTGGTTATTGTCTATCACGTCCTAGTGTGATTTGCATGTTGTCCCGTGTATACAAGTAATTGATCACTAAAAACACATGAGCATATGGTTTCATAGTTCCTTTATTTATATGGATGTACAGGCGTGTCGTTTTGGATTCCTGCTTATTTTCGATTATTGTGATACCTAGTGAACAAATGATTGTGACAATATTTTGGAGGCTGTGACTTCATTAAATCAAATACTGCTGTTTTCATTTTGCTTGCAGTTATTGTAGTTTCATGGACGATTATTCTGGTGTTGGGATGATTATTCTACTGTTGTGTTTTTTTGCTGAACATTTTATTTGCATGGCACTTGTTGTCTGCCAATTTGGCCATTAGCCACTATATGTAGTTATGCTTTGTGTGCAGTCTAATTTCTTCACTTTTGGCCACCTGGATGTTTAATACTTAATATAAAACACAAGATCAAAATTCCATGACTAGATTCATCATAAAAACTGCTTTAGTTACTAATAACTTTGTTAGTTTTTACTAGCTGTGGTGGTCTCTCCGTCTCAAAATATAAGACGTTTTTGTAGGATAAACTAGCCTAAAAAAAGTCTTATATTTTGAGGATGATACATGATCCCTTGCTTCTGGCTTGTAGTGCATAAGTTTGACGAAATTCTATTTGTTAGTGACTAGTTAAGATCATGCATTTCTAAAAAGTATGCGTATGAGCTAGAAACCAGATCTTTTTGTGCTTTCCTACACCACTACGCTCCAATTTACCTTATTGTTGTTCTTTGACTCTGTCCAATGTTGAATTGTCTAATAATGCTGAGATGATCTACCTTCGAAACTTTTGGCTGAATTTCCACAATAGTGATGAAGCTCATGTTTACTGTTTTGGGTCATACAAAAGTCAGGAGAATAACTCCAACGGCTTTTGCCGAATAAATAGTGCTACACAATTGCTTGACTGACGGTGATATCGCTTGCTTCACAGGTATCTAGAGCTACATTCTGGTGACTGAAATGAAGAAATGGGTTGTTGGCTGTAGGCAGGCTCTTGTATTTTGTAAGTTGGACCTTGAGATTGACTCTCTATGTAGCATGCACCGGTCTGTACTCTGCTGTGAAGTGCACCTGTAGGAATTAATTGCTTAATTTGACAACCTGCGTCGATTATCTAGTTTCTGTATGCATCAGTGAGCTGGCATGATGGTTGATGGCACATTTAGTTGCTTTGGTTGATTACCCTGTGTTTCATTTAACCTGCTCTATCTATGCTTCTCAAGCAAGCATCTTGTGACGGGCACGCCTGTAAATTTATCTTGCTTGCATTTTGGTGTGTGCGCATGTGTCTGTTATTTGATTTATTTTGCGTGTTGTTATTTGATTTATTTTGCGTGTTGTATCAGGCGTCTGACATTTTTGCCAGATTTTGTTGAATTTGTATCTGATTCCGAGCTAAGTATTTAGAGTCTTGGTAGTTGTGATTAGTCTGACTAGGGCATCTCCACTGTGACCTGTAAATTTGCTCCAGCATCCATGGACACGGATGTGGGAGCCGGTCATCTAACGTTGTTCGCATACATTTCAACCATTGTTTGAACTAAGTGGATGAAATTCATGCAAAATGGTGGATTTCATTCAGGTCCGGATAGAAAATATCACAAATCAATCATACATATTATGCAAATAAGTCTAATACAATAAAAGTTCAAATTCAACGAGATTAATCAGATGTTCAACAAGTTTTTATGAATGAATCCTGACATCCCACACATACTGCTCCTTCAGCTTTATCCAATGGTACATGTGCATAAATGGCCGCCCCTCTGCCCTGTGATTGTACCTGGCCATGGGCAGCCCGGCCTGACTCGACCTTGCCCATGGGCTGGGCCTGGGCCTAGATTTCGAGCCTGATGGTCAGGCCGGGCTAGGCCTGGGCCCGTCGTATTTGCAGTTTAACAAAGAGGCTTGGCTCGAGGCCCGAGGTTTGACGGGCCTTTTGCGTGTTGGGCCGGGCTTGGGCCTGACTTTTAGGCCTGATAGTCAGGCTGGGCCGGGCTCAGGCCTAGGTTTTTCATGTCGGGCTTTGGTAGGCCCGGCCCGGTCCGAGGGATGGCCAGGTATAGCTGTGATACATCACGGCAGCGCATGCGGGTTATACAATGTGTAGAGCAACATTGAGTGAATGAATGATTCAATCGGTAAGTTGAACAAGAAGAATCAAAACTTACGATATCATTGGCTGCAGCGCGTAATGGTCACCTTGGCTCCAGCATATTAACTGCACCAGAAAACTGTTGGGGAACGTAGTAATTTCAAAAAAAATCCTACGCACACGCAAGATCATGGTGATGCATAGCAACGAGAGGGAAGAGTGTTGTCCACGTACCCTCGTAGACCGTAAGCGGAAGCGTTATGACAACGCGGTTGATGTAGTCGTACGTCTTCATGATCCGACCGATCCAAGTACCGAACGTATGGCACCTCCGAGTTCAGCACACGTTCAGCTCGATGACGATCCCCGGACTCCGATCCAGCAGGGTGTCGAGGATGAGTTCCGTCAGCACGACGGCGTGGTGACGATGATGATGCTCTACCGACGCAGGGCTTCTCCTAAGCACCGCAACGATACGACCGAGGTGGAATATGGTGGAGGGGGGCACCGCACACGGCTAAGGAACGATCACGAAGATCAACTTGTGTGTTCTAGGGTGCCCTCCTGCCCCCGTATATAAAGGAGGGAGGGGGGAGGTGCGGCCGGCCCCCTAGGGGTGCGCCTGGAGGAGTCCTACTCCCACCGGGAGTAGGACTCCCCCCTCTTGCCTTGGTGGAGAAGGAAAGGGGAGGGGAAAGAGGAAAGGGGGGCGCCGCCCCCCCCTTCCTTGTCCTATTCGGACTAGGGGGGAGGGGGCGCGCGGCCTACCCTGGCCGGCCCTTCTCTTCTCCCTCATGGCCCACTAAGGTCCATTAACCCCCAGGAGGGTTCCGGTAACCCCCCGGTGTTCCGGTAAAATCCCGATTTCACCCGGAACCATTCCGATATCCAAATATAGGCTTCTAATATATCAATCTTTATGTCTCGACCATTCTGAGACTCCTCGTCATGTCCGTGATCACATCAGGGACTCCCAACAATCCTTGGCGTCTGGCCCAGACGCCATGGGCCTCGGCGTCTGGCCCAGGGCCAGACGCCATGGTCTCCGGCGTTTGGCCCCCGGCCTCCGCAAAACTCCTTTTGCACCGACCTAAAGCCTCATGGGCTTGACCCCTTGGCCTAACCATATCATCCAATATATGAATCTTTACGTCTTGACCATTTCGAGACTCCTCGTTATGTCCCCGATCTCATCCGGGACTCCAAACTCCTTCGGTACATCAAAACATGTAAACTCATAATATAACTGTCATCGAAACCTTAAGCATGCGGACCCTACGGGTTCGAGAACAATGTAGACATGACCAAAACACGTTTCCGGTCAATAACCAATAGCGGAACCTGGATGCTCATATTGGCTCCCACATATTCACCGAAGATCTTTATCGGTCAGACCGCATAACAACATACGTTGTTCCCATTGTCATCGGTATGTTACTTGCCCGAGATTCGATCGTCGGTATCTCAATACCTAGTTCAATCTTGTTACCGACAAGTCTCTTTACACGTTCCATAATACATCATCTCACAACTAACTCATTAGTTGTAATGCTTGCAAGGCTTAAGTGATGTGTATTACCGAGAGGGCCCAGAGATACCTCTCCGACAATCGGAGTGACAAATCCTAATCTCGAAATACGCCAACCCAACAAGTACCTTCGAAGACACCTGTAGAGCACCTTTATAATCACTCAGTTACGTTGTGACGTTTGGTAGCACACAAAGTGTTCCTCTGGTAAACGGGAGTTGCATAATCTCATAGTCATAGGAGCATGTATAAGTCATGAAGAAAGCAATAGCAGAATACTTAAACGATCAAGTGCTAAGCTAACGGAATGGGTCAAGTCAATCACATCATTCTCCTAATGATGTGATCCCGTTAATCAAATGACAACTCATGTCTATGGTTAGGAAACATAACCATCTTCGATTAACGAGCTAGTCAAGTAGAGGCATACTAGTGACACTCTGTTTGTCTATGTATTCACACATGTATTATATTTCCGATTAATACAATTCTAGCATGAATAATAAACATTTATCATGATATGAGGAAATAAATAATAACTTTATTATTGCCTCTAGGGCATATTTCCTTCAGTCTCCCACTTGCACTAGAGTCAATAATCTAGTTCACATCGCCATGTGATTTAACACCAATATTCATATCTGTATATGATTAACACCCATAGTTCACATCGTCATGTGACCAACACCTAAAGGGTTTACTAGAGTCAATAATCTAGTTCACATCGCTATGTGATTAACACCCAAAGAGTACTAAGGTGTGATCATGTTTTGCTCGTGAGAGAAGCTTAGTCAACGGGTCTGTCATATTCAGAGCCGTATGTATTTTGCAAATATTCTATGTCTTCAATGCTCTGCATGGAGCTACTCTAGCTAATTGCTCCCACTTTCAATATGTATCCATATTGAGACTTAGAGTCATCTGGATCGGTGTAAAAGCTTGCACCGATGTAACTCTTTACGACGGGCTCTTTTATCACCTCCATAATCGAGGAATATTTCCTTAGTCCTCACTAAGGATATTCTTGACCAATGTCCAGTGATCTACTCCTAGATCACTATTTTACTCCCTTGCCAAATTCAAAGCAAGGTATATAATAGGTCTGGTACATAGCATAGCATACTTTATAGAACCTATGACTGGGGCATAGGGAATGTCTTTCATTCTCTTTTCTATTTTCTGCTGTGGTCGGGATTTGAGTCTTACTCAATTTCATACCTTTGCAACATAGGCAAGAACTCTTTCTTTGACTGTTCCATTTTGAACTACTTCAAAATCTTGTCAAGGTATGTACTCATTGAAAATCTTATCAAGCGTCTTGATCTATCTCAATAGATCTTGATGCTCAATATGTAAATAGCTTTGCCGAGGTCTTTTTTTAAAAAAAAACTCCTTTCAAACACTCCTTTATGCTTTGCAGAATAATTCTACATTATTTCCGATCAACAATATGTCATTCACATATACTTATCAGAAATGTTGTAGTGCTCCCACTCACTTTCTTGTAAATACAGGCTTCACCGCAAGTCCGCATAAAACTGTATGCTTTGATCAACTTATCAAAGCGTATATTCCAACTCCGAGATGCTTGCACCAGTCCATAGATGGATTGCTGGAGCTTGCATATTTTGTTAGCACCTTTAGGATTGACAAAACCTTCTGGTTGCATCATATACAACTCTTCTTTTAAGAAAACCATTAAGGAATCCTGTTTTGACATCCATTTGCCAGATTTCATAAAATGTGGCAATTGCTAACTTGATTCGGATAGACTTTAAGCCTCGCTACAGTTGAGAAAATCTCATTGTAGTCAACACCTTGAACTTGTCAAAAACTTTTTTGCGACAAGTCGAGCTTTGTAGATAGTAACACTACTATCAACGTCCGTCTTCCTCTTGAAGATCCATTTAATTTTCTATGGTTTGCCGATCATCGGGCAAGTCCACCAAAGTCCACACTTTGTTCTCATACATGGATCCTATCTCAGATTTCATGGCCTCCAGCCATTTTGCGGAATCTGGGCTCATCATTGCTTCCTCATAGTTCGTAGGTTTATCATGGTCTAGTAACATGACTTTCAGAACAGGATTACCGTACCACTCAGTGCGGACCGTACTGGAAGACCTACGAGGTTCTGTAGTAACTTGATCTGAAGTTTCATGATCATCATCATTAGCTTCCTCACTAATTGGTGTAGGAATCACTGGAACTGATTTCAGTGATGAACTATTTTCCAATTCGGGAGAAGGTACAATTACCTCATCAAGTTCTACTTTCCTCCCACTCACTTCTTTCGAGAGAAACTCCTCTAGAAGGGATCCATTTTTAGCAATGAATATCTTACCTTCGGATCTGTGATAGAAGGTGTACCCAACAATTTCCTTTGGGTATTCTATGAAGACGCACTTCTCTGGTTTGGGTTTGAGCTTATCAGGATGAAACTTTTTCACATAAGCATCACAGCCCCAAACTTTAAGAAACGACAACTTGGGTTTCTTGCTAAACCACAGTTCATATGGTGTCGTCTCAACGGATTTAGATGGTGCCCTTTTAACGTGAATGCAGCTGTCTCTAATGCATAACCCCAAAACAATAGTGGTAAATCAGTAGGAGACATCATAGATCGCACCATATCCAATAAAATGCGGTTACGACGTTCGGACACACCATAACATTGTGGTGTTCCAGGTGGCGTGAGCTGTGAAACTATTCCACGTTGTTTTAATTGAAGACAAAACTCGTAACTCAAATATTTGTTTCCGCGATCAGATCACAGAAACTTTATTTTCTTGTTACGATGATTTTTCCACTTCATTCTAAAATTCTTTGAACCTTTCAACTATTTTAGACTTATGTTTCATCAAGTAGATATACCCATATCTGCTCAAATCATCTTGTGAAGGTCAGAAAATAATGATACCCGCCATGAGCCTTAATACTTATTGGTCTGCATACATCAGTATGTATTATTTCCAATAAGTCAGTAGCTCGTTCCATTGTTCCGGAGAATGGAGTTTTTGTCATCTTGCCCATGAGGCATGGTTCGCAAGCATCAAGTGATTCATAATCAAGTGATTCCAAAATACCATCAGCATGGAGTTTCTTCATGCGCTTTACACCAATATGACCTAAACGGCAGTGCCACTAATAGGTTGCACTATCATTATTAACTTTGCATCTTTTGGCATCAATATTATGAATATGTGTATCACTACGATCGAGATCCGACAAACTATTTTCATTGGGTGTATGACCATTGAAGGTTTTATTCATGTAAATAGAACAACAATTATTCTTTGACTTTAAATGAATAACTGTATTGCAATAAACATGATCAAATCATATTCATGCCCAACGCAAATGCCGAATAACATTTATTTAGGTTTAACACTAATCCCAAAAGTATAGGGAGTGTGTGATGATGATCATATCAATCTTGGAACTACTTCCAACACTCATCGTCACTTCCCCTTCAACTAGTCTCTGTTTATTCTGTAACTCCTGTTTCGAGTTACTAATCTTAGCAACCGAACAAGTATCAAATACTCAGGGGTTACTATAAACACTAGTAAGGCACATATCAATAACCTGTATATCAAATATACCCTTGTTCACTTTGCCATCCTTCTTATGCACCAAATATTCAGGGCAGTTCCACTTCCAATGAGCATTTCCTTTGCAGTGTAAGCACTCAGTTTCAGGCTTTGGTCCAGCTTTGGTCTTCTTCACGGGAGTGACAACTTGTTTGCCATTCTACTTGAAGTTCCCTTTCTTTCCCTTTGCCCTTTTCTTGAAACTAGGAGTCTTGTCAATCATCAACACTTGATGCTCTTTCTTGTTTTCTACCTTTGTCGATTTGAACATCATGAAGAGCCCGAGAATCGTTTTCGTCATCCCTTGCATACTATAGTTCATCACGAAGTTCCGGTAACTTGGCGATGGTGACTAGAGAACTCTGTCAATCACTATATTATCTGGAACATTAACTCCCACTTGATTCAAGCGATTGTAGTACCCAGACAATCTGAGCACAGCTCACTAGTTGAGCGATTCTCCTCCATCTTTTAGCCATAGAACTTGTTGGATACTTCATATCTCTCAACTCGGGTATTTGCTTGAAATATTAACTTCAATACCTGGAACATCTTATATGGTCCATGACGTTCAAAACGTCTTTGAAGTCCCGATTCTAAGTCGTTAAGCATGGTGCACTAAACTATCAAGTAGTTATCATATTGAGCTAGCCAGACGTTCATAACGTCTGCATCTGCTCCTGCAATAGGTCTGTCACCTAGCGGTGCATTAAGGACATAATTCTTCTGTGCAGCAATGAGGATAAACCTCAGATCATGGACCCAATCCGCATCATTGCTACTAACATTTTTCAACACAATTTTCTGTAGGAACATATCAAAATAAACATATGAAAGCAACAATGCGAGCTATTGATCTATAATTTGCAAAATACTACCAGGACTAAGTTCATGATAAATTAAAGTTCAATTAATCATATTACTTAAGAACTCCCACTTAGACAGACATCTCTCTAGTCATCTAAGTGATCACGTGATCCAAATCAACTAAACCATGTCCGATCATCACGTGAGATGGAGTAGTTTCAATGGTGAACATCACTATGTTGATCATATCTACTATATGATTCACGTTTGACCTTTCGGTCTCCGTGTTCTGAGGCCATATCTGTTATATGCTAGGCTCATCAAGTTTAACCTGAGTATTCTGCGTGTGCAACTGTTTTGCACCCGTTGTATTTGAACGTAGAGCCTATCACACCCGATCATCACGTGGTGTCTCAGCACGAAGAACTTTCGCAACGGTGCATACTCAAGGAGAATACTTCTTGATAATTTTAGTGAGAGATCATCTTAAAATGCTACCGTCAATCAAAGCAAGATAAGATGCATAAAGGATAAACATCACATGCAATCAATATAAGTGATATGATATGGCCATCATCATCTTGTGCTTGTGGTCTCCATCTCCGAAGCACCGTCGTGATCACCATTGTCACCGGCGCGACACCTTGATCTCCATCGTAGCATCGTTGTCGTTACGCCATCTATTGCTTCTACGACTATTGCTACCGCTTAGTGATAAAGTAAAGCAATTACAGGGCGTTTGCATTTCATACAATAAAGCAACAACCATATGGCTCCTGCCAGTTGCCGATAACTTCGGTTACAAAACATGATCATCTCATATAATGAAATATAGCATCACGTCTTGACCATATCACATCACAACATGCCCTACAAAAACAAGTTAGACGTCCTCTACTTTGTTGTTGCAAATTTTACGTGGCTGCTACGGGCTGAGCAAGAACCGTTCTTACCTACACATCAAAACCACAACGATAGTTCGTCAAGTTAGTGCTGTTTTAACCTTCGCAAGGACCGGGCGTAGCCACACTCGGTTCAACTAAAGTTGGAGAAACAGACACCCGCTAGTCACCTATGTGCAAAGCACGGCGGTAAAACCAGTCTAGCGTAAGCGTACGCGTAATGTCGGTCCGGGCGCTTCATCCAACAATACCACTGAACCAAAGTATGACATGCTGGTAAGCAGTATGACTTGTATCGCCCACAACTCACTTGTGTTCTACTCGTGCATATAACATCAACGCATAAAACCTACGCTCAAATGCCACTGTTGGGGAACGTAGTAATTTCAAAAAATTTCCTACGCACACGCAAGATCATGGTGACGTATAGCAACGAGAGGGGAGAGTGTTGTCTACATACCCTTGTAGACCGTAAGTGGAAGCGTTAGCACAACGCGGTTGATGTAGTCGTACGTCTTCACGGCCCGACCGATCAAGCACCGAAACTACGGCACCTCCGAGTTCTAGCACACGTTCAGCTTGATGACGTCCCTCGAACTCCGATCCAGCCGAGTGTCGAGGGAGAGTTCCGTCAGCACGACTACGATATTATTGAGGTGGACTATGGTGGAGGGGGGCACCGCACACGGCTAAGAGATCCAAGGGATCAATTGTTGTGTCTTTGGTGCTAGCCCTGCCCCTCTATTTATATGTTGAGCCCCGGGGTCGAAACTTGGAGCAAAAGCCTCCTCAAAGTCGGTTTTGCCCGAAAGGCAAGAGTCCCACTCGGACTCCAGGACCAAACGCCACAATCCTTGGCGTCTGGCCCAGACGCCATGGGCCTCAGCGTCTGGCCCAGGGCCAGACGCCAAGGTCTCCGGCATTTGGCCCCCTGGCCTCCGCAAAACTCCTTTTGCACCGACCTAAAGCCTCATGGGCTTGACCCCTTGGCCTAACCATATCATCCAATATATGAATCTTTAAGTGTCGACCATTTCGAGACTCCTCGTCATGTCCCCGATCTCATCCGGGACTCCGAACTCCTTCGGTACATTAAAACATGTAAACTCATAATATAACTGTCATCGAAACCTTAAGCGTGCGGACCCTACGGGTTCGAGAACAATGTAGACATGACCAAAACACGTTTCTGGTCAATAACCAATAGCGGAACCTGGATGCTCATATTGGCTCCCACATATTCTACGAAGATCTTTATCGGTCAGACCGCATAACGACATACGTTGTTCCCTTTGTCATCGGTATGTTACTTGCCCGAGATTCGATCGTCCGTATCCCAATACCTAGTTCAATCTCGTTACCGGCAAGTCTCTTTACTCGTTCCGTAATACATCATCTCACAACTAACTCATTAGTTGTAATGCTTGCAAGTCTTAAGTGATGTGTATTACCGAGAGGGCCCAGAGATACCTCTCCGACAATCGGAGTTACAAATCCAAATCTGAAAATACGCCAACCCAACAAGTACCTTCGGAGACACCTGTAGAGCACCTTTATAATCACCGAGTTACGTTGTCACGTTTGGTAGCACACAAAGTGTTTGAGGGAGTCCTGGACTAGGGGGTGTCCGGACAGCCGGACTATCATCGTCAGCCGGACTCCAAGACTATGAACATACAAGATTGAAGACTTCGTCCCGTGTCTGGATGGGACTTTCCTTGGCGTGGAGGCAAGCTTGGCAATACGGATATGTAGATCTCCTACCATTGTAACCGACTCTGTGTAACCCTAGCCCTCCCCGGTGTCTATATAAACCGGAGGGTTTTAGTCCGTAGAACAACAACCATTACAACAATCATACCATAGGCTAGCTTCTAGGGTTTAGCCTCCTTGATCTCGTGGTAGATCCACTCTTGTACTACCCATATCATCAATATCAATCAAGCAGGAGTAGGGTTTTACCTCCATCGAGAGGGCCCGAACCTGGGTAAAAACATCGTGTCCCTTGTCTCCTGTTACCATCCGCCTAGACGCACAGTTCGGGACCCCCTACCCGAGATCCGCCGGTTTTGACACCAACATTGGTGCTTTCATTGAGAGTTCCTCTGTGTCGTCACTGATAGGCTTGATGGCTTCTTTAATCAACAACAACGCCGTCCAGGGTTAGACTTTTCTCCCCGGACAGATCTTCGTGTTCGGCGGCTTCACACTGCGGGCCAATTCACTTGGCCATCTGGAGCAGATCGAAAGCTACGCCCCTGGCCATCAGGTCAGGTTTGGAAGCCTAAACTTCACGGCTGACATCCGCGGGAACTTGATCTTCGATAGAGTCAAGCCCGCCGATCGGCGTGCCGCCGACCGTCACGATGGGCATGATCTAGCTCGCCGCCGGACAAGACTCGAGGCCGCACACGAATCCGCTCCGACCCATAGTTCGGAGCCGATCGCGCAGACCGAGGACGGGTGGCTGGACACCGCCTCGGGGGCTGCAACTTCTACGGCGATAGAGCCGAACACTGATCTTGTCCCTTATAAAGCTCGTGACTCCGAGGCGCCGGACTCCTTGCCGGACTCCGAACCTCCTGCGCCCCTGCCAATCGAATCTGATTGGGCGCCGATTATGGAGTTCACCGCCGCGGACATCTTTCAGCACTCACCCTTTGACGACATCCTGAATTCGCTAAAGCATCTCACGTTATTAGGAGAACCCTGGCCGGACTATGGTCAGGGCGGTTGGGATGCGGTCGACGAAGAAATTCAAAGCCCACCCACCACCCACTTCGTAGCCACTGTCGACGATCTAACCGACATGCTAGACTATGACTCCGAAGACATCGACGGTATGGACGACGATGCCGGAGACTACCAAGAACCAGCGCCTACCGAGCACTGGAAGGCCAACCCAAACCATGTATATATGGTGGACACCCCAGAAGAAAGCGATGACGAGGAACAACGGGACGCGAAGGATAATTCCGCCGACAAACAACCAAAACGGCGACGCAGACGCCGCCCTAAGTCCCGCCTCGACAAAAACAGCACTCCTAACGACCCAGCGATAGAGCAGGGCAAACCAGTGGACGACAAATATGCAACCAAGCAGCTATCCGAGCAGGACGAATCGGACAACCAATCCATGCCCGGAGAAAACAACAGTCCAGTCGAACTCACGCCGGACACACCACCGGAGCATAAGAACCTGCATAAAAGACTGGTCGCCACTGCAAGATGTCTGAAAAAGGAAAAATGGAAGCTCAAAACAGCGGAAGACATACTCAGAATGAGGTGGAGCAAAGTACTCAAGACCGCGGACAAATATGGCAATAGCCACCAAACAAAGAGCTATCCAAAGCGCAAGCTGCTGCCAGAATTTAACGAGGAGGCCATAGAGCCCCCATAGTTAAAAAGCAAAGAGGCCGCCTGGCCGGATAGACGACCAGATGACAGGCCAAAAGCGACAAGCGGCGCCGCATACAAGACGACACACGATCCTCACAAAACAGATGGCCCAGTCAGGTCCATTTATGGGCCAAAAAAGAGGGCCCCAGGAAGCAACACAACACGCCGCATGCTTGAAGACAACGGCACGCCTAAATACAGGGACGTCGCACACCCACTATGTTTCACCGATGAGGTGCTGGATCATGAATTTCCAGCGGGATTCAAACCCGTAAACATAGAAGCGTACGACGGAACAACAGACCCTGGAGTCTGGATTGAGGATTACATCCTCCACATACACATGGCCAGAGGAGATGATCTCCATGCCATAAAATATCTACCCCTCAAGCTCAAAGGGCAAGCTCGGCATTGGCTCAAAAGCCTCCCAGAAAATACTGTTGCAAGTTGGGAAGAGCTTAAGGACGCGTTTAGAGCAAATTTTCAAGGGACTTATGTCCGCCCTCCGGATGCAGACGATTTAAGCCACATAACTCAACAGCCCGGAGAGTCGGTAGCAAGAATTCGAACAGGTTCCTTACCAAAAAGAACCAAATAGTCGACTGTCCGGACGCCGAAGCCTTAGCAGCTTTTAAACATAATGTCCGAGACGAATGGCTCGCCAGACACCTCGGCCAAGAGAAGCCGAGAACAATGGTCGTGCTAACAAGCCTCATGACCCGCTTTTGCGCGGGGAAAGACAGCTGGCTAGCAAGATGCAGCACCAGCGACCTGAGTACATCCGAGATCAGAGATGGAAATGGAAAATCACGGCGCAGAAAGGATCATCGCCGAAATAAAGAAAAAAGCCCAAAGAACACGGCGGTCAACGCCGGATTCAAAAGCTCACGGCCAAACAACAAAACACTGCCTCTTAAGGACAACAGTGAAGAGCTGTCCAACTTAAACAAAATATTGGATCGGATATGTCAAATCACAGCACCTCCGGAAGGCCTGCAAACCACACCCACCGAAATTGTTGGGTCTTCAAACAGTCCGGCCGACTCAACGCCGAACACAAGGGGCTTGACGCGCCAAGCGAGGATGACGATGACCCCACCAGCAGAGCGCCGGAAAACAAAAGACTTTCCCACAAGAAGTCAAAATAGTAAACTCACTTCATGTGATAATACGGAGTAACAGTGCGGTACCCGCCAAAGTAGGTACCGCACGGTCCACCCCAGCGGAACCTCGAGGTTGGATGTCAAAACCAATTACTTTCGACTACCTGGACTATTCCAGAAGTATCCGAAACGTAGGATGGACTGCTCTGATATTGGATCCTATAATTGACGGACTACAATTTACACAAGTCCTGATGGACGGCGGCGGCGATTTAAACGTGCTATATCCGGGCACAATCCGCAAATTGGGGATAGACCTTACTAAAATTCGATATAGCCGCACTTCCTTCAAAGGAGTGACGCCAGGCCCTTACGCCAAGTGCACGGGCTCCTTACTACTAGAAGTTGTATTTGGGTCACCCAACAACTTCCGACGCGAAAAGCTACTCTTTCATGTCGCCCCATTCAAAAGTAGCCATCAAGCACTATTGGGACGTGAAGCTTTTGTTCGCTTTAATGCAATACCACACTACGCGTCTCTTACACTTAAAATTCCCGGTCCACGCGGCATCATCTCACTAAAAGGTCGTTCAAGACCCCGGACACGGCCAGACGAGTCCGGCATAAAAAGCTAGGGGCTCCCTAGCAGCACACACCTTTACAAGGGGCTGTGCGTATGAGCTAACATAGGCTCAGCTTTATTCACTCATTCATATTTCGATTTTTAATACATTTTTTGCACGTTTTCCTTTCAAGCTAAGTTCCTCTCTTTTTACAGATGAACAACGTGTACACCCGTCCAGGATACGGCACAACGGAGACACAGGCGCAGACGTGCAGCAGGGACCCGTCGCAAGGATTCTTTTCAGATTAAGTCCCTGCGTAAACCTTTCTTACTGTCTTTTGTTGATCACATCCCACGGCTTTTAACCATGACCAACGAGGAGGCTGGCGTTTTGGCATCGGCCGCGCCAGAAATTCTCGCCTGTACCTGGACACTAAGGGCTTAGGGCATCGTTCTGCCCGTTATTATAAAGACCGAACACCTTAGGGAGTGTTCGACGTCTCGAGTTAGGCCTTATATGCATCAGCTCCGAGTCATGTCTTTGGTCAAATGTTGGGTTTGCCCAGATCCTGTGTTTTGCTGCCTTACGTTCAGATCATCGGCTAACGCGGCACCGGAGAACTATGCGATTGTGCCCGGTTCGCCGGGCGAGCACCTTAGTAGAGAAAGCCAAAACCGATCGTCATGATATAGCGAGACTGGTCAACCACTTGATCGACTATCGGAATGTTTAGAATTCCGCCGCTTTGACGAAGGACCGTTTCCCGGTCAGGCACATACGCGCCCCGAATTCGGAGAGCGCGGTGCCCTTAGGGGCTATGTCGTAGCCCCACCCTCGAACTCCTATGGCTAAGTGAAAGTGATAAAGCATTATATTCCGGTTGCCTCGTTTGCTACGCTACCACCTCCTTCACAGGACCGAGACGTCGGATTAAGTGTGAAAATGCGCTATTTTTGCAAACACCCCCGCACCTTGTGCGAGGGGGCTGAAGCCGACGACTGCCATCTTTCAGGTTATACACACGTATACATAAACGGCCGCACAGGAGATATTTTAATACTTGAACGCACAAGTACAAAAAGCGCTGACATCATAAACATCGTTTTACAAACCCAAATGTTCACTTGAACATGACATTCTTTGAGCACTGCGACTCAATTACACGAGCACCACGCAGAACTTCCCCAAAATAGTGCTCGGCGGGTAACCGGCTCTCGTCCGAACCCTGGGTCGCAACTGCGGTGGCATCCATCTCTATCCAATGTGTCTTCACACGGGCGAGGGCCATCCATGCACCTTCTATGCAAGCCGACCGCTTCATCGCGTTGATATGCGGCACCGCCCCAAGGAATTGCTGCAATAAGCCAAAATAACTCTTCGGCTTGGGCCTATCCGGCCAGACATGAGCCACGATATCCGTCATGGAAAGTCCGGACAATCTATTCAGTTCAGCCCACTCGGCCAGCCGATTGGTCAGCGGAAGTGAATGCTCCGGACTATGGAATTGAGACCAAAACAGCTCTTCCGTCTTGTGATCCTCCTGACTTCGGAAGTGCACAACGGCGTCTGCCGCACTCGCCGCCAAGTCCATATAAGGATCCTCCGGGCCCCACAGCTGGCCAAGCTGAGCATACTTCGGATCTGTAAACCTTCGGTGCAGCAAAAAGGGCTTGCTAGCCACAATGTCTCCGGCCTGGCGCAGATCCTCCTTTATAGCCCGCATTGCAGAACGGGCATCCTTGGCTTCGGCGGTGGCCTTCCCCAGGTCTTCTCTCTCTGCTAGGCGCTCCTTTTCAAGAACCCCATTGCGGTCGGCAGCATCTTTTAACTTCACGGCCATTTCGGCCATCTCCTCCCTGCTTCGGCAGTGTGCAACCCTTTCGACTTCTAACTCTTCGACCGCCCTCGAGGCAGCCGCATCACTCCTTCTGGCTTGCTCCTTGGCTTGAGCAAGTTCTGCCCGAAGGCTCTCCACAGTAGCGGCACCATCTGCATTGATCACACATGTGGTAAGGAGTGGGCTTCGGCTCCCTTACCAGGTGACCACAAAAAAAAACCTACCTTGTGACTCGTCAAGTCGTTTATTGACCAGCGCGATGTCCGCATCCGCAACATCGAGCTGCCACTTTAGTTCGGCAACTCCATCTGTCCGGCCAGCCACCGAACTATCCGCCACTTGCTTAGGAAAGGCGTAAATTAATACCTGGGATTTCGATCCTTGGCACGTTGTCGTTCTCGACACCCTACCGAGTCTCAGAGGCTACTATCTATACAGGGCGCACTTTATGTGTAAAACTGTCAAAGAGTGTCATTTTTACGTACCTCAAACCCCGCCAGCAAACTCCTGACGGCATCACGCAATCCGCCTTCGGCGGATGAAATTCTTTCAATCACTGTGCTCATTAGCGTATGGTGACCTTCTGAGATGGACGCCCTCTCAAGCAGATCCTTCAGCTCCCCCGGCCGCACACTAGTCGGTGCCGAACTATTCGGCCCTGTCGGACTCGGGGACACCCTCCGTGACGACACTTCAGGCTCGTCCGCCCCATCGCAGATGGGGGCGTCTCGCTCTCCATCATATCCGGACGGAGTTCCCCCGAAGACGAGCTCATCTCGGAAGGGCGGAGATCCGAACTACAAGGTAAAAACTTAAGTTATCCTCAGAAGCACAAATAGGGATGTCCCTTATTACAAAACTCCCTTTTTTCTACTCACGGCTCGCTGGAGGGCTGATCCTTTAGGGGAGACTGTGCGGCCGGAGCCTCTCCGGAGTCCGGACGCAGGACCCTTTGGTAAAGATTTCTTCCCCTGCTTCGGGGCTTTAGCCTCTAGGTCTTCGGAGGCGGTCCTTTTCTCCCCCTGGAGGGAGGGATTCTTGATCCCCCTTCCTCAAAAGCCTCCTTGGTTGAGGCGGTAGTTCCTCTGTTCTCCCCTTCGCCTTCCTCCAAGGCGAAACCTCCAAGATCCTCGACCAGACGGATCCGCGCGGTCTCTGGGAGGGGGCCAGACACCGTATCAGTTTTGCTTGCGTTATCCACTCCTGTTTAGAGGGCAGTTGATCAAAAAGTGAATCATAGAAAGGCAAACAAACGGCATGTCCGGACATGGAGCTACTTACTTGTGTATCCGGGCGATTGAAGCTTAGGCCAGAATCCTCGGTCAATTCCGGACACATTTCTTGTGATCCGAAGAACAGTCTATACATCTCCACGGGTGTTGTACCCATGAAATGTTAAAGAGCTCGCGGTCCCTCAGGATTGAATTCCCACAGACGGAGGGGGCGACGCTTGCAGGGCAAGAGGCGCCGAATCAGCATAACCTGCATCACCATCACCAAACTGATCTCCCTCTCCTGGAGGTCCTGAATCCGGCCCTGCAATAGGAGTACGTCCTTTGACGGCCCCCAGCTGAGCCCTTGGTTGACCCATGACGTCAGCCGCTGTGGAGGGCCCGAGCGGAAGATGGGCAGCGGCTTCTGCTTGCTGCCCCTAGGAGCGGTGATATAGAACCACTCCTGTTGCCACAGGCCGAGCTCCTCCTGAAAAGAGCCCTTGGGGCCATGGAGCATCGGCCCTTCTGCTTATAACCGCCCCGCCGCATTCAGCTTGACGCCCCTCAATCATCTTCGGCTCCACGTTGAAAGTCTTGAGCCACAAACCGAAGTGAGGAGTGATGCGGAGAAAGGCCTCGCAGACGATAACGAATGAGGAAATATGGAGGATGGACTCCAGAGCCAGGTCATGGAATTCCAACCCATAGTAGAACATGAGCCCTCTCTCAAAAGGATCCATCGGGAAGCCTAAACCCCGACGGAGGTGGGACACGAACACAACGCTCTCGCCGGGCTCGGGAGTGGGAATGACTTGCCCTTTGGCAGGCAACCTATGCGAAATCTCGTAGGTTAAGTACCTGGCTTCTCGCAGCTTTAGCACGTCCTCCTCCGTGACGGAGGAAGGCATCCACCGGCCCTGCAGGTCAGAGCCGAACATTGTTGAAGGTCCGAAGCGCTCGAATCTGGGGCTCTGGGTGTTGGAACTCGGGGCAAGGAACAGATTCGATTGGCGATTGAAGAAAAGAAACGAGCATTGGTCCCATTATAAAGGGGGAGAATACCAAGGGCCGTCCCCGTGACCGTTCGGGACTCGCCTCCGATGGAGGGGGCGGGGCGACGGGCACGATTGGGTTACCCAAGTCCGTATTGATGAGAATCCCGGAATAAGGGGAACACGATCTCTGCTTCGACAAGACGTGCCAAGGAAACCGCTTCGCTAAATGCGCTGAGGTGGTATAATGAAAAAAACGATTCAAGTAAAGGCTTGGTAGTGGTGTGACGTCATGCCACAAAATACGTCAGCAGATTGAACTTGTGTACATGTTATTCTCTCTACGGTGGAATATGGAATTTATTTTGCAGAGCCGGACACTATCCTGGTGTTCGCAATCTTCTATGAATTATTCGGAGGAGGAACCCGCCTTGCAATGCTGAACAATATGCGCGCCGGATTCATCGTCATTGACGCCTGGTTCAGGGGCTACTGAGGGAGTCCTGGACTAGGGGGTGTCCGGACAACCGGACTATCATCGTCAGCCGGACTCCAAGACTATGAAGATACAAGATTGAAGACTTCGTCCCATGTTCGGATGGGACTTTCCTTGGCGTGGAAGGCAAGCTTGGCAATACGGATATGTAGATCTCCTACCATTGTAACCGACTCTGTGTAACCCTAGCCCTCCCCGGTGTCTATATAAACCGGAGGGTTTTAGTCCGTAGAACAACAACCATTACAACAATCATACCATAGGCTAGCTTCTAGGGTTTAGCCTCCTTGATCTCGTGGTAGATCCACTCTTGTACTACCCATATCATCAATATCAATCACGCAAAAGTAGGGTTTTACCTCCATCGAGAGGGCCCAAACCTGGGTAAAAACATCGTGTCCCTTGTCTCCTGTTACCATCCGCCTAGACGCACAGTTCGGGACCCCCTACCCGAGATCCGCCGGTTTTGACACCGACAGTGTTCCTCCGGTAAACGGGAGTTGCATAATCTCGTAGTCATAGGAACATGTATAAGTCATGAAGAAAGCAATAGGAGAATACTTAAATGATCAAGTGCTAAGCTAGCGGAATGGGTCAAGTCAATCACATCATTCTCCTAATGATGTGATCCCGTTAATCAAATGACAACTCATGTCTATGGTTAGGAAACATAACCATCTTCGATTAACGAGCTAGTCAAGTAGAGGCATACTAGTGACACTCTGTTTGTCTATGTATTCACACATGTATTATGTTTCCGGTTAATACAATTAGAGCATGAATAATAAACATTTATCATGATATGAGGAAATAAATAATAACTTTATTATTGCCTCTAGGGCATATTTCCTTCACCAGCTACACCCCTTCTAACCCCAACCCCAGCAGATAGTAACCCAGCTCTCGTTGACACAACACCGTCTCCACCACAGAGCACCCAAACACGAGCAGTTAGTAAGGCAACAGCAGTGCGCAAAGCACGAGGACCACCACTCTGAACCCCAAGTCAACGCTTAAAGAAGAAGAAGAATTGTTCTCAGGTCAGGTTCTGTAGCTATGGTTCATACTAATTTGCTCTTGCATCACTGTATTTACTCATACCAACTAATTTCAAATTTGAAGGATGCAATTGAAACTCCAATGGCGCAACAGGTATGTTTTAAACCTGTTTCTTTAACGTGTTTGCTGTTGTAACTTGCTCTATGTTGATTTCAGTTTCAATTGAATAAACAGTTATGTTCTCATGCCATGCACATTACAAGTGTTGTTATTGCTGTGTAGTTTCCCACACTTATATTCTGTCTATGCTACTTTGTCTTAAATAGATATGATTTGAATTGTATCTATCTTGATTTGGCAACATAAACTAGAATGGTATAGACCATACAGTGACCATACTACATAGATATATGTTTGTTTCATGCTGTTATCCTGTCCACCTTACTACTGAACTGGTTTACCAAAATGAGTTTCATATACTACATTGTAAACATGTGATGTGTTTGTTTGTTTCTCTTTTAGAACACGGATAAAATATTGGAGAAGAGTACACTGTTATGCAATGGTAAAGGAAGTAATGCAGATAAGGTTCAAGATAGTGAGACATCACTGTTGGTCTCCAAGAAAGCTGATAAAAACTATATTGAAGACACTAAGACAACCCCAAAGTCATGTCTTGATGTAGTGTTCGAGTTACTGGCTACTACTGTTGGCACCAGCTCTTCAGACTCGTAGCCTGAATTAGTTCGGCTTCTTGAGTCTCAACTTCAAGTTGAAAGACATCGATCAGATGTTATGCGACAGGAAGCTGAAGGACTGAGGAAGTCCCAGCAGAATTCAGATGCATACTTTCTGGTGCAACAGCAAGTGCTGGAGGACTTAAGCGCCAAACAAGAGAAGGTTAATAAGCTTTCTAAGCATCTTGCCAGCATTATGGGTACCCAGGATATTATTTCTTGAGCTCTTATGAAGTGGTTTCAGTTCTGGACTTGTTTTGCTACGGCGTTTATATGCTGTTGTGTTCCCTATATTTGCACTGGTGGCGAACTTTGATGCCTAGTGGATGTAATATGTGTAATAGCCGTGATAGCATAGAGTAAGTTGCTTGCTTATTTATTTCCTTATTGTCTTGTTTATTTCTTTGCTTGTAGTCAGTGCAGTTCTTTTTCCGTGGTTTGCTAGTGGCCGCAATAACCTATTTTTTAAAACTAGGCCACAATAACCATGGGCTACATATTTACTATAGTTCTACGGGCCGTAGAAACAATGGGCCTTCTATGGATTGTAGAAACAATGGGCCTTATACGGGTCGTAGACACAATGGGCCTTCTACGGGCCGTATCATCAATGGGCCTTCTACGGGCCGTATGATCGGTTGGCCAAACATGGGCCGATAACAGACCGCATTATGGCTGTAAACGGGCTAGAGTTGGAATCGTCTGTTCATGGGCCGACCATAACGGGCCTTCGTTAATCGGCCGTATTTGATGACGCTATGAAAACGGCCTAACGTATTAACGGGCCACAAACAGGCCGACTGTAACCTCGGGCTGAATTTAGCCCACAAACAGAAAATGACAGTAACGGGCCATAAGTAAACAAATGCTGGAAATGAGCCCAAGAATAAATGGGCTCTGAGAAGGCCGAAAGATAACATGGGCTGGAAACGGCCCAACGGAATAACGGGCCGTTAATGGGTATAAAGTGATACACTATTCATTATGGGCCAGTTTCACCATGGGTCGTTAATGGGTATAAAGTGATACACTGTTCATTACGGGCCAGCTTCACCACGGGCCGTTAATGGGAAAAGAGTTACAAAGGGCCTCATATGGGCCGAAAGACGTCATGGGCCATACATGGGCTAGAAGTGAAAACGGGCTGGAATCATATTGGATGGCCCAGATGACGCTACTGGGCCTAATTCGGATAGGGCTTAACGGGCCTTGGGTTAGCGGGCTGTAAATGGGCTATATGCGAACAGGCCGTTAACAGGCTTTCCATGGGCCGACCCGTCACCTTTTGACCAAGTCAAACGGGCCGGCCTTTTCACAGGAATGGGCCTCTGTTGGGCTGTGCCACGTGTCGATGTATCATAGGCGCCTTCTGTCCAATGAGTGGATGACATCTGTCCCAACGGTGAGCCGACACATGTTTCCTCCAGCCAATGATGATTTTACACGTGGAAAATCCCCATTGGTCGGGGCTGTTAACGGGTTATCGGATCCAAAACCGGACCCGATAGCTTAACGGTGTTCCGTTACGGTGGATGCCACGTGTCGGTCACCCTTGACGAAAGCACTTCTGTTATGCATGATTTATCGTCATGGAAGTGGACACTTCTGTGATGATAATTTTGGTAATGTCATGGAACACTTCTACGACAGCACAGGTATGACTATCTTGATTCTGTCATAAAATCATCATGGATGTACATGCATGACAAAAAACGCGACCTATTGTGACAAACACGTATCATCACGGAAGTGTATTTTTTTGTAGTGTCTCGGCACGACGAACTGTAGCAACGGTGCATACTCAGGGAGAACACTTAGACCTTGAAATTTAGTAAGGGATCATCTTATAATGCTACCGTTGTACTAAGCAAAATAAGATGCATGAAAAGATAAACATCACATGCAATCAAAATATGTGACATGATATGGCCATCATCATCTTGTGCTCATGATCTCCATCACCGAAGCATCGTCATGATCTCCATTGTCACCGGCTTGACACCTTGATCTCCATCGTAGCATCGTTGTCGTCTTGCCAACTATTGCTACTATGAATATCGCTACCACTTAGTGATAAAGTAAAGCAATTACATGGCAATTGCATTTCATACAATCAAGTGACAACCATATGGCTCCTACCAGTTGCTGATAACTCTATTACAAAACATGGTCATCTCATACAAAAAATTATATCACATCATATCTTGACCATATCACATCACAACAAACCCTGCAAAAACAAGTTAGACGTCCTCTACTTTGTTGTTGCAAGTTTTACGTGGTTGCTACGGGCTTCTAGCAAGAACGGTTCTTACCTACGCGTCAAAACCATAACAATTTTTCGTCAAGTGTGCTATTTTAACCTTCATCAAGGGCCGGCCGTAGTCAAACTCGATTCAACTAAAGTTGGAGAAACATACACCCGCCAGCCACCTATGTGCAAAGTACGTCTGTAGAACCAGTCTCATGAACACAGTCATGTAATGTCGGTCCGGGCTGCTTCATCCAACAATACGCCGAATCAAAGTAAGACGTTGGTGGTAAGCAATATGACTATTATCTCCCACAACTCTTTGTGTTCTACTCGTGCAAATATCATCTAAGCATAGACCTGGCTCTGATGCCACTATTGGGGAATGTAGTTATTCAAAAAAATTCCTACGATCACGCAAGATCTATCTAGGAGATGCAAAGCAACGACACGGAGAGTGTGCCCACGTACCCTCATAGACCGGAAGCGGAAGCGTTTAGTAATGCGGTTGATGTAGTCCAACGTCTTCACGATCCAACCGATTCAAGTACCGAACATATTGCACCTCCATGTTCAGCACACGTTCAGCACGATGACATCCCTCGAGCTCTTGATCCAGTTGAGGATGAGGGAGAGTTTCGTTAGCACAACGGTGTGGTGACGGTGTTGATGATGTTACCAGCACAGGGCTTCGCCTAAGCACCACGACGATATGACCGAGGTGTTAAACTATGGAGGGGGCACCGCACACGGCTAAGAGAATAATTGTTGTGCCTTGGGGTGCCCCCTGCCCCCGTATTCAAAGGAGGGAGGAGGATGAGGAGGCCGGCCAAGGGGGAGGCATGCCAAAGTGGGGAGTCCTACTAGGACTCCAAACCTAGTAAGATTCGGCCCCCCCTTTCCTATTCCAAGAGGGGGAAGGAGGGAAGGAGAGGGAGAGGGGAAGGAAAGAGGGGGCCGCACCCCTCCCCCTAGTCCAATTCGGACTGCCATGGGGAGGGGTGTGTGCCACCTTGTGTCCTTCCCTCTCCTACTCCCTTATGGCCCATCTAGGCCCATAACTTCCCCGGGTGTTCCGGTAACCCCTCGGTTCCCCGGAAAATGTCCGAACTCTTCCGAAACCTTTTCGGTGTCCGAACATAGCCTTCTAATATACCAATCTTTATGTCTTGACCATTTCGAGACTCCTCTTCATGTCTGTGATCTCATTCAGGACTCCGAACAAACTTCGGTCATCAAAAACACATAACTCATAATACAAATCGTCATCGAATGTTAAGCGTGCGGACCCTACGGGTTCGAGAACTATGTAGACATGATCGAGACACATCTCTGATCAATAACCAATAGTGGAACCTGGATGCTCATATTGGCTCCTACATATTCTACGAAGATCTTTATCGGTCAAACCGCATAACAACATACGTTGTTCCCTTTGTCATCGGTATGTTACTTGCCCGAGATTCGATCATCGGTATCATCATACCTTGTTCAATCTCATTACTGGCAAGTCTCTTTACTCGTTCCGTAATGCTTCATCCCGTAACTAACTCATTAGTCACATTGCTTGCAAGGATGATAGTGATGAGCATTACCGAGAGGGCCCAGGGATACCTCTCCGAAACACGGAGTGACAAATCCTAATCTTGATCAATGCCAACCCAACAAACACCTTCGGAGACACCTGTAGAGCATCTTTATAATCACCCAGTTACGTTCTGACGTTTGATAGAACACAAGGTGTTCCTCCGGTATTCAGGAGTTGCATAATCTCATAGTCTGAGGAACATGTATAAGTCATGAAGAAAGCAGTAGCAATAAAACTGTAACGATCATAATGCTATGCTAATGGATGGGTCTTGTCCATCACATCATTCTCCCAATGATGTGATCCCGTTCATCAAATGACAACACATGTCTATGGTTAGGAAACATAACCATCTTTGATCAACGAGCTAGTCAAGTAGAGGCATACTAGGGACACTATGTTTTGTCTATGTATTCACACATGTACTAAGTTTCCGGTTAATACAATTCTAGCATGAATAATAAACATTTATCATGATATAAGGAAATATAAATAACAACTTTATTATTGCCTCTAGGGCATATTTCCTTCAGGTAGCACCGCCCCGGGCAGCACTACTGCCCTGCCTTTTCTTCTACCACTGGTCATGGCTGTTGTTTAATAGCAAGCGGAAGTACCTCCCTGATCTGCTCTGTTGAACGTAGCGGCTGGAACTTCTGTGCCAGCGGAAGTACCGCTCGCCTGAGCGATACTGCCGCTTTTGCACGAACTGTGGGGACATAACGGTTGGATTTATTTCCCCACTATATAAGGGAGTCATCTTCTCCAAGTTGACTTACCTCTTCCTCCCCCAAGCTCCATTGTTGCTCACAAGCTCATTCTTGCCCAATCTCTCTCCCTAGCCAATCAAACTTCACTAGTACAAAACGGGCCTTTAGTCCCGGTTCTAGAGGGCCTTTAGTCCCGGTTCTACAACCGGGACAAAACGATCAGGACTAATGCCCATTAGTTTTAGTCCCGGTTGGCTTATGAATCGGGACTAAAGGAGCTCCACGTTGCTACTGTCTGGAGCGGGGCTGGAGGACCTTTAGTCCCGGATGGTGTTTTTTTTTTGAAAAAAATTGTTTTTTTTAGATTTTTTTTAATTTTTTCCTATTTTCAAATCTCTAAATTATTTGACAATTTAATCTCTAATCATCCCTCATCACTGCCCAAATGTGGAGCACTCATTCCAAATCGTCTAACTTCCCGGCTGATCACCCATCCTCTCACTACTCCAACCTAAGCACGCTTAACTTCTGAGTTCTATTCCCCCTAGTTTCCAAGTCTGCACTTGTTGTTTTCCTAACAATAGTAAAGTGTCAATCCTATTAAGCCTTAGGAGTTGAATTTGAGCATGAAGTCACCCATTTCGCCGTTTGAGTATGAAACTATTATTCTAAAAAACAATAATTATTTAGTAACACTAATAATTTTTGAATAAGTAGTTTGACCATAGTTTGACCAAAAATTCAAAAAAATTTAAATTTGAGGATAACTTTTTTCCTTCCAGACTTTGAGGATGCTAAAATTTGCAAAACAGCCTATAGCGGTCGGAATCGGAACCGGCTTTTCGTGCTGAACATTTTGATATATTATATGGGTTTTTTCGACATCGTATGCAAAAGTTATAGCCGTTTTACTTTTTCATAACACTATTTTTTGCAAAACATGTCGAAATTTATGTTTTTTAATTTTCCTAACTAGTAGATGTAGTAACATAACTACATCTCGAATGATTTAATTATTGAAGTTTTTATCACTTTTTTTCAAAACTGAAATGGCGATGGGGGGGGAGGGGTAGAGTTTGAAAATTGCAGAACCCTTTAGTCCGGGATGGTGTCCATCCAATCCTACCATCGACTACATCTGCTAGCACCGTCCTAGCTAGAGTCCAAAACTAAGGTTAACCAAGCCAGAGTCACGTTCTATTAAAGTGGCAAAATAGTTACTTTTTAATATAGCAAAACTAATTGTATCAACTATTATTAAAGGCTAAACAACTATTAATACAAAACAGTAGCAAAATTAATATTAATTAATTATAAAAATTATCCACTGTTGTCTAACAGAAGCATACTACAACATGTTAAAGTCTACAGAAAGAACTAACTAAAAATAATTGAAAACAACAATTAAAGGACTAAAACAACTATATAATTAAAACAATATTGTTTTAATTAAAATCCTAATTTAAATTATTCTAAAAATAACCAAATAAATCTTACTATGACAACAATCTAACATGTGACTAGGAGCAAAAAGAATTAAATTAAAATCTATTTTAACCTCAAATTATTCACAATCTAGTGTTTGAAGCAAATTTGAATAGATTCATATTTAAATCATTCAAATTTGAAAACTAATGGCACAAACAGAAACTAGACAAAATTTTGAATCTAATGCAAAAAGAATCACTCAAAAACATCAAATATCCTAAAAGATATAAGCAATTTAAAACAGAAACTAAAAACAAAAAGTAAATGAAAAAAACAAATTTCAGAACCCCTTAGTCGTGGTTGGTGGCTCCAACCGGGACTAAAGGTCCCATTTCAACCGGGACTAATGCTTGCCCGGGGCCCTAGCCGCTCGAACCGGGACTAATGCTCACATTAGTCCTGGTTCGTAATGCAACCGTGACTAATGTGTAGATCGAGCTTGGACCAAAGCCCTATTTTCTACTAGTGCTTGTTGATTCTTTAGGGATTGCTTGAGAAGGCCTAGATCTACACTCCCACCAAGAGAAATTTGATTCCCCCCACTAATCCCTTGCAGATCTTGTTACTTTTGGGTGTTTGAGCACCCTAGATGGTTGAGGTCACCTTGGAGCCACATTCCATTGTGGTGAAGCTTCATGGTGGTGTTGGGACCTCCAAATTCGGTTGAGGAGGGAGCCCCAACCTTGTTTGTTAAGGTTCGGTTGCCGCCTTCAAAGGAATCACTAGTGAATCACGACATCTCGCATTGTGAGGGCGTGAGGAGAATACGGTGGCCCTAGTGGCTTCTTGGGGAGCATTGTGCCTCCACACCGCTCCAAAGAAGACGTACTTTCTCTCAAAGGGAAGGAACTTCGGTAACACATCCTCGTCTTCCCCGATTCCACTTGTGGTTATCTCTTACGTTTGCTTTGTGCAAGCTTTACTTGTGTTGTATATCTTGCTTGCTTGCGTGGTTATTGTTGTTAGAATCATATAGGTTGCTCACCTAGTTGCATATCTAGACAACCTATTTGTGCTTAACGTAATTTGCTAAGAAAAGTTAAAAAATAGTAGTTGCCTATTCACCCCCTCTAGTCAACCATATCGATCTTTTCATATGTTTTTAATGAGGTAATATCAACATGAGATCATATGTCATACTTTCTGTTTTTCCCACCGAGTTTTTTATTAAAGTATACCCGACATATTTATTGTCCTCTAAACTCTATGGATTTTCCCATATTGAGTTAAAGAGACAATTATCATGATATGTCATATCTTTTTCTCCTTATATTTTTTCCACTGGGTTTTAAAGGAATTTTCAATGACATATCAGATCACACTCGTTTCCCTTATGAGCTTTCCCTCAAAGTTTCTCATAAAAGGTTATAACGAAGCCACATAGGCAATACTTTCTATTTTCCCTACTGGGTTTTTAAAAGGAAAGTATACAAAGCATATTCATTGTTCTCCAAACTCACCAATGAGTTTTCTCCTTTCTCAAAGGTTTTCTCATATGAGTTATCAAGGAGACAATAATCATTATATGTTGCACCTTTTATCCTTATTCTTTTTCCCACTAGGTTTAAAGGAGTTTTAGCAACATATCTACTCTATTCTCCTCATATTTTTCCCACGGGGTTTTTTTTGGGGGGGGGGGGAGACTCTGAAGATTATACATAAGATTTCTCAGGATGAAAGATGTATCTACAAGAAGTTTCCAATGATGAAACACTCAGGAGCGGTTTTGTACAAGGGGGAGTGTTAGGAATTAATTAGTAGATTAATTAGCACATGCTAATTAATAAATAGTCATTAGCAAAAGGGTCTGACCAATCCCGAATAGTCATGTCTCTTCTCTCTCTCTCTCTCTCTATTGTGAACAGGCACCTGTTCGGGAGGTATGCCTCCGAACAGGCACCTCTGCTTCCCACCTCTTTCAAATGTATATATATTTGAGAATCAATAGAAATCAGGACTAGTGATCGTCCATTCACTTTCATTCAATCTCGCTTTACTCTAGCAAATTGTACTAACGTAGCGTTTATTCACAGTGGCTCTACCTACCTATGGAGCAAAGATGATGTGATAACTATTTAATAGGTATAGTGACTTGAGCTTAGCTTAGATGGTTTAGGTTCCTTGTGGTGAAACCAATCCACTACGGTTTAAGTCGTGCATGCTTTTATATGGGTGAGTATATGTGTATGTATGTAAACATATGTGTTAAAAGAACTGTTTAACAGGTATATCATATGATTACTTATTTGTTCTCATTGTTTGTCTCTAACTCACGTGAAACCTTGCCAGAAAAAAATATCGCTTTGCAACATGAGAACGGTTGCCATTTGTGTGTCTAAAACAATATTAAATGAGGGGTGTGTGAGCAAGACCGCCCTCCACAAACGGGTGTTGGAGATACTTTATTGGGTATTAATTTAGGGGTTGGCAGAGTACAATGATATCTGTTCCTACAAATTCTGAGAAATATTTAATTTTTTTGAAATGATTTATTTTTCTAACAACTTTGATTCCAAAACTAAATTCAGATAAATTTAAATTCAATTTTGAAGGTAAAAAATAAAATAATTATAGTATATGTCAAACATATATTTTTTAAACAACTATCACGTAATTTACAGTTAAAATGAGTGAGATGGACCTTTTTCTAGGACTAAAAAGAATTCACATAGTAATTTTCAATATTTTGTGACATGATCCCTTGCTAGCAGCCACATTTGTCTTTCATGTGGGATCAAACTTTCAGGTCGTATTTTTTTCTTACATGGAATAAACCATTGTATAACGAGGTGAAATGGAAAGAAATTTATACTCTACGATAACTTAAAAAATGTCACTCACAAGAATAGAAATATGAAAAGATCATGGGGTTCAATGTTTGTGTAGCTACTATGGGCCATGGGCTCTCGAACAGTGAAGGCAAGTTACAGTAGTAGTCACGGGCTCTCACTCCACTTCACATCCCACCACGGACCAAGTGTCTCCTGCTAGTCCGAGTCCACTGCCATTCCCCACGCGAGCGAGCTAGGGTATGAGTAGCCGCCGCCGCCACGTCCGCTCTCCGGCGGCCGCGCCGCTGGACGACGACGACCTCCTCTCCGAGATCCTGCTCCGCCTCCCCCCGCAGCCCTCCTCCCTCCCGCGCGCGTCCCTCGTCTGCAAGCGCTGGCGCCGCCTCGTCTCCGACCCCGGCTTCTTCCGCCGATTCCGCCTCCGCCACCGCCGTAACCCTCCCCTCCTCGGCTTCTTCGACAGATTTGATCGCCTCTCCTTCCTGCCCACTCTGGAGGCCCCCAATCGTGTTCCCCGCGAGGGCTTCTCCTTCCAGTGCCCCGACTTCGGCAGCTGCTCCATGTCCCTTGGATGCCGCGATGGCCTCATGCTCCTCTTCCTCCCTGAGCGTCTCCAGGTCCTGGTGTGGGACCCCGTCACAGGCGACCAGCACCGCGTTGCCATTCCTGCAGCGTTCGATACCAAGAAAACCCCGATCAATGGGGCGGTTCTTGGTGCTGCCGGCGACGCCCGACACTTCCAGGTGGCCTTGGTAGTCGCAGATGGCGACGACGAAGAGCATATACAAGCGCTCGCCTGTGTTTACTCGTCAAAGACCGGCTTATGGGGAGATCTGGTCTCAACACCGATTCCGTACCAGGCTTCGGATAGTTCATTCCGTGTGGTCCCTACCATCGTTTATACAGATGACGCTGTGCTGGCTGGAGGTTCCCTTTACTGGAAGCTTGTTGGGAATATGATTGGAATTCTCGAGTTTGATTTGGAGAAGCAAAGTCTAGCTGTGATACAGGTGCCAGTGGATATGTATGGCGAGGGCAACTGCTTCAGGATTATGCAGGCCAAGGGTGGTGGGCTGGGTTTACTTGTCGTTTCGGAATCAGACCACACTGCCAAGTTATGGAAGAGGAACACTGATTGCGATGGTGTCGCTTCATGGGAGCTTCGAAGAACTATTGAACTGGACAAGCTACTTTCTCTGAAACCGGAGGAGAAAGGGCCCCTTGCGATACTAGGGTTTGCTGAGCAGAATAATGTGATGTTTCTGTGGACAGTAATCGGTGTCTTGGTGATCCAGCTTGAGTCATTGGAGTTCAAGAATCTTTATAAAACCATGATCTTTTCTTACTACCATCCATTTGAAAGTGTCTACAGTGCAGGTAATAGCATGCCTTACATTTCCGATACAACAAAACCAAGTTGTTTTTTGATAATTGGCTGATGCAATTATATTCACATCATTTCTTGTTAAGCCAACAATTTTAGTTAGTTTCATACCAGTGATTTCTTTTGCTGCTTGATGATCTCTTTAATGTATAGCGATGATGTTCTGTGGTGCGCTGTTCTAAATACAAGAATTGCAAATTCTTTGTAGGAAATAAATTCCATCATTGTCTGCTCATTAATATATGCAGGAATTGTCCAGTGGTAGTGTTAGTGCTACCTGCATTGCCATTTTTACCCAATATTAGATACACAAAAGTTAGTAGTTGACTACATGAAAAATTGGCTTGGATGCTTTGGATGCTTAAGCCTTGTTATATTTCCTTCATTCTGTATTGTTGTCCCTGCTGATATTGCTATCAATCTTAAATCCATAATAAACACTTGGTTTGAATAGTAAGAATAAATTTCCATTTATCACTTCTAGGACTGTTCTCCCTGTGGCAAATTCCATATGTAGAAGGGGAAAAATACCATTGTATCAAGCTGAGCTATTTTTCCCAAATACAGCTATGGATTTATCTGAAAACCCAGTCGATTCCTCCTCATTTATGTTTGTCTTTTATGGGAAATCTTTGTGTCGTTTGCTTCTGGTTGGAGCCTAATCTCTTTTGTCTCTGGTTTATTGATTGCTGATATTGGTTACAACATGGGGCTTTCATTATACGAGTTAGAAAATAGCAAAACTTGATAGCTTAACCACTAACCATGCCCGGCGGCCATATACTTCTTTTTAGCTGGGCGGCCATCTAGTGGATGTGCTCTTTTGTTTGTCCCTCCATTCCTTCCAGCTTCTTTGCTTTTGGTTATACCTTGTCCTTAGTACTCCCCAAGTTATTCTGGTACTGTGGGCTCTTCTTCCTCTAGCCCCTTCAACGGCCGATGACTTTGGACCCTTCCCCATTCCTTATTCGCACATACGCTTGTGCCCCTCAGATATGGGAAGCTGTCATGCTGAGTACTACTCCCTCCGTTCCGATTTACTCGTCGTGGTTTTAGTTCAAATTTGAACTAAAACCACGACGAGTAAATCGGAACGGAGGGAGTACTCCCTCTGTTCGGAAATAATCAACGTGGTTTTAGTTTAAATTTGAACTAAAACCACGTCAGTTATATTTTAACGGAGGTAATAGAATGCTGTCATGCTAAGTACAAAGTACTAGAAAATGAACCACTAGCCCATTACTATGCTTTCGGGATATATTTCTCCTTTTGTTTTACTCTCATGGCATTGCCTTAACTTTTTTCCCTGTGGTTATTGTCTATCACGTCCTAGTGTGATTTGCATGTTGTCCCGTGTATACAAGTAATTGATCACTAAAAACACATGAGCATATGGTTTCATAGTTCCTTTATTTATATGGATGTACAGGCGTGTCGTTTTGGATTCCTGCTTATTTTCGATTATTGTGATACCTAGTGAACAAATGATTGTGACAATATTTTGAAGGCTGTGGCTTCATTAAATCAAATACTGTTGTTTTCATTTTGCTTGCTGTTATTGTAGTTTCATGGATGATTATTCTGGTGTTGGGATGATTATTCTACTGTTGTGTTTTTTTGCTGAACATTTTATTTGCATGGCACTTGTTGTCTGCCAATTTGGCCATTAGCCACTATATGTAGTTATGCTTTGTGTGCAGTCTAATTTCTTCACTTTTGGCCACCTGGATGTTTAATACTTAATGTAAAACACAAGATCAAAATTCCATGACTAGATTCATCATAAAAACTGCTTTAGTTACTAATAACTTTTGTTAGTTTTTACTAGCTGTGGTGGTCTCTCCGTCTCAAAATATAAGACGTTTTTGTAGGTTAAACTAGCCTAAAAAAACGTCTTATATTTTGAGGATGATACATGATCCCTTGCTTCTGGCTTGTAGTGCATAAGTTTGACGAAGTTCTATTTGTTAGTGACTAGTTAAGCTCATGCGTTTCTAAAAAGTATGCGTATGAGCTAGAAACCAGATCTTTTTGTGCTTTCCTACACCATGAGCCTGCCTTATGCCCACTGTTCTTTTAGGCTGTATTCAGACCGGTATAGCCAAATACTTGTAATGTTAGAAGTTGAAGGACCAGTATAGCCAAATACTTGTAATGTTAGAAGCTGAAGGTGTGGTACTGCCCACTACGCTCCAATTTATCTTATTTTTGACTGTCTAATGTTGAATTGTCTAATAATGCTGCGATGATCTACCTTCGGAACTTTTGGCTGAATTTCCACAATAGTGATGAAGCTAATATTTACTGTTTTGGGTCATACAAAAGTCAGGAGAATACAACGGCTTTTCGCGAATAAATAGTACTACACAATTGCTAAATAGTACGGAGTACTACACAATTGCTTGACTGACGGTGATATTGCTTGCTTCGCAGGTATCTAGAGCTACATTCTGGTGACTGAAATGAAGAAATGGGTTGTTGGCTGTAGGCAGGCTCTTGTATTTTGTATGTTGGACCTTCAGATTGACTCTCTATGTAGCATGCACCGGTCTGTACTCTGCTGTGAAGTGCACCTGTAGGAATTAATTGCTTAATTTGACAACCTGCGTCGATTATCTAGTTTCTGTATGCATCAGTGAGCTGGCATGATGGTTGATGGCACATTTAGTTGCTTTGGTTGATTACCCTGTGTTTCATTTAACCTGCTCTATCTATGCTTCTCAAGCAAGCATCTTGTGACGGGCACGCCTGTAAATTTATCTTGCTTGCATTTTGGTGTGTGCGCATGTGTCTCTTATTTGATTTATTTTGCTTGTTGTTATTTGATTTATTTTGCGTGTTGTATCAGGCGTCTGCGATTTTTGCCAGATTTTGTTGAATTTGTATCTGATTCCGAGCTAAGTATTTAGACTCTTGGTAGTTGTGATTAGTCTGACTAGGGCACCTCCAATGTGACCTGTAAATTTGCTCTAGCATCCGTTCCCGGGCGGGCAGACAGGGGTGGACCACTCCACGGACACGGATGTGGGAGCCGGTCATCTAACATTGTTCGCATACATTTCAACCATTGTTTGAACTAAGTGGATGAAATTCATGCAAAATGGTGGATTTCATTCAAGTTTGGATAGAAAATATCACAAATCAGTCATACATATTATGCAAATAAGTCTAATACAATAAAAGTTCAAATTCAACGAGATTAATCGGATGTTCAACAAGTTTTTCATGAACGGATCCAGACGTCCCACACATACTGCTTCTTCAGCTTTATCCAACGGTACATGTGCATAAATGGCCGCCCCTCTGCCCTGTGATTGTACCTGGCCATGGGCAGCCCGACCTGACTCGACCTTGCCCACGGGCCGGGCCTCGGCCTAGATTTCGAGCCCCTCTGCCCTGTGATTGTACCTGGCCATGGGCAGCCCGACCTGACTCGACCTTGCCCACGGGCCGGGCCTCGGCCTAGATTTCGAGCCCGATGGGCAGGCCTGGCCCGTCGTCTTTGCAGTTTAACGAAGAGGCCTGGCTCGAGGCCCGAGGCTTGACGGGCTTTTGCATGCTGGGCCAGGCTTGGGCCTGATTTTTAGGCCCGATGGTCAGGCCGGGCCGGGCTCGGGCCTAGGTTTTTCATGTCGGGCTTTGGTAGGCCCGGCCCGGTCCGACGGATGGCCAGGTATACTTGTGATACATCACGGCAGCGCATGCGGGTTATACAATGTGTAGAGCAACATTGAGAGAATGAATGATTCAGTCGGTAAGTTGAACAAGAAGAAGCAAAACTTACGATATCATTGGCTGCAGCGCGCAATGGTCACCTTGGCTCCAGCATATTAACTGCACCAGAAAACTTGGTAATGCTTGTCTGGATGGCATATCATCGGTACACTAATGCCCTCACATTGCAATCATGGATGATGTGCGTATCGTATGGCGTCATGTACTTTCGTGCGTGAAATGATTCATGCACTTGCTGCCAGAAGGTCCCACCTCTGCCCCTACCTATGAAATCCGCGGATACGGCCAACCACGCATCACATAACAGGTCATCCTCCATGGTCGAGTGGAGTTCCTGGTCGAGTACCCCGCCATCCTTTGTACTCTAAAAATGACATGGTGTTTGAAAATAAGTTCAATGACATTTGACCGAACACCTATGGGCATGGTGTGCGCCATGGATGACGTCTACAGGACGGGTCTTGGGTGGACGAGACCGTCGTGGAAGGCGAGCGGGCGGGTCGGTGCTGGTTGCGGAGGTCCAGCAATGCATGTGTGCCAGCCGAAGTGGTACAACGGCGACAGCAACGGAGGAGTGTGCAGATGCAAAGCAAGGGGGGAGATGTGACGGAATGGAAGAAAATGGGACCGGAAGGAGGGATTTAGTGGGCCGGGGGTGTCGGAGTCCTATGTCCAGACTCTGCAAAGCCCCCCCCCCCCACCCACTTCGTTTCCACTTTTGCAGGAAAAAGTGCGTCTAGACCGCTCGGGGAATCGATACAGACCCGTGTTGGTTGGCACAACACGTCCGAACAGCACAGTATGAACTTATGCAGGTGGTTTGAGGGTCGGTGTTGGAGATGCCCTTATACATATACAGTCAAACAAAATAAAACATTGCACATAGCTTACAACCAAACACGTCACATAATTTTTCCATCACAATAAATAAAAACCTCATAGTTTATTACAACCAAATGAATTTAAAATTATACCAAATACGTTGAAAGAAAAGGAGCCGAGACACCCATTGGTTTCCTACGTGAGTTCATATATACCCAACCAAATCATGTTAAAATTAAATGTGAGTTGTCCAATCACATATTTCTTGATGAAATTAGATAATCTGTGTTGTTGCCGCTCCATACTCAGGCATAACGTTCTTACCTTGGAAATACCACCTTTGATCAAAGATGCTCGTCAGCTACGATCATGTTGTGCATGATCACAAGCGGTCATCACCTTTCACATCCTCCGAGGGCTCCATGTCTATCAGGGTGCCTAACAATAGCCATCGAGATTGGAGAACACCGAAAGCACACTTGAAAGTACATGTAGTCCCCATGTGTGGTTTTGGTAATTAATTAATGACAATCCTTATGGACTAATGTTTTGCATTGAGATATACATTTGAAGATTAGTTCCATTAGAAAATGATGGAAGAATAATGGAAGAAAACTCCTTTGAAGCAACAATTACATCGAGTGATCAAAATGGAGTTCATTGGAATATCTTAAGGGTTGCCATGCTTAGAGCTATGGTTTGAGCCATAATGGATCAAGATCTTAAAAAGGATGATTCGAATGATGAATTCTAGGAGTGGCTCAAAGATATGATCATAATGGACTCATGTGTTGAGTCATGATTGAGCAAGCTATTCAAGTGAAGAATTCAATATATCCTTCATGACGTCAAGATTAAACATGGAGTAGATATATCGGTTGACCAAGTTGAAGCTCGGAGATTGAACTCTAAATGGTCAACACACGAGCGCAAATGATGCACCACATAAGATCTTGTGGTATGATAAGAAATTATCAATTGCACTCTGTGTACTAACCCATACTATGTGTTGTCTATGTTTTCGAGGGTTAGGTGACTCTCATGGGCTCGCATCGAGAGAGAGAGAGATTTCAAGTGTCTATGAGAGGATAACATCAAGTGTTAGTGATCATGGTTGATAAGGGCAAGTTCAAGATAACCATCACATGATGGGCAAGTGAAGATGAATACAAAGCAAGGCCTCCCATATGTGGGAGCTACTTGAAGACTTCACCAATGTCTTGCCTTCAACTTGAGCCAAGAAGAAACATAAACATCAAGCTCAAGTTAAAGGCTTGAGTCAAAGGTATTAGTTCCTTTGGCATTAGTGTTGTGGAGAGATGACCACCGAAGAAAAATATACACTCAAGAATGGTTCTCGATAGCTATGTACTATAGCTCTTTTATGTTTCTTGAGTTATAGGGATCCCGCACTATTAAGAGGGGATCAAAGCGGTTAGTGCTAGATTTGCTCAAGTCAACATCTTCTATTTCTACTTCCTCACATCATATTCCAACATAGGCATATTTCACTCCTATCCAACACAATTCCACTCATATCCTATATACCAAATAAATCCATAGCCAACTAGGTTCCCCAAAATATATGATCTAACCTTTTCATACTTTGCATCCTCCATTTTGGTTTATCTTGGGTGGTTCTCTATGTGAGGACCTGGAGCTTTTCCATAGCTTCAAAATGAGCCCAAGATCATCAAAATCGAGTCGAGATGAGAAAGTTATGGATGTTTTACTTTTAGGCGCTGCAGTTTTGTGTTGGCCGGATATCCGGGACTTGGCCCGGAAATCCGGCCGTAGATGTCCAGAACCGTGTTGAAATGCTGGTTGTGTCCTCCGGATGTCCATGGCCCCAACTTGGGCCAGATGTCCGGGCTTTGGCCAGATGTCCGGCCCCTGTATTCTGGCCTCTATTTTTCACATGCGTGTGTGTGCATTTCTCAGCCGCCGGATGTCCGGCTCTTGCCCGGATGTCCGGCCCAACACAGCCACTTACTCATAAACTGCTAGTTTTCTAGCCTTGCTATATATACGCCTCTACTAATCCGGTAGAGGGTTGAGCAACACACTCATATGAACCCTAGAACACAAAAAGGCTCCCTCTCACTTCTCCTACACCAAATCTTAGATCCCAGAGAGATTTGTGAGAGTTCTTGAGAGATTTTCCAATCAAGTGATAGATCCACTCCCTCTCCCTCTCTTGACCAAAGGAATTCGTGATTTGAGCAAGTCTTGAGCATTTCCCCTTTGTTCTTGTTACTCTTGGAGGTTGGAGACTCCTAGGCGGTAGGAGTGCTCCGGTGAGGAATCAACTTGTGATTTGTCCCCCGGAAAGTTTGTGAAGGTTTGGAGGCCGCCTCAAGGTCTACCACTAGTGGTTGAGAATCGCCTTCGTGGTGATATCTCAAGGAGAATAGGGTGAGCCTTCGTGGCGTTGGTGTGCCTTCGTGGTAACATCCACCTCTCTAACGGTGACTAGCTTCCCTCCAAGGAAGTGAACATCGGGATACATCCTCGTCTCTGTGACTTTGGTTATCCCTAACCCTAACTCCTTACTTGTGGTTTACTTTGGTCACTTGACCGTGCATTCACTATATCTTTTTGTCCTCATTATATTGTGGTGGTTGATTATATTGTGTTGGCCATTTCCTTGTAGAGATTATTTAGGCCTACACTTCATATTCCGCAATTCATACTTGCTACTATTGATATACATTGTGATTAGTGTGAATTGCTAACTTGTGTTATAAACTTCCATATATTGTGATATTGCTCAAGTAAGTTTGTGTAACTTACTTGAGTTTGCTTGTATCATTCAATTCCATATATTGTGATACAATTTGTGTAAGCTTGTATTGCTTACTTGTGGTTGTGTGTATTATTCATTTCCATACCTCGTGATATACACTGAGTAAATTTGTGTGACTTACTTGTGCTTACTAATATCCTCGTTGTTCTCATCTTGTTTATGCTAAGTTGTTGGTGCACTTAGTGAGCCTAGTATATTTAGGATTTGTGCTTGAAAAGTATCCGCTTAGTTTATTTCCACATTAGGATATAGCCAAATCTGTAAAAGATTTTAAAACGCCTATTCACCCCCCTCTAGGCGATATCGTGGTCCTTTCAATTGGTATCAGAGCAAGGTCTCTCCTTATTAGGCTTAACCGCCTAGAGAGTAACAATGTCGACTAGTGAACTAGTGCACGATGACACATTTTGTTTTAATGGCACAAATTACATTATGTGGAGATTACACATGCTTTGTCATTTTCGGGCCATGGATCCAAATGCTTTGCGGATTGTGGTTGTAGGGAATTCAAATCTAAAGGATGGACAATCTCCGTCACTTGGTGATATGCATCTTGATAGTGAAGCTTTAAGTATCATTCACCAAGCTATAACCTTCGAGGTGTTCATGTCAATCTCGTCTTGTTCATTGGCTCATGATGCTTGGACCAAAATTGAAGATATATATGGTGGGTCCAATCTTCATGAAGACAATATTCTTTTGGGGGAGTTAATGGAGGAGTTCTCCACATTTTTAAATCATGAAGAGCTCTCTATTGCTTCCACCTCCGATTACTTGCATACCTCAACATCTTTCACTTCACCAACATGTGGCATACCACAAGGTAATGACATGGTGAGTGAAGAAATATCCTGTAATGATGGTGTTAAGCTCATTTGTGATGATATGCTTGATCTCCCATGTTGCCATGATAGAAATGTGTTGGTTTACTCTAGTTTTTCTATGACTAACCATGTAGAGGAAATCAAGAAAGATGAGGCATGCTTGATTGATGAAGAACCCTCTTCTCCAAAAGAATCATCATCAACCCCTTTTGTTCACATGTGCCTCATGGCAAGAGGTAATGACGAGGTATCATCTTCTCTTAGTGATAATGATGATAGTTGTAATGAGGAAGATGATGAAGTCTTGACTCAAAATCTCTATGAGATTGGGAAAACTCTTCGTAGAGCTAAGAATAACACTTATAAAAGGCTCCAAGATGTTCTTGCTTGCTTTCAAAAACGTAACGACTTATTTCTTTACGAGCAAGCAAAAAGTGAACAACTTGAACATGAACTTGCTATGGCTCATCAATGTCTTAGTGACTTGAGGTCTTTAAAAGAAGAGATTGAAGTTACTCATTGTAAACTTAAAGAGGATTTTGAGCACCTTGACCTTGACTACAAGAAGGTCAAAGGAGAGCTCACCAAACTCTCTAAGTCTCATGAGGAACTTCAAGCTACTCATGCGGAGTCTCTAGGTTCTACATGCTACTCTCATATTGATAATGATGCTTGTGCTACTAACTCTATCTTGTGTGAAGCATCGATATTAAAAGAAAATGTTGAGCTAAGGACTCAACTTGATTTGCTAACTAGCAATTATGGGAAATTGGGAGAAAGTCATAAAAAGCTCTCAGGCACTCATGAGGATCTTCTAATCTCTCATGATGAGTTAAAGTTAGCTCATGAGGCTATGGTCACCAAGGTAAAATCATGTGAGTCTCATGTGGATATTAGCACATCTTCTACTCGAAATGCCTTATTGTCATGTGCTAGTCCTTGCAATTACTCTCTACATGATATCGGTACATCTTGTAATGAATTGCTCACCATGCCTTGTTGCTCTAACAATGAAGCTTCTACTTCCTCTAGTTCTTTTGTTAATACTAACCTTGTAGAGGAAAATAAAGAGCTCAAGGCCCAAGTCACTAGTTTGAAGAAAGACTTGGAAAAATGTTGTGATAATATCTTGAGTGTGAAAAAGGACCCTCAGGACAAAATAGGACTTGATTTCATCTCCAACAAGAAGAAGTCCAAGAACAAGAAGAAGGGACAAGATCAAGTCAAGAATTCAGCCAACATTACTTGCTTCAAGTGCAAGAATGTTGGACATCATGTGAGATCTTGTCCATTGAAGAAGAAGGCTTCAAATGTGAAGCATCAAGGGAAGTGGCCTCAAGTTCAATATCAAGATAATGAAAGGCCTCTTCCCATGCCTAACCAAGATAATGCTCTCCAAGTTGAAAAGGTAAAGAAGAAGAGAAAGGGGAGCACATGTTGCTATATTTGCCGTAAGAAGGGACACATAGCTTCATCTTGTCCCAACGGTAACATATCTAAGCCTCCTATAGTCAATAATCATTATTCGCTAAGGAAGGATCTTGGTGGCAATGTGTTTGCCAAGTTTGTGGGTTCCCAAAGAAGTTTGAAAGTGGACAAGACCATTTGGGTTCCCAAGCCTATTGTTACTAACTTCTTAGGACCCAACTTGGTTGGGGACCATCAAGCTCAAACTTGATCAATATGTGTGTGGATGGCATTGGAGACTTGGCTACTTCATGAAGAAAAACTATTTTCACCATATGTTATGGTTAATGCCAAGTCAAGTGGATTATCATCATATCTATCAATCCAATGCTCCTCTGTGCGGTAACTTGTACTTGCATTGTTTACATTGAAAGTTACTATCTCCCTTTCATTTTTTAGGTTTTGTACCTAGCATGTGCTTTTATAGTTGTGCTTTCTAGTATGCTTGATTTGTGTTATCTAGCATGTGTAGGTCGCAATGCACTTCATATATTTGTGCGGGTGTGGTTTCAAGCCTTTATTGCTTCATTAATTGAATCTTCCTTGGCTGGATCATCACATTATGGGGGAGTGCTATGTTTTACGGATATCACAAACCTTAAATGTGTATGTATGTGGGATACCACCTAGTATTGTTAGTGCAATATTATCTAGTTACTATGTGGTATGTAAAGCTCATTTGAAACTCAAATTCTCATCCATTAATTATCCTTAGTTGGGTTTCATTTGCTTCTTGTGGATAATACATGGATCATCATATTATGGGGGAGTGATATGCTTTGTGCAAACCACAATCCTTGTTAATATGAACAATTGAGGGATGCCACTTAGAATTTATATTTGAGATTATCTTATATCTCTGTGGCATGCAATGTCTTGTTTACGTATGGCATTCTTGTGCGGTTTTGCCCATGGTTATCTTTAAAATCATATTTGGAAAATCATTTGATTAAAGCTATTCCAATTATTGCTTTACATGATTATCTATCTAGTCGGAATGTTAATATTATGCTATCCAAGCATTGTGGTTATTTCTAAACTCTCATGTTATGCTTGTGTTAGTATAGATGATCATGTACTTATTTGGTTTCTACACCGAATGATAACCCGAAATACCATTTTGTTCCAACTCATCTTATTGCTCTATATGAGAGTTTGTTATCTCATTGTTTATAGTTTCCTATATCTACTTGAGTGAGATATTCCTATGAGTATGTGTGCAATGCATATCTTATATGCTCATTTTTTTCCTTGGTTCATATGTTGAACTTTGTGTGCTATCATATATTGATTTGTCACTTTGATTCATTTTGGACAACATGAATGACTAGTGATGTTATTGGAAGTATTAACGGTTATGTGGTCATTTGTCCAATTTGTATCTCCTTGGATTTTGGTAGGCTTGTGCATGCATATTTACTATGTGTAAATTCACATGCCTTGTTTGCCTTATTTGATCCAATATATATATGGTAAATCCATCAAATTCTTAATAGCTATGATGTGCATGAAATTCAAATTCATATCAATAGGCACATATTTAAATGGTTTTACCCTATGTGTTGTAGTTATGCTAACTACTTCGGACCCAATAAGTTTGGGGACCATATTGTACTTAAAATGTTTTAGGTACATTTGAGAAGCATTGGGTGCTTGGCTTATTCATGAAGGTGGTGGCACTATGAGGAAATTAGAGCCAAGCTTGGACATTTTATTGATCTACAACTTCATACAAATGCTATCTCGGTAACAAGTATTTACTTCGTGCATATATATATATATAAATGAGGTCAGCCTTGTGTAGGTTGCATCATGGCATGAATTTCTTGACTCGTTCCTGTGATACTTGTTTCCTTTCTCAAAGCATCCCAACAATGATCTCTTGTTGCTAGTTGTGATGTCTTTGATGATTGTGTGTTTGGAGTTCATTAATATACAATAAGATTATATTAAGCCATGTGCTATGCTTTCAAGCAAATATCTCATTGGTATATTTTATGACTCCCGTTTGGATATCTTATTCCTTCCTTTTGTGACTATTTTATGTGTACATCCTTCTTTGTGGCTATCATCTACCTAGTATCTTATACATGTGAGAGAAGTTACATCTCTAGTTGATATCCCTTTTCTTTCATGTCCGCCATTTCATTCACTTTTTATATCTTTGGTGGCTTCATGGAAGCATTTGTTGTATGAGTGCGTGTCTTACCTCTTTGCATCTTAGTCCACTCATGTTTGGTGAAGATTATTGTCCTCGTGCTTGTCTTGACAAGCCTATTATTTCCTATCTTCATCATGGGTTGTCACAAGATTCGATTTTTAATTTGCTATTAGTGAGCTTGTGAACCCATTTTCTTGATGTGTGTGTGACCTTCTTAACTTCGTGTGTGTGAGAAGAACATGTCTTGCACCTTGTATGTTGATGCTTAATTCTCATCCTTATACTAGTCTTCTCAAGTGCTTTAACGTGACTCACACACATCATTTTGGTTGTGCCTATTCTTAGGTTGCCTCATGTACATGTTGCTCAACCATATGTTTGTTGCAAATGCTAGGCTTCTTCTCTTATCTATGTTTGCTTGCAATTGTTGTGTGTTCCTATTGATTTTGGGGGAGTGATGATCCTATTTTGTGCACTTGTATCCAAAAAAAATCTAAATTGTGCACAAATCATGGGGAGCTTCTCTATTTTCCTTAGAACACTCCTTTACCCAAATCGTAATATTCTTTTATCCTTTTGGCTCGTCGGATCTTTTGATTGCTTGCTTCACCTTGTGTTATGCAAATGAGATCAATTTGTGCCATGAGCTTTGTGCCATGTACCTTGCTATTATGACTAGGCTCAAGTTGTATAATTGTGGATTCACTTGTGGATATCATGTTCTTATCAATTGCAACCTTTCTTTTTGTTTATACAAGTTTCTTTATGGATACATATCATGATTATTATTGGCCACATAGAAATTTTTATACATGGAAAAGTTCATATCTTCGTATCTGATTACATTCTATAGATTCCGAGCTCCTTTAATTGTTCATCATTGAATATGTGCATTTGTTTTCACTCACATGTTGTGATATGCACACATCAAGGACGAACTCATACTATATTGGTCTGCTAGATGTTTTGTCTTCCATTTTGGCATTTGGTGCCAATGGGGGAGAAGTTTAGCGGGTTTAAGATAAATATCTTTTGTAGTTCTTGTTGTCACTCATGCATATCTACCCTTGTTATATATTATTATTGCATGAATGAGTATTGTATATAGAGAAATCTCCTCCTAGTTTATGTCAACCGATATATGCAATGACATTCAAAGTTCATTCACACATGCATATATTGTGGGGGAGTTTGCTCTATATACTATGGGTGTACTATCATCAAATGCTTGTGTAGTGTCTTGATGATAGTACAACCATCCCAAGTATAATAAATTGCATGATTGTTTAAAAATTCATTATATAAACCCTCTTGTTCAGATTGTCATCAATTACCAAAATGGGGGAGATTGAAAGTACATGTAGTCCCCATGTGTGGTTTTGGTAATTAAGTAATGACAATCCTTATGGACTAATGTTTGCATTGAGATATACATCTGAAGACTAGTCCCATTGGAAAATGATTGAAGAATAATGGAAGAAAACTCCTTTGAAGCAACAATTACATCGAGATGATCAAAATGGAGTTCATTGGAGTATCTTAAGGGTTGCCATGCTTAGAGCTATGGTTTGAGCCATAATGGATCAAGATCTTAAAACGGATGATTCGAATGATGATTCTAGGAGTGGCTCGATATGATCATAATGGACTCATGTGTTGAGTCATGATTGAGCAAGCTATTCAAGTGAAGAATTCAATATATCCTTCATGACGTCAAGATTAAACATGGAGTAGAGATATCGGTTGACCAAGTTGAAGCTCGGAGATTGAACTCTAAATGGTCAACACACGAGCGCAAATGATGCACCACATAAGATCTTGTGGTATGATAAGAAATTATCAATTGCACTCTATGTACTAACCCATACTATGTGTTGTCTATGTTTTCGAGGGTTAGGTGACTCTCATGGGCTCGCATCGAGAGAGAGAGATTTCAGGTGTCTATGAGAGGATAACATCAAGTGTTGGTGATCATGGTTGATAAGGGCAAGTTCAAGATAACCATCCCGAGGGATTACATGCTTGAAGCTTGTGGATGATCACATGATGGGCAAGTGAAGATGAATACAAAGTAAGGCCTCCCATATGTGGGAGCTACTTGAAGACTTCACCAATGTCTTGCCTTCAACTTGAGCCAAGAAGAAACATAAACATCAAGCTCAAGTTAAAGGCTTGAGTCAAAGGTATTAGTTCCTTTGGCGTTAGTGTTGTGGAGAGATGACCACCGAAGAAAAATATACACTCAAGAATGGTTCTCGATAGCTATGTAGTATAGCTCTTTTATGTATCTTGAGTTATAGGGATCCCGCACTATTAAGAGGGGATCAAAGCGGTTAGTGCTAGATTTGCTCAAGTCAACATCTTCTATTTCTACTTCCTCACATCATATTCCAACATAGGCATATTTCACTCCTATCCAACACAATTCCACTCATATCCTATATACCAAATAAATCCATAGCCAACTAGGTTCCCCAAAATATATGATCTAACCTTTTCATACTTTGCATCCTCCATTTTGGTTTATCTTGGGTGGTTCTCTATGTGAGGACCTGGAGCTTTTCCATAGCTTCAAAATGAGCCCAAGATCATCAAAATCGGAGTCCGGATGAGAAAGTTATGGATGTTTTACTTTTGGGGCGCCTGCAGTTTTTGTGTTGGCCGGATATCCGGGACTTGGCCCGGAAATCCGGCCGTAGATGTCCAGAACCGTGTTGAAATGCTGGTTGTGTCCTCCGGATGTCCACGGCCCCAACTTGGGCCAGATGTCCGGGCTTTGGCCAGATGTCCGGCCCCTGTACTCTGGCCTCTATTTTTCACATGCGTGTGTGTGCATTTCTCAGCCGCCGGATGTCCGGCCCTTGCCCGGATGTCTGGCCCAACACAGCCACTTACTCATAAACTGCTAGTTTTCTAGGCTTGCTATATATACCCCTCTACTAATCCGGTAGAGGGTTGAGCAACACACTCATATGAACCCTAGAACACAAAAAGGCTCCCTCTCACTTCTCCTACACCAAATCTTAGATCCCAGAGAGATTTGTGAGAGTTCTTGAGAGATTTTCCAATCAAGTGATAGATCCACTCCCTCTCCCTCTCTTGACCAAAGGAATTCGTGATTTGAGCAAGTCTTGAGCATTTCCCTTTGTTCTTGTTACTCTTGGAGGTTGGAGACTCCTAGGCGGTAGGAGTGCTCGGTGAGGAATCAACTTGTGATTTGTCCCCGGAAAGTTTGTGAAGGTTTGGAGGCCGCCTCAAGGTCTACCACTAGTGGTTGAGAATCGCCTGTGGTGATATCTCAAGGAGAATAGGGTGAGCCTTCGTGGCGTTGGTGTGCCTTCGTGGTAACATCCACCTCTCTAACGGTGACTAGCTTCCTCCAAGGAAGTGAACATCGGGATACATCCTCGTCTCTGTGACTTTGGTTATCCCTAACCCTAACTCCTTACTTGTGGTTTACTTTGGTCACTTGACCGTGCATTCACTATATCTTTTTGTCCTCATTATATTGTGGTGGTTGATTATATTGTGTTGGCCATTTCCTTGTAGAGATTATTTAGGCCTACACTTCATATTCCATAATTCATACTTGCTACTATTGATATACATTGTGATTAGTGTGAATTGCTAACTTGTGTTATAAACTTCCATATATTAGATATTGCTCAAGTAAGTTTGTGTAACTTACTTGAGTTTGCTTGTATCATTCAATTCCATATATTGTGATACAATTTGTGTAAGCTTGTATTGCTTACTTGTGGTTGTGTGTATTATTCATTTCCATACCTCGTGATATACACTGAGTAAGTTTGTGTGACTTACTTGTGCTTACTAATATCCTCGTTGTTCTCATCTTGTTTATGCTAAGTTGTTGGTGCACTTAGTGAGCCTAGTATATTTAGGATTTGTGCTTGAAAAGTATCCGCTTAGTTTATTTCCGCATTAGGATATAGCCAAATCCGTAAAAGATTTTAAAACGCCTATTCACCCCCCTCTAGGCGACATCGTGGTCCTTTCAACGCTCCACATCCTTCCTAGTACTCTTTTGCTCTTAGGAAAACCTACTCACCCACGGGCTTGGGTATTATTTTCACAACAGTTGACCATTGAGGATAGATATACCATCAGCTAGGTATTATCTCTTGTTGTTTTTGTGGCCATTGATCTCAAAGTTGACCTATGATGAGTTGCCTTCTGAAAGCCTTGCAAACGCTGATGAGCACTGAAGCATAATGGTGTCATTGTGAGAACTGTCATGACAACAAGAGAGTGTGAAATCCAGAGATCTTGTGAAGTTGTGATGCCACATCTTCAAGTATGACCATGTCCCTTATATTGCCCTTTTCCAAGCAAATGGACATTTGTTCCACGCACAGTGCATACAATCTATGCTACCAAGCATTCCCAGAAAGCCTCTAGATTCATTGATCGCCAACAACCGGGTTGTATCCACAACATTTGGTTTTCTCAAGTACTCCGGGTCAAACACTGCAACCACAAGTTTACAGAACTTATACAATACGCTAGGCATGTGAAGTCACTCATGCGGACATACTCATCCACAAGATCATTGGGAGTTCCGTTTGCAAGCATCTGAACAGTTGCAGTACAATTCTGATAAGAGGAGAAGCAAACCTTTTCAAGGGCATCATGCTTGCATTTAGGTAATCATCATACGCCACCACTCCCTACCAAATATGGTTTAACATATGTCTCGTCATCCGGAAGCATCGCTGAAAAAGCTTAGTGTGTCAATGAAATTGAAATAATCGTTGTACAGTATGCAATGGACGCTCTCTCTGTTACGATTCAACCCAGAGAATGGCCCGAGATTGATATCCAAACCTAGGTCGCTGACTAGCAATGTGCTCATTGACAACCAAAGTAGCCACAGAATCCTCATCGTAGGACGATGAATCGTCCGATGAACATATGAAGTTATTGTAAAAACAATATCATCCGAGCTGTCCACCATGGTAGCTTGTGGGCAAATGCCCGAACAACTTGCGGACGACGACGAAGGCAGTCGTGGTCGAGTCGCAGTCAGTGCAGGGCAACGCCCTCTGCCCATACTAGCAATAGACATGTCGAAGCACGCGCCCTCTGACAATGACCGTGGAGGCAGGTAGTGCCAACAACCTGGGTAGGCGTGCCTTGTAGTGCTCCCGACCGTGGCGAGGAGCGGCTACCAAATGTCGGCAAATGTGGGCATTGCTGGTTGCGATGGCGGTGGGGCCGTCGATGGATGGGCGGCGAGGCCTGGGGCAGTGGAGAAGCGGCCGGAACTGGGGTGATGGCGAGGGCAACAAGGCCGGGGTAGTGTGTGTGGAGGGGAAGGGGGGAAGAGTTACCATTGTGCCACAGACGGGCGAGCCAGGGGAGGACATGAGGAGAACAACGCGGGTGTCTGATGCGTGGCTACACCGACATTCGTCTTGCTGCGTTGAGTCGCGTTTTCTGTTCGCTTGGACCCAAACGGACGCGGCCGAACAAATGGGCCGTCGCGTTGGAGTTGGCCTTAGGATTCAGTCACCTTTTATTTACACCAAGATTTACACAGGATTCAATCACTTTTTTTGACGGAATGACATCATGGCTTACTTTATTAATTTAAGCCACACTTACATTGTCAATCAACGAAGACAAAATAAAACTAGGGGGATCATGCCCCCAAACACAACTATCTAAATTACATTCATGGGCAAACGTATGCGCCACCCGGTTTGATTCCCTTGGACAATATGTAAACAAAAGTCTGTCAAAAGAGTTAGTCTGAATACGAATGTCCTTGAAGGTCGGAGCAGCAAATGTCAGAGAACCCTTCGACCCGAAGAGTATCAACAACTCCTTCACAGTCACAAAATGAATTCCATGTAGAACTACTTGGGCAAGCTGTGGCTGCATCTATCACAAAAGGAATAACCTAGGAGCTCATGGGGCCTCGCGGTACCGCAAAGAAAATTTACAGGTCTACCGTAAACGAATTTGCAGGACACGGCTTTACCGGACCTGCTAGAGACGCTCTAAGGATCTATAAATCCTCAAAATCCCCTGTTAGATTCCTTTGAATCAAAGGAGCCCTAAAACTGCTAAAACTACACATTCAAATAAAATAGATTTTGCGTTGGAATGTTAATCATTCTAGCTAAAACGGCAGAACCTACAAATTCAACCTGCCCTACCAGAGCTGCCGTCTACAGAAAACAAAATCCCTTTTCAAACAGCTCTACGAAATATATTACTTCCCAAATTAGAAGTAAAAAACTGCAGCCAGAAGAATACGACTCACAGAAAAGTAAACAGACAAGCAGAGGTGCATAAACACACAGGCCACAACAACAGTTTTCATCGTCCAGGCGAGCCAGACCATCAGGTACCACTTGGCAATTCAGAGTACATCACTTCAACCACTCTAGCTAAACCTGCAGCTAGTTTCCAAAAGTCAATGTTCAACCATCCAGACCTAGGCATAGTACAGTTTCCACATACACACAACTTGATTTCGGCCCTCAAAAGAACTTCGGTTAACATCCATACACCACGGAGACACCCGTTGCGGATTCTTCATTGCCTGATCAGCTGCATATATGTTTAAGATTAAGAACCCATTCAAAAATTCAGATCATTAAGAAAGGCGAGCGATCAGGAAGAGGTGTGGTTCAAAGATTTGCCCCCGGGTTACCTGTGTAGCTGAGGTTCACTTGGAGGCTTTTATGTTAGCGAGGGCGGTAAGGGCCTCTGCGATCTTGCCTTCATTGATCAACCTAGTGGCCTGTGCAAAGAAATTTGGATTTTGCAGGACTGAGTTCCTGTTCCTGGTAATATGTAAAATGGCATATATCCCAAATGTCAGCAAAAGACACTGACCTTGAGAGATGGTATGAGTGCATAAACCTCTTCAATGGTCTCAGGCCCAATGTTCGCTATCATGCATATCTGTTACAGGTACAACAAGCCATTTCATGTTGAGATGAGGGAAATGAGATACAAGAAGGTGAGAGGAAAAGAAGGGTTACGAACCTCGCCATCATTAACACCATAGTCTTTAAGGGGTCTGCAGCTACGAGTCAAGGAAATTAACTACACAGTGGTTGCTTGGCGAAACAATTTAACTGCGTAACCACATGCCATCTCCAATACTAGTTCTTAATCAAAACAAAGGATACTCCAGGATTTCTTTCACCAACTTCGCAGAGGTGAAGTGATTTCCTTCTTTTGCATATTGAAAGGCCTTGTCAAACGACCTGCCGGTGCAAGAAGAAATGAGTAAACATGAAGGCACACAAGCTAACAGACTGGAACACCACATAAACAATTATTAGCGGAACATAACAGAATTAAAACAACAGATGTTCCTTACTCGGGAATTTTTATCTTCGGATCCTCTGATAAGATAGCCATATGTGCCTGAATTTTCTGCAACATTTCTGCTGCTTCACAGTTCGTTAACAATATAGAATTTGGAGACATATCTGCAACCAATTGTTATGCGGGAATCAGCTTGATGTGTGCCCGTTTCAAATGGTGTAAAACTAACAATCTCATTATACAGAACTTCTCAAGTAAAGAGCCTACTGAAATTCCATAAACTACCGAACTTTAACTACTATTAAGGTTACTATGACAAAAAATAAGCTTCTAGAAAAATAGAGGATATTTCAATGGAAGGAACTGACCAAGCTGAAGCTTTAGTTCTGCATCAGGCATTGCAGGCTTTGCATTTGATGCGGAGCCCTTCCCACCCTTCCCAGCACTAAATGCCTTCCCTCCTTTGCTACCTTCTCCTATGAGAACATAATACATGAAAGGAAGATATGTAAGACACAGAAAGGCAATCGATTGTATAACTAAAACTTTTAGTTTTATCAGCAATGTATAGCAAAAGTACAAAATGATGCATACATACCATTAGAAAAGGATGAAGCCTTTCCACCAGTTTTTAGGCTATCAGATGAAGCTTTCCCATTTGACTTGGAGTGTGTGGGGGGAGCCTCTTCTTCGAAAAAATCTAAATACAGGCAGTGATATATGAGGTTCTTGTATATTTTCAACTATATATCTTCACATTGAAGTTTCATTCAACAATACAGTAAATTTTAGTGCTTATTTATGTACTGTGATCAGATATCCTGCCCTATCAAATACTGCAACAGTTACAATGTAAGCAGCTCAATGATTACCATTTTGTTATGCACAGCCATAAATTGGTGAAACAAAACAACAGTGTCTTGTCTTCAACTACAAACGATATGAAGTGTCCTTTCACACTCAGTGTAATGGTAAATAACATCAACTATGAACAAATAGTCAACAAATCATCTGCAAATAAAACCAAAGGGGAACCACAAACATGGTATATAATTCTCTTCCGACATTTTTTCTGTAGTATTTGATCAATCCTATGAATGCTGCCAAGATAAGTATTTGGCGAGCGTAGAAGGTTGTGAGACTCTTCTAGTCAAATGATTCTTTACTGGAACAAAAAAGTATCATTTCATGTTTTCAAACATAAAAGTTTACCCCCTTCCTGCTAAAGATGGCCTAAGCCCTAGGGTAGCAGGGTACAACCGTACAAATGAAATTTTCTGACAGTGATAAATAAAACACAATGGATGCTGATCATGTCAGACAGATAGCTCGTAACGTGCTAGCAGACACAAGTGATATTCTTATAACAAAAGCAAACACCAAAGGATTTTCTCATGGAGCAGAGCTGTGATAAGTGCAGTAAAACTAGATTTAAATAAACTGTTGCCTGGAAAATGTTTGATGACGAGATTGGGCAATATTATTACCATCAGAATCAGAACCAGAATCATCAGAAATCAGAACCATCTGCCTTCCGTTCGGTGCTCCTGTCAGAATAAATCAGTTAAGAAATCTGTCAAACTCTAAACTTGCCTTCGAAAGCTCAACTGACACAGCATTCATTTTGATAAAGCTGTAAAATCATCAATCATCATATAGCAGGATCACAAAACTGAACAACAAAAAAACGTACCACAAAAATCTTAGGTTAAAAAACTTCCATGTCAGACATAAATACCTTTATTATGTTCGGGTTTGGCACCTGAGGCAGTGCGGGGGTTGTCGCTCTGGTTTGGCATGGCAGAGGATATTACTGGGTGGGACATGGGCTGTCGAATAGCCTGCGTGTTCTGAAGGTAGTGGCCGTGCGAGGCGGCGCTGGGGTTGGCGCTCAGGTTCAGGTTTGTGTTTGGGTTCAGTGTGTGGATGGAGTTGCCTGAGCTGGCCATGGGAGATTGGCGATCCTGCAGGCGGCTCAAGGCGTCTCTGAGGTTAACACTCAGGTTCAGGTTACGCATGTAGGAGTTGACTGAGCAGGGTATGAGGTATCGGAGATGCTGCGGGTAGTGAAGATAGCCGCCACCCAAGGCAGCGCTAGGGTTTCCATTTAAGTTTGGAACGGGGAAGGAGATGGCTTGGCGGGGCATAGGGGGGGTGAAGATTCAGCATGTGGTGGAGGTAGGGGACGCCGTGAAAGGGAGAGGTGACCGAGGGGTGGGAGTAGCCGAACGGCAGCGGCAGGGAACATGGGCACGGCGGTAGGCACCGGATTAGGAGGCGACCCGAAGAGAATACCCATGTCGAAGGGACGATCGGGGTTGTTAGTGTTCGGATTAGGGTTAAGGTTTCTGGCTGGAGACGCCATGGGAGGCGGTGGTGGAGTAGATCTGGAGAAGAGGAGAAGAGGAGGAAAGTTGGATGTGGGATGAAGCGGAAATGGAGGTCAATAACTCAAGATATAGGCGGTGGTTGTCTTGTTGCTGTTGTGCCCCGCAATTTCACTTTATTTTGACTTAAAGCCTCTCAGTTCCAAACAAGTTGCGGTACGCTAGACTTGAAACCCACAAGATCTCGAAACCAAGTCATGGCTCTGCCACGTGAATAGCTAACTTCCACGCACCCATGCCCATGGCTAAGTTCTTTGGTGATAGTGCTGCTAAATATTGCTATTTTAAATTAATTCCAAAAATACCCAACAATATGCAGACTTGATGCATGTACATCACTCCATTCCACGCATTTCAACAAGACAACAAGGTTGTAGTGTGTGTTTCTAAGATGCTGCGAAATAGATAACCTATTGCTAGTAAACATCCAAGCATATTAGTGAGGCACAAAGACTCATCAGCCCTTACCCCGTAAAAGAAGTTAAAGCTAATCATACGTTGGCCAAGTGAGTAGTGCTCGGACCACTTCAAATATGCAAGGGATAAATCATCATGCTCTCCAAAGTAGTATATTCATGAGAGAGAATTTACGGCATGTCGTAAGCCGTTCTGACACGGGTAGAAAAAATGCTAACTACCACAGAACCACGAGCATATCACACATGTGATATTTCAGAATAGGTATATACCTCAGTTTCTAGTTTAGTTCTACATTTGATCCAAGGATTTTCCTTTACCAAAATAGTGAAGGTTGGTTTAACTACGGGGCTGCTTTGTTCCCAGCCACACCTTGCCACGTATCAAGTTAGGCAAGTTTGACCAAGTTAGGTGGGTATTTGGTTCTAGCCACACCTAAGGCAAGATTCTTTTGTTCAAAATAAGTCCACATGTCATACACACAAAAAGTGTGTGAAATTCCCTCGGGCAATCCAAAGTGAGGCTAAGAATTTGAGCACCTAAGCTAAGGCAAGTCTGGCAGAAGTAGTGTGGCAAAATTAGTCACCAACCAAATATGCCCTACATTAACAGGCGATCTTCCTCTGCATAGCAGAATTAAAAAAAACACACACCAAGATGCTCAAGCATGGAATTTAAATACACAGACCAAGCTTATGTGCTTACTGCTTAACTGCACCAAAATCAACAAAACTTCTTCCAAGGAAGGCATGCAAGACATATCCACATATATTCTCTCTCTTGTTGAAGGGAAGGACCATTCGTTAGACTAAAACCCTTAGGAATCGCTAAATTTAGCCATGCACTTGTCCACAAACACAAATGATCCATTTAGTGTTACCTTATTCACAGGCAAACAGACCCAAAACCTAATAAGGCTGCTAGTGATTCCACAATGCCCAGCAACGTTTAATGCATTGTCATTTTGAGCAAGCCATGTCACGATCAACTCAATTATCTACTTTTCCAGTTTTCCTTGATACACCAAATTATAAGAACCCACCCACATATGAGTGTGACACAACCAGTGAATGCAGATTTTTTGAGCTTATGCACCCGGGCCACGCTATCCTGGCTGTCAGTTGCTGCTGCTGAACCTCGAGATACGCACACCTTTCAACCGATTTATCCAGATCCATTACCGTGACAGCAGTATGTTACGGTCGATTCGCGTCATAGGGTTCTCGTCTAGACTAGGCTCTGCGTACGTTTGTTTTCTGGTGCCACCGAAGTAAAGACGCACACCCGTGACTACGACCAGAGAGGCTCCAGCACAACCCTCTGTTTATTTCCTCTCCACCCATTCAATGGCAGGAGGGCGATGCAGCTCTCCCATGGCGACGGTGGACGGCTGCATTGACAGTGCCATTCTTGACGACCGTACGAATCAATGAAACATTCAGCTGCGCATGTCTTTTATGGTTATAATGGGGTTGGGGTCCAATCTATATTCCCCGATTCATATGTGCTGAAGCCGCTCTATATGACTCTTGTGCTAAATCACAGATCCGTCGTCACTGATGGTTTCTCGGCCATTGTCGAATAACAGAATTCCAAGCAGGCGGTGTCAGAAGCAGAACTAACGGGTCTCACACCTCTCCCGCTCGATCCTAACCAGGACAAGGGGCTCGTACCCAAAATTAAATCCACACGAAATTAACTGGTGGCTCCGCAATGAAACCCGCCGGTGCCAGAATTGGACCTCGGCGATGCGCGTCCAGGCCGCCGGCGGCGGCAGACCCGGGCGAACGGCTCAATCACCTCCTCCTCCCTATCCAGCAACTAATGCCTCCACTCAGATCAGTTTCTTCTCCATCCTTTGTCTCAAACAAATCCGCCCCAACCGCCCAGCATTCTGCTCTGGAGAGAAATACAGAGTACATCACACTATCTTCGACTGCTATGGTACTGTGTCACCGACTCACGGGTCGCCTATATGCATTGTCTTTATCTGAGGGGGCACAGGCCGGCAGGTACAGTACCCTAGTAGGAATTAGGCCTTTCGCGGCCCTGTAATCCCGTCCGAGATTAACGTACCACTCGATCCTTACAGAATCCAGCGACGCAGATCCCTATGACTACGGACGCTCGGGATAAGGGGACCGGGGTGCATAAGCTCACTGGAATGTTTTCGCACAACCAGTAGCAAAGTTGTTAAGATTAATTTGGTAACAAATATTAGCCAGATGTATTTCTATGAGCGCACATAAACAGATAATCCAATCCAAAGGGCATTGTGCTAGGAAGAAAATTCCACAATCCAAAAGTCCTACAGTCGAAAGAAGCCCTCAACAAATTGAATAACCAACTCTCCCGCCCTGCGTTTTGGATTTCGGTTTGAGATTTTTTCGCCCCAGGCCGAGATGGCCGAATTTCGGCCATTTTCAAAAAAAATCGGTTGAAATTTGACTGATGTTTGACTAAAATTTGACAAAATTTTGTCAAATTTGACCAATTTTGGACGAAAGAGACTTTTCGTCCTAGGCCAAGATGGCCGAAATCTGTTTTTCTCGGCCGAAAATCAAAACACAGCTCCCGCCCCGCTGCCGCTACTGCTCGAAAGCCTTTGGATCCCCTACAGGACTAAGCAGTTATGTTTTGCCGTGGATATATCACACACCCATATCAAAATCAGACCAAAACCACATAAACAACCGAACCATCAGCCCTCGCACCGATCAGATTGGATCTAAACCTTCTCCAATAGCCAAAATTCATATCCCCTTCGATGCCCACCCGCCGGGGCACCAGTATCATTCGTGACAACAAAACCCTCGGCGTTCTGCAAACCCTAATCCCTTGCCATTGCGGGGAAAGGGGGGATAAAACGAAAGGGGGGTCACCTGACTTGGACGGGGGGTACGACCCCTTCCCTCCCCTGTTCGCCATTGCGGCTGCCCGCGGAGGAGAAGGCGGTGGTGACCGGGAGGCGCCCGCCGGAGTCGGCCGCGTCGCTTTCCGCGCCGACACCGCACGCGCCCCGCTGCTCACTGCTCGCTGTCGCTGGGGAGGAGACGGAGAGTGAAGAGTGCGGCCTGCCTCTGCCCGGATGTATTGACGGGTTTATAAAGTTGGGCTGGGGAGTGAGGAGGGATGCTCTGGGCTCGGATCGATTATGGCCCCATGAGTCCGGCTCGAGGGCCCATACATGAGATACAAACCAATTCTCAAAAAAAAAAAAAAAAAAAGATACACCATGCTTGCTCGGATACACGACCGGCGGATTCGCAGTGCCTCTTCAGAGACCCATTCCCTCCTCCACCCTCTCCCTCTCATCAAACTCGCCGGTGCGGTGATTTCCATAAAATTGCCCCGTCAAAACCACAAAAAGGCCACCACAACAACGAGGAAAAAAAAGGTCTGTGCATAGGGGCCATGCACTTACTGGAAGTTGGTGGCTTATCGGAGTCGGAGCGGGAGTGCAACTTGCGGCTGCATAATCGGGCACCGGCTTAGGGGATCTCTCTCATTGAAGAAATCAAGGGGGAGAAGAGAGAGCATGAGGATAAGAAAATGTCCAAGCTGCAAGCGGTGACATCTTGTGGGTCATGTGATACGTGGGGTATGTGTTCTGATTAGAATTTTAATTTAATATTATACTAGCACACATGTCCATGTGTTGCAATGAAATAACTTTTTTAGAAGAATATTTAAATTTCTTCCAACGGTGTTGGTTCATTGCGCAATCTTTAATCAGGCACGACACTTCGGATCCTCATGTTCAAAATTTCAGTTGAAGTCCTGCGATTAATGCCCCAATATGATCATGGATAATTTATTCCACTTGTGTTTGTCAGATCTTCATGCTCGAAGTTTCCGCCTAAGACCCGCAATTAATGTCTCGATTTAATCCATGGGTAATTTCTTCCGACGGTTTTGGCTCATTACGCAGCCTTTAATCGACCACGACACTTAAGATCCTCATGCTCAAAATTTCATTTTAGGTCCCGTAATTAATGCCCACAATTTAATCTGTGGATAAATTTCTTCCAACGGTGTTGGCTATTGTGCATCCTTTAATCGAGCACAAATTAATTTATGGATAATTTCTTCAAACGATGTTGGCTCATTGCACAACTTTTAATCTGGATTTTCCTCAAGGGATAAATCAGATTCATCCATTGTTTATCAATTCCAAGACGGCTTATTGATTGGTAAGTCGGAGAGATATATAAATTGGTGGGTTCAGAGTAAAAAATAAGATGGTACTATTTAATTGATGAACAAACATGAAAAGACATATAAAGGTTTTCCATTTAGGGAAGAATCCCTTGCTGGTCATATATTCGCAGCCCTGCCCCTGCTTATGAATATCTAGAGAAGAACAATGTAAGAAAAATTGCATACATTTTCGCACACAACAGGACGCTGTTGCAACTATCTCTCAAAACATTGGTTGGCCGAAAAGCGAAGCTTCATGGCAGGTATACCGAGAAGGTATGGTGAGAGGTTATGCTTGTTAAAGCTTCTGCTAATTACAATGCTCAATGTGGGGATGTAGCTCAGATGGTAGAGCGCTCGCTTAGCATGCGAGAGGTATGGGGATCGATACCCCACTTCTCCAATTTTTATTTTTGGGTTTTTGCAGATCTCAATATTATTATACTGTAAAAACTATCTTCAGTTCACTTTTGCAAACTCCAAAAACTCCCCAAACATGTGCAAAATTCTTCTATATATAAAAGGAAAATGAAAAGCATGCGCACAATCTGTGCTGCAAACTAAGGCGGTGCAATAATAAATCACATGCCAACTGCCAAGAGTAAAAATGTCACCATCATGATTTTGTTAACCATCCGTACTGTAGAAAGGGAAAGAGCAAAATGGTACCCCGAGCCACAGTTGCAGCATTCCGGAAAGAAAGAAACAAAAACTCATCCATATGTTCTACCCTGCACCCAACCAAATTTATCCGGTCAATCAAGTTCAAAAAATATATATTATCCGGTCGATTAATCTCACCAATGCAAAAAAGATTAAAATAAAAACGTTCCCCTACACCCAACCAAAAACCTACGGTGGCATCTACCTTCCTTCCAATAGTGTGTGCGCGCGCACGCGTGTGTGCCATGCAAAATAGCTACCCGACTCGATGAAGCTTGACTTACCAAAGAAACGTAAATAATGTTTTGAAATCTAAAATAATATCATGATTTTGTTTACATCAAACATATATGTGTTTGAACTATATAAAATATTTAATGAACAATTATATTTGTGGAATACACAGAAAACAAATGCGTCGATAATTGGACCTTTGCTGTTGTGGACTGTTTTTTTGTAGAGGAAAAATGAAGGTATTCTTTCATAAAATTAAATAATCTATAACTCGCCTATAAGACGTATATGTGTTAAAAAATAGAATACGTGTGTCTATGCTCTTTTCAGGGAATGTGTGTGTATGCGTTAAATATGCATTCATTTTGAATTTCCCCGAAAAAACAGACGTCTTCTTTTCTTTTTTTTGTTGAGACACTCGTCTCCTCTCCTTTATTTAACCCTAGTTAACACCCATCGTGGGCTTTTCAATGTCCAGCCCAGTTTTGGGCTCTTTGTTGTCACTCTCACGGCCTGCACGCCGCACACTGGGCCGGTCGCGTCTACTGCATCCACATCGAGCCTAACCCACGCCCCACACCGCATTCTTCTAGGACGAGATGAGCAGCCTCCGCCGCCGCCACTCCTCGCCGGCGCCGCCGCTGGAGGACGAAAACCTCCTCTCCGAGATCCTCCTCCGCCTCCCCCCACAGCCATCCTCCCTACCCCGCGCCTCCCTCGTCTGCAAGGGCTGGCGCGGCCTCGTCTCCGATCCAGGCTTCTGCCGCCGCTTCCGCCGCCACCACCGCCGCAACCCTCCCCTCCTCGGGTTCTTCCAAGAGCTAGACGAAGGGCTCTCCTTCGCACCTTCCCTCAAGGCCCCGGATCGTGTTTCGCCCGAGCGCTTCTCCTTGCAACTAGACTGCGGCGGCCACTTCGTCGCCCTTGGATGCCGCCATGGCCTCGTACTCGTCTTCCTTCGGAAGACTCTCCAGCTCCTTGTGTGGGACCCCGTCACCGGCGACCAGCACCGCATTGCCGTCCCCCCGGGGTTCGACACGGATAATTCCCGAATCAGCGGCGCAGTGTTTCGTTCCGCCGGAGACGTCCAACACTTCCATCTGGCTTTGGTAGGCAACAGTGAAAGACAAATTACGCAAGCGGCCGCCTGCGTTTACTCGTCCGAAACCAGTATCTGGGGCAATCTTGTCACAACACCGCTTCAATCTGAGGATTCTGCCCATTTTCGCATTGCTGTTTCTAGGATCAAGCCTGCTGTGCTGGTTGGGGGTTCTCTTTACTGGTTGCTTTATGGGTGTCCAAAGGGGATCCTTGAATTTGATATGGGCAGGCAAAGATTAGCTATGATACCTATGCCAATAGGTGACCTCAGCCCTTTCCGCTTCTCGATGATACGGGCAGATGGCGGTGGATTTGGTCTCCTCATTTTATCAGGCTTCAATGCTCAATTTTGGAAGAAAATGACTAATTGTGATGGTGTTGCTTCATGGGTCTTGGCAAGAACCATTGAAATTGACAAGCTACTTAACTGGGAACCAGTGTCAAAGGGGAGCCAAGTAATACTAGGTTTTGCTGAGGAGAATAATGTGGTTCTCTTGTGGACAATTGATGGCCCTGTCATGTTACAGCTTGAGTCACTACAGTTTGAGGAGGTCTTGGGAACCAACGTCACGACTCACTATCACTCATTCGAAAGTGTCTATACTACAGGTAATATCATGCATTACATCATGGGCATGATGAACTCAAGTTCATTTTTTTAATTGTTTCATGTAATATTATGCACACACTTTCGTGTTAAGCTATCAATTTTAAGTAGTGGATTGGGGTTTTTTTGCGGCTTGATGACCTTTCAACATAGCGATGCTGTTCTGCAGTGTTTCGTTCTGACACTTGCATGCCGCAATCTTATGTAATGATTATGATCTAGAAAATTTTACATTCTATAGGCAGGCAGTGGGCATTGGCCTAATTTTAAGTTCATTCTGTAATGTTTGTAGTTCAAGTCAGAGCTAGCAAACTGTATTTATCACTTTATCATATAAATACCCATACATATAATAAAACAATGAATACCAAAATTTGCAAATTATTTCTGCAATAATTGAACTGCATTTGACTGTTGCCTGAGTTTTGACATCTGCAAGATTGAATAATGGTACTCCCTCCGATCTGTAATAAGTGTCGTGGTTTTAGTTCAAATTTAACTAAAACCACGACACTTATTTCAGATCACAGGGAATAGTTTTAGTGCATAGCTGCAGTGCAGCTTTTTTCTCCAGACAAGACAACATAACACTGTAAAGTTGAAGATATAACTACATGAACACTAGGTTGAACTAACTGAAACATCTAGGTAGTTGATAGTTCAATAGATACATTGGAAGCTTAAAGCAAGTTCTATTACTAATCTTGAATTCATAATGACTAATTTTTTTGAAATATACAAAAAAAAAATCACTTTTAGGAATCCCTGCTGCAAGTAGCAAATCTATTTCTACTAGGGAAAACTAACAAATTCATTTCATTTTTCAAGGCTAAATTTACTGAAAGCTAATTTAAATCTGAATAATCCTCATCATTTCTGTTGCTAGGATTTATTAGTATGGATTTTCAGGCTAAGTTCATCCAAAGATAGTCTAAATCTGAATAGCCTTGGTCATTTTTTGTTGATAGAATTTATTAGTAAAAATAATTTTTCCAATATGGCGTGGAATGAGCTTAATAATTCTGGATAACTTGTCTCTTCTGGGAAGTCAGAAGCTAATAGTTGTAGTGTGCATCTTCAGTTTTACGATAATCACATTCTGCTGTTTTTGGAATATTCATTAAATTTGACAGTAGGTCCGGTTATATTTATCTGTCCCTGGTGTTGTCTCCAAATTGATTCTTTTTTTTTAACTACAGCTGTGAGTTTATCTAAGTATCTTTTTGCCTCCTCGTGTCTGTTTGGCTTTTTGTTGGAATGTCCTTGGTTGTTTGACTTTGTATGCTTGCAGAAAGAGAAATTGGTGGTGATGAAGCTGATCTTTTGCACAACACATAAGATTCTTGCCCAGTTAGATATGCTATTGTGATTTACTGGTTAAACAGGTAAGCTTACCTTCTGCAAGCAGGTTAACGCAGTTGAACTCTTCTTAAACAAAATGAGGCACTTGAACTCTTCTTAAACAAAATGTATCGCTTTCATTTTTGCTGCCACTCCTCAAGTACAAGAGAGGACCCTGATTTTCTCTACAACACATTGCTTAGATGTTGCCCACCTGGCAGTGGTGAAGCTTGAATGAAATATGAGGAGGGGCGTAGTTAAGCAGTGGTAGGCGCATTATTTCGAGAATGGTTATTCAAATTCCGGAGAAATCGACCATACAAAACAGAATTACCCTTCCATGAAGAAAACCACAATTTATAGATTACCAAAATTGTAAATATACATTATTCTTGGCAACTTTAAATATCTCAAATAATTTGGAAAGATTAAAACATAATGAAATTTTAAATTGCAAATTGCTGCAAGATTGATTTGTATAGTCTAGTCTCTTAATTGTGGCAAAATATAATGCTTGCAGTTATGGAAGTGTATTAATTAAGTTAACGAGGAAGGGATGCATCAGGCATGACAATAGCTGTGACTGTGAGCGAAACTGATTCTCACTTGTTAGGAATATGAACGAAATAGATCCCATACTGCCTTTTCTTGCTAATCCCAGGCATGCACACGTTGTAGATGGAACAGTCATCTGTGCAAGGATGTGCTATAACTTATTTTGAGTGGACCAGTGGGGCAAGTGAAGCTGAACGCCAGTCTTGGAGATGGTCAGGTGGCTGGGCACCTGTCACACTTTCATGGCACACTGCATATTTGATCTTTTCTCGACACCCTGCTTCCTCATCCCTTCATTAGCAGCTCTACATTCTTTTCCTCATGCCCTCGCCGACCTACTTTCTCTTTTATTTGCTGATATTCTACCCCCTGCCTCTCTATTGGATATGCTCTTTCACTTGCCTTCCTTGTCCATCCAGCTGCCTTGTCTTCAGTTATCTCCTCCTTGTTATTCTCCCAGTTCCTTCTGTTGCTGCATGTTCTTCTCCCTCTAGCTCCTCTGATGAGTGATGCCTTGGGACCCTTCCCCTTTTTGTATATATGTTTGTGTCTGCTCGTAAATGAGAATCATGTCATGTTAATGGTAGTATAATTAAATGCATCATATTTTATGTCTTCATCGATGCTCTCTCGTTTCACTTCTACCATTTTATACATTGTGTGTTGATTAATATTTTATGGTTATGGATCTATCAAGTCCTAGTGTGCTTTGTATGTTGATCCCTCTCATTTGCATTATACTTAATTTGTATGGGCTTATAGCTGTGCCATGCACATTTCACATTCATGATATTGCTCTCTATGTTTGTATTGCTGGCATTGTGTTAATGCTGGAAGGATCCAAATTTCGAGGTTTTGGTGGAAGTCCACAACACTAGTGAAGCAACGGTTGCTGTAAGAGTCGTACAAAAATTGGGCGATATAACTTTAATAGCTTTTGCATGAATTACTTGTACAGATTGGTTTGACTGATGAAATTGATTGCTCTGCAGGTGTCTGGAATTTCACTCCGGTGGCAGATGCAGAAACGCCTTTTTTGGAGGTAATAGCACCGCAGGTCCTTGAACTTGTTCAGGATGTGATGGTTTGGTCCTAAAACTTGTGATGGTTTGATCCTCAAACTTGTCTCAGATGTGCACATTTGGTCCTGGGCCAATTAGCAACAGCCATGTGGAGCCAGTTGGGCCGAGCCGGTCAGCGCCGCAGTTTTCGCATTTAGCCCCTTGCTATTTATCGGAATTAACCCGCGGGGCGCCTCATGTCGCCGGCAGCGCGGCGAGCTTGGCCGGCACGGTGCCGGAGATGCGGTTGTGATCTAGCGCGAGGAACCGCAGCCTGGGCATCGCCGCCATGGACCCTGCCCAGGAGCAGAGGTTCTTGTTACTACTATGATGAAGCGTGCCGCGGCGGCAGGCTGCTCCCCGTCCTCGCCGCGCTGCTCCTCCTCTCCGGCTCCGCAGCGGAAGGGGAGGACGAGGAGGGCTCGCCAGTGGCGGCGGAGGAGCCGGAGGCGCCGATGGAGGACAAGGAGAAGGCGGCCCTGTACGCCGCCATCGGGAGCTTCGTGGGCAAGGCGTGGTACGGCTCCAGCCTCTTCTCTGACCCCTGCGGCTAGCTCCTTCTCTTTACTCAGCATCTTCGGTTCTTGATTCATTCCTGGGAAGTGTTAAACTCTGGACAAAATAGTACTGGTAAACACCAAAATTTGCTCTCATTTCATGGACTTATACCCAGTTTCTTTCCTATTCTGCATTACAATGTCTTGAGATTCACCACAAATCGCTGCTCAAAGGAATACTGTTTGCTTGCACTTCCAATTAAATGACTTATCTGGGGAACGCCCAAACAAATCGTCAAATTCTCAGCACCGCATCATCTTTTCAAGTTCCCCTGTTTCACTTGTAGCAGCCCTCTCACTGTTTGCTCCATTATTCCTCCACCGTTTCTCCTTAGAGAATGCAGGATTTGCTAGACTACTTCACTGTCGGACGAGTGAGACGAAACCTTTGTTCCTCAACCTACCTACGGCCTTGCGATTCTTGCCTAATTTGGAACCCTTTTTACTGTCTCTCTTCCTCTCTTGTGCGCAACAACTTTTTTTCCCCGCGCAGGATTTGCGATTGCAGATTTGCAATGTCAGTGTTTTTTCAAACACATCCCATTTGGTCTTTCTTTTCTCATGTACTCTTCCTCTTTTTTGGAGGGCGTCCTCTTGCTCTTTTCCTTTGCCACAAAATCATTGGTACCAACTACCAAGTAGGAGTAGTACATTTTTTACTTTCACCGATTTAACACTGGTTTACCTTGGTCTGATAAGCACTTTCTGGCGATCATACACATAGTTAGTTAGTTTATAACCAGGTGTACATATGCTGCTCGCAATTATTCTCACTCTCAGTGGTACTGCTAGAATTACATTCTGATCCTCATGACAAGCCAAGAAAGTTGTACTTGAACAACAGAACATGTGACCCTTCCACCTCTGTTCCTAGTATTTACCCCAGCCAATTATGTTTTACTATTCATTTGCATGATTTAAGTATGCATCTATGTAGAATGTAGTAGTACAATTTTATTTACTGATGATGACGATATTGAATTCAGTGAAATAATTGCTTCTTGGATCCAATTTTTGGGCTTTCCTGCAGGTGGTGTCATCGGTCCAGTGCTCGACAACTTGTTGCAGTGCGCCCCGGACGCCAGGTTCAGCCCCAAGCTGTTCGGCCTCCGGTGCCTCAAGAGCCTCACCTTCTACGCCTGCTTCCCGGCGGCCAACCCCACGGCCATCCCGGTGACAAACTGGGACAAACTCTCCCGCACCCTCTAGACGCTCGAGTTCCACTCAAACCCGGGCCTAGAGAGCTTCACGTTGCTCGACCTCCGGAACAACAACCTCACCGGCGGGCTGCCAGAGTTCGTGCTGGGCATGGCGGCCCTGCAGGACCTGCTGCTCTCGAGCAACCCGCTGCTGGGAGGCACCCTGACGCAGCACGGTTGGGAGAAGATGGCGAGCCTGGCCACGCTGGACCTGTTCAACGTCGGCCTCGCGGGCACCATTCCGGAGTCCATGGCGGCGATGCCCAGGCTGCGGTTCCTCGCGCTAGACCACAACTGCCTCTCCGGCACTGTGCCGGCCAAGCTCGCCGCGCTGCCGGCGACATGAGGCATCTCGCGGGTTAATACCGATAAACAGCAAGGGGCTAAATGCGAAAAGTGCGGCGTTGACCGGCCCGGCCTAGCTGGCTCCACATGACTGTTGCTAATTGGCCCAGGACCAAATGTGCACATCGGAGACAAGTTTGAGGACCAAATAATCCACTTTTGCAAGTTTTAGGACCAAACCATCACATCTTGGACAAGTTCGAGGACCTGCGGTGCTATTACCTCCCTTTTTTGCTATAGGTTCTTCCATTTTATATGCTGTGTTGGCGCTGGCATTATTCATTAGTCAACTGGCATGAAGACACGATTCGTTTGGTTTTGTTGGCGATGTCAGTTATCGCGCTTGCAAGTGTTTGAGGCACGTTCTGTCCTGTGTTGTGTCTGGTCGAGATTGTAACTTCTAATCTCTGATTAAGCTGTTGTCTTTTTTTTTCCGTGTGTGCATGCGTGCACTTGGGTTTGTACTACATTAGATATAAATATAAACATGTATGTCGAAAAGATAGCAATGCTGCGGTGATGCTACAAGAGTTGAATTTGTACCACATGATCGAACACATGCAGTTGTCAGGATCTCGTTACTCTTGGCGAATATAAGATTGCACCCCGTTGTGTTGTTACCAGAATGCCCAGGATGTGAGCTGTGTGGAGTTTGCTGTCTGTGGCTCAGAGGATGCATAAAGTTCGTCTTCTGTTTCATTTTGCTGGAATTACATTCAGAAGGTTCTAAGCAGTCTGGAAGTAGTACTGTTGTACCCTCTCCAGCTCTAAACAATCCCTTAACTGTGAAGCTTCTGCATGTGTTGATGCAGGGAAACAGAACCGAATGCCTTTTGCAACAACAAAAAAGAGGAAGAGGAAGATCGAAACCCGAATGCGTGCTGGCATTGGTTTCAGAACTCCATCCACAATCCGGGGGTGGTGGAGGAGGATTTGCTCGGGCAGCGGCTCACAAGGCAACAAGAAGAAAGATCTGAAATCAAATAGTTTCCAACAAAAAGCAGCACCCGTGCAGTATGTAGCTGGGATATGGAGGAAGATACGACGATGATCCAGTTCGTGCCCACTGAAGCGGAGCGCGGTATGCAGCAACTCTGCTCATGAACTCACCTTCAACAAAATGTGGCCGTGTTCTGCGCCCGGCATACAAACGTTCATGCGTAATATGTGTTGCAGACATCACCAGATTGGTAGTATCACTAAAATGACATTGCAAACTAGTAGTAACTCATATTTTATTTGTAACATATTTTAACCACCCACCTTGTCTCAAGTCTAAAGCCCTTGTCTTAAGCTAGTACACAATAAGCAATCCAGAAGGTGTTTAATTTAACACTGATTGTACTATATCCTCTCAATTAGGACATCATAAAGATCACACACCAGGTTATGAAAGAGTCCCTTGCTGGTCATACATCATGATTCAATGGTACTAGCAAACAAGCCCGTGCGTTGCAACGGGAAAAAGACCCCTCCCCTGTCTTTAGCTTATATATATGGACCTTATGTTGCAACCTCATAAGAGAAAAAAGCGTTTGATTTTACTTTTCCATATATTTTTTGTTGATCGTGAAATAGCACTATAATAATGAATCTCGTTTACTAAGATAGTGCTGCATTATAATCATTAAATAATTCATATGCCAAAGATAATAACCTGATGCCGCATTGGATTCATTAAATAATCCATAAGTCAAAGACAATACAGGTCCAGAAATAATACATATGTCAACATGAGTTAAATTCAAATATATTCAGTTAGAAGTTGTCATACAACTCGCAAAAGAAAGGTTGTCATACCAAAAGTAGTTGGGAAAATGATTACGTCTTTACCATAGAATTTTTGGGTGAATCTGATCTATGTTTTTTATTATACAAGATTACCACCACTGCATCATAATTCTTCTGCCCATCCATAATCTTCACGACATATGATTCTTCGGGACTGGACACTACAATATCAATTTTACACATGTGCACAATATTGGCATGCCTTTGTGCATTCTCTGAACATATTTAAGGATGGAACGTGCAAGATTTACGTTGACTACCTTCAAGTAATATATGAAGCTGTGTATTCCCCTAATGATAGATAAACATGAGAAAAAACTCTTATTACATTTTCAGTGTTACTGTAGCGATAAGATTGATAAAATAGTAGGAGTAGCTTCTAGAGGAGAAACAAAAACTTCGACCCAGCAGCCGCCCATCTGCTATCGGTACTGCCGTTTATTTAGATGTGATCTTCTACCAAAAGCTAATCAATCTTGCTTCTTCACAAAGCTAGCTCTCCCGTAGCTGATTTTTATTCCTTGCAGTACGCACCGACATGGGAACCATGTGATTTGCGTTGAATAATTTACCGGACAAATTTTGAAACCACTGGATTTATTTTCCATTGCCCAACGGAAGCCACCATATGTGTGTAGTCACGTCATATACCAGTTCGTCAATCTTCTTAATCTCAAATCACCCAGATCACCACAGCTAGATATATCTACTCCATCTTCAAGGCTACAGAGCGGCAGTGACCTGGGATGACGTTCCTGACGCTGACAAAAACTCCACCATAAGGATAGGAAACGCCGCCATAGCCTCTAGTTCACATCATGCCATATCTTGCGTAGGTGCTGCTGAGTGCTGCGCTGGCCGGGATTCCACGGGGAGCATCACGACCCGGCATCGAAATCTTCCCCAGACCGTAGTGTGGCGGTACATGGATTCATCATCGTCCGCAATCATCTCTAGTGCGGCGGCTCAGCGCATGGTCCCCGAGCGCTGGCTCTGCGGGGCAACACGCTGGGGCGACGGCGACCAACGCACAACCAGCCGAACAGGCCGCCGGCAACGACTGCAGCGAGATGCACGAGAAGAAGGCTGCATGCATTTAGCCACTATGCGCCGCCGGCAAGGAGCGGAGGCCAGGCCCAAGCACTGACACTGATGCCGGGATGAAGGCTGGCACAAAGTTGTAGTCGGGGAGGACAGTGACGTACTCGCGTATAAACGGGCACCCGTCGTCCTGGCTCTGTCGCATCAAGCACAGCTCCGAGCAGCGGGCGGCCTGCTGCGCGCCGGAGGTCAGGTGCGGCGTGATTCCGACGAGCGGCGTGATTCCGACGAAACGACAACTCAAGAGATGATATAGAGAAAAAAAATTGCGTTCACTGGTTTCAATCGTGGAAGGACACGGGATTGGATATGAGCCGATGCAATCGAGGAAGGTTTCCTTTCCAATCTAATCAATCGGCCTGCGTATGAGGCCCACGCTGGCGGGATTGACGTACGAAAAAGTAGGACGAAATTACGGACAAATCACATGAATAGTACCACCTCAGATGTAGAAAATAATATAGGTGGAAAAAACTGAAAGCGTATTATGACATGAGAAGAAAGCGTATTCTGAAAGCGTATTATGACATGAGAAGAAAGCGTATTGTGACGGTGAACCCGGAGACCCAATCCGTGCTTTATTATTAGGGAGAGATTATATTCACAGTCCTGTTTATGAATATCTAGAGAAGAACAATGTAAGACGATGTTGGAACTATCTCACAAAACATTGGTTGGCCCAAAACCGAAACATCATGGTCAGGTATGTTGAGAAGGTGCTCCGGCTTAATATGTTTATTACTAATTGATATAGTCAACATGGGGATGTAGCTCAGATGGTAGAGCGCTCGCTTAGCATGTGAGAGGTATGGGGATCGATGCCCCACTTCTCCATTACCTTTTTTAATGTTTTTGCAGATCTCTGTATTACTGTAAAAAAAACTATCTTGAGTTCACTTTTGCGAACTCCAAATATGCGCAAATTCCTTCTGTACATAAAAGGGGAATCAAAAGCCTGCACACAATCTGTGCTGCAAACAAAGGCGGTGCAATACTAATCACATGCCAAGAGTAAAATGTCACCATCATGTTTTTGTTAACCATCCATACCGTAGAAAAAAAAGAGCAAAATGATACTCGGAGTCACAGTTACAAAAATCCAAAAACAAAGAAACAAAATCGCACACACGTGTGTGTCAGAAATGCAAAATAGCTACCCGACTCGATGAAGCTTGACTTACCAAAAAAAAAGTAAACAATATTTTGAACTATAAAATGTTGTCATGAATTTGTGTACATCAAACATATATATCTGTGAACATATATATCTGTGAATATAAAATGTTTTTAATTCATATTTTTATTTGTGGAATACACAGAAAACAAATACGTCCATAATTGGACCTACAATTTGCTATTGTGGGTCCGTTTTTTATAGCACAAAAATGAAGGTATTCTTTCATAAAAATAAATAAATAATCTATTGTGAGCCATGCCAACATTCGCGCTCACGGCGCTTTGGGTTCCGGCCAAGTTTCTCAAGGACATCGACAAAGCGCGTCGACGATTTCTCTGGGCGGGCGACCACGAGCTATCCGGCGGCAAGTGCAAGGTAAACTGGCCGCAGGTGTGCTCGCCAGTTCAGCACGGTGGTCTCGGCCTTCTGAACCTCTCCAAGTTCAGCCGCGCCCTCCGCCTCAGGTGGCTGTGGCTCGCCTGCAGGCAACTGGCTCACCCTGGGTCGGCTCGCCGCCACCATGTGATGAGGCAGACCGCGAGCTCTTCGCTAGCTGCACGAGGGTCTGCATCAGTAACGGGGAGCAAAATTCTGGCACTGCAACTGGACGGGCGATCTGGCCCTGCAGTACATCTACTCCACGCTTTACGCCTGCTCAAGAAGCAAGGGCAGATCAGTAGCCGAAGCGCCGAGGAACGATAAATGGATTCGAGACCTCTAACACGGCAATGTCACTGACATCGCGCCGGAGTTCATAGATCTATGGCGAAGGCTCCGGAGACAAGCAGCGACAATCCAAGGGGGGTGCAGGACAACATCCGATGGACTGCAACTACCAACAGGGAGTTTTCCGCCGGCTCTGCTTACAAAATTCAGTTCCAAAGCACCCCGGACAGCGGGTTCAGAGCAACTATATGGAAGCCATGGGCACCGCCAAAGATGAAGATATTCCTCCGGCTTCTTCAGCTAAACCGCCTCTGGTGCAACGACAGACTACAGCGATGTGGATGGCCAAACGAATACTTCTGCCAGCTTTGTCTCCGTCACCTTGAGACTTCAGAACACCTGTTCTGGTCCTGCCCATGCACTCTGAAGATCTGGGATGCGGTAGCGCGTTGGCACGGTTGCCAGGCCCTTAACCCTGCTGGATGGAGCATGGCCCTCTCTCATCAAGCCAGGATCAAGCAGATTGCCCAGAAAGTGCAGCCGGGGTGTGAAAGACAAGCGGTCCGATCAACGATCATCCTGGTCTGTTGGGAGATCTGGCAGGAGAGAAACAGCTGCACTTTCCGCAGCAAGGAAGCAAACCCAACTGAAGTCATTGCAAAAATTCAGGCCACCATCGAGCTCTGGCGCCTTGCAGGAGCAAAACACTTTGAGCGCCCCTTCGAGGAAAATGTCGTGAGAGGATAGGTGATACGTCCATTTTGCATCATGCTTTTATGTCAATACTTATTGCATTTTGGGCTGTTATTTCACGTTATGTCACAATACTTATGGCTATTCTCTCTTATTTTACAAGTTTACATGAAGAGGAAGAATGCCGGCAGCTGGAATTCTGGGCTGGAGAAGGAGAAAATATTGAAGGACTATTCTGTGCAACTCCAAAAGTCCTGAAACTCCACGGAACACCTTAAAATAAATAAAGAAAAATCGTCGCCAAAGATGAAGGCCAGGGGGCCCACACCCTGCTCACGAGGGTGGGTCCCCCCTGGGCGTGCCCCCTACCTCGTGGGCCCCCTGGTGGCTCTCCGACTTCCATCTTCTCCCATATTGTCGTGGAATAGTCACGTCAGATGTCCTCGTTAAAGGACTTAGTTGTGGAGCCATCGCAACTAGGAAGCTTGAAGGGGTTAAATCGGGACAAGAGACACGAGAGGGTTTATACTAGTTCGGCCCCTTACAGTGAAGGTAACGCCTACGTCTAGTTGGGTTGGTATTGATGTTTCGATGACCAGGGAGCGAGATACGCTATGCCCGGCTCTCGATGAGTTGTTTCTTGCCCTAAGCCGCCAGTAGGTCGTCCCCTTATATACACGGGTTGACGCCCTGTGGCTTACAGAGTCCCGGCCGGCTTATCAACAATGTCCGGCTCGGTGACTAGTTAAATCTATCTTATGTTACAAGTCATGCCATCATGGCGGTTTACTACAATGGGCTTAAGCCGCCCGTGGGCCTTAAGCTCTTTATTAAACCGCCATCTTCATGCTTGGTCTTGGGCTTCCTCTGATGAATACTCTTTGCGTAACCCGGCCCTTCCTGGGCGACTTACACAAATAGTCATATCCCCAACATTAGGCCCCAGATTGATTTGAACCTGTTCATGTCAGTCTAAAAAATATTTTTAAAGAATTAAATCTTCAGTCTTCTGACTATATAGAGGGTTTTTGTAACCCGCCATGACGTCATCTCCTGGATCCGTCTTAACTCGGCATTCTTGGGGAACGTAGTAATTTCAAAAAAATTCCTACGCACACGCAAGATCATGGTGATGCATAGCAACGAGAGGGGAGAGTGTTGTCTACGTACCCTCGTAGACCGAAAGCGGAAGCGTTATGACAACGCGATTGATGTAGTCGTACGTCTTCACGATCCGACCGATCCAAGTACCGAACGTACGGCACCTCCAAGTTCAGCACACGTTCAGCTCGATGACGATCTCCGGTCTCCGATCCAGCCAAGCTTCAGAGATGAGTTCTGTCAGCACGACGGCGTGGTGACGATGATGATGTTCTACCGGCGCAAGGCTTCGCCTAAACTCCGCGACGATATGACCGAGGTGGAATATGGTGGAGGGGGGCACCGCACACGGCTAAGGAATGATCCGTAGATCAACTTGTGTCTTCATGGGGTGCCCCTACCCCCGTATATAAAGGAGTGGAGGAGGGGAGGGCCGGCCCTCTTCTATGGCGCGCCCTAGGGGAGTCCTACTCCCACCGGGAGTAGGATTCCCCCTTTCCTAGTCCAACTAGGAATCCTTCCATGTATTAGGAGTAGGAGACAAGGAAGGGAAGAGAGAAGGAAGGAAGGAGGGTGCGGCCCTCCCCTAGTCCAATTCGGACTAGGCCATGGGGGCGGCCTGCCCTAGGCAGCCCTCTCTCTTTCCGCAGGCCCAATAAGGCCCAATACTTCTCCCGGCAAATTCCGTAACTCTCCAGACTCGAAAAATACCGAATCACTCGGAACCTTTCCGAACTCCGAATATAGTCGTCCAATATATCGATCTTTACGTCTCGACCATTTCGAGACTCCTCGTCATGTCCCCGATCTCATCCGGACTCAACTCTTCGGTACATCAAAACTCATAAACTCATAATATAAGCATCGCATCGAAACCTTAAGCGTGCGGACCCTACGGGTTCGAGAACTATGTAGACATGACCTAAAACCATTCTTGGTCAATAAACAATAGCGGGACCTGGATGCCCATATTGGTTCCTACATATTCTACGAAGATCTTTATCGGTCAAACCGCATAACAACATACGTTGTTCCCTTTGTCATCGGTATGTTACTTGCCCGAGATTTGATCGTCGGTATCCAATACCTAGTTCAATCTTGTTACTGGCAAGTCTCTTTACTCGTTCCGTAATACATCATCTCATAACTAACTCATTAGTTACATGCTTGCAAGGCTTAGGTGATGAGTATTACCGAGAGGGCCCAGAGATACCTCTCCGACAATCGGAGTGACAAATCCTAATCTCGAATTATGCCAACTCAACATGTACCTTCGGAAACACCTGTAGAGCACCTTTATAATCACCCGGTTACGTTGTGATGTTTGGTAGCACACAAAGTGTTCTTCCGGTATACGGGAGTTGCACAATCTCATAGTTGCAGGAACTTTGTATAAGTCACGAAGAAGGCAATAGCAGTATACTAAATGATCAAGTGCTAGGCTAACGGAATGGGTCATGTCAATCACATCATTCTCCTAATGATGTGATCCCGTTAATCAAATGACAACTCTTTTGTCCATGGCTAGGAAACTTAACCATCTTTGATTCACGAGCTAGTCAAGTAGAGGCATACTAGTGACACTGTTTGTCTATGTATTCACACATGTATTATGTTTCCGGTTAATACAATTCTAGCATGAATAATAAACATTTATCATGAAATAAGGAAATAAATAATAACTTTATTATTGCCTCTAGGGCATATTTCCTTCAGTCTCCCACTTGCACTAGAGTCAATAACCTAGTTCACATCGCCATGTGATTTAACACCAATATTCATATCTGTATATGATTAACACCCATAGTTCACATCATCATGTGACCAACACCCAAGGGGTTTACTAGAGTCAATAATCTAGTTCACATCGCTATGTGATTAACACCCAAAGATTACTAAGGTGTGATCATGTTTTGCTCGTGAGAGAAGCTTAGTCAACGGGTCTGTCACATTCAGATCCGTATGTATTTTGCAAATATTCTATGTCCACAATGCTCTGCACGGAGCTACTCTAGCTAATTGCTCCCACTTTCAATATGTATCCAGATTGAGACTTAGAGTCATCTGGATTGGTGTAAAAGTTTGCATCATTGTAACTTTTTACGACAGGCTCTTTTATCACCTCCATAATCGAGAAACATCTCCTTAGTCCTCACTAAGGATATTCTTGACCGCTGTCCAGTGATATACTCTTAGATCAATATTGTATTCCTTTTGTCAAACTCAGAGCAAGGTATACAATAGGTCTGGTTCACAACATAGCATACTTTATAGAACCTATGACTGAGGCATAGGGAATGACTTTTCATTCTCTTTCTATTTTCTGCCATGGTTGGGTCTTGAGTCTTGCTCAACTTCACACCTTTGCATCACAGGCAAGAACTCCTTCTTTGACTGTTCCATTTTGAACTATTCAAAAATTTATCAAGGTATGTACTCATTGAAAAATCTTATCAAGCGTCTTGATCTATCTATATAGATCTTGATGCTCAATGTGTAAGCAGCTTCACCGAGGTCTTGCTTTGAAAAACTCTTTTTCAAGTATCCTTTCATGCTATCCAGAACTTCTATATCATTTCCAATCAACAATATGTCACCCACATATAATATTAGAAATGCTACAGAGCTCCCACTCACTTTCTTGTAAATACAGGCTTCTCAAAAAGTCTGTATAAAACCATATGCTTTGATCAACTCATCAAAGCGTATACTCCAACTCCGAGAGGCTTGCACCAGTCCATAAATGGATTCTTTGGAGCTTGCACACTTTGTTAGCATCTTTAGGATTGACAAAACCTTCTGGTTGCATCATATACAACTCTTCTTTAATAAATCCATTAAGGAATGCAGTTTTGACATCCATTTGCCAGATTTCATAAAATGGGGCAATTGCTAACATGATTCGGACAGACTTAAGCATCGATACGAGTGAGAAAATCTCATCGTATTCAACCCCTTGAACTTGTTGAAAACCTTTTTGCAACAAGTCGAGCTTAGTGGATAGTAACACTACTATCAGTGTCCGTCTTCCTCTTGAAGATCCATTTATTTAACATGGCTTGCTGATCATCGAGCAAGTCAATCAAAGTCCATACTTTGTTCTCATACATGGATCATATCTCAGATTTTATGACCTCAAGCCATTTCGTGGAATCTGGGCTCATCATCGCTTCCTCATAGTCCGTAGGTTCATCATGGTCTAGTAACATGACTTCCAGAACATGATTACCGTACCACTCTGGTGCGGATCTTACTCTGGAAGACCTACAAGGTTTGGTAGTAACTTGATCTGAAGTTTCATGATCATCATCATTAACTTCCTCACTAATTGGTGTAGGAATCACTGGAACTGATTTCTGTGATGAACTACTTTCCAATAAGGGAGAGGGTACAATTACCTCATCAAGTTCTACTTTCCTCCCACTCACTTCTTTCGAGAGAAACTTCTTTTCTAGAAAGGATCCATCTTAGCAACGAATGTTTTGCCTTCGGATCTGTGATAGAAGGAGTACCCAACAGTTTCCTTTGGGTATTTTATGAAGACACACTTCTCCGATTTGGGTTTGAGCTTATCAGGTTGAAAACCTTTTTCATATAAGCATCGCAACTCCAAACTTTAAGAAACGATAGCTTAGGTTTACTGCTAAACCATAGTTCATACGGTGTCGTCTCAACGGATTTAGATGGTGCCCTTTTAAATGTGAATGCAGCTGTCTCTAATGCATAACCCCAAAATGATATTGGTAAATCGGTAAGAGACATCATTGATCGCACCATATCAAAATAAAGTACGATTATGACGTTCGGACACACCATAACGTTGTGGTGTTCCAGGTGGCGTGAGCTGTGAAACTATTCCACATTGTTTTAATTGAAGACCAAACTCGTAACTCAAATATTCGTCTCCGTGATCAGATCGCAGAAACTTTATTTTCTTGTTACGATGATTTTTCCACTTCACTCTGAAATTCTTTGAACCTTTCAACTATTACAGACTTATGTTTCATCAAGTAGATATACCCATATCTGCTCAAATCATCTTGTGAAGGTCAGAAAATAACGATACTTGCCACGAGCCTTCATACTCATTGGTCTGCATACATTAGTATGTATTATTTCCAATAAGTCAGTAGCTCGTTCCATTGTTCTGAAGAACGGAGTTTTAGTCATCTTGCCCAAAAGGCACGGTTAGCAAGCATCAAATGATTCATAACCAAGTGATTCGAAAAATCCATCTTTATGGAGTTTCTTCATGCGCTTTACACCGATATGACCCAAACGGCAGTGCCACAAATAAGTTGCACTATCATTATTAACTTTGCATCTTTTGGCATCAATATTATGAATATGTGTATCACTATGATCGAGATCCAATAAACTATTTTCATTGGGTGTATGACCATTGAAGGTTTTATTCATGTAAACAGAACAACAATTATTCTCTGATTTTAAATGAATAACCGTATTGCAATAAACATGATCAAATCATATTCATGCTCAATGCAAACGCCAAATAACATTTATTTAGGTTTAACACTAATCCCGAATGTATAGGGAGTGTGCGATGATGATCATATCAATCTTGGAACTACTTCCAATACTCATCGTCACTTTCCCTTCAACTAGTCTCTGTTTATTCTGCAACTCCTGTTTCGAGTTACTAATCTTAGCAACCGAACAAGTATCAAATACTCAGGGGCTACTATAAACACTAGTAAGGCACACATCAATAATCTGTATATCAAATATACCCTTGTTCACTTTGCCATCCTTCTTATCCACCAAATATTCAGGGCATTTCCACTTCCACTGACCATTTCCTTTGCAGTGAAACACTTAGTTTCAGGCTATGGTCCAGCTTTGGGCTTCTTCGCAGGAGTGACAACTTGCTTGTCTTTCCACTTGAAGTTCCCTTTCTTTCCCTTTGCCCTTCTCTTGAAACTAGTGGTCTTGTCAATCATCAACATTTGATGCTCTTTCTTGATTTCTAGCTTCGCGGCTTTCAGCATCGCGAAGAGCTCGGGAATAGTCTTGTTCATCCCTTGCATATTATAGTTCATCACGAAGTTCTAGTAACTTAGTGATGGTGACTAGAGAATTATGTCAATCACTATCTTATCTGGAAGACTAACTCCCACTTGATTCAAGCGATTGAAGTACCCAGACAGTCTGACCACATGCTCACTAGTTGAGCGATTCTCCTCCATCTTTTAGCTATAGAACTTGTTGGAGACTTCATATCTCTCAACTCGGGTATTTGCTGGAAATATTAACTTCAACTCCTGGAACATCTCATATGGTCCATGACGTTGAAAACGTCTTTGAAGTCCCGATTCTAAGCCGTTAAGCATGGTGCACTAAACTATCAAGTAGTCATCATTTTGAGCTAGCTAGACGTTCATAACTTCTGCATCTGCTCCTGCAATAGGTCTGTCACCTAGCGGTGCATTAAGGACATAATTCTTCTGTGCAGCAATGATGATAAACCTCAGATCACGAATCGAATCTGCATCATTGCTACTAACATTTTTCAACACAATTTTCTCTAGGAACATATCAAAATAAACATATGAAAGCAACAATGCAAGCTATTGATCTACAACATAATTTGCAAAATACTACCAGGACTAAGTTCATAATAAATTTAAGTTCAATTAATCATATTACTTAAGAACTCCCACTTAGACAGACATCTCTCTAGTCATCTAAGTGATCACGTGATCCAAATCAACTAAACCATAACCGATCATTACGTGAGATGGAGTAGTTTTCAATGGTGAACATCACTATGTTGATCATATCTACTATATGATTCACGCTCGACCTTTCGGTCTCCGTGTTCTGAGGCCATATCTGCATATGCTAGGCTCGTCAAGTTTAACCTGAGTATTCTGCGTGTGCAAAACTGGCTTGCACCCGTTGTAGATGGACGTAGAGCTTATCACACCCGGTCATCACGTGGTGTCTGCGCACGACGAACTTTGGCAACGGTGCATACTCTGGGAGAACACTTCTTGATAATTTTAGTGAGAGATCATCTTAAAATGCTACCGTCAAACAAAACATAATAAGATGTATAACAGATAAACATCATATGCAATCAAAATATGTGACATGATATGGCCATGATCATCCTGCGCCTTTGACCTCCATCTCCAAAGTACTGTCATGATCTTTATCGTCACCGGCACGACACCATGATCTTCATCATCTTGATCTATATCAATGTGTCGTTACATGGTCGTCTCGCCAACTATTGCTCTTGCAACTATTGCTGTCGCATAGCGATAAAGTAAAGCAATTATTTGGCACTTGCATCTTATGCAACAAAGAGACAACCATAGAGCTTCTGCCAGTCGCCGATAACTTCAACAAAACATGATCATCTCATACAACAACTTATATCTCATCACGTTTTGACCATATCACATCACAACATGCCCTGCAAAAACAAGTTAGACGTCCTCTACTTTGTTGTTGCAAGTTTTACGTGGCTGCTACGGGCTTAAGCAAGAACCAATCTCACCTACGCATCAAAACCACAACGATAGTTTGTCAAATAGACTCCGTTTTAACCTTCGCAAGGACCGGGCGTAGCACACTCGGTTCAACTAAAGTTGGAGAAACCGACACCGCCAGCCACCGTGTGCAAAGCACGTCGGTAGAACCAGTCTCGCGTAAGCGACTGGCGTAATGTCGGTCCGGGCCGCTTCATCCAACAATACCGCCCAACCAAAGTATGACATGCTGATAGGCGGTATGACTTATATCGTCCACAACTCACTTGTGTTCTACTCGTGCATATAACATCAAACCATAAAAACCTAGGCTCGGATGCCACTGTTGGGGAACGTAGTAATTTCAAAAATTTCCTACGCACACGCAAGATCATGGTGATGCATAGCAACGAGAGGGGAGAGTGTTGTCTACGTACCCTCGTAGACCGAAAGCGGAAGCGTTATGACAACGCGGTTGATGTAGTCGTACGTCTTCACGATCCGACCGATCCAAGTACCGAACGTACGGCACCTCCGAGTTCAGCACACGTTCAGCTCGATGACGATCTCGGGCCTCCGATCCAGCCGAGCTCCGGAGATGAGTTCCGTCAGCACGACGGCGTGGGACGATGATGATGTTCTACCGGCGCAGGGCTTCGCCTAAACTCCGCGACGATATGACCGAGGTGGAATATGGTGGAGGGGGGCACCGCACACGGCTAAGGAACGATCCGTAGATCAACTTGTGTGTTCATGGGGTGCCCCCCTACCCCCGTATATAAAGGAGTGGAGGAGGGGAGGGCCGGCCCTCTTCTATGGCGCGCCCTAGGGGAGTCCTACTCCCACCGAGAGTAGGATTCCCCCTTTCCTAGTCCAACTAGGAATCCTTCCATGTATTAGGAGTAGGAGACAAGGAAGGGGAAGAGAGAAGGGAAGGAAGGAGGGGGTGCGGCCCCTCCCCCTAGTCCAATTCAGACTAGGCCATGGGGGGGCGAGTGGCCTGCCCTAGGCAGCCCCTCTCTCTTTCCCATAGGGCCCAATAAGGCCCAATACTTCTCCCCAGCAAATTCCCGTAACTCTCCGGTACTCCGAAAAATACCCGAATCACTCGGAACCTTTCCGAACTCCGAATATAGTCGTCCAATATATTGATCTTTACGTCTCGACCATTTCGAGACTCCTCGTCATGTCCCCGATCTCATCCGGGACTCCGAACTCCTTCGGTACATCAAAACTCATAAACTCATAATATAACATCGCATCGAAACCTTAAGCGTGCGGACCCTACGGGTTCGAGAACTATGTAGACATGACCTAAAACCATTCTTGGTCAATAACCAATAGCGGGACCTGGATGCCCATATTGGTTCCTACATATTCTACGAAGATCTTTATCGGTCAAACCGCATAACAACATACGTTGTTCCCTTTGTCATCGGTATGTTACTTGCCCGAGATTTGATCGTCGGTATCCAATACCTAGTTCAATCTCGTTACTGTCAAGTCTCTTTACTCGTAACGTAATACATCATCTCATAACTAACTCATTAGTTACATGCTTGCAAGGCTTAGGTGATGAGTATTACCGAGAGGGCCCGGAGATACCTCTCCGACAATCGGAGTGACAAATCCTAATCTCGAATTATGCCAACTCAACATGTACCTTCGGAAACACCTGTAGAGCACCTTTATAATCACCCAATTACGTTGTGATGTTTGGTAGCACACAAAGTGTTCTTTCGGTATACGGGAGTTGCACAATCTCATAGTTGCAGGAACTTTGTATAAGTCATGAAGAAAGCAATAGCAGTATACTAAACGATCAAGTGCTAGGCTAACGGAATGGGTCATGTCAATCACATCATTCTCCTAATGATGTGATCCCGTTAATCAAATGACAACTCTTTTGTCCATGGCTAGGAAACTTAACCATCTTTGATTCACGAGCTAGTCAAGTAGAGGCATACTAGTGACACTGTTTGTCTATGTATTCACACATGTATTATGTTTCCGGTTAATACAATTCTAGCATGAATAATAAACATTTATCATGAAATAAGGAAATAAATAATAACTTTATTATTGCCTCTAGGGCATATTTCCTTCAGGCATGACGTCATTCTTTCCTTTAACTCATTTTTTACTCCACTGAATCCTTCAACGGATCTCTTCTTTACTGACTATTCCAAAAATCGAGGCGTCGGGGCAGCTGGATAATAATTGTTATCTCCTTGTTTCCCGCGCCGTCTCAGTCATCTTCTCCCTATAAATAGCCACGACTCGGGTCTTTTCCTTTTTACCCCTTCAGTCGTCTTCTTCCTCTCCTCTCTGCCGCTCAAGCTCCGCCACCGTCACCATCGACCCCCTCGTCTTCATCGACTCAGGCCGCTGCATCAACCTGACTGTAACCAGAGATCGACGGCGAGCCTTCGCAGCTCATCCTCATTCGTGAGTTCTTTTCTTCCCTTTCCTTAGATCTATCTCGCAGCTCTGCCAAGTTCATCGGGTTCATCACCGCCCAATGCGAATCCTTGCTAGATGCACTTCCACAGCCTGTTTAGATCGAAAAAACTGTGCAGAACTGCTACGGTAGTTGTTTTGCGGTTATCCTATATAGAAATACATCTCATTTTTCTTGTTTGGAAACCTCCTTTGAACGTATGAACTTCTCTGCCCTGTTTTTAGGTCTAGAAATTTTCTCCTTCAGAACAATAGTTTGATCCATAATAAAGGCTATTGTCTGTGAAACTTGTTTCTATCACCTAGAAAGCTTCTTGTGAAAAACTTACTTCATCACCACTGTCTAGGCGTCCGGTTTAAAAATCCTTGAATGACTGTTGATCCTGATAGTGGCTTAAACTTTACCGCACAATTACCGTTATATCATTAGGCCCCTTGCTTGAACCGAAACTTTCTTACTTTGTCGTAGATGGCTCCTAAGGCGGTCAAGACCCCTGTGACTTGCAACTGGGTCCCATCCACAGTGACCAAAAGCAAACTTGCTGAGTTTGTAACGTCCGGCCATCTGCCGAAAAAGGAGGTCATGTCCTACCATGCCCCTCACCCATCTGAAGAGATACCTCAACCCAAAGACGGGGAGGTAGTAGTTTTTACAGACCATATGAACCGGGGATTTGCCCCTCCCGGCTCAAAATTCTTCAGGGAAGTTCTGGACTTTTTTGACCTGAGGCCTCAAGACATTGGACCCAATTCCGTGTCCAATCTGTGTAATTTCCAAGTCTTCTGCGAGGTATATTTAGGAGAGGAACCAAGTCTGCTGCTATTCAGAGAGCTTTTTTACCTGAACCGGCAGAATGAGCACGCCAACGGGCCTAGTCTTGAACTTGGCAGCATCTCAATCTAGCGACGGAGAGACTGTCTTTTTCCTTACGCTGAGCTACCGAGTCACCCAAAAGACTGGAACCAGACGTGGTTCTACTATCAAGACACCTCTTCGGATAACGAGAAGCCTCTGCCCGGCTTTCGCGCCCTGTGTCTTGAGTCCAATCATCATCTGGCGGACAAGTTAACTGCTGTTGAGCGCCTGCCTCTTAACCCCACCATCAGAAAGATCAAGGCCCTTTTAGGCAACGGGTTAACTGGCATTGATTTGGTTCGGGTCTGGGTCACCTGGCGGATACTACCATTAAGCCGCCGCTCCGGCTTAATGTGTGCTTACACAGGCGAAAAGGACGACTCAATGCGTCAGTCCTGAGGACTTACCGGATGATGTGGTAGATGCTACAGTCCAATCGTTATTGAAGGAGGGCACTGTAACCAGTAACACTTTCAGTTTGCTTCCTTTCTGCAAGAAGAATCCGGCTCCTGCAGTAAGTTACTAGTCTTCTCAAATACTCTTTAATATGTTACCTTTTGGTACTTATGGTTCTTTGTCTTTCTCCACAGGCCGGTGACAACTTCTGGAAGGTCAAGTATGACCATGAGGCTGCAAAACTGGCCCGGGCGACCAAGAAGACCGAAAGGAAAGCCCCTAGGACGGGTACCTCTAAAAAGAAGAAACCCAGCGCCTCTGATATGCTTAAGTTGGATGACTCTTCTTCAGATGAGGAAGAGGTAATCTTGTTGAATTTCTTTAACTCCTTTGTCGTTTCCTTACTAACATTTGAACCTTTCAGGAGGATACTGGGAACAGTCAAGCAGCTGGCGAAGAGGTAACTATAATTTCCTCCGACTCAGAGCCTTTGCCAACACAAAGAATCTGAAGGGTGACCCGGAAAGTAAGGTTTTCACACCCTCTCGCTTACCAAGATCCTCAATTTCTTTTGAAGCAACAACAGCTTGAGAACCGGCGGCAGACTCGGGCCAACCAAGACGCAAAGCTTTCCTCCGGCTTACCCGATGTAACCAGGAAGCATCGGACCGAGGTTATCTCTGACTTACGTTTTGTTTTACCCTTGATGGGTTTGATTCGCCAACCTCTCAATTCATCTGACTCCAACTATCAGGATACCTCCCCTTCTTCTGATGAGTCAATGCAATCGAACATGCCGGCTTTCAAAACGGCTCCCGGGTAATATATCCTTCCCTACTTTGAGGTTATCCATACTTATACTTTGATACTTATCTTTCCAGTTTGTTTGAAAGCTTGCAAGTAAAGCCCAGCAAGAGGGCAAAGAAGAATAAGCCGTCTCAAGACCCGGTGGTTACTGAACCGGTGCTTGACTCATCCGTTCCAGACAGCTCCACTCATCAGCCACCGCTTGAACCGGCTTTTGACATTCCGGAGCCAGCTTCTGACCCGCCTGCAGAGGACGTGATTCACAACTCGGATGACCCGGAAATTCCTAGCCCGGCCAAGACGGCTGACCCGGAAGTGGAAATTGTGAAGAGCCAGTATGTTGAACCGGGCCGGCCTACTGCCCTTGCCCAATGCACCGCCAAGGAAGAGTTTGCCCAGCGCCGGAAGTCCAAACAAGACATCACTGATTACTCTCATCTAAGTATCGGTGATATAGTCTCAGGCTATCTGAACCAAGTACGATGAGTCGTGACACTGAAATTGACATGGTGAAGCAAATACAGCATAAATCTGAGGTAAAAATTTAAGCTTTTACTCTGAATCTTACTTACTGTACCAGCCCCCAAGTCTATCGCTTATGAATGAATATGTTGTAGACTTAATAATCTGCTAGCTATGAGTTTTGTCCGGCTTAAGTTGAATATGTTTAACCCGGAGATAACATGCAACTTTAAATTTGGGTTACATTAGCCCCCAAGTGTCAAGTACCTTTACTTGTAAAGTGCTTGAGACTTAATATGCGTGACTTGGTAAAATAGGCTAAAAATTCTTTAAACATACATTAGCCCCCAAGTGCCAAGTATCTTTACTTGTAAAATACTTGGGACTTAAATGTTATCTTACCAAGATTCTTACCATAACCTGATGTCAATGCAGGCCACCGCAAGTCAATTTGAGGCGGAGATTGCCGATTTGAAGAGCCAGTTGAAGACCCAAGAGCTCGAAGCTCAGAAAGCCAATTCCAAGTTTGAATCCAGCATCTCTGAACAAGAGAAGCTGAAGAAAAATTTTGAATCGGAAAAGAAGGCTTGGGTTGATGAGAGGGCTTCACTGGTGACCCGGGTTGAAACAGCGGAGACATCTATTGCCGAGGCAACCAATGAACTGTCCGACTTAAAGCGACACATATCCCAAATGGTCGCAGCTATCTTTGGTAAGCCGCTCATAAATGTTGTAATCCTTCAAGAGTTACTGTAATAGTTGCCTCTGGCTTACTATTATACTTGTGAACATGCAGGCCCAGGAGTACCAATCTGAAGGAAAATATGCTTGTCAAGCTGAAGGCAGTGTACACCTTGGTAGAGCAGCTGTTCTCCAGGTCACAGCGTGCGTTGACCGCTGTGGCTTTATCAAATACCCCTCCCCGGCTCCTCCAAGACGTGTTAAGACATCTGTTGGTGCTACCTCAACACATTCAAGACTTAAGGCGGGCATCCGCGAGAGCCGGAGCCGTGGCTACGTTGAGCCGGGCAAAAGCATGGGTGCCAGAGCTTGACCTTGCTGACCTCTCTCTTGGATATCCAAGTCTTAAGGAGGACGGCACTGCTTTTGGCGAACAGGACTTCACTGCCTGTGTTAAAGTCGTACGCCCTCTGGCGACTCTCATTGGGGAGGATACTGATCTCACCGAGTATTCGCCGGGTTATGATAGCGAGAACCGGAGAATCCCAAATGTCCCATATGACCAAGTCAGGCTGCTCCCTCCAACGCGTAAGCATACCTTTGCCCCTGAAGTGGACCCGGCCAGTTTAATAGATGATGAAGCTGAATTTGAAGCTTTGAGCGGCATTGACTGGGCCTCGTCCACCTTCCAGGATGCAACAACCGAAGGAGAGGCGGGGAAGGATAATTCGGAGTCATCAAGCCAGCCGGAGGAATGAGCCGCCAGCCGAGTTATAACTTGGCAAAAAACAATGCTTCACTTATTCAGACTCGGGGAGTCTTGTAATAGGATAGAAAAACTCCTTAATGCATGTCATGCCTTATGGTACTTATCACTTTTGTTAAGCCGCCAGTACTAATATTCATCTTGCTGATGCTAATCAAGTGTTTCCTTGATCCTTCACCTTGCTCCGTTTTAACCTGCACGTAAAACAGGCAAGACCTTCCTGGACGAATCACTGCACCAGCGGGTTATATAATAGTGATAACCCGGACATGATCAAAGATCATATGCATAAACCGGTTCATGATTAGTTAAAACATAATCATAACAGCATACCTGTAACCCTTTTTGATAACCTCTTCGGCTCATATAAGTTTTTACCTGGCACTTGGTAGAGCCTGAAGTAACTAATATAAAACCGGAAAGATCAAGAACCATCTCCTCAAGAAGGTTTTTAATGATAGTGAAAATACTCATACTTGCAAATGTTCACAGGTTCTTGATTCGAATACGATCAGAAAACCGTTCCAAAGGGGTTAAGCTAAGATTCGGATACGATCATATAGCCCCTAGTGGCTTTGGCGATGCCGATCAAGTGGGTATCGACAGCTATGTTCTCTTTGGTTCAAATGCGACCTATGTTTGAACAGGAAGCCCCCAAGTGAACATAAGAGTTGTTTAATGACGCTGATTCAAATACGATCCATGTCAGACCCAAAGGGGTTAAGCTATGATTCAAATTTGATCAGGAAGCCCCCAAGTGGGTTTGGCAATATGCCGATCAAGTGGGTATCGACAGCTATGTCCTCTTTGGTTCGAATATGACCTATGTTTGAATAGGAAGCCCCCAAGTGACCAAGGCTAGATTCAGATATGATCATAAGCTGGACCAAAGGGAAAGCCGGATTCAAATATGATCCGTCCCCTGTTGGCAGTGTCCATCACCTGATAAAGAAAACATGAAACATTTCTTTATGGGAAAAAAGGATAGAGGTCCTGCTTTATTGCTTTATATAATATGTACATTATAAAAAGTATCTTAAAAAAGTTACTTAAGTATAATAAGGCCGGAGATGACCTATGTTCCACGGCCGGCGGGTCTCCTCCTCCGATTTAAATGAGTCCTTGCGCTCTCGAATATCGATGAGATAATATGACCCGTTGTGCAGATTCTTGCTGACCACAAAGGGTCCTTCCCAAGGCAGGGATAGCTTGTGCATATCAGACTGATCCTGGATGAGCCGGAGCACCAAGTCGCCTTCCTGAAAGGCTCTGCTTCTAACCCGACGGTTGTGATAGCGGTGCAGGTCTTGTTGGTAAATCGCCGAACGGGCTATTGCCAAGTCTCGCTCTTCGTCCAACAAGTCAAGTGCATCCTGACGAGCCTTTTCGTTATCCGCCTCAACGTAAGCCGCCACACGGGGTGAGTCGTGCCGGATGTCACTTGGCAGGACCGCCTCTGCTCCATAAACCATGAAGAAAGGTGTGTATCATGTAGATCTGTTAGGCGTAGTGTTCATGCTCCATAACATAGAGGGTAACTCCTCCACCCAACAACCCGGAGTCCGTTGTAAGGGGACTAAGAGCCGGGGTTTGATACCTTTCAGGATCTCTTGATTAGCTCTCTCTGCTTGACCATTGGATTGAGGATGAGCAACGGCCGAAACATCAAGCCGGATATGTTCTCTTTGACAGAACTCTTCCATGGCACCCTTAGAGAGATTAGTGCCATTATCAGTTATGATGCTATGTGGAAAACCAAAACGAAAGATCACCTTTTTCATGAACTGAACCGCCGTGGTTGTATCACATTTACTGACCGGCTCTGCCTCAACCCACTTGGTAAACTTATCCACTGCCACCATTAGATGTGTCTTTTTGTCTTTAGACCTTTTGAAAGGTCCAACCATATCAAGCCCCCATACCGCAAACGGCCAAGTAATTGGGATCATCCTCAACTCTTGAGCCGGCACATGAGCTCGTCGTGAGAACTTTTGACACCCATCACATTTACTGACCAGATCTTCCGCATCAGCGTGAGCCGTCAACCAATAGAAGCCATGACGAAAAGCCTTGGCCACCAGGGATTTGGACCCGGCATGATGGCCACAATCTCCTTCATGGATCTCACTGAGTATTTCTTGGCCTTCTGCAGGTGACACACTATCACGCCCAATATGCGACCCTATCCAAAAGGAACTCGAAGGTCCCACCAAGGATAGACCCGCATATTGGAACGCTTTTGCAAGGTGGATATCATTACATCAACATTACATAATAGATGGGGATACATACAAAAGGCATACAATGCCACACGAATACAACATCATCTTACATAAGAACAACATCCGACTACGGATGAAACACAAACAAGCTCAAGCGACATCCACCCCTGCTAGCCGGGATGCCGACACGGAACCTATCCCCGATCGAAGAAGAAGCAGAAGAAGAACTCCAAACAAGCAAACATCACTCTCGCGTCATGATCATCGCATAACCTGTACCTGCAACTGTTGTTGTAGTAATCTGTGAGCCACGAGGACTCAGCAATCCCATTACCATGGGTATCAAGACTAGCAAAGCTTAATGGGAAAGGAAGGGGTAAAGTGGTGAGGTTGCAACAGCGACTAAGCATGTATGGTGGCTAACATACGCAAATGAGAGCGAGAAGAGAAACAATGGAACGGTCGTCAACTAGCAATGATCAAGAGGTGATCCTGAACTCCTACTTACGTCAAACATAACCCAGAAACCGTGTTCACTTCCCGGACTCCGCCGAAAAGAGACCATCACGGCTACACACACGGTTGATGCGTTTTATTTCGGATCTAGTGTCAAGTTATCTACAACCAGACATTAACAAATTCCCATCTGCCACATAACCGCGGGCACGGCTCTTGAAAGTTTATACCCTGCGGGGTATCCCAACAGCCCATGACAAGCTCTCGCGATCAACGAAGGAATAGACCTTCCCCGGAAGACCCGATCGATCTCGGAATCGGTTTACAAGACATTTCGACAATGGTAAAACAAGACCAGCAAGACCTCCCGGCGTGCCGACATCCCGATAGTAGCCAGCGCGATCTCGTCTCGAGCCACGACCGGATGAGCACTACGTACAACTAGAACCAGCCCTCAAGTTTCCCCGAGGTGGCGCTGCAAGTGGCTCTAGTTTGGACCAACACTTAGACAAGCATTGGCCCGGGGGGGCTAAAATAAAGATGACCCTTGGGATGTGCGACTCCCAAGGGAAAAGGTAATAGGTGAGGCAAATGGTAAAACCAATGTTGGGCCTTACTGGAGGAGTCTTATTCAAAGCGAACTGTCAGGGGGGTCCCATAAATCACCCGACCGCGTTAGGAACGCAAAATCCGGGAACATAACACTGGTATGACGGAAACTAGGGCGGCAAGAGTGGAACAAAACACCAGGCATAAGGCCGAGACTTCCACCCTTTACCAAGTATATAGATGCATTAATTAAATAAGAGATATTGTGATATCCCAACATAACCCTGTCCACCATGGAGCAATCTTCAACTTCACCTGCAACTAGCAACGCTATAAGAGGGGCTGAGCAAAGCGGTAACATAGCCAAGCAACGGTTTGCTAGGAAGGGTGAAAAGGTTAGAGGCTGACATGGCAATTTGGGAGGCTTGATAGAACAAAATGATAGGTAGCGCAACATAGCGATAGAACGAAGCAACTAGCATGGCAATGATAGTAGTGAGATCCAGGGTAGCGATTATCTTGCCTGAAATCCTGCAAGGAAGAAGAACGAGTCCATGAAGAAGACGAACGGACGTAGTCGAACGAATCCTCACAACTCCGGAACAAAACCGAAGCTAACGAGAGAAGCAAACCGGAAAGAAGCAAACAATATGGTAAACACACAAGCATAATCATGGCATGATGCACAAACAAGTATGATGCATGTCCGGTTTAATAAGGCATGACATGACAAAGTGCAACAAACAATACTACAAGTTAAGTGGAGCTCAATATGCAACGAGTTGCATATTGACGAAACACCACAAGCAATTATTTAGTTTGATCCCGTTTAAGCTACTAAACAATATTAAATGTTGTTAAACATGGCAAGGGGTGTAACAAAAGTAAACTAACTATTTAGGCAAGTTTAAATGAGGCCGGAACAACAAACAACAATTCCAGAAAATCCCCATATGCATATTTTGAATTAGCTACTGTTCTTCCCTAAAACACATTTTAAAGTTGTTAAACAGGAAAATAAAGTGCACCATGTTAAACTAGACATTTTTCCACCCCATTTACATATAAAGTTTATTAAAATTGGAGCTACGGTTATTTAGTTACGAAATAAATCATTTTAGCATGGCATTTAAGCAAATTTAATCAAACATCAATTTAAACATTTTAAACATAGATGAAAGTGGGATATTATTAATCTACACAAAATTCTAAGCATTTTACATGTTTGAATCATTTTAATCCGATGCACGGTTGATGAGATATTAAATGCATGAACATTGAGGGTTTTACAGAAACAAGAAGTCTGGAATAATCCTAAAATCGCAGCACGGGAAAAAAACACACTAGGCCGAATCTGAACAGGAAGCCCAACAAGGAAACACAGCGGGCTGCTCACCCTGGGCCTACAGGCCGTCGGTGCTGGGCTGGGGCAGGCTGGATCTGAAGGGGAAGCAGGCTGGGCCTTGGCGGCGGCTGTGACCCAGCCGATGCTCGTGGTCAACGGGGACCGAACCGAGCTGGCGCTCGTTGCAGCAGGGTGCAACGGCGGGAAACGGAGGCAACAGCGGCGGCTTGGCGCTGGACTCGGCACGGGCGACGCAGCTTGAGGCGGGGAAGACCCAGAACGGAACAAAGCCGGCGGATCCGAGGCGGAGGTCGCGGTTCCCGGCGAGGATCATGACCGGTGGCGGGCATCGAGCCCCATGGAGCGGCGGGATGCTCCTGCTTCTGCTCGAAGAGAAAAGGAGGGAGAGCGGAGGAGGTCAGAGCGGCCAAAATAGAGACAGAGAAAGATGGCGCACGGCGGCAGGACCTGACCGGCGAGGCGTGCTGGCTACCAGCAGGCAAGGCAGCAGAGCAGCTGCTGCAGAAGACGGTGACCGGACCTCGAGGCCGAGCTCGGGCCATGGCGCCTCCTTTGGTTCCCTATCCAAAAGAAGACAGGGAGAGAGTTTAGAGAGGAAGAAACGCGGCAGGGTGAGAGAGAGGTGAACAGAGAGGATCGGAGGGACCTGGTCGGGGAGGAGCTTGTCTCCATGGATGGAGGAAGCAAAGGGGCACGCCAGATGCTCGTGCCCCTGGTGGTGGACGTCGGCAGCGTCGGCGATGGTCAGAAACGAGGCAGAGGCGCGCACGATCGGGAGATCCTCTCCTGATCGAGCTCGTGGATGAGGGAGTCGAGCGCTCGGGCTCTGGGTCGAGAGGAGGAGCTCGGGGCCTTGGGAGTGGAGGAGGTGGCGGATGTGGTTGGTCGGCGGCGCAAAACAAGGGACTTGGTCAGAGAGAATTTGGACCGGGAGGAGATCCCGAGGGAGATGGTAGAGAGTGGCGGCGGCGGGGATGGGACAAGGGAAGAATTTTAGGGTTGTCCAAAATGGACTAGGGGCGGACTATAAATATATGAAAAGAGGGAAATTTGGATCACCCGATTAAAATCGGACGGTCAAGAATAAAATGCTTCGGGAGTCCAAACAAATAAACGAACATATTTTAGGGATGTTGGGGGATGATCCGGACCCATCGGTCATGACAGCCCGGGTCGGGTCCGGGAGAAGTTTTCGGACTAGGTTGCGGAGGTGGTCGGTGCTGTGCAGAGAGGCTCAAACAGTCGGACGACAAATGAACGATTGGTCTCGAAAGGTATAACGAAGGCAAGGGGGGAACGCGGCAACTATGAACGGATGCAAGCTTTAAGAAAAACAATGCCGATGCAGTGCGCATGATGCTATGAGATGAGATGCATGACAAGAACAAAATGCAAAACAAAAGACAAAACCCAACCACGAAGGGAAAAAAATATCGCATCTCCGGAAAAGGCAAGAGTTGGAGTTACGAATATGGAAAGTTGTATCCGGGGCATTACAACACTCCACCACTACGAGAGGATCTCGTCCCGAGATCTAGGATGGCACCGGAGAGAAACGGAAGAGGAAGAGAAGAGGTAAAACTAAGTTGCTTCTTCGACCAATGTGTGAAACCAATGAACCTCGAGAGGTTGAAAACTTGAAAGAATAACACAATAGAGTTGAACGAAATTGAGAACACTCCGATAGAAAAGAGGAACAAGGAACATTGCAAGAACCCTGTAGGTTGAAAGACAAACAAAAATGGTTATGATGGACAAGAAGTACATGGAAACACTCCGGTTGAAAACAAGATGTACAAGGAACGATAAAGAACAATTACGACAACACTCCGATTGAGAAGGGGGGCAAAACTTGATGAGATGAAAGAACTTGAATGAGAACACAACACACCGGTTAAATGTATAAGCAATAAAAGAACATGATCTTGACAAAGCGATATGATGGGTGAAGAGAGCAGCATCACAAAGCCTCCGGGAGAAAGAATAGAGGATCGGTCATTGGAATAAGAATGGAGAAGAAAATGCCAACTTCTGCCACAAATGAGCTTGGAAAGCATCCTTGCAAAGAAGAATTGAACGGAGTTGTTGCAAAATTAACAACGAAAAGCACAAGCTTGTTGTGGGCTTATGGAAAACATCTCAAAATTATGAGGTGGCAACCGGCCACTAATGGAAACCATTGATTGCTTGAGATCAACGAAGAGATGAAAATTGCTTTCGCCGAGAGGATAGGAGAAAACTTGGATCATTGATAAGCACCACAAATAGCAACATTCCTTAGGGAAGGCTTTAGGTGAAATCTATACCAAGATAACTCCAGAGAAGAGATTGATGGATTTAAAATACCTCATTCTTGACAACATGTGAATCGCGAAACCTGAAGGAAATTGTCAAGAGTGACATAACACCACCCCAAAAGATAAGGTAGAAAGAATTGCACTTCGGAATGCAAGATGAAGAATACTCGAACTCCTCAGAATAAAAACATGTGTTGAGCACCATGTTTATTTTAGAGTATAGCTTGGCGGGTCATAACTTCGAGAGAAATCTTGAAGAACAATTGAAGAATGAAGAGAATCCTTGATGAACCACCATGTAGAGCCTCCATGGAGAACTCCGGTAATAGAAGGATGATGAAAAGAAAGAGAAGTTGAAAACATAGGGTGAAGCCTTGCAATGATTTAGATGGAGCTTCGCGACGAGATAATTGAGAGAGCTTGGAACTCCGAAAAGAAAGATGAAGCCTCTCGAACCGAGAATGTGATATGATGACCAACTCTGGAAAGAAAGATAAATCACTTGTAATCAAGAATTTATTCACCATGAATAATCTTCATAAAAAGAATTTAGTCACCTCGAGGAAATAAGAATAAGATTTATTGTATGCTTATCCTTCATCAAATTTAATTGATGACAAGCAACGGATTTGGCATATTACTTATTCCCATTGAAAAAAGGATTAAGAGAGATATAGCGTAAACTTGAGAAGGTCTTCATGAACCACCGGTAGGATTGAAAAGAACGAATGAATTAATATGATAACGGAGGAAGAGAAATCCTGAACGAACCACCGTAAGAATTGAAAAATAGGGTAGCAAGGGCACAATTCACCGGAAAGAATTGGAAAACGAATGAAGATACTTGAAGGGATTTAGATACAAGAGAACAAAGAGATCATGAGCTGATTAGAGGGTATTTGAACGATGCACCGGTAAGATTTAGAGAACGATAGCTACACCTGAGAATGAAGAATTATCGGAGGAAAGAAATGGAAACAACTCATGAAATGCTCCGGATGGTAAGAAAAGAATTGTCACAATCAAAACAATTATGAGGATAGCATGAAGCTAGAACCATGAATATTCAAGAGAATGGACCAAGATTTAAGAGAAATCCGTCTTCGGTCTTCAAATGTTGAGAATGATGATGAGAACCACCATGAATTGTTGAGATACTCCGGGAGAAGTAAAAGAGGAAAGGTTGAGCCAAAGATGAAAAGAATTCGAAAACGACCTTGGAGAAGGCATGCGACTGATGAAAATTCATTCTTACGTCAAACTTGGAAATGAATTTGAGAATCGCTCCTGATAATTCGAAGAGTCAGGTAAGATCCTGGGAAAAGACCTGTGGGTTAGGGCCCACTCAAAACAAAACACCGTTGAAAATGATTTTAAAGAGAGATTGCATCGGTTGAATTAAATGGCTTGAATGAGATAACAATCTCCAAATGGCTTGAACGGATTAAGAATGGAAACACAAATCTTCTGAGATATCTTCAACACTCTGGAACAAATGAATAGCAAGAGGTGAGTGATTGAGAGGTGCACCGGCATGAGAAAGCATTTGACACGAGGAAAGGAATATGATCAACACTGAAAGCTTGAATTGGATCCACCGGAGATGCAAAAAAACGGAGGATGATGAACTTGAAGCTCGTGAGCATCTTCACGAGGGATCATCGGATCAGAACATTGATTGAAAAGAGTGAAGTGACTTTCCACAAATAAAAGGATACATGATTAAGAAATCTGAGTCCTTGAAGAAAAAGGGGTGGGAGGGCGGGAAAACAAAGGCAACTTGGTGACGGATGAAACAAACACCGGTGAGAAAACTTAGAATTGATCTCGCAAATATTGAAATGATCGGATCCACTTGAAGAGAAGCACACCGGTAGGAAAAGAATTGACATGACAATCTCAATGATCAAAAGGATTAGTACTCCCATAGAAATATGAGAACACCGTTTAGGAAAGGTATGGACTAACACTTGACATCGAAGCAACTCGAATACCACAAATAAAACAAAACAAAGGATTTGGCTTAGAGAAAAAGCCGGAACAAATACATATGATAGAGATTTCGTCCGAAGTTTTCGTGGTGGGGCCCACACGGGCTCGATCGTATAGCACAATCATGTGCAAGGCAGTGCACATGACATACGAAGTGTCCCCGAATCGGCATAGCCAAGGATTCTTTAAGACACAACGAGACCACTGTAAAACCAACCGTGGATAGGCGGACCACTAGACGTCGAACCCCAATCTCATATCATACATCTGTCGGAAAGATATTCTAGGAGCTACTTGAATTCCCACCTATAAACTCCCGAAACTTTCTGGTTATGCAATCTGGTGTTGGGAATACAGGGGAAGCAATATATATCTCACCCAAAACTAACAATCCCTACATCCAGCTGTATCCATCCGTCAACACATAACCAAGAAAACTCTGGAAATCGTGTACCTCAACCTTCGAAAAGCATCCGTTATACGAGCTATGGCAATACTCCCGAACTCCCCAGTACTGGGTGGCGTCGAGGTTATCTCACCAACAACTGCATAAAAGAGATTTTCGATGTCGGCAAAACTCAGGTATTCCAGAACTACAATGATAAAATTATGACGACAACACCTCGGAGCTCAACTCCCCGGGACACTGCCACAACCCCTAAATGACAGGAGGCACCAAGAACAATGTTCTCGTCATAAGAATATCGGAACGATCCCAAGATACCCGCGTGATCCTAAAAAAAATTTAGTGAAAAATTTGAGGAGAGGAAAGACAAAACATCTACGTCAGGAGTCCTCACCAGAGCGACGAAGGGGGCTGAGGAGTAAAAAGAATTCCTACTCTCCGATATACATAATCCTAAGACTCCAAATAGTTTTATTCTAGACTCAACAACGGCCAAAAATCAAGGGGGCTCCTATGGTCGGTCGAGGCTCTGATACCAACTTATCACGCCCAATATGCGACCCTATCCAGAAGGAACTCAAAGGTCCCACCAAGGATAGACCCGCATATTGGAACGCTTTTGCAAGGTGGATATCATTACATCAACATTACATAATAGATGGGGATACATACAAAAGTCATACAATGCCACACGAATACAACATCATCTTACATAAGAACAACATCCGACTACGGATGAAACACAAACAGAAGATCAAACGACATCCACCCTGCTAGCCCAGGCTGCCGACCTGGAACCTATCCCATGATCGAAGAAGAAGCAGAAGAAGAACTCCAAACAAGCAAACATCGCTCTCGCGTCATGATCATCGCATAACCTGTACCTGCAACTGTTGTTGTAGTAATCTGTGAGCCACGAGGACTCAGCAATCCCATTACCATGGGTATCAAGACTAGCAAAGGTTAATGGGAAAGGAAGGGGTAAAGTGGTGAGGTTGCAGCAGCGACTAAGCATGTATGGTGGCTAACATATGCAAATGAGAGTGAGAAGAGAAACAATGGAACGATCGTCAACTAGCAATGATCAAGAGGTGATCCTGAACTCCTACTTACGTCAAACATAACCCAGAAACCGTGTTCACTTCCCGGACTCCGCCGAAAAGAGACCATCACGGCTACACACACGGTTGATGCGTTTTATTTCGGATCTGGTGTCAAGTTATCTACAACCGGACATTAACAAATTCCCATCTGCCACAGAACTGCGGGCACGGCTCTCGAAAGTTTATACCCTGCAGGGGTGTCCTAACTTAGCCCATGACAAGCTCTCGCGATCAACGAAGGAATAGACATTCTCCCAGGAAGACCCGATCAGTCTCGGAATCCCGGTTTACAAGACATTTCGACAATGGTAAAACAAGACCAGCAAGACCTCCCGGCGTGCCGACATCCCGATAGTAGCGCGCAGATCTCGCCTCGAGCCACGACCGGATGAGCACTACGTATAACTAGAACCAGCCCTCAAGTTTCCCCGAGGTGGCGCTGCAAGTGGCTCTAGTTTGGACCAACACTTAGACAAGCATTGGCCCGGGGGGGCTAAAATAAAGATGACCCTTGGGATGCGCGACTCCCAAGGAAAAGGTAATAGGTGAGGCAAATGGTAAAACCAATGTTGGGCCTTCTTTGGAGGAGTCTTATTCAAAGCGAACTGTCGGGGTCCCATAAATCACCCGACAGCGTTCTTAACGCAAAATCCGGGAACATAACACTGGTATGACGGAAACTAGGGCGGCAAGAGTGGAACAAAACACCAGGCATAAGGCCAAGCCTTCCACCCTTTACCAAGTATATAGATGCATTAATTAAATAAGAGATATTGTGATATCCCAACATAACCCTGTCCACCATGGAGCAATCTTCAACTTCACCTACAACTAGCAACACTATAAGAGGGGCTGAGCAAAGCGGTAACATAGCCAAGCAACGGTTTGCTAGGAAGGGTGAAAAGGTTAGAGGCTGACATGGCAATTTGGGAGGCTTGATAGAACAAAATGATAGGTAGCGCAACATAGCGATAGAACGAAGCAACTAGCATGGCAATGATAGTAGTGAGATCCAGGGTAGTGATCATCTTGCCTGAAATCCCGCAAGGAAGAAGAACGAGTCCATGAAGAAGACGAACGGACGTAGTCGAACGAATCCTCACAACTCCGGAACAAAACCGAAGCTAACGAGAGAAGCAAACCGGAAAGAAGCAAACAATATGGTAAACACACAAGCATAATCATGGCATGATGCACAAACAAGTATGATGCATGTTCGGTTTAATGAGGCATGGCATGACAAAGTGCAACAAACGATACTACAAGTTAAGTGGAGCTCAATATGCAACGAGTTGCATATTGACGAAACACCACAAGCAATTATTTAGTTTGATCCCGTTTAAGCTACCAAACAATATTAAATGTTGTTAAACATGGCAAGGGGTGTAACAAAAGTAAACTAACTATTTAGGCAAGTTTAAATGAGGCCGGAACAACAAACAACAATTCCAGAAAATCCCCATATGCATATTTTGAATTAGCTACTGTTCTGCCCTAAAACACATTTTAAAGTTGTTAAACAGGAAAATAAAGTGCACCATGTTAAACTAGACATTTTTCCACCCCATTTACATATAAAGTTTATTAAAATTGGAGCTACGGTTATTTAGTTACGAAATAAATCATTTTAGCATGGCATTTAAGCAAATTTAATCAAACATCAATTTAAACATTTTAAACATAGATGAAAGTGGGATATTATTAATCTACACAAAATTCTAAGCATTTTACATGTTTGAATCATTTTAATCCGATGCACGGTTGATGAGATATTAAATGCATGAACATTGAGGGTTTTTCTCTAAAACCGTAAGTCCTGGAATAATCCTAAAATCGCAGCACGGGAAAAAACACACTAGGCCGAATCTGAACAGGAAGCCCAACAAGGAAACACAGGGGGCTGCTCACCCTGGGCCTACAGGCCGTCGGTGCTGGGCTAGGGCAGGCTGGATCTGAAGGGGAAGCAGGCTGGGCCTTGGCGGCGGCTGTGACCCAGCCGATGCTCGTGGTCAACGGGGACCGGACCGAGCTGGCGCTCGTTGCAGCAGGGTGCAATGGCGGGAAACAGAGGCAACAGCGGCAGCTTGGCGCTGGACTCGGCACGGGCGACACAGCTTGAGGCGGGGAAGACCCAGAACGGAACGAAGCCGGCGAATCCGAGGCGGAGGTCGCGGTTCCCGGCGAGGATCATGACCGGCGGCGGGCATCGAGCCCCATGGAGCGGCGGGATGCTCCTGCTTCTGCTCGAAGAGAAAAGGAGGGAGAGCGGAGGAGGTCAGAGCGGCCAAAATAGAGACAAAGAAAGATGGCGCACGGTGGCAGGACCTGACCGGCGAGGCGTGCTGGCTACCAGCAGGCAAGGCAGCAGAGCAGCTGCTGAAGAAGACGGCGACCGGACCTCGAGGCCGAGCTCAGGCCATGGCGCCTCCTTTGGTTCCCTGTCCAAAAGAAGACAGGGAGAGAGTTTAGAGAGGAAGAAACGCGGCAGGGTGAGAGAGAGGTGAACAGAGAGGATCGGAGGGACCTGGTCGGGGAGGAGCTTGTCTCCATGGATGGAGGAAGTGAAGGGGCGCGCCAGATGCTCGTGCCCCTGGTGGTGGACGTCGGCAGCATCGGCGATGGTCAGAAACGAGGCAGAGGCGCGCACGATCGGGAGATCCTCTCCTGATCGAGCTCGTGGATGAGGGAGTCAAGCGCTCGGGCTCTGGGTCGAGAGGAGGAGCTCGGGGCCTTGGGAGCAGAGGAGGTGGCGGATGTGGTTGGTCGGCGGCACAAAACAAGGGACTTGGTCGGAGAGAATTTGGACCGGGAGGAGATCCCGAGGGAGATGGTAGAGAGTGGCGGCAGCGGGGATGGGACAAGGGAAGAATTTTTAGGGTTGTCCAAAATGGACTAGGGGCGGACTATAAATATATGAAAAGAGGGAAATTTGGATCACCCGATTAAAATCGGACGGTCAAGAATAAAATGCTTCAGGAGTCCAAACAAATAAACGAACATATTTTAGGGATGTTGGGGGATGATCCGGACCCATCGGTCATGACAGCCCGGGTCAGGTCCGGGAGAAGTTTTCGGACTAGGTTGCAGAGGTGGTCGGTGCTGTGCAGAGAGGCTCAAACAGTCGGACGACAAATGAACGATTGGTCTCGAAAGGAATAACGAAGGCAAGGGGGGAACGCGGCAACTACGAACGGATGCAAGCTTTAAGAAAAACAATGCCGATGCAATGCGCATGATGCTATGAGATGAGATGCATGACAAGAACAAAATGCAAAACAAAAGACAAAACCCAACCACGAAGGGAAAAAAATATCGCATCTCCGAAAAAGGCAAGAGTTGGAGTTACGAATATGGAAAGTTGTATCCGGGGCGTTACACACACAACATTGAAACGCCCCCGTGGCATTGAGGTGATGTAACTCGCCGTTAATAATTGTCATGCATTTGGAACGCCTGACGATTTGTCTCGCCAACGTCTCATCCTCCGGAAACTCACCCCGCGTCATATAAGCCAAGTAAGGCACCGTCCAATCCGGGATAACATGAAGAGCCGCCACCAGTTGTGCCTCCGGGTCTGGCACTGCTAACTCTTCCTCGGTAGGTACCTTGACAGAAGGGTTATGTAACACATCAAGAAAGGTGTTGGGCGGCACCGGCTTACGTTGGGATCCCAACCGGCTTAAAGCATCAGCCGCCTCGTTCTTCCTTCAATCAATGTGCTCCACTTGATAATCCGTGAAGTGACCAGCCACAGCATCTACTTCACGACGATAAGCCGCCATGAGGGGGTCTTTGGAATCCCACTTGCCTGACACTTGTTGAGTCACCAAATCTGAGTCGCCCAAGCATCGTACCCGGCTTAAGTTCATCTCCTTCACCATCCGGAGACCATGAAGTAATGCCTCATATTCAGCTGCATTGTTAGTACATGGAAACATAAGCCGGAGTACGTAACAAAATTTGCCACCTTGAGGGGAAGTTAGCACCACTCCAGCCCCCGAGCCTTCTAGCTGCCTGGACCCGTCAAAATGAATAGTCTAGTATGTGTTATCCGGCTTCTCCTCAGGTGCCTGCAGCTCTGTCCAATCATTGATGAAGTCCACCAAGGCCTGAGACTTAATAGCCGTCCGGGGCATGTATTTCAAGCCATGAGGCTCAAGCTCAATAGCCCACTTGGCGACTCGTCCTGTGGCCTCCCTGTTCGGAATGATGTCTCCCAAAGGGGCAGAACTTACCGCAGTTATAGGATGGCTTTGAAAATACTGCTTCAACTTCCGGTTTGCCATGAACACCCCATAAACAAGCTTTTGCCAATGCGGGTACCTTTGCTTGGATTCAATGAACACCTCACTGATGTAGTAAACCGGCCGTTGAACCGGATGCTCCTTACTGACTTCCTTACGCTCCACCACGATGGCGACGCTGACGGCTCGTGAATTGGTAGCCACATATAACAGCAAAGGCTCTTTGTCAATTGGAGCCGCAAGAACCGGCGGCTCAGACAATTGTCTCTTTAAGTCTTCAAAAGCAGCATCAGCGGCCTCACTCCAGACAAAAGTGTCAGTTTTCTTCATCATTTGATATAATGGGAGGGCTTTCTCACCGAGCCGACTTATGAACCGACTTAAGGTGGCGACGCGACTCGCCAGCCGCTGAACATCATTGATGCACGCCGGTTTAGCTAGAGAGGTAATCGCCTTGATCTTCTCCGGGTTAGCTTTGTTGCCTCTGTTGGACACCAGAAAGCCCAAAAGCTTGCCTGCAGGGACACCAAACACGTATTTGGCCGGGTTAAGCATCATCTTGTAGACCCGGAGATTATCAAAGGTCTCTTTTAAGTCGGATATCAAGGTCTCCTTTTCTCTGGACTTCACCACAATGTCATCCACATAGGCATGGACATTACGCCCAATTTGGTCGTGCAAACAATTCTGCACACACCGCTGGTAAGTCGCCTGGGCACTCTTGAGCCCAAATGGCATAGATACATAGCAGAAGGCTCCAAACGAAGTGATGAAAACCATCTCCTGGTCCTTAACTGCCATCTTAATCTGATGATAACCGGAGTAAGCATCCAAAAAGCTCAAACGCTCACAACCCGCCGTAGCATCAATAATTTGATCAATACGGGGGAGAGCAAAAGGGTCAGCTGGACAAGCCTTGTTTAAGTCCGTGTAGTCCACACACATCCGCCAGGTGCCATTCTTCTTGAGGACGAGCACCGGGTTAGCGAACCACTCCGAGTGAAAAACTTCAATGATAAACCCGACCGCTAAGAGCCTGGCGACTTCTTCCCCAATAGCTTTCCGTCGTTCTTCATTAAAACGGCGAAGAAACTGCCTGACCGGCTTATACTTTGGATCAATATTGAGAGTGTGCTCAGCGAGTTCCCTCGGTACACCCGGCATGTCAGAAGGTTTCCATGCAAAGATGTCCCGGTTCTCACGGATGAACTCGATGAGCGCGCTTTCCTATTTGGGATCCAAGTTGTTGCGATCTTTGAGCTGTTTAGAAGAATCACCCGGGGTAAAGTCAACAAGCTTTGTCTTAGCTGCCGACTTAAACTTCAACACCGGGTCATGCTCTGTAGTTGGCTTCTTCAGGGATGTCATATCCGCCGGGTCAACATTATCTTGATAAAATTTGAGCTCCTCTGCTGCGCAGGCCGACTCAGCATAAGCCGCGCCACCTTCTTCACACTCCAATGCTACCTTACGACTGCCATGAACAGTGATGGTGCCCTTGTAACCCGGCATCTTGAGTTGTAAATAAACGTAACATGGCCGGGCCATAAACTTAGCATAAGCCGGCCGTCCAAACAGAGCGTGGTATGGGCTCCTGATCTTGACCACTTCAAACATCAACTGCTCAGCTCGGGAGTCATGTTCGTCTCCAAAAGCCACCTCCAGCTCAATCCTGTCAACTGGGTAAGCCAACTTACCAGGGACTACTCCATGTAAAACAATGTTGGATGTTCTCAGATGTTTATTAGTCAACCCCGTGCGCTGAAAGGTCTCGTAGTAAAGGATGTTGATGCTACTACCCCCATCCATGAGCACCTTGGTGAACTTATACCCACCAACCTGAGGTGCCACTACCAAAGCCAACTGACCCGGGTTATCGACCCGTGGAGGATGATCATCCCTGCTCCATATGATGGGCTGCTCTGACCACCTTAAATAACGAGGGATTGCCGGCTCAACGGAATTCACAGCCCTCTTATGAACCTTCTGGTCACGTTTGCACAAGCTAGTGGTAAACACGTGATACTGTCCACCACTCAGCTACTTCGGATGGCTTTGATAACCCGACCGTTGCTGCTGCTGTCCGCCTTGACCAGACTGCTGTTGACTGTTGCCACCTGGATGCCCCTGAAAACCGGAATTTGAACCACTGCCCGGGCCATGAAAACCGCCGACCCCTGAGCCGCCACCAGATCCTTGACCACCGTCGAAGGTGTTGGAGTTTTTAAACGCCTTCATGATCGCACAATCCTTCCATAGATGTGTGGCCGGCCGCTCCCGGGTGCCGTGTCTCGGGCAGGGCTCATTGACTAGTTGCTCCAGCGATGGGCCTGACCCACCGGAGCGAGGCGGTTTACCCTTACGTCTCTGATTGTTACCTCGTGCGTTGGCATTGGCCACAAACTCCGGGTTACCGTCCGCCTTACGCTTATTGCCGCCTTGATTCCCCGGGTTATGCTGCTGACCTTTTCCATTGCCGTTCCTTTTTCCCTTCCCTGTCTTCTCATCGTCAGACGCGGGATCCTTGGTACTATCAGAATCGGCATATTTGACCAAAACCGCCATCAGCGTACCCATATCCGTGAGGTCACGTTTAAGGCGCCCCAGTTTCATCCTCAGCGGCTCAAAACGGCAATTTTTCTCCAGCATAAGAACTGCAGAGCTGGCGTCCATCTTATCAGAGGAGTGAATTATCTCTTTGACCTGGCGCACCCAATGGGTGGTGGATTCGCCTTCCTCTTGCTTGCAGTCCGTCAAGTCCACAATTGACATGGATTGCTTATAGGTGTCCTTGAAGTTCTGGATGAACCGGGCCTTTAACTCGCCCCATGAACCAATGGAATTGGGTGGCAAGCCTTTCAGCCACGACCGGGTTGTTCCATCTAACATCATGGTGAAATACTTAGCCATTGCTGCGTCATTGACTTCCAGCAACTCCATGGCCATCTCATAACTCTCGATCCACGCCGCGGGCTGTAAATCGGCCGTGTAATTTGGTACCTTTCGAGGTCCCTTGAAATCCTTGGGCAGTCGTATGTCACGCAGAGCCGGCACTAGGCAAGGGACACCGCCGGTTCTAGTGGCTACTCCCGCCTCAACAGATGTCATTGGATACTCCTCGGGTGATCATTCTCCTGATGTACTTGGTTCCGCGCCGGATTATAGCCCCCGGGCTGGTTACGTCGCTGGGCATTACTTGACAAAGCTTCCGACTCTATGCGTCTGCTGTAACTCGGGCTCCGGTTCTGGCGAGGCGGTGCTACCCAAGGCGGGGGAGTTGAATGAATCATGTCCCGGCTGTAAGAATAGGTCTCCTGCTGCACCAGGGCTGTCTGGAGGAGCTCCCTGACTCTCCGGGTCTCCACCGTCTTCGGGTCAACTCCGTCCATAGGAAGAGCCGCTAAGCGTGCTGAAGCTGCGATCAGGTTCTCCATGGGGTTGGAAAAGTGACCTGGTGGAATCGGCACATGACGCGGAGGTGGCATGCTCACGTGAGGCGGCACCATATCCCTGGGCTGAGCCGGTCCTCCTGTTCCGGCTGTCATAAGCCAATCGGCCTCTGGCAGGTTACTAGGGCCGGCTCCGGGTGTAGCAACGAGAACCCGGGGATCGTAATTTGGAGGTAGACGGGACTGCGTTTTCTGATGTCTCCTCCTCATTACCTCATTGGATGCGTTTAAGCTCATCGTGAGCTGGTAAGCTTCTGACTGCAAGCGCTGTGCCCGGGCGTCGAGAGCCGCCCACTCCGCAGCTAGTCTAGTGTCCTCAGCTGCTAAGGCCTCCTTGGCCTGAGCTATCTCCTCACGTACTTGCGCTACTGCTGCGTCATGCTCATCTATATCTGCAGGAATAACCGTGGCAGTTAATAGGGCCATAAGCTTGTCCATGAGGTCCATAAGCACCTGAGCCGGTGGGCGCACGGGGCCGCCTGCCCCGGCTGCTCCTAACCCGGACGTGATCGCCGCAGCTGCTGTAGAGTTTGAGCCGGGCTGAGTTCTAGCCATGAAGATTCCGGCCCATCTTGGCGGCTCATCAGGGTCCGGAATACTGATGCCATCGGAACAGCCCCCGAGCGCGCCGTCTTGTACCTGATACAACGAATCTGTTGAGCCGGCGGATGAATCACCGTCTGAAAGGATGGCCGCCTCACCCCCATCTTCGGATCTAGAAAGTTTCTCTCCATGGACGCAGCCCACGAAGGCACGCCTTACGACCGGCTGAGTCCGGGTCTTCCTCGCACGCTGAGCCGTCTCGACGAGGTCGGTGCAGTTGTCCGGCTCAGGGCCCGGCTCACCGATACGGCCGATAAAAACGTGGATTCCGCCAAAGGGGACCCGGTACCCGTACTCAATTGAGCCGGCGTCGGGGCCCCAGCCTTCATCGTCGATGTAGATCTTGCCGCGACGACTCTTGGTCATCCGCCCACTACGCACCTTGAGCCCTTGAAGTTGCCCTTCAAGAACTCAAACCACTGCGCGCTGGCCCCATGGTAGGCGCCAACCGTCGTGGAATAGTCATGTCGATGTCCTCGTGAAAGGACTTAGTTGTGGAGCCATCGCAACTAGGAAGCTTGAAGGGTTAAATCGACAAGAGACACGAGAGGGTTTATACTAGTTCGGCCCCTTACGGTGAAGGTAAGGCCTACGTCTAGTTGGGTTGGTATTGATGTTTCGATGACCGGGGAGCGAGATACGCTATGCCCGGCTCTCGATGAGTTGTTTCTTGCCCTAAGCCGCCAGCAGGTCGTCCCCTTATATACACGGGTTGACGCCCTGTGGCTTACAGAGTCCCGGCCGGCTTATCAACAATGTCCGGCTCGGTGACTAGTTAAATCTACCTTATGTTACAAGTCATGCCATCATGGCGGTTTACTACAATGGGCTTAAGCCGCCCGTGGGCCTTAACCTCTTTATTGAACCGCCATCTTCATGCTTGGTCTTGGGCTTCCTCTGATGAATACTCTTTGCGTAACCCGGCCCTTCCTGGGCGACTTACACAAATAGTCATATCCCAAACACATATGAAGTCTTTCGATCAGAACAAAATAGAAGAGAACCTTTCGGGACGAGACTCCGCCGCCACGAGGCGGAACCTTGGCGGAACCAATCTAGGGCTCCTAGAGAGCCGCTCGCCGGGGACACTTCCCCGGGGGGGGAAATCATCACCATCATCATCACCAATGCTCCTCTCATCGGGAGAGGGCAATCTCCATCAACATCTTCACCAGCACCATCTCATCTCCAAACCCTAGTTCATCTCTTGTATCCAATTCTTGTATCCAAGTCCGGGATTGGTGCTAGTAGGTTGCTAGTAGTGTTGATTACTCCTTGTAGTTGATGCTAGTTGGTTTATTTGGTGGAAGATCATATGTTCAGATCCTATATGCACATTATTACCCCTCTGATTATGAACATGAATATGCTTTGTGAGTAGTTACGTTTGTTCCTGAGGACAAGGGAGAAGTCTTGCTATTAGTAGTCATGTGAATTTGGTATTCGTTTGATATTTTGATAAGATGTATGTTGTCTAACCTCTAGTGGTGTTATGTGAAAGTTGACTACATAACACTTCACCATTATTTGGGCCTAGAGGAAGGCATTGGGAAGTAATAAGTAGATGATGGGTTGCTAGAGTGACAGAAGCTTAAACCCTAGTTTATGCGTTGCTTCGTAAGGGGCTGATTTGGATCCATATGTTTCGTGCTATGGTTAGGTTTTCCTTAATACTTTTGTTGTAGTTGCGGATGCTTGCAATAGAGGTTAATCATAAGTGGGATGCTTGTCCAAGTAAGTGCAGTACCCAAGCACCGGTCCACCCACATGTCAAATTATCAAAGTATCGAACGCGAATCATATGAGCGTGATGAAAACTAGCTTGACGATATTCCCATGTGTCCTCGGGAGCGCTTTTCCTATTATAAGAGTTTGTCCAGGCTTGTCCTTTGCTACAAAAAGGATTGGGCCACTTTGCTGCACTTTATTTACTTTTGTTACTTGTTACTCGTTACCAATTATCTTATCACAAAACTATCTGTTACCACTTATTTCAGTACTTGCAGAGAATACCTTGCTGAAAACCGGTTATCATTTCCTTCCGCTCCTCGTTGGGTTCGACACTCTTACTTATCGAAAGGACTACGATAGATCCCCTATACTTTTGGGTCATCAAGACTCTTTTCTGGCGCCGTTGCCGGGGAGTGAAGCGCCTTTGGTAGGTGGAATTTGGTAAGGAAAATTTTATTTAGTGTGCTGAAATTTTCTGTCACTTGTTACTATGGAAAGTAATTGTTTGAGGGGCTTGTTCGGGGTATCTTCACCCTGTCTAGTTGAGCCAAGAGTTGCTCCTCAACCTTCTGAACCTATTGAAAATGAAACTCATTTTGAAATTCCTTCGGGTTTGATGGAAAAACTGCTAGCTAATACTTTTACAGGAGATGGAACAAAGCATCCTGATGAACATCTACGCTATGTGGATGATATTTGTGGACTATTTAAGCTTGCAGGTATACCCAATGATGTTGTTAAGAAGAAGGCTTTCCCTTTATCTTTGGAGGGAGATGCATTGACATGGTATAGGCTATGTGATGATACGAGATCATGGAACTATAAAAGAGTGAAATTGGAATTTCATCAAAAGTATTACCCTATGCATCTTGTTCGTCGTGATTGCAATTATATATATAATTTTTGGCCTCGCGAAGGAGAAAACATCGCTCAAGCTTGGGGGAGGCTTAAATCAATGTTATATTCATGCCCCAATCATGAGCTCTCAAAATTGACAGTTCTCCAGAACTTTTATGCTCGGCTTTCTGATAATAATCGCACCATGCTCGATACTTCTTGTGCTGGCTCTTTTATGGTGAAGTCTATTGAATTTGGATGGAATTTATTGGATTGAATTAAACGCAACTCTTAAGATTGGGACCTCGACGAAGGTAAGGAGTCAGGTATGACACCTAAGTTTGATTGTGTTAAATCTTTTATGGATACCGATATTTTCCGTAAGTTTAGCACTAAATATGGACTTGACTCTGAGATAGTAGCTTCATTCTGTGAATCTTTTGCTACTTATGTTGATCTCCCCAAGGAGAAGTGGTTTAAATATCATCCTCCCATAGAAGTAAAAGTAGCTGCACCTATTAGTGTTGAAGAAAAGATTGTCACTTATAATGATCCTATTGTTCCTACTTCCTATGTTGAGAAATCCCCTTTCCATGTTAGAATGAAGGATCATGCCAAAGCTTCAACTGTTGTTCGTAAAAGCAATACTAGGACTTATACACCTCCTAAGAAAGTCAAAGTAGAACCCAATATTGCTATTGTTAAAGATCTCTTGTCTGATAATATTGATGGGCATGTTATTCAATTCAATGGTGAAACTGCTATAATTGCTAGACCCTGTGATAGAGATAAACATAGACCTGTGGTAGGCGTGCCTGTTATTTCTGTTAAAATAGGAGATCATTGTTATCATGGCTTATGTGATATGGGTGCTAGTGCTAGTGTTATACCCATTGTCTTATACAAAGAAATTATGTATGAGATTGCACCTGCTGAGTTAGAAGAAATTGATGTTACAATTAAACTTGCCAATAGAGATACTATATCTCCAATGGGAATTGTTAGAGATGTTGAAGTCTTGTGTGGGAAAACCAAATATCCCGCGAATCTTCTTGTTCTTGGTTCTCCACAAGATAGCTTTTGTCCCATTATATTTGGTAGACCCTTCTTGCGTACTGTTAATGCTAAGATTGACTGCGAAATGAATGTTGTTACTATTGGCTTGGATGATATGGTTCATGAGTTTAATTTCTCCAAATTTAGTAAACAACATCGTGAGGAAGAATTTCCTAGTAAGGATGAAATTGTTGGTCTTGCTTCTATTGCTGTACCTCCTAGTGATCCTTTAGAACACTATTTTCTAGACCATGAAAATGATATGTTCATGAATGAAAGAAGGGAAATAGATGAAGTATTCTTTAAACAGGAACCTATTCGGCAACACAATTTTCCTGTTGAAATCCTAGGGGATCCTCCTCCACCCAAGGGTGATCCCATGTTTGAGCTTAAACCATTGCTGAATAATCTTAAATATACTTATCTTGATGAAAAGAAAATATATCATGTCATTATGAGCACTAACCTTTCAAAGCATGAAGAAGAAAGATTATTGAAAACTCTGAAAAAGCACCGTGCCGCTATTGTACTCTGGATGATCTTAAGGGCATCAGTCCCACTCTATGTCAACATAAAATAAATTTGAAAGCTGATGCCAAACCGGTTCGTGATCCTCAACGACGTTTGAATCCTAAAATGAAAGAAGTGGTAAGAAAAGAAATACTCAAGCTTCTGGAGGCAGGTATAATTTATCCCGTTGCTGATAGTCAGTGGGTAAGTCCTATCCATTGTGTCCCTAAGAAGGGAGGTATTACTGTTGTCCCTAATGATAAAGATGAATTGATTCCGCAAAGAATTATCACAGGGTATAGGATGGTAATTGATTTCCGCAAATTGAATAAGGCTACTAAGAAAGATCATTACCCCTTACCGTTTATTGATCAAATGCTAGAAATATTACGCAAACATACACATTATTGCTTTCTAGATGGTTATTCTGGTTTTTCTCAAATACCTGTTGAGGGAGTCCTGGACTAGGGGGTGTCCGGATAGCCGAACTATCATCATCGGCCGGACTCCAAGACTATGAAGATACAATATTGAAGACTTCGTCCCGTGTCCGGATGGGACTTTCCTTGGCGTGGAAGGCAAGCTTGGCAATATGGATATGTAGATCTCCTACCATTGTAACCGACTCTGTGTAACCCTAGCCCTCTCCGGTGCCTATATAAACCGGAGAGTTTTAGTCCATAGGACGAACAACAATCATACCATAGGCTAGCTTCTAGGGTTTAGCCTCCTTGATCTCATGGTAGATCCACTGTTGTACTACCCATATCATCAATATCAATCAAGCAGGAGTAGGGTTTTACCTCCATCGAGAGGGCCCGAACCTGGGTAAAAACATCGTGTCCCTTGTCTCCTGTTACCATCCGCCTAGACGCACAGTTCGGGACCCCCTACCCGAGATCCGCCGGTTTTGACACCGACATTGGTGCTTTCATTGAGAGTTCCTCTGTGCTGTCACGATCAGGAAGGATGCCTCTTCCCGTCTTTAAAGACGGTACCATTGCCAAAGGAGCTTTGGCCGCCGGCCAAACTATCCGGCTAGGTGGTTTTCTTATGACCGCCTGTTCGGCCGCCGCTTCGACGATGACCTCTCGGGTTATCAAAAGCGATCTTTGCGTCAGCTCGGAATTCACCAAGCAGCTGGATCCGATTGAGCTCTCTTCTGTAAATGAGCTCTTGGATCGCATCGCCGCCCTGGGGGTCTCTACAGACTACGATCAGATTGGGCTTAAAACCGATCTGAGAGAGATTAACTCTCCCCAGGTTACCCACCACGTTGCGGTGGTAGAGGAACAACACGGCGACTCTTCTTCTGTATTAAAGACCAGTTATGTCCGGACTCCTGATCCCTCCATGCCGGATCCCCGCGGAGGGACGGACGTCGATCAAGTACTGAACCTAAAGTCAGGCAGCGGACCAGATTCATTGGACAACGTCCAGCAATCCAAGCTTCCAAATTCGGAAACTTTTCGGCCCTTGAGCCTCAAGTTGGGCAGGGTTCCGGACTCAATTCCACCCGCCCACCCAAACATAAGCGATCTATCTCAAATCTGGCAAGAGCCCACGGAAACAGTACATCATTACTGGGCCAGATTCCTCCTGGTTATGGACAGGATAAAGGACTGCCGTGAGGAAAGCACAATCTCAATTTTCTGCAATAATTGCACGGACAAGGGAATCTTGAACACCGTAAGTCGTCGCGAAATTACACGCTTCGCCGACCTGGCGTCCATAGTACGAAAATACTGTGCGATGGAAAGTATCTGGAAAACCGAAACTAAGTTTTGGGACAATCCGGCTCCAAACACAACCCTAGTCCGAAACAAAAGGGTGCATCATGCTCAGGCACCCGGGACAAAAACCAAAAAGCAAAAACCCCATAAAGGGCACGGAACCGTACTGGAGGGATTGCTCAGCGGACCCTGTAAAATTCATAGTACAGAGGGCGCCACTCCAACACATAGCCTTCTAGCATGTTGGATACTGCGGCAGGTGGCCAAAAGTGGCGAAGAGCTTCTAGCCCCGGAGAACCACCCCAACAGTACGAGTACGGTATTAACAGTCTTCGAGACTTTCGCATCAAATAATATGCGGAAACGAACAATCCGCAGCCTCGCCGAAGTCTACCAAGTAGCAACAATAAATCCATGGAGCGACACGGCTATCACCTTCAACGCCAGCGACGAACCTAAATTCCGAACAGCCCGAGCACCAGCCGCATTGGTCCTCATTCCGATAGTGGACGGCTTTCATCTTACCAAGGTAATCATGGATGGCAGCAGCGGATTAAACCTCATCTACGAGGAAACCCTTTGAAAAATGGAAATAGAGTGGAGCCGCATTGAGCGAAGCAGCACAACCTTTAGAGGAATAATCCCTAGCCGGGAAGCACGATGCACAGGAAAAATTACACTTGATGTGGTGTTCGGCTCGCCGGACAATTACAGGTCCGAGGAGGTCACGTTCCAAGTGGCCCTGTTCAGCAGCGGATATCACGCTTTATTAGGACGAGAGGCATTCACAATTTTCCAAGCCATACCCCATTACAGGTACATGAAGCTTAAAATGCCCGGGCCCAATGGAATCATCACTCTTGTCAATGATCCGGACATAGCACTCCGCGCCGAAAACAAGACTGCCGCACTAGCCCTAGAGGCACTATCCGAAGCCCTAGCGGCAGAGGAACTCACTACGCTGCGCTCCACGGTGAACAGGGACGATGTGATACTCGATAAGAGATCCAAGTCCACCTCTTTTAAACCAGCGGACGAAATAGTCAAATTCCAGGTCCATCCAACGGACCCCTCAAAGACGGCCTCCATTGGGGCACAATTAAACCCCGATGTAGACGCCGCACTATGAGAATTCCTTCGGGAAAATTGGGACATTTTTGCCTGGCACCCTTCAGATATGCCAGGAATCCCACGCAGATTGGCAGAACACAGCCTAAACATCCTAAAAGGATTCAAGCCAGTCAAATAGGCTCTTCGGTGATTTTCCGAACCCAAAAGACAGGCAATGGGAGAGGAGCTAGCCAAACTATTAGAGCCGGATTCATCAGAGACATCAAACATCCGGACTGGCTAGCAAACCTGGTAATGGTACCAAAAAAGGACAAATCCTGGCGCCTGTGTGTCGATTTTAAAGACCTTAATAAGGCTTGTCCAAAGGATCCTTTCCCCTTCCCCGCATCGATCAAATCATCGATGCTACCACAGGGCACGATTCATTGTGCTTCCTCGACGCATACTCCGGCTACCATCAAATCAAGATGGCGGAGACAGACCAAGCCGCAACGACATTCATTACTCCATACGGACCACTCTGCTTCAACACAATGCCCTTCGGACTCAAAAACACCGGCGCAACAAATCAGCGCATGATTCAGACATGTCTGGCTACCCAGATCGGCAAAATAGTGGAGGCATACGTAGACGACGTGGTCATCAAGACCAAACACGTCGAAACTCTAGTAGACGACTTGAGGCTCACATTCGACAAACTCCGAGCATATGACATTAAGCTCAACCTGGAAAACTGCGTTTTCGGCGTACCAGCCGGAAAGCTCTTGGGCTTCTGTTGACACACGAACACGTCACGTGTACCCTCGACGCCGGGGGTGATGCACCGCAGCTCACGTCGAAGGAGACCTGACCGACAACAGCGACGCGCAAAGCGATCGACGGGTGCTTTTGCGGACCAAACCCACAAGACATGGGAGGGACGCCGTCGAGATTGCGGCGGCTATGGGCTGCCCTAGGTCGATTCGCCGCCCCTAGAGCCTCGGGATTCGCAGCTCTCAAACACGAAGAACAGCGAAGAACGAGAGAGAAAAACGTGGAGAGATAAAAAGTAGACAGAAAAAGTAGTATATTGATTTGTTCGATTGTGTGTTGTTCAATCGGCCGTCACCCCCAACATATATAAGAGGCGGCTGGACTTCCGTATAAGTAAAGGATTCATCTAGGCTTTCCTTACAAGAAAAATTACATCAATTCACGCCCTAGAGTCCTAGTTCTATTCCAACTCGGATCCAGTCTAAATCTGGCCCAACTTCTGTCTTCCTCCTTGTGCAGGCCGCCGAGCCTCCATATGACCTCCGATCAAGATGGCCCAAATATCAAACTTGTGCGCCTCGATGATACGAACAACTCTCATGTTGATCACTTTTTCAAATAAGGCCATCTTGAATACTTTTCGAGGTCATCTTTACCTTCCAGTCGGACTCGGTCTTGCGGTAGACTGAATTATCCAAGTCTCGTAGTGAATTTGCAGGCCATATACTATCTCTAATGACGATGACTCCAAAACCAAAGTTTACCGCCTTGATGATACGCACAACTTCTGTATTGAACACTTCTCCATCCGAGATCATCTTGATAAACTTTTGGGCACATGTTCAGTTTCACTCGGATTTGAGCTCATCCACTCGGATATTAGAGTCTTTCACTCGACTGGACCTTTTCACTCGGATGACTATATTTTCACTCGGAAGACAATCTTCACTCGGATGATGACCACATTTTCAGTCGGAAAACAATCTTTTACTTGATCGATCAATTTTCACTCGACCTTTTACTCGATCGACCTTTTACTCGATCGATAGGTTTTCACTCGACCTTTTACTCGATCGGTAGGTTTTCACTCGACCTTTTACTCAATCGGTAGGCTTTCGACCTTTTACTCGATCGGTAGGTTTTCACTCGACCTTTTACTCGATCAGTAGGTTTTCACTTGACCTTTTACTCGATCGATAGGCTTCACTCGACCTTTTACTCGATCGGTAAGTTTTTGACCTTTTACTCGATCGGTAGGTTTTCACTCGACCTTTTACTCGATCGGTAGGTTTTCACTCGACCTTTGACTCGATCGGTAGGTTTTCACTTGACCGGTGACTCGATCGGTAGGTTTTCACTCGACCGAGGACTCGATCGGTAGGTTTTCACTCGACCGGTGAGTTTTCACTCGGATGGTAAGCTTTCACTCGACCAAAAACATAGCCTGATCTTGATTTGCCTCTCCAGGTTACATACGACCTCGGATTGAGACGAATTTTATATGAAAATCGATCGGTTCGACGAGACGAAACTTTTTCGTGTTGAAGGTTTTTCGATTCAAGGACTTCTTAAGGGCCTAATTGCTCGCGCGACCCATCAGACATGGCGTCTGATACTTTGCGCCAGATTTCCACTCAGCTTCGGCCTGTAGTGTATTGCCTCTAACTTTTGCATATGAACTCAGATTGAGATGATTTATGTATCAAAATCGATTGTCTCGACGAGACGAAGACAATTCCTTTAGAATACTCCTTCATCCGGGGTCGTCTTGAAGGCATGATCGGCCAAAAATCACTCGGAACATTGAATTATGCCACTCGGAGTATAGTTTCGGTCCGTAAGATAAGGTCGAATGAACATAACCGAAACATCAAAGTTGTTCCACTCGGCGACGTGAATCTCCTCATGCTGAAGGCCCATTCACTCGAGACCATCTTCATTGCAATTTGTATCTTGCCAAAAACAGGTGTCAACACATGCCCCCCTGTTTTCTGGCAGAGCTTGCGTGCCAGAAAATACCTTGCCTAGGGTAATTTTTAAGCACGATGTCAACACTCCATCGGCTGTGCCTGTTGAGTATGATAATTTTAATCATCCATATTCTCATGTTTGTTGCTTCTTCGGTAGAGCCCCTTGGATAATATTTGTCTGAAAACAACAATTGGATGTCACAAAGGCTTCCACGTAAGTTTCTTATGTCAATCCGGACCTTGCATTTGTCCAGGCATTCCCTGGGAATATTAGAACCCTCCAATGAAGACGGTTGCCCAACGATTATGACCATGCACCTCAAAGGAATACTGTCCACTATTCGGCGACTCAACTCATTATCAAAGTACACCATCAAGCCTCCGCCGAACAACGTCTGTCTCCTGCCTTGAATCCTGCAAATAAATAACATTTGGAGTCGGGGCTCTTTTATGCACTAGACCCTTGATTGTTGGTCGACTCAATAATTAAATCGGCCTCACCAGTACTGGCGAACACTGAACATCGGCTATAGGAGTAGGAAATCCACCATGGTGAACACCGTTAGCCAAATGCCAGGTTTTGCCAACACAATGAATTATGAGGGCGATATGCAAATATCGGCCATGCGTTCTTATCTCAAAAGTGCTCGGGAGTCCGTCCACCAAAGTGTGAATAGCCGAAATAAGTCAGATGTTTCGGCTGAGGAAAAATTCCATAGCGTTGATTTTGATGGTACGATTGAAGAATATGGATGAGACGCCTCTTGGAGTCTCCTATATGAAAATTGTCGTCCTTGCCTACGGGCTTTACACCTGTACTCCCTTATTTCTGCTGGCTTCGCAACAGAGATGTGATGCCGCTCTTGACTCGAGGATTTCCCTCAGAACCCAGGCCATGTTCCTCTTCTCCAGCTCTTTGGCCCTAAACCGCTTTTAGCTTCTTACATTGCGAATATGGTAAGCCGAGTGGGCGTCCCGGCTGGTACTTTGGTTTATGCATTGGCAAATTCTTTCTGTCTTTGGGCATCTCTGGCTTGGCCTGTCCAAACTTGACTATTGGATCCTTGGAATTTACTTGCTTCACTTTCTTGTCCTTTGCAGCCAACATAGGCTTGGCTAGCTTTTTGTCATTTGGAGTCGGATCCGAAATAGCACTCTTGCGGCCATCCTTTTCTTTCTTCACTTTTTTAACACTTGTTGCAATAGAAGGTCGGGCATCATTTCTACTTTCAGTGCTCCTCTTGGGAACCCATGCCATGTTCTTCTTTCTCAACTCATGTGCATTAAGTCTTTGTAATTCCTTCTCTTGCCAATGTGCTAAGCCGAGTGGGCACCTCGGCTGTGATTCTGTTTCAACCAATGCTAACTCTTTTTTGGCCTTGTGAACTCTCAACTTCTTCCCTTCAGATTTGGCACTTGATTGACTTGCCTCGTTGCCTTTTGTAGCCAATGTCAATACTTTAACTAGCTCTTTGTTATTTGAGAACAAATCTGAAGTAGCACACTTACAACCATCTTTCTTGACCTGGTACACTTGCTTGACCACCTCTTTCTTGTTCCTTGAGCTCCGGACCGATTCCTTACGATTGAAACGGTCTTTGACGTGTGATTGTTCATCAAATGTTGATCTTTTTGGAGCTGCATAATGTTGGCGAGATGATCTAAAATAAGATGGATAATTTGCCCTTGTATCATACCTGCCCCATGACGGATATGGATTTACATGAGTGTAGGGAGGCATCCACGACATTGGCATTGGCGGCCCAACAGCAGGATATGAAGTCTGCTTCGTCTTCCTTTGCCAATCCAAGTCTTCAAATTTATGCCTTGGGGGCGACTTCGATACTTTTGTTTCACTCGGCCGATAAGCACTCTTTGCCTCACTTATTTTCTGATATTTTGTTAATAACCGCGAAAGTGACTTTCGGCTTTTTACCTTTGTGCTTACCATTGCCTTTGCTTTCTTTAGTTGTGCGTGCATCGGTCTTTGAATTTTCTCGTTGCCCCCAGTGCTAGATGTCGCCATTGTAGCTTTGATGAAACTCCTATCTTCAATATTATTGCTGATGCACTTTTGAATGATTACCTCACTTGAAGATTTGATCCCATCATTAGCATATACCTGTCCGTCTTTGGATGAGTCGGGTTGAGGTAGCCGAGTCAATGCTTGATCTCCATCAAAACCAATCTGAGTCGACTGGCCATATGCTTGTGCCTCAACGAGCACCAATCGTCTCGTGTAAGCTGATTGTGTGGCTTGATGAATCACATTGTTGTCTTTGACATTCTGTTCAAACGAACATTGCATTTGTTCTTGTCTTGATAGCTCGACATCGTGATCAATTGTAATAATAGGATTTGTTGATGATGTACCGATGATGTGATCACCTATGCCCAGATTGAAGGTACGCTGCTCATTCATTAACCGATATTGTGATACCGGCTCTGGAGCAAAACAACCGAGTGGTGCCGGTTTAATGCTATCTGACTCGGCTATGCATTGATTTTTGTCCTCCTTCCCCGATGCTCTTGAATCGGCTATCTCAGAGGACTTTGGACCTGGCTTTATGTTTCTGCAACCAAAGTAACTACAGAACATACGTCTCATTTGATACCAAATGTTAGCCAAGCATGAAACAATCAAAGCTACCCATACAAGCATAATTCTCAGTCGGCATAATGGGAAAAGCTTTGGTTGCGATAATCTATCACTAGCAGTCTCTATGAATGGTACAATATGTTGACTAGCATAATTAGTGACAAGACTATTTCTAACAAACAAGTTACTCATCTCGATTGGTCTTTCCAAGTTAATTATGAACTTGCTAATGTATGCATCAACAATATGATTTTGACCGAATCGAAAATTGAATAAACTATGCGCTAGGTGTACCTTTGTGAAGACTTTGGAAGGAGAAGATGGTTGCACCACTGGAACAATATCTTGCTCCACTTTTGAATAATTCTCCAACACCTCTTCCTCTTCTTCTGGATCTCGTGCCTCATCACTCGGATTGATTGAGCAGATTTCACTCGGATTGCCCGAGCATATTTCACTCGGATTGGCCGAGTATATTTCACTCGGATTACCCAAGTGGATTTCACTCGGACGCTGTTTGTCAGTTGAACTTTGCTCAGGTGCACGCTCTAGTTCTTGATCTTTATCACTAGCCAAACTTTGTTTGGCCATATAACTTTTCTCTTGATGCTCATCAATTTCTTTGGCACAAAACTCATAAAGCAGCATGTAAGCTCCCTCACATCTAGAAAAATCTAACACGACCAATTCGTTGCATTTAACGTTCCTTTGCTCGGCGAAACTTGCATCTTCTGTTTTGGTACAGGCGGCAATAATTGGCTTGATGCACTCGACTTTAGCCGGCGATGCACTCGTCTGGAACGATGCACTCGACTGGCATGATGTACTCAGATGGGTCGATGCACTCGGCTGGTATGATGTACTCGGTATGGACTCTATGCACTCGGTTGTAACCGTCTCTGTGCTCAATCTGGTTTCAACCGAATCCACCATTGTCTTGGCTTTTAAGGAACCATTTGACACGGTTGTAGACGACTTAGTCATATTTGCCTCAGTTTCAACCGAATCAACCGTATTAGCCGAGTGAATCCTTTTTTGTTGTTCGGCTTGAAAAGCTTCTGTTTTATCTTGCCACAACATCGCCAAGGGGCCAACACGGTTGCTGCATAGAGGAAGGGACTTGACATATCCTTCCAAATATTCCACTCCACGCTTCTTCTTGAATGCTTCATAAGCATGTCGATATTCTGCTGGTAATTCGTCAAGAGTTGGCGTAGTAAATTCGTTGACGCTATTCCCTGTGAGCTTTGGATTGATCTTGTCCACTTGGGCCACATATTTTTCTTTAAACTCAGCCCTGCTTGGATTGGCTTGCCCCCCCAATACTTTTATGATCTTTCGGCAATGGATTGATGTTGCCGAAACTTTGCAATTGTATAGGGGGTGTATAACATGCTGCAATGATAGGTGAAGATGTGTGTACTGTTGTTGAATATTTTCTCACGCCAATTTGATCAATCGGCAACACTTCGTCTTCTTTTAAAACCCTAGCTTTTATTGCCTCATAATCAGGAACCAAACCTTTATCATGTTGCTCAAGGCAAAGAGCGGTAATCTTTTTATTTTGCGCTAAGCTTTTTAACGCAGCCAAAGTCACCTCATCTCCTGCAATATTAGACACATACACTCCTGTAGAATCTCCATTCACTCGGCCATAACCATGAAGGTGAGCCGAGTCATGAATATTTTTAGTTTCATATGCCACTGAACAATTAATCTCACGAGGTGTAGTATATGATGTTTGAGGATAACCGGCCAAATAGCTAATGGAAGCATGGCCGATTCCCCCATCCATCGGCATGTTTGGGGATGAACCCGCATATTGCGAGTCGGCTGCCGATAGTGAGACACCCTCCTGTAATTGAGGTGTCATATATTGATTGCTCGAACAAATCGTGTTGTTCACCGGCATATTGAAAGATGTTGCCGATGCACGAAAGTTCAGATTCGTAGGTTGCATGTCGCGATTCTGTAAATTCCAAGTTTCTCCAACGGAATAACTAGTCGGCCTTTGCTCGTTAGGGCTAGCCGACATGACATGTCCATTGAAAGATCTAGCAACATCAACATACTGTCTATTTGCATCTACATAAGGAGATTGATGATACATGTTACCGTTGTAGATTGCAGCCGCTTGATGACGTTCTCCTCGTAGCAAGAACAGGCTGGAAACTGTTCAAAGCTTCGTCCCCAGCGGAGTCGCCAAAAAGTGTGTTGACACACGAACACGTCACGTGTACCCTCGACGCCGGGGGTGATGCACCGCAGCTCACGTCGAAGGAGACCCGACCGACGGTAGCGACACGCAAGGCGGTCGGCGGGTGCTTTTGCAGACTGAAACCCGCAAGACCGGGAGGGACCCGTCAGGATTGCGGCGGCTATGGGCTGCCCTAGGTCGATTCGCTCGCCCCTAGAGCCTCGGGATTCGCAGCTCTCAAACACGAAGAACAGCGAAGAACGAGAGAGAAAACGGTGGAGAGATAAAAAGTAGGCGGGAAAAAGTAGTATATTGATTTGTTCGATTGTGTGTTGTTCAATCGGCCGTCACCCCCAACATATATAAGAGGCGGCTGGACTTCCGTACAAGTAAAGGATTCATCTAGGCTTTCCTTACAAGAAAAATTACATCAATTCGCGTCCTAGAGTCCTAGTTCTATTCCAACTCGGATCCAGTCTAAATCTGGCCCAACTTCTGTCTTCCTCCTTGTGCAGGCTGCCGAGCCTCCATATGACCTCCGATCAAGATGGCCCAAATATCAAACTTGTGCGCCTCGACGATACGAACAACTCTCATGTTGATCACTTTTTCAAATAAGGCCATCTTGAATACTTTTCGAGGTCATCTTTACCTTCCAGTCGGACTCGGTCTTGCGGTAGACTGAATTATCCAAGTCTCGTAGTGAATTTGCAGGCCATATACTATCTCTAATGACGATGACTCCAAAACCAAAGTTTACCGCCTTGATGATACGCACAATTTCTGTATTGAACACTTTTCCATCCGAGATCATCTTGATAAACTTTTGGGCACATGTTCAGTTTCACTCGGATTTGAGCTCATCCACTCGGATATTAGAGTCTTTCACTCGACTGGACCTTTTCACTCGGATGACTATATTTTCACTCGGAAGACAATCTTCACTCGGATGATGACCACATTTTCAGTCGGAAAACAATCTTTTACTTGATCGATCAATTTTCACTGACCTTTACTCGATCGACCTTTTACTCGATCGATAGGTTTTCACTCGACCTTTACTCGATCGGTAGGTTTTCACTCGACTTTTTACTCAATCGGTAGGCTTTCGACCTTTTACTTGATCGGTAGGTTTTCACCGACCTTTACTCGATCAGTAGGTTTTCACTTGACCTTTACTCGATCGATAGGTTTCACTCGACCTTTACTCGATCGGTAAGTTTTTGACCTTTACTCGATCGGTAGGTTTTCACTCGACCTTTTACTCGATCGGTAGGTTTTCACTCGACCTTTGACTCGATCGGTAGGTTTTCACTTGACCGGTGACTCGATCGGTAGGTTTTCACTCGACCGGGGACTCGATCGGTAGGTTTTCACTCGACCGGTGAGTTTTCACTCGGATGGTAAGCTTTCACTCGACCAGAAACATAGCCTGATCTTGATTTGCCTCTCTAGGTTACATGCGACCTCGGATTGAGACGAATTTTATATGAAAATCGATCGGCTCGACAAGACGAAACTTTTTCGTGTTGAAGGTTTTTCGATTCAAGGACTTCTTAAGGACCTAATTGCTCGCGCGACCCATCAGACATGGCGTCTGATACTTTGCGCCAGATTTCCACTCAGCTTCGGCCTGCAGTGTATTGCCTCTAACTTTTGCATATGAACTCGAATTGAGATGATTTATATATCAAAATCGATTGTCTCGACGAGACGAAGACAATTCCTTTAGAATACTCCTTCATCCGGGGTCTTCTTGAAGGCATGATCGGCCAAAAATCACTCGGAACATTGAATTATGCCACTCGGAGTATAGTTTCGGTCCGTAAGATAAGGTCGAATGAACATAACCGAAACATCAAAGTTGTTCCACTCGGCGACGTGAATCTTCTCATGCTGAAGGCCCATTCACTCGAGACCATCTTCATTGCAATTTGTATCTTGCCAAAAACAGGTGTCAACAGCTTCATTGTATCCGGTAGAGGAATTGAAGCAAACCCAGCCAAGATCCGAGCTCTGTCACAGTTGGATATCCCAAAAGACCTCAAACAAATACAAAAATTAATTGGATGCGTGGCGGCTCGAAGCCGCTTCATCTCCCGCTTGGGAGAAAAGGCATTGCCCCTCTATCGCCTCCTCAGGCGCACCGAACACTTCGAATGGACGGATGCTGCCACGGCCGGACTCGAAGAAATAAAGGCCATATTGGCAACAAATCCGGTCCTGGCCGCGCCCAACTTGGGCGAACCAATGTTGCTATATATCGCGGCAACACATCAAGTTGTAAGCGCGGTGCTCGTCGTCGAATGAGAAACAGAAGGGCACAAATTCCCTCTTCAAAAACCAGTGTACTACGTATCCACTGTCTTAACTCCATGCAAGTCCCGGTATCCGCATTATCAAAAGATAGCGTACGCGGTGTTCATGGCATCCCGGAAGCTGTGACACTACTTTCAAGACTGTTCGATAACAATGGCCTCCGAAGTACCCCTCAATGGCATTATAAACAACCGCGACGCGACGGGCAGGATTGCAAAATGGGCCATCGAGCTTTTAGCATTCGACATAACCTACAAACCACGGAGAGCTATAAAGTCGCAAGTCTTGGCTGACTTCATCACTGAATGGACCGAATCCGAACTCCCTAAAGAGTACGACGCATACTCCAATTGGATCATGCATTTCGACGGCTCCAAAATGTTGGCCGGCTTGGGGGCTGGCGTCGTATTGACGTCCCCAACCGGAGACACAATCCAATACGATTTCAGATAATGTACACGGACTCCAACAATGCAGCGAATATGAGGCCCTTCTACATGGTCTCCGGATGGCAATCTCCATGGGTATTCAACGCCTAGAGGTGCGCGGGGATTCAAACCTTGCAATATCCCAAGTAAATGGAGACTTTGACGCCAAGGATCCGAAAATGGGAGCCTATTGTAACGCCGTCTTAAAAATGTCAGCTCGGTTCGAAGGACTCGAATTCCACCATGTAGCCCGGGATAATAACCAGGCAGCCGACGTGTTGGCACGCATCGGCGCAAAACGCGACGCCATCCCTCCAAACATCTTCCTGGAGCGGCTCTTTAAGCCATCCGTAGTATGGAAGAGGAGTCCGGAAATAACAATCCGGAACCAACCGCACCACCCAACACCAAACATTCTGACACAACCGGTAGCTCTGCCAATGAAATAACACCTCAGCCCACGAAATAATGGCAGTCATTGCCCCGTGGACGGAACCATTCCTAGCCTAGTTAATTAGGCAGGAACTCCCCAAAGACCAAAATGAGGCCCGCTGCATAGTACGGCGATCTAAAGCCTACAAGGTCTATGAGGGAGAGCTTTGTAAGAAAAGCACAACCGGAGTCCTTCAAAGGTGCATCTCCGAAGAGGAAGGGCGAAATCTGCTGGCTGAAATTCACGCCGGACTCGGCGGGCACCACGCCGTAGCCCGGGCCCTTGTAGGGAAGGCCTTCCATACAGGATTTTATTGGCCGACGGCCTGGGCAGATGCTCAGGACTTAGTCCAGCGATGCGTCGGGTGCCAGCTTTTTGCTAATCAAAGCCACATGCCACCCACCGCCCTCAAAACTATACCCATCACCTGGCCGTTCATCTGCAGGGGCTTGACATGGTTGGACCCCTTAAAGGGGGAACCCATAAGCAAAAATACCTATTGGTAATGGTGGACAAATTCACCAAATGGATAGAGGCCAAGCCAGTTAAAACGGCCGAATCCGGACCAGTGATAGACTTCATATCCGGGGTAGTACACCATTATGGCATCCCCCACAGCATCATCACCGATAATGGCACGAACTTCACGGCCGACGAGGTTAAACTCTGGTGCAAAAATATGGGCATCAAGCTCGACTACGCTTCAGTCTATCACCCTCAAACCAACGGTCAAGTTGAACGAGCAAATGGTCTAATCATGAGCGGCATCAAACCCAGATTAGTGCGGTCCCTTACGGAATCTAACACGCACTGGGTAGAGGAGCTCGACTCCGTACTCTGGGGGCTGCGGACCATGCCAAACTGTACTACCGGATTCACACCATTCTTTATGGTATACGGTGCAAAGGCAGTTTTGCCCTGCGATATAATTCATGACTCACCTCGAGTGCACATGTACGAAGAAAGAGAAGCTAGTTGGATTGGCAGGACAGCTTGGACGCATTGGAGGAGGAGCGCGACATGGCAAAGGCTCGCTCGCATTCTATCGCCAGCAGCTCAAGATATCAAAGCGTAGAAGTACGGGCTAAAACTTACAATGTTGGTGAACTAGTTCTCGCTCGCCGGACAAGAAAAGGACAAACTCAAGCCCAAATGGGAAGGTCCTTCATCATCGACCAAGTCCTGACCGGCGGAGCATACCGTCTGCGAAACGCATCGGACAACCGACTCGAGCCGAACCCATGGAACGCAACCCGCCTCCGAAGATTCTACGCCTAGCGCTGGACTCAGAGTTCGTCTCCTTCCTCCGTCCACATTTTATACTTCAGTTGTCTTTTGTTTCTCTCTTTTGTCCCCCCTTTTTTCATAAAGCCTTTGAGGGCTGATTTGCACATTATTCGCACACACTTGACGTGCTACTCGCACTCATTATACCTGGGGGCTTCTTTAACAGAAGCTTATTTATACGGGCTTTATGCCCAACACATGTGTCAAACTTCCACATGTACCTTTTATTCACCATTATATGCATCGATATGACTTAAGTTTTGGCCAAGCTGGGTTGCCTGGCTCCTGTGCTTACCCCTACGTTCCCGATTGTTCGGCTAGGAGGTAAAGGGAGCACCTCTGCGATTATTCTTGCCTGGTCACGAATGTGTACCTTAGGCTGGGTGAAGCCGAAAAGCTAGCGTTTTAAGGGAATATTCGTCGGTGACTTGAAAGATGATTTCTTATTTATTTACTTATCTGCCCCAGATGCTTTCTGCTCTTTTCGCAGTCCGGACATGCACTTTAGGGCATGCCTCCGTGGAAAGGAACCCTAACGGAACTATTCTCCCTGGAAGATGTTTCTTACTAGCCATGTAATATAACATAACTAGTTGGCCACTTGTCTGATAAAGCACTAATGACCCCTACGCCTGGTCTCCATGCATGCCCTGGTTTTTTGCATAACCGCGAGGGTATTCGGACACACTCCGGGCTGTTGGGTCCCGAGGTTGACGCGAAAAGGTCCGCAAAGACAAACGATCTACAATCCGGCTAGAAGGCACTATACATGTCATTTTAAAATACATTGTCACATTGACTGATTGTACTCCTCTTCAATCCCATCTAACAGGCTGTCTAATTTACAGTCCCGTTGGGAATACTTAGCGGCCAACTCTACTTGGCCGTACATTAAGCTCACAGGGATCTCCTTCCCATCGGGCCCCACAGGTCCGACCTCGACCATGTGGTTCGGATCCGCCTTCTTGTACCGCATCTTCACCATGGCCCAGGCCTCCCTGGCGCCTTGACGACAGGCCGATATCTTCCATAGACGGAAGTGCTGCCGTGCTCCTTGAAGCTTCTCCACAAGCCCTCCAAGACCCTCGGGTAGGGAGACGGACGGCCATAAGGCCTGGGCGACGCCACTCATCGCCTGCCGAACACGTTCGTGTAGTTGTAGCAGCTCGGGAAGTTGGTCACCCGTTGAACCGGGTATTTCCTCCGCAGGGCGACCTGTGAGCACACCTACAGACACATTTCTGTCAATCGACTTCCTCGCCGAATTCTTCTTTTCAAAAGAGTTTGCTCAAGCACTTAATGTAGATGCCGCGACGAAGCCGTCGATTCTCCTTCTGAGTCGAGACACTGGACCCGAACATCTTTTAGTTCTTCGCCCGGTGGGTGTTGGCATCTTGAGTTTGTTTCTCTCCGCTGCACCCTCATAAGCACCTTTTCACCGCCTTCACCGGCGAAAGCAGATGTTGCTTGTCCGGATCCAGTCCGGTGCCCTCTGCAATATTATTGTCAGATTTATACGCACGCCGCACGCCATAAACCGCTTATCTTTTTGAAATATGTGTTACCAGATGGGGTCTCTGTGTCTCCTCCTGCGGCGGCTAGTGCGGCCTCAAGTTGGGCCTTGCACTCTTGAAGCTCCTGGGACAATTGGGTATTCTTCTCCGTAAGATCCTGCATATCGAATGATCCTTAAATCAGTTATTCTAACTACTTTAAGTCCCGGCAGCTACTGGCATATATAACTATTAAAATTCCTTACCCGTATGTCTTTCACATACTGCTCCGTGGCTCTAGTTAAACCATCTTGAGCGGCACGGAGGTGCGCGTCTCCCGCATTAAAGGCATTCAACGCCTCTGGGGAGAAACACGCGTCACGAAGAACTGTCTGGCAGCGACTATGATTCATGGCGCTCTCCACTTCAAACTTGGTGGCGGACAGCCTGTCGGCATCCTCCGTTGGAGGAGCATCCGGCTCGCGCCTTGTGCTCGCCTCCCCTCCGACCTGTGTTGGAGCCGGTGGCGGAGGCTTGGTTGGCAACCTCTCCGCACAACCGATCCGTGGCGCTCTTTCTCCTGGAAAAGTCATGGGCATCAATATACTTCACAGGAGTCTTTTCCTTAAATACGGTGGTGTGCCATACCGTTGCGGTGACGTTTCAATTCGCACCGCACCCCTCTTCCACCTGCTGGGCCGAACTGACCCTGGTTGGTCAATTGCCGCGGGATCAGCTTCCCGCCTTGAAGGCACCTCCTGCGAGACACCGTTGGTATACGGTGGTCAGAAATAAGCACGGACGAAGTAATGGTGTCAGGGCTCCGGTCATAGTTACCTGGGAAGCCGGAGATAAACCGGGGTAGTCAGCCGTAATGGCGACTAGAGCATTGTCCATGCTAAGTTGGTGGAACACCCCGTCAATCAGCTCCACCTTTATGTCTGGATCCTCTTTGGAGGCCGGATCAAGGGATCTTCCAGGATCCTCAGGTTGTGGAGCCAGACTGTGTATGCCCTCCACATCCCGGCGCAGTTCCTGCATCGAAATCATAAAGTAAGACACTTAACTTTGAAAGCACGGATCGGATGGATAAACGTCCGCTTACCCAGCTCCGAGGGTTATTCATGGAGAATCCGTTCAATGGGCTCGTTTGGAGGAAGTCTTCCTTCTCCCCCTTGTACAAGCCGGACAGGATCTTCACCAGATCTGCGGCCAATCCCGGCCCCTTGCGGCCATGACGAGTGGCGTCATTCTCCCCGTTGAAATCCCACATGGGGTGGCCCCTATATTGGAGCGGTTGCACCCCTCGCATATGTTGGGAATATGCCCTAGAGGCAATAATAAAAGGATTATTATATTTCTATGTTCATGATAATTGTCTTTTGTTCATGCTATAAATGTATTATCCGGAAATCATAATACACGTGTGAACACTTAGACCCAATGAGTCCCTAGTGAGCCTCTAGTTGACTAGCTCGTTGTGATCAATAGATAGTCATGGTTTCCTGACTATGGACATTGGATGTCGTTGATAACGGGATCACATCATTAGGAGAATGATGTGATGGACAAGACCCAATCATAAGCATAGCATAAAAGATCGGATAGTTCGTTTGCTAGAAGCTTTGCTAATGTCAAGTATCTATTCCTTCGACCATGAGATCGTAACTCCGGTTACCGTAGGAGTGCCTTTGGTGTATCAAACGTCACAACGAATCGGGTGACTATAAAGGTGCATTACGGTATCTCCGAAAGTATCTGTTGGGTTGACACGGATCAAGGCTGGGATTTGTCACTCCGTATGACGGAGAGGTATCTCTGGGCCCACTCGGTAATGCATCATCATAATGAGCTCAATGTGACCAAGGTGTTGGCCACGGATCATGCATTACGATGCGAGTAAAGTGACTTGCCGTAACGAGGTGAACAAGGTATTGGGATACCGACGATCGAGTCTCGGGCAAGTAACGCATCGATTGACAAAGGAATTGTATCAGGGTTTGATCAATCCTCGACATCGTGGTTCAACCGATGAAATCATCGAGGAGCATGTGGGAGCCAACATGGATATCCGAGACCCGCTGTTGGTTATTGCCCGAGAGTCGTCTCGGTCATGTCTGCGTGTCTCCGAACCCGTAGGGTCTACACATAAGGTTCGGTGACGCTAGGGTTTGTAGGAAGTCAAGTATGTGACCACCGAATGTTGTTCGAGTCCGGATGAGATCCGGACGTCACGAGGAGTTCGGAAGGGTCCGGAGGTAAAGAATAATATATAGGAAGTGGTGTTTCGCCATCGGGAAAGTTTGGGGTTTCGGTAAAATCTGGGACCACCGGAAGGGTCCGGGTCCACCGGTGGGGCCACCTATCCGGAGGGCCCCATGGGCTGAGAGGGAAGGAACCAGCCCACAAGGGGCTGGTGCGCCCCTAGGGTCCACCCCGCGCCTAGGGTTGAAACCCTAGGGGGGGGCGCCCACCGGCTTGGGGGTACTCCACCCCTTGGCCGCCCCCGGAGATTGGATCTCAGGGGCCACCCCCTGTGGTGCCTATATAAAGGGGGGAGGAGGGGCTGCTACACACAACTCCCAAGGCGCAGCCCTCCCTCCCAACACATCTCCTCCTCCGTAGAGCTCGGTGAAGCCCTCGCCGAGAGATTGCTTCTCCACCATCACCACGCCGTCGTCGTCTGCCGGTGGAGCTGTCTTCCTCAACCTCTCCTTCCCCTTGCTGGATCAAGAAGGAGGAGACGCCGATCGTCCCGCACGTGTGTTGAACGCGGAGGTGCTGTCCGCTCAGCACTTGGCATCGGTGATCTGAATCACGACGAGCACGACTCCATCATCACCTTGCAAGCTTCCGCACGCGATCTACAAGTGGTATGTAGATGCAATCTCTCTCCGTTACTCGTTGCTTAGATGAACTCATAGATGGATCTTGGTGAAGCCGAGGAAAAATTTTAATTTTCTCGCAACGCTCCCCAACAAGTGGCATCATGAGCTAGGTCTATGCGTAGTTCTCTAATGCACGAGTAGAACACAATTTGTTGTGGGCGCTGATCTTGTCATCTTACTTGCCTCTACTAGTCTTTTCTTGCTCAACGGTATTGTGGGATGAAGCGGCCGGACCAACCTTACACGTGACGCTTACGTGAGACCGGTTCCACCGATCGACATGCACTAGTTGCATAAGGTGGCTGGCGGTGTCCGTCTCTCCCACTTTAGTTGGAGCGAATCGATGAACAGGCCCTTATGAAGGGTAAATAGAAGTTGACAAAATCACGTTGTGGTGATTCGTAGGTAAGAAAAACGTTTTGCTAGAACCCAATCGCAGCTACGTAAAAGATGCAAACAACAATTAGAGGACGCCTAACTTGTTTTTGCAGCGATTGATCATGTGATGTGATATGGCCGAAGTTGTGATGAATGATGAATTGTGATGTATGAGATCATGTTCTTGTAATAGGATTCACGACTTGCATGTCGATGAGTATGACAACCGGCAGGAGCCATAGGAGTTGTCTTTATTTTTTTGTATGACCTGCGTGTCATTGAAGAACGCCATGTAAACTACTTTACTTCATTGCTAAACGCGTTAGTCATAGAAGTAGAAGTAGTCGTTGGCGTGACAACTTCATGAAGACACGATGATGGAGATCATGATGATGGAGATCATGGTGTCAAGCCGGTGACAAGATGATCATGGAGCCCCGAAGATGGAGATCAATGGAGCTTGATGATATTGGCCATATCATGTCACAACTATATAATTGCATGTGATGTTTATTATGTTTATGCATCTTGTTTACTTAGGACGACGGTAGTAAATAAGATGATCCCTTATAAAATTTCAAGAAGTGTTCTCCCTAACGTGCACCGTTGCTACAGTTCGTCGCTTCTAAGCACCACGTGATGATCGGGTGTGATGGATCCTTACGCTCACATACAACGGGTGTAAGACAGTTTTACACAAAGCGAAAACACTTAGGGTTAACTTGACGAGCCTAGCATGTGCGGACATGGCCTCGAACACGGAGACCGAAAGGTCGAACACGAGTCGTATGGAAGATACGATCAACATGAAGATGTTCACCGACGATGACTAGTCCGTCTCACGTGATGATCGGACACGGGCTAGTCGACTCGGATCGTGTAACACTTAGATGACTAGAGGATGTCTAATCTAAGTGGGAGTTCATAATTTTGATTAAGAACTTTATTATCATGAACTTAGTCTAAAACCTTTGCAAATATGTCTTGTAGATCAATGGCCAACGCTAATGTCAACATGAACTTCAACGCGTTCCTAGAGAAAACCAAGCTGAAAGATGATGGCAGCAACTATACGGATCGGGTCCGGAACCCGAGGATCATCCTCATAGCTGCCAGAAGCAATATGTCCTAGAAGGACCGCTAGGTGCCGCTCCGTCGAAGAACCAAGACGTTATGAACGCTTGGCAAACTCGCCGATGATTACTCCCTCGTTCGGGCGGCATGCTCTACTGACTTAGAACCGGGCTCCAAAAGCGTTTTGAGCATCACGAAGCATATGAGATGTTCAAGAGCTGAAACTAGTTTTCCAAGCTCATGCCGGGTCGAGAGATATGATGTCTCCGACAAGTTCTACAGCTTGTAAGATGGAGGAGAACAGTTACGTCGGTGAACACATCCTCAAGATGTCCGGGTTGCACGCGACGTATGACCCAGTTGAACATTAACCTCCCTGATGAGGCGGTCATTGACAGAATCCTCGATCGCTCCCACCAAGCTACAAGAGCTTTGTGATGAACTACAACATGCGGGGATGGTAAAGACCATTCTGAAGTGTTCTCGATCTGAAGTCAGCAGAGGCTGAAATCAAGAAAGAACATCAAGTGTTGATGGTCAATAAGACCACTAAGTTCAAGAAGGGCAAGGGTAAGAAGAACTTCAAGAAGGACGGCAAAGATGTTGCCGCGCCCGTAAGCCTCGCTGGGAAGAAGTCAAAGAATGGGCCCAAGCCACGAGACCGAGTGCTTTTATTGCAAGGGAAGGGCACCGAAGCGGAACTGCCCCAAATACTTAGCGGATAAGAAGGCCGCAACACCAAAGGTATATTTGATATACATGTAATTGATGTGTACCTTACCGATTACTCGTAGTAACTCCCGGTATTTGATACGGTGCCGTTGCTCACATATGTAACTCACAGCAGAGCTGCGGAATAAACGGAGGCTGGCGAAGGACGAGGTGACGATCGCGCGTCGGGAATGGTTCGTGGTCGATGTGATCGCCGTCGCACGCTGCCTCTACATTTACCTACGGATTAGTTTTAAACCTCAATAATTGTTATTTAGTGCCAAGTTTGAGCATGAACATTGTATCCGGATCTCGCTTGATACGAGATGGCTACTCATTTAAGTCCGAGAATAATGGTTGTTCGATTTATATGAGAGATATGTTTTATGGTCATGCTCCGATGGTCAATGGTTTATTCTTGATGAATCTTGAGCATAATATTACACATGTTCATAGTGTGGATGCCAAAAGATGTAAAGTTGATAACGATAGTCCCACATACTTGTGGCATCGCCGCCTTGGTCACATTGGTGTCAAGCGCATGAAGAAGCTCCATGCTGATGGACTTTAGAGTCTCTTGATTATGAATCGTTTGACACATGCTAACCTTGCCTCTTAGGCAAATGACCAAGACTCCGTTCTCCGGAACAATGGAGCGAGCGACCAACTTGTTGGAAATCATACATACCGATGTGTGCGGTCCAATGAGCGTTGAGGCTCATGGAGGATATCGTTATGTTCTCACTCACCGATGACTTGAGTAGATATGGGTATGTCTACTTAATGAAACACAAGTCTGAGACCTTTGAAAAGTTCAAGGAATTTCAGAGTGAGGTAGAGAATCAACGTGACCGAAAGATAAAATTCTTACGATCGATCGTGGAGGAGAATACTTAAGTCACGAATTTGGTACACACTTAAGAAAATGTGGAATCGTTTCACAACTCACGCCACCGAACACCTCAAATAAACGGTGTGTCCGAACGTCAGAATCGCACTCTATTGGATATGGTGCGGTCTATGATGTCTCTTACCGACTTACCGCTATCATTTTGGGGATACGCCTAGAGACAGCTACATTCACTTTAAATAGGGCACCGTCTAAATCCGCTGAGACGACACCGTATGAATTATGGTTTGGGAAGAAACCTAAGCTGTCGTTTCTAAAAGTTTGGGGATGCGATGCTTATGTCAAGAAACTTCAACCTGAAAAGCTCGAACCCAAGTCGGAAAAATGCGATTCATAGGATACCCTAAGGAAACTGTCGGGTATACCTTCTACTTAAGATCCGAAGGCAAGATCTTTGTTGCTAAGAACGGATGCTTTTCGAGAAAGAGTTTCTCTCGAAAGAAGTAAGTGGGAGGAAAGTAGAACTCGATGAAGTACTACCTCTCGAACGGGAAAGTGGTGCAAGACAGAAACCGCTCTGTGATGCCCACACCAATCAAGAGGAAAACATTGATGATGATCAAGGTACTTCGGATCAAGTTACTCTTGAACTTGAAGGTCCACAAGGACACGTTCCGCACTGCAGTGGTACGGCAACCTGTCATGGAAATCATGTTGCTAGACAACAATGAACCTTCGAACTATGAAGAAGCAATGGCGGGCCCGGATTCCAGCAAATGGCTTGGAGCCATGAAATCTGAGATAGAATCCATGTATGAAAACAAAGTATGGACTTTGACAGACTTGCCCAATGATCGGCGAGCGATAGAAAATAAATGGATTTTTAAGAAGAAGACGGACGCGGATGGTAATGTTACCATCTATAAAGCTCGACTTGTCGCTAAGGGTTATCGACAAGTTCAAGGGATTGACTACGACGAGACATTCTCTCCGTAGCGAAGCTTAAGTCCGTCCAATCATGTTAGCAATTGCCGCATACTATGATTATGAGATATGGCGATGGACGCCAAAACGGCATTCCTTAACGGACATCTTAAGGAAGAGCTGTATATGATGCAGCCGGAAGGTTTTGTCGATCCTCGTAACGCTAACAAAGTATGCAAGCTCCAGCGATCCATTTATGGACTGGTGCAAGCATCTCGAGTTGGAACATTCGCTTTGATGAGATGATCAAAGCGTTTTAGTTTATCTGAGACTTATGGAGAAGCTGCGTTTACAAGAAAGTGAGTGGGAGCTCTGTAGCATTTCTCCTATTATATGTAGATGACATACTCTTGATGGGAAATGATACGAAACTCTGGACAGCATTAAGGCCTACTTGAACAAGTGTTTTTCAATGAAGGACCTTGGAGAAGCTGCTTATATATTAGGCATCAAAATCTATAGAGATAGATCGAGACGCCTCATAGGTCTTTCACAAAGCACATACCTTGATAAGATTTTGAAGAGGTTCAAATGGATCAGTCCAAGAAGGGTTCTTGCCTATGTTACAAGGTGTGAGATTGAGCTCGGCTACCACCGACCATGCAAAAGATAAAGAAGAGATGAGTGTCATCCCTATGCTTCAGCCATAGGATCTATTATGTATGCCATGTTGTGTACTGACCGATGTAAACCTGGCCGTAAGTTTGGTTGCAAGATACCAAAGTAACCCCGGCAAGGAACACTGGACAGCGGTCAAGAATGTCCTGAAGTACCTGAAAAGGACAAAGGACATGTTTCTCGTTTATGGAGGAGACGAAGAGCTCGTCGTAAAGGGTTACGTCGACGCTAGCTTCGACTCAGATCTGGATGACTCTAAGTCACAAACCGGATACGTGTATATGTTGAATGGTGGAGCAGTAAGCTGGTGCAGCTGCAAGCAGAGCGTCGTGGCGGGATCTACGTGTGAAGCGGAGTACATGGCAGCCTCGGAGGCAGCGCATGAAGCGATTTGGGTGAAGGAGTTCATCACCGACCTAGGAGTCATACCCAATGCGTCGGGGCCGATCAAACTCTTCTGTGACAACACTGGAGCTATTGCCCTTGCCAAGGAGCCCAGGTTTCACAAGAAGACAAGGCACATCAAGCGTCGCTTCAACTCCATCCGTGAAAATGTTCAAGATGGAGACATAGAGATTTGCAAAGTGCACACGGATCTGAATGTCGCAGATCCGTTGACTAAACCTCTCTCGCGTGCAAAACATGATCAACACCAGAACTCTATGGGTGTTCGATTCATCACAATGTAACTAGATTGGTGACTCTAGTGCAAGTGGGAGACTGTTGGGAATATGCCCTAGAGGCAATAATAAAAGGATTATTATATTTCAATGTTCATGATAATTGTCTTTTGTTCATGCTATAAATGTATTATCCGAAATCATAATACACGTGTGAACACTTAGACCCAATGAGTCCCTAGTGAGCCTCTAGTTGACTAGCTCACAGATCAATAGATAGTCATGGTTTCTGACTATGGACATTGGATGTCGTTGATAACGGATCACATCATTAGGAGAATGATGTGATGGACAAGACCCAATCATAAGCATAGCATAAAAGATCGGATAGTTCGCTTGCTAGAAGCTTTGCCAATGTCAAGTATCTATTCCTTCGACCATGAGATCGTGTAACTCCGGTTACCGTAGGAGTGCCTTGGTGTATCAAACGTCACAACGAATCGGGTGACTATAAAGGTGCATTACAGGTATCTCCGAAAGTATCATTGGGTTGACACGGATCAAGATGGATTTGTCACTCCGTATGACGGAGAGGTATCTCTGGGCCCACTCGGTAATGCATCATCATAATGAGCTCAATGTGACCAAGGTGTTGGCCACGGATCATGCATTACGGACGAGTAAAGTGACTTGCTGTAACGAGACCGAACAAGGTATTGGGATACCGACGATCGAGTCTCGGGCAAGTAACGCATCGATTGACAAAGGAATTGTATATGTGGTTTGATCGAATCCTCGACATCGTGGTTCAACCGATGAAATCATCGAGGAGCATGTGGGAGCCAACATGGATATCCAGACCCGCTGTTGGTTATTGCCCGAGAGTCGCCTCGGTCATGTCTGCGTGTCTCCGAACCCGTAGGGTCTACACACTTAAGGTTCGGTGACGCTAGGGTTTGTAGGAAGTCAAGTATGTGACCACCGAATGTTGTTCGAGTCCGGATGAGATCCCGGACGTCACGAGGAGTTCGAAGGGTCCGGAGGTAAAGAATAATATATAGGAAGTGGTGTTTCGCCATCGGAAAGTTTGGGGTTTCGGTAGAAAGCACGGACCACGGAAGGGTCCCGGGGTCCACCGGTGGGACCACCTATCCGGAGGGCCCCATGGGCTGAGAGGGAAGGAACCAGCCCACAAGGGGCTGGTGCGCCCTCAGGTCCACCCCTGCGCCTAGGGTTGAAACCCTAGGGGTGGGGCGCCCACCGGCTTGGGGGTACTCCACCCCCTTGGCCGCCGCCCGGAGATTGGATCTCAGGGCCGCCACCCCTGTGGTGCCTATATAAAGGGGGAGGGAGGGGCTGCTACACACAACTCCCAAGGCGCAGCCCTCCCTCCCAACACATCTCCTCCTCCGTAGAGCTCGGCGAAGCCCTCGCTTGATCTCGCTTCTCCACCATCACCACGCCGTCGTCTTTGCCGGTGGAGCTGTCTTCCTCAACCTCTCCTTCCCCTTGCTGGATCAAGAAGGAGGAGACGCCGATCGTCGTCCGTATGTGTGTTGAACGCGGAGGTGCTGTCCGCTCAGCACTTGGCATCGGTGATCTGAATCACGTCTGAGTACGACTCCATCATCACCTTGCAAGCTTCGCACGCGATCTACAAGTGGTATGTAGATGCAATCTCTCTCCCGTTACTCGTTGCTTAGATGAACTCATAGATGGATCTTGGTGAAGCCGTAGGAAAAATTTTAATTTTCTGCAATGTTCCCCAACAGCATAATGCATGTGGCCATGACTCCAATCATGGTCAATCCGGAATGAGCCAGCAACCTTATCTGGCCCATCAAATAATGGACGCTCCTGTCCTCTTCCCGTTGAGGGCTCCGCGGGCGCCAACTCAGGCGTTTCTTCAGAGGAGCGTTATGAACTCCGGGAAGCCGATCCGAACTGGGTCCAGCAGTGGAGCATCTTCCACATAAAACCATTCCGAAGGTGAAAGGACCACGATGTCGCCTAGAGGGGGGGTGAATAGGCGTTTTAAAATCTTTTACGGATTTGGCTATATCCTAATGCGGAAATAAACTAAGCGGATACTTTTCAAGCACAAATCCTAAATATACTAGGCTCACTAAGTGCACCAACAACTTAGCATAAACAAGATGAGAACAACGAGGATATGAGTAAGCACAAGGAAGTCACACAAACTTACTCAGTGTATATCACGAGGTATGGAAATGAATAATACACACAACCACAAGTAAGCAATACAAGCTTACACAAATTGTATCACAATATATGGAATTGGATGATACAAGCAAACTCAAGTAAGTTACACAAACTTACTTGAGCAATATCACAATATGGAAGTTTATAACACAAGTTAGCAATTCACACTAATCACAATGTATATCAATAGTAGCAAGTATGAATTGTGGAATATGAAGTGTAGGCCTAAATAATCTCTACAAGGAAATGGCCAACACAATATAATCAACCACCACAATATAATGAGGACAACAAGATATAGTGAATGCACAGTCAAATGACCAAAGTAAACCACAAGTAAGGAGTTAGGGTTAGGGATAACCAAAGTCACGGAGACGAGGATGTATCCCGATGTTCACTTCCTTGGAGGGAAGCTAGTCATCGTTAGAGAGGTGGATGTTACCACGAAGGCACACCAACGCCACGAAGGCTCACCCTATTCTCCTTGAGATATCACCACGAAGGCGATTCTCAACCACTAGTGGTATACCTTGAGGCGGCCTCCAAACCTTCACAAACTTTCCGGGGGACAAATCACAAGTTGATTCCTCACCGGAGCACTCCTACCGCCTAGGAGTCTCCAACCTCCAAGAGTAACAAGATCAAGGGGGAAATGCTCAAGACTTGCTCAAATCACGAATTGCTTTGGTCACAAGAGGGAGAGGGAGAGGATCTATCTTTTGATTGGAACAACTCTCAAGAACACTCACTAATCTCTCCGGGATCTAAGATTTGGTGTAGGAGAAGTGAAAGGGAGCCACTTGTGTTCTTGGGACGATTTGGGATGAAGTGCTCAACCCTCCTCCGGAGTGGGAGAGGGATATTTATACCCCTCAAAGAAAATAGAGCCGTTTCCCGCAGTTGTTGACCTGCCCGGATGATCTGGACGCATACCCGGATGATCCGGGCAATGCCCGGATGATCCGGGAAGGTCAATATACAATGTGGTGAAGTAGATACCCGGATGTCCGGGGACATAGCCGGATGATCTGGGCAATTCCCGGATGATCTGAGTGGGTAGCCGGATGATCCGGCTAGCAGAATAAGCTACTGTGATGAATTTTACGAATAACCCGGATGATCTCGGCAGGAACCCGGATGATCCGGGCAAAGCCCGGATGATATGGGAGAGGACCCGGATGATCCGGCCAAACCAAACTGCTGCAGCCTAGAAACTGAAACATGCACAACTTTTACATCCAGACTCCGATTTTGATGATCTTGGGCTCGTTTTGAAGCTATGAAAAAAAAACCAGGTCCTCACATAGAGAAACACCCAAGATGAACCAAAATGTAGGATGCAAAATATGCAAAGATTTTATCATGTATTTGGGTAACCTATTTGGCTTTGGATTTTCTTTGGTATATAGGATACGAGTGGAATTGTGTAGAGAAGATGTTGACTTGAGCAAATCTATCACGAACCCCTTTGATCCCCTCTTAATAGTGCGGGATCCCTATAACTCAAGAATCATAAAAGGTCTACACTACATAGCTATCAAGAATCCATTCTTGAGTGTATGTGTTCCTTCGGTGTTCATCACTCCACAACACTAACGTCGAAGGAACTAATACCTTTGACTCGAGCCTTTCACTTGAGCTTGAAGTTGAAGTTTCTTCTTGGATCAAGTTGAATGGCAAGACATTGGTGAAGTCTTCAAGTAGCTCCCCCGTACACAATGTGGGAAGCTTTGCTTTGTATTTATCTTCATGTGATCATCCACAAGCTTCAAGCATGTAATCCTTCGGGATAGTTATCTTGAACTTGCCCTTGTCAACCATGATCATCAACACTTGATGTCATCCTCTCATAGACACTTGAAATCTCTCTCTCGATGCGAGCCCATGAGAATCTCCTCTCAAAAACATAGGCAACACATAGTATGGGTTAGTACACAAAGCGCAATTGACAAATTCTTACCATACCACAAGATCTCACGTGGCACATGATTTGCGCTTGTGTGTTGACCATCTTTGAATTCAATCTTCGATCTTCATCTTGGTCAACCTTAATCTTTGCTCCATGATTAATCTTGATGCACAACTACATGTATATGGCATTCATTCCGAATCCATTCAATATCCTTCTTGCATCACCCATGGAACAAACCTTCCTATATAACTTGATGTCATTGTTTCTTCATAGGAATTGTCATTCATTATCAAGTCTCAATGCATATATAGATGTTGATGGATTTCATCCACCAATTCATCCAATATTCTTCATGCATTGCAAATGGAACTTTCCTTCAAATGTATATCTCAGTGCAAACATTAGTCCATTAGGATTGTCATTTAATTACCAAAACCACGCATGGGGACTACATGTACTTTCAATCTCCCCCATTTTGGTAATTGATGACAATCTCAACAAGAGGGTTTATATAATGAATTTTTAAACAAGCATAAAATTTATCCAAGGATAAATTGTATACTTGGGATGGTTGTAGTATCATGAATACACTACACAAGCATTTGATGATAGTACACCCATAGTATATAGAGCAAACTCCCCCATAATATATGAATTTGTGAATGAACTTTGAATGTCATTGCATATATTGGTTGACATAAACTAGGAGAAGATTTCTCTATATACAAGACTCATACATGCAATAAGAATATATAACAAGGGTAGATATGCATGAGTGACAACAAGAACTAGAAAAGATATTTATCTTAAACCCTCTAAACCTCTCCCCCATTGGCAACAAATGCCAAAATGGAAGACAAAACATCTAGCAGACCAATATAGTATGATGAACAATTAAAGGAGCTCGAAATCTATAGAATGCAATCAGATACGAAGATATGAACTTTTTCATGTATAAAAATTTCTAAGTGGCCTATAATAATCATGATATGTATCCACAAAGAAACTCGTATACACAAAAAGAAGGGTTGCAATTGATAAGAACATGATATCCACAAGTGAATCCACTATTATACAACTTGAGCCTAGTCATAATAGCAAGGCACATGGCACAAAGCACATGGTACAAATTGATCACATTTGCATAACACAAAGTGAAGCAAGCAATCAAAAGATCCGATGAGCCAAAAGGATAAATGAATACTACGATTTGGGAAGAGGAGTGTTCTAAGGAAAATAGAGAAGCTCCCCATGATTTGTGCACTATTTAGAATTTTTGTATTTGGATACAAGTGCACAAAATAGGATCATCACTCCCCCAAACTCAATAGGAACACAAAACAATTGCAAGCAAGCATAGATAAGAAAAGAATTCTAGCATTTGCAACAAACATATGGTTGAGCAACATATAAATGAGGCAACCTAAGAATAGGCACAACCAAAATGATATGTGTGAGTCACGTCAAAGCACTTGAGAAGACTAGTATAAGGATGAGAATTAAGCATCAACATAGTCTTGAGTAAATGAGATACAATGTGCAAGACATGTCCTTCCCACATGCATTTAAATTAAGAAGGTCACACACACATCAAGCAAATGGGTTCACAAGCTCACTAGTAGCAAATTAAAAATCAAAGCTTGTGACAACCCATGATGAAGATAGGAAATAATAGGATTGTCAAGACAAGCACGAGGACAACAATCTTCACCAAACATGAGTGCACTAAGATGCAAAGAGGTAAGACACGCACTCATACAACAAATGCTTCCACGGAGCCACCAAAGATATAAAAAGAGAATGAAACGGTGGACATGAAAGAATAGGGATATCAACTAGGGATGTAACTTGGCTCACGTGTATAAGATTCTAGGTAGATGACAATCATGATGATATACATCCACAAAGAAGTATGTACACATGAAATAGTTACAAAAGGAAAGAATAAGATATCCAAACGGGAGACATAAAATATACCAATGAGATCTTTGCTTGAAAGTATAGCACATGGCTTAATGTAATCTTATCGTATATTAATGAACTCCAAACACACAACCATCAAAGACATCACAACTAGCAACAAGAGATCATTGTTGCGATTCTTTGAGAAAGGAAACAAGTATGACAAGAACGAGTCAAGAAATTCATGCCATGATGCAACCTACACAAGGTTGAATGCAAGAAGTGTATGCATGAAGTAGATACTTGTTACCGAGATAGCATTGGAATGATGTAGTAGGTAATGGTTCGAGCTTGGCTCTAATTCCTCATAGTGCCACCACTTTCATGAATAAGCCAAGCACCCAATGCTTCTAAAATGTACCTAAAACAATTTAAGTACAATATGGTCCCCAAACTTATTGGGTCCAAAGTAGTTAGCATAACTACAAAACATAGGGTAAAATCACTTAAATATGTGCATATCGATATGAATTTGAAGATCATGCACATCTTAGCTATTAAGAATTTGATGGATTTATCATATATATATTGGATCAAATAAAGCAAACAAGGCATGCGAATTTACACATAGTAAATACACATGCACAAGCCTCCCAAAATCCAGGGAGATACAAATTTGACAAATGAACACATAACCGTTAATACTTCCAATAACATCACTAGTCATTCATGTTGTCCAAAATGACTCAAAGTGACAAATCAACATATGATATCACACAAAGTTCAACATATGAACCAAGGAAAAAACAATGAGCATATAAGATATGCATTGCACACATACTCATGGGAATATCTCACTCAAGTAGATATAGGACACTATAAACAATGAGATAACAAACTACCATAACTCCATACAAGCTAATAAGATGAACTCGAACAAAATGGTGTTTCAATTTGACATTTGGTGTAGAAACCAAATAAGTACATGATCATCTATACTAACACAAGCATAACATGAGAGTTTAGAAATAAACAGAATGCTTGGATAGCATATTATTAATATTCCAATTAGATAGATCATCATGCAAAGCAACAATTGGAATGGATCTATTCAAATGATTTTCCAAATACGATTTTTAAGATAACCATGGGCAAAACCGCACAAGAATACCATACTCAAACAAAGCATTGCATGCCACAGAGATATAAAATAATCTCAAATATAAATTCTAAGTGGCAAACTGGCAAACCTCTATTGTTAATGTTCACACGATAAGTGATATGTACAAAGTATATCACTCCCCCATAATGTGATAATCCATGTATTATCCATAAGAGGCAAATGAAACCCATGTAAGGATAATTAATGGATGAGGATTTGAGTTTCAAATGAACTTTACATACCACATAGTAACTAGATAATATTGCACTAACAATATTAGGTGGTATCCTACATATATACATATTTAAGGTTTGTGATATGCGTAAATCATAGCACTCCCCCATAATGTGATGATCCATTAATATCTCAAAAACACCAATGAAGATTCAACTAATGAAGCAATAAAGGCTCGAAACCACACACACAACTATATGATGTGCATAGCAACTTACGCATGCTAGATAACACGAATCAAGTATATTAGGAAGCACAACAAATACAAGCACATGCTAGTTACAAAACTTAAACACGCAAGGGACTTAGTAACTTTCAATGTACACAATGCAAGTACAAGTTACCGCAAAGAGGAGCATTGGATTGATAGATATGATGATAATCCACTTGACTTGGCATTAACCATAACATATGGTGAAAATAGTTTTTCTTCATGAAGTAGCCAAGTCTCCAATGCCCTCCGCACACCTATTGATCAAGTTTGAGCTTGATGGTCCCCAACCAAGTTGGGTCCTAAGAAGTTAGTAACAATAGGCTTGGCAACCCAAATGGTCTTGTCCACTTTGAAACCACTTTGGGCACCCACAAATTTGGCAAACACATTGCCAACAATATCCTTCCTTAGTGAATAATGATTATTGACTATAGGAGGCTTATATATGTTACCATTGGGGCATGATGAAGCTATGTGTCCCTTTTGACGACAATCATAGCAACATTTCCTCCCTTTTCTCTTCTTTAATTTCTCAACTTGGGGAGCAATAACATGTTTCATCATGGATAGTGGCTGTTCTTCAACTTGAGATTGAGCTTGAGGCCGCTTCCCATGTAGCTTCTCATTATAAGCCCTTTTCTTCAATGGGCAAGATCTCACATGATGTCCAATCTTTTTGCATTTGAAGCAAGTAATGTTGGCCGAATTCTTGTAATTCCCTTGTCCCTTCTTCTTGTTCTTCGACTTCTTCTTGTTGGAGTGAAAATTATGCCCCACATCACACTTTTCCAAGTCTTTCTTCAAACTAGTGACTTGGGCCTTGAGCTCATTAATTTCCTCTACATGGTTAGTTTCAACACTAGAAACAAGAGGACTAGTGGAAGTAGAAACTTCATGGTTAGAGCAGCAAGACAAGGTGACCAATTCATCATGAGTAGATATAATATGAGAGGTGGATGAATTGCAAGGATTAGCACATGGCAATGAAGCATTTAGAGTAGATGTGCTAATGTTCACATGAGACTCACAAGATTTTACCTCGGAGACCATAGCCTCGTGAGCTAACTTTATCTTACTATGAGAGCTTAAAAGATCCTCATGAGTGCCCGAGAGCTTTGCATGACTTTCTTCCAATTTCCCATAATTTCTTGTTAGCAAAGCAAGTTGAGCACATAGCTCAACATTCTCCTTCAAAATTGATGCTTCACATGAAATCGAGTTAGTAGCACAAACATCATTATCAATATGAGAGGAGCAAGTAGCACTTAGTGACTTCTCACGAGTTGATTGAAGCTCCTCATGAGACTTAGAGAGTTTTATGAGATCTCCCTTGACACTATTGCATTCAAGGAGAAGGAGCTCAAAATCGTCTTTAAGCTTACAATGAGTAACTTTAATCTCTTCTTTTGAAGACCTCAAGTCACTAAGCGTTTCATGAGCCTTAGCAAGTTCATGTTCAAGCTGTTCACTTTTAGCTTGCTCATTGAGAAATAAATCATTACGTTTTTCAAAGCAAGCAAGAACATCTTAGAACCTTTCATAAGTGTTATTTTTAGCTCTATGAAGAGTTTTCCCAATCTCATAGAGATTTTGAGTCAAGTCATCATCATCATCCTCATTACAACTATCATCATTATCACTAAGAGAAGATGATACCTCGTCATTACCTCTTGCCATGAGGCACATGTGAACAAAGGGGGTTGATGATGATTCTTTTGAAGACGAGGGTTCTTCATCAATCAAGCATGCCTCATCTTTCTTGGTTTCCTCTACATGGTTAGTCATAGAACAACTAGAGGAAACCAAGGCATTTCTATCATGGCAACATGGGAGGTCAAGCATATCATCACAAATGAGCTTAACACCATCATTACAAGATATTTCTTCACTCACCATGTCATTACCTTGTGGCATGCCACATGTTGGTGAAGTGCAAGATATTGAAGTGTGCAAGTAATCGGAGGTGGAAGTAATAGAGAGATCTTCATGATTTAAAAATGTGGAGAACTCCTCCATCAACTCCCCAAATAGAATATTATCTTCATCAAGATTGGACCCACCATATATATCTTCAAGTTTGGTCCAAGTCTCATGAGCCAACTTGCAAGTCGTGACTGCCTTAAACACTTCAAAGGTTAAAGCTTGATGAATGACAAGAGAAGTATCACAATCAAGATACATATCCTCAATAGATGAAGAATGTCCATCCTTAGCAATATAAATTCCTATAAGAACAATTCGCAAAGCATTTGGACCCATGGCCCGAAAGTGACAAAGCATGCGAATTCTCCATAGGTGATAATTTGTGCCATCCAAATCAAAAGTGTTTTTGTGCACTAGTTCACTAGTCGACATCGTTATTTCTAGGCGGTGAAGCCTAATAAGGAGAGACTGGCTCGATACCAATTGAAAGGACCACGATGTCGCCTAGAGGGGGGTGAATAGGCGTTTAAAATCTTTTACGGATTTGGCTATATCCTAATGCGGAAATAAACTAAGCGGATACTTTTCAAGCACAAATCCTAAATATACTAGGCTCACTAAGTGCACCAACAACTTAGCATAAACAAGATGAGAACAACGAGGATATGAGTAAGCACAAGTAAGTCACACAAACTTACTCAGTGTATATCACGAGGTATGGAAATGAATAATACACACAACCACAAGTAAGCAATACAAGCTTACACAAATTGTATCACAATATATGGAATTGGATGATACAAGTAAACTCAAGTAAGTTACAAAAACTTACTTGAGCAATATCACAATATGGAAGTTTATAACACAAGTTAGCAATTCACACTAATCACAATGTATATCAATAGTAGCAAGTATGAATTTTGGAATATGAAGTGTAGGCCTAAATAATCTCTACAAGGAAATGGCCAACACAATATAATCAACCACCACAATATAATGAGGACAACAAGATATAGTGAATGCACAGTCAAATGACCAAAGTAAACCACAAGGAGTTAGGGTTAGGGATAACCAAAGTCACGGAGACGAGGATGTATCCCAATGTTCACTTCCTTGGAGGGAAGCTAGTCACCGTTAGAGAGGTGGATGTTACCACAAAGGCACACCAACGCCACGAAGGCTCACCCTATTCTCCTTGAGATATCACCACGAAGGCGATTCTCAACCACTAGTGGCAGACCTTGAGGCGGCCTCCAAACCTTCACAAACTTTCCGGGGGATAAATCACAAGTTGATTCCTCACCGGAGCACTCCTACCGCCTAGGAGTCTCCAACCTCCAAGAGTAACAAGATCAAGGGGGAAATGCTCAAGACTTGCTCAAATCACGAATTGCTTTGGTCACGAGAGGGAGAGGGAGAGGATCTATCTTTTGATTGGAACAACTCTCAAGAACACTCACTAATCTCTCCGGGATCTAAGATTTGGTGTAGGAGAAGTGAGAGGGAGCCACTTGTGTTCTTGGGACGATTTTGGATGAAGTGCTCAACCCTCCCCCGGAGTGGGAGAGGGATATTTATACCCCCCCCCCAAAGAAAATAGAGCCGTTTCCCGCAGTTGTTGACCTGCCCGGATGATCTGGATGCATACCCGGATGATTCGGGCAATGCCCGGATGATCCGGGAAGGTCAATATACAATGTGGTGAAGTACATACCCGGATGTCCGGGGACATAGCCGGATGATCCGGGTGGGTAGCCGGATGATCCGGCTAGCGGAATAAGCTACTGTGATGAATTTTACGAATAACCCGGATGATCTGGGCAGGAACCCGAATGATCCGGGCAAAGCCCGGATGATATGGGAGAGGACTCGGATGATCCGGCCAAACCAAACTGCTGCAACCTAGAAACTGAAACAGGCACAACTTTTACATCCGGACTCCGATTTTGATGATCTTGGGCTCGTTTTGAAGCTATGAAAAAAAACCAGGTCCTCACATAGAGAAACACCCAAGATGAACCAAAATGGAGGATGCAAAATATGCAAAGATTTTATCATGTATTTGGGTAACCTATTTGGCTTTGGATTTTCTTTGGTATATAGGATATGAGTGGAATTGTGTAGAGAAGATGTTGACTTGAGCAAATCTATCACGAACCCCTTTGATCCCCTCTTAATAGTGTAGGATCCCTATAACTCAAGAATCATAAAAGGTCTACACTACATAGCTATCAAGAATCCATTCTTGAGTGTATGTGTTCCTTTGGTGTTCATCACTCCACAACACTAACGTCGAAGGAACTAATACCTTTGACTCGAGCCTTTCACTTGAGCTTGAAGTTGAAGTTTCTTCTTGGATCAAGTTGAATGGCAAGACATTGGTGAAGTCTTCAAGTAGCTCCCCCGTACACAATGTGGGAAGCTTTGCTTTGTATTTATCTTCATGTGATCATCCACAAGCTTCAAGCATGTAATCCTTCAGGATAGTTATCTTGAACTTGCCCTTGTCAACCATGATCATCAACACTTGATGTCATCCTCTCATAGACACTTGAAATCTCTCTCTCGATGCGAGCCCATGAGAATCTCCTCTCAAAAACATAGGCAATACATAGTATGGGTTAGTACACAAAGCGCAATTTTCAAATTCTTACCATACCACGAGATCTCACGTGGCACATGATTTGCGCTTGTGTGTTGACCATCTTTGAATTCAATCTTCGATCTTCATCTTGGTCAACCTTAATCTTTGCTCCATGATTAATCTTGATGCACAACTACATGTATATGGCATTCATTCCGAATCCATTCAATATCCTTCTTGCATCACCCATGGAACAAACCTTCCTATATAACTTGATGTCATTGTTTCTTCATAGGAATTGTCATTCATTATCAAGTCTCAATGCATATATAGATGTTGATGGATTTCATCCACCAATTCATCCAATATTCTTCATGCATTCCAAATGGAACTTTCCTTCAAATATATATCTCAGTGCAAACATTAGTCCATTAGGATTGTCATTTAATTACCAAAAACACACATGGGGACTACATGTACTTTCAGAAGGCCAGTCTTCGGACGCCTTCTTTGGGGTTCCGGATAGATATCCGGTCCCGGCGATGCGCCATATTTTGGCTCCGCCCACTTGATATATCGACCCCTCGTGAGAACGGGGTACGAGGCAAAACAGTCTCTTCCACAGTGCAAAATGGGGCTCGATGCCCAAGAACAGCTCGCAAAGAGCTACGAAACCCGCAATGTGCAGAATGGAGGCGGGCGTAAGGTGATGAAGCTGGAGTCCGTAGAACTCTAGAAGCCCCTGGAGAAACGAATGTATGGGAAATCCGATCCCCCTTATTAGATAAGGGACGAAGCACACCCGCTCTCCTTTGGAGGGAATGGGGATGTTCTCCGCCTGCTTTCCACCTTTGTAGGTGGCCAGCCCAGCTCGAACCGGGACCATAAAGGCCGGAGGGAGGTATCCCTCCGCTTGGAGCGTCACCAGCTCGCTGTGCGGGACTGAACATCTCCTCCAATCTCCTGACTGAGGGCTAGGAGCGCGAGAGGAGGAGCCGCGTCGACGGTCCATGATGGAGTGGATTTTTGTCAGAAGCGCTCCGATGAGTACTCGCGGAAGGAGGATGGTGTGATTTAGATCTGGATTCTTGCCTCTCTTATAGGCAGCTTATTCGCGCAGCTGGGGGGGTAAAATGTAAAAATACCCTGGCCTTTCGCATTCGTACGACACGTGGAAGAGGACCATTTGTTGGGCGTGGAAGCCAAGGAGCGCAACATTTATAAGGAAGTCGAACACTATTTGGCAAACACATGGAATTTGGAGGAGAACCCGCCTTGCAACGCTGAAGACAATATACGCGCCGGACTCGTCGACATTGAAGCCTGGTTCGGGGGCTACTGAGGGAGTCCTGGACTAGGGGTGTCCGGATAGCCGAACTATCATCATCGGCCGGACTCTAAGACTATGAAGATACAAGATTGAAGACTTCGTCCCGTGTCCGGATGGGACGTTCCTTGGCGTGGAAGGCAAGCTTGGCAATACGGATATGTAGATCTCCTACCATTGTAACCGACTCTGTGTAACCCTAGCCCTCTCCGGTGACTATATAAACCGGAGAGTTTTAGTCCATAGGACGAACAACAATCATACCATAGGCTAGCTTCTAGGGTTTAGCCTCCTTGATCTCATGGTAGATCCACACTTGTACTACCCATATCATCAATATCAATCAAGCAGGAGTAGGGTTTTACCTCCATCGAGAGGGCCCAAACCTGGGTAAAAACATCGTGTCCATTGTCTCCTGTTACCTTCCGCCTAGACGCACAGTTCGGGACCCCCTACCCGAGATCCGCCGGTTTTGACACCGACACCTGTGTCGGCTAAAGATCAATCAAATACTACTTTTACATGCCCTTTTGGTACTTTTGCTTATAGACGTATGCCTTTTGGTTTATGTAATGCACCTGCTACCTTTCAAAGATGCATGATGGCTATATTCTCTGACTTTTGTGAGAAAATTTGTGAGGTTTTCATGGATGACTTTTCCGTCTATGGTTCCTCTTTTGATGATTGCTTGAGCAATCTTGCTCGAGTTTTGCAGAGATGTGAAGAAACTAATCTTGTCTTGAATTAGGAAAAGTGCCACTTTATGGTGAATGAAGGTATTGTCTTGGGGCACAAAGTTTCTGAAAGAGGTATTGAAGTTGCTAAATCCAAGTTTGATGCTATTGAAAAGATGCCATGTCCCAAGGACATCAAAGGTATAAGAAGTTTCCTTGGTCACGCCGGATTTTATAGGAGGTTCATCAAGGACTTCTCAAAAATCTCTCGGCCTCTGACTAATTTATTACAAAAATATGTACCATTTGTCTTTGATGATGATTGTGTGGAAGCATTTGAAATACTTAAGAAAGCATTAGTCTCTGCACCTGTTGTTCAGCCACCTGATTGGAATTTACCCTTTGAAATTATGTGTGATGCTAGTGATTATGTTGTAGGTGTTATTCTAGGGCAAAGAGTTGATAAGAAATTGAATGTTATCCATTATGCTAGTAAGACCCTAGACAATGCTCAAAGAAATTATGCTACTACCGAAAAGGAACTTTTAGCGGTTGTATTTGCTTGTGATAAATTCAGACCCTATATTGTTGATTCTAGAGTAACTATTCATACAGATCATGCTGCTATTAAATATCTTATGGAAAAGAAAGATGCAAAACCTAGACTCATTAGATGGGTTCTCTTGCTTCAAGAATTTGATTTACATATTGTTGATAGAAAAGGAGCTGACAACCCCGTTGCAGACAACTTGTCTAGGTTAGAGAACGTTCTTGATGACCCACTACCTATCGATGATAGCTTTCCTGATGAACAATTAAATGTCATAAGTACTTCTCGTAGCACTCTGTGGTATGCTAATTATGCTAATTATATTGTTGCTAAATTTATACCGCCTAGCTTCACATGCCAACAAAAGAAAAGTTTTTCTATGACTTGCGACATTACTTTTGGGATGACCCACATCTTTATAAAGAAGGAGTAGATGGTGTTATTAGACGTTGTGTACCTGAGCATGAACAGGAACAGATCCTACGCAAGTGTCACTCCGAGGCTTATGGAGGACACCACGCTGGAGATAGAACTGCACATAAGGTATTGCAATCCGGTTTTTATTGGCCTACTCTCTTCAAGGATGCCCGTAAATTTGTTTTATCTTGCGATGAATGTCAAAGAATTGGTAATATCAGTAGACGTCAAGAAATGCCTATGAATTATTCACTTGTAATTGAGCCATTTGATGTTTGGGGCTTTGATTATATGGGACCTTTTCCTGCCTCTAATGGTTACACTCATATTTTAGTTGTTGTTGATTATGTTACTAAGTGGGTAGAAGCTATTCCAACTAGTAGTGCTGATCATAACACTTCTATTAAAATGCTTAAGGAAGTTATTTTTCCGAGGTTTGGAGTCCCTAGATACTTAATGACTGATGGTGGTTCACACTTCATTCATGGTGCTTTCCGTAAGATGCTTGCTAAATACGACGTTAATCATAGAATTGCATCTCCATATCACCCGCAGTCTGGTGGTCAGGTAGAATTGAGCAATAGAGAGCTCAAATTAATTTTGCAAAAGACTGTCAATAGGTCTAGAAAGAATTGGTCCAAGAAACTGAATGATGCATTATGGGCCTGTAGAACTGTGTATAAGAATCCTATGGGTATGTGAGGGAGTCCTGGACTAGGGGGTGTCCGGATAGCCGGACTATCAATATCCGCCGGACTCCCAGACTACGAAGATAGAAGATTGAAGACTCCGGCTCGTGTCCGGAAGGTACTTTACTTGGCGTGGAAGGCAAGCTTGGCGATACGGATATGTAGATCTCCTACCATTGTAACCGACTCTGTGTAACCCTAGCCTCTCTGGTGTCTATATAAACCGGAGGGCTTTAGTCCGTAGGACACAACATTACATCTCAACAATCATACCATAGGCTAGCTTCTAGGGTTTAGCCTCATTGATCTCGTGGTAGATCTACTCTTGTACTACCCATATCATCAATATTAATCAAGCAGGACATAGGGTATTACCTCCATCGAGAGGGCCCGAACCTGGGTAAAACATTGTGTCCCTCGTCTCCTGTTACCATCCGCCTAGACGCACAGATTCGGGACCCCTACCCGAGATCCGGCGGTTTTGACACCGACATTGGTGCTTTCATTGAGAGTTCCTCGTGTCGCCACCGATAGGCTCGATGGCATCTTCAACCTTCAACGCTGTCGGTGAGACTTTTCTCCCGGACAGATCTTCAGATTCGGCGGCTTTGCGCTGCGGGCCAACTCTCTTGGCCATCTGGAGCAGATCAAAAGCTACGCCCCAGGCCGTCAGGTCAGATTCGGAAGCCTAAACTTCACGACCGATGACCGCGGAGACTTGATCTTCGACGGACTCGAGCCACGCCAAGCGCGCGCCGCCGCTGCGACGATGGGCATGATCTGCTCGCCACGGACAAGTGCTTTGGTAGCAAGATTTGAATCCGCCCCGGCTACTAGCCCGGAGCCGATTGCCCATGATGAGGGTCGGTGGATAGACACCGCCCCGGGGGCTTCAACATCTACGGCGATGGAGCCGAATACCGATTTTGTCCCTTGCGAAACTCATGATCCCGAGGCGCCGGACTCCTCGCCGGACTCCGAGCCTCCCGCGCCCCCGCCAATTAAGCAGATTAGGCGCGGTTATGGAATTCACCGCCGCGGACATCTTTCAACACTCGCCTTTTGGCGATATCCTGAATTCCTAAAGCATCTCTCGCTATCGGAGAATCTGGCGGACTATGGCGGGACGGCTGGAGTTCGGACGACGAAGAAATTGAGCCCACCCACCGCCCACTTTGTAGCCACCGCCGAGGATCTAACCGACATGTTAGACTACGACTCGAGGACATCGACGCTATGGACGATGATGCCGGAGACGATCAGAGACCAATACCACGGACACCGGAAGGCCACCTTGTCATACGATGTCTAAATGGTGGATACCCCAAAGGAAGGGATGGCGAAAAAGCAGCGGAGGAAGATTCTTTGAAGAAGCAGCCTAAACGCCGGCGTCGTGGCGCCGCTCTAAATCCCGCCACAACAAGAATGGAGAATCCGGCACGGGAGACAATAACACTCCGGAGAGTGTCAAGACGATCCCTCCCGCAAGACTCAGCGAAGGAGGATGTAGAAGCAAGCCCTCACGATGAGGCGGCGCGGCGAAGGGTTGAGGATGATAACTATATGCCTCCTCCCAAGACGGCGAGCCTCAATGATGATGAATTCGCCATACCCGAGGATCCCGTCGAACAAGAGCGCTTCAGCGAGGGCTCATAGCCACGGCAAATAGCCTAAAGAAAAGCAGCAACAGCTTCAAGCTGATCAAGATCTGCTAGCCGATCGATGGACCGAGGTCCTCGCGGCCGAAGAGTATAAACTCGAACTCCCCTCCAAAAGTTACCCAAGACGCAAGCTGCTCCCCCGATTAGAGGAGGAAGCATACATGCCTTTATCACCAGCAAGACGACATGGCTGATCGACCGCCCGTGGTCGCGACAGAGAGGCATTCAAGGCCCCAGCCAAGACCGTACTCGACATCGATCCAGAGTACGGCCAAAAGGAACGCTACGGACTTGCGAGACATCTTGGAGGACAAAGCAAGGCAATCCAGATCCATCTATGGATCACGTGGGCGCCCTACGACCCACGACGAATACCGTCGCGCCGGACATAACGCCGGCCGGGCCGAACACAGCAGACAGCGCTCCCTCGAGCTGCGTCGCGATATCGCTCAATACAGGGGCGCCGCACACCCGTTATGCTTCACTGATGAAGTAATGGATCATCAGATCCCCGAAGGGTTCAAACCCGTGAACATCGAATCTTACGATGGTACAACAGACCCCGCAGTGTGGATTGAAGATTATCTTCTCCACATCCATATGGCCCATGGCGCACGATCTCGCACGCCATCAAATATCTCCCTCAAGCTTAAAGGACCAGCTCGGCATTGGCTTAACAGCCTGCCCGCAGAGTCGATTGGGGTTGGGAAGACACGAGGCCACGTTCTGGATAACTTCCAAGGTACATACGCGACCACCAGACGCCGATGACCTAAGCCACATTATTCAGCAGCAGACGAATCGCCGCATAGCTCGACACGGTTCTTGACAAAGAAAAATCAAATCGCCGATCGTCCGGATGCGGAGGCCCTCGCAGCCTTCAAACACAACATCCGGGACGAATGGCTAGCACGGCACCTAGGGCAGGAGAAGCCGAAATCCATGGCAGCCCTCACATCGTTAATGACCCGCTTTTGCGCGGGAGAGGATAGATGGCTAGCCCGCAGCAATAATCTCCACAAAAATTCTGGCAGCCCGGACTCCAAGGACAATCACGGCAGGTCACGTCGAATCAAAAACAAACGCCGTACTAACGGCGACGACAAAGAGGATACGGCAGTCATTGCCGGATTCCGAGGCTACAAACCCGGTCAACGGAAGAAGCCATTTAAAAGAACAACTCCGGGCCCGCCCAATCTGGATGAATACTCGACCGCCATGCCGATACATGGCACCCCGAAAAGCCGCTAATCACACCAATAGAGATTGTTGGGTGTTCAGCAGGTGGCAAGTTAATTGCGAACACAAGGACAAGGGCTAAATAGCGACGACGAGGAAGAGACCCGCCGCCGAACAACAGAGGACGAAGGGTTTCTTCGCAAGTGCGGACGGTGAATATGATTTACGCGACCCATATACCCAAGAGGAGAGGAAGCGCGACTCACGGACGTCTATGCGATGGAGCCATCGCCCAAGCTCAATCCATGGTCCTCCTGTCCGATCACTTTCGATCGACGAGACCATACGACTAGCATACGCCATGGCGGATTCGCCGCATTGGTCCTAGACCCAATCGCCGATGGATTTCACCTCACAAGAGTCCCGATGGACGGCGGCAGCAACTGGACCTGCTTTATCGGGACACAAGGCGCAAAATGGGCATAGACCCATCCAGATCAAGCCTACTAAGACAACCTTCAAAGGTGTCATCCCAGAGTGGAAGCCAACTATCATGAGCTCTCATCACACCGAAGTGGTCTTGGATCCCGGATAATTTCGAAGCGAAGAGTTAATCTTCGATATAGTCCCGTTCCGTAGCGGCTATCATACCCTGCTCGGACGTACCGCGTTCGCAAAATTCAATGCGGTGCCGCATTATGCATACCTAAAGCTCAAGATGTCGGGCCCTCGTGGAGTCATTACGGTCAATGGGAATACGGAACGCCCTCCGAACGGAGGAACATACAATGCTCTCGTGGCGGTATACGAGCAGCCTTCACGGCAATTCCTAGTCCGCAACTAAAAAGCCGGACGCATTAAAGCGCGCCAGGAGCAACACTAACAAAGACCACCTGGCGCGATCCGAGCACGCGTAGCAATGCGGTCCCCACCCTCGCCCGCGTATGATCACAAGAATAACGCTCCGCGTACATCATTACGCTTTGGAGATACCATGGGCGCAGGGGAGGGGCTTAACCTCAAGGATTGAAGAGTGCGGCTCGACCGCACCAGGGGCTCGTGCTAGCACCCCCCTTGGTTTTATTTTTTATCTTTTCTTTTTATATATGCAGGACTCTACCAAGTAGAAGCCCTGCCCGACGGCGAACTTGCCGAACTCACGATACAACAATGGGATTAAAGAAGGCTGCGATTTAACACTCGGTGGTCTCCGTTCATGAGCATTAAATTCAATTACATACACCATGTCTGCAGCTTATCCTCGAGGGGGCATGTTAATTTAGTCCGGATCCCTTGCTTATCAAGACTATTTGTATCACCGCTTTATTAGCGGACCTTACATCATAAATAACGCAGCACTTCCTTTTTGCAAGTTTATTACCTTTTCATGGTAATTGCGTTATCCTTTACAAATGTTCATTACATGACATATTGCACCCGTATACTTTGGTACGGCCGAATACACCAGGGGCTTCCGTTCCCCACATTACGGTGTGATTAAGTCCGAACACTTTCACAAGTGCGGCACCCCGAGCTTATAGCATTATATGAATCAGCTCCGAATCATGTCTTGGGTCAATAGTTGGGTTTGCCCGGCTCCTATGTTTTGGTACCTTACTGTAGGATCGTTGAAGGTGAGAGTGTCTAGAGGGGGGGTGATTAGACTACTCGACAAGATAAAAATTATGCCTTTTGACAAGAACAAGTTTTTGGCAAGTTCACAATGGAGATAAAGTCAAGCATCATGCATACAAGTCAAGTAGCATACTACACATGCAATTCTAGAGTATGGGCAGCGGAAAGTAAATTGCACAAGTAGTAAAGGGAAGTGGAGAAGATCAAACGCAGTTTGGAGACACGGAGATTTTTCTCGTGGTTCCGATAGGTGGTGCTATCGTCAATCCACGTTGATGGAGACTTCAACCCACGGAGGGTAACGGCTGCGAGAGTCCACGGAGGGCTCCACCCACGAAGGGTCCACGAAGAAGCAACCTTGTCTATGCCATCATGGCATACGTCCACGGAGGACTAGCCTTACTCGGGGTAGATCTTCACAAAGTAGGCGATCTCCTTGCCCTTACAAACTTCTTGGTTCAACTCCACATCTTGACGGAGGCTCCCAAGCGACACCTAACCAATCTAGGAGGCACCACCTCCAAAAGGTAATAGATGGTGTTGGTGATGATGAACTCCTTGCTCTTGTGCTTCAAATGATAATCTCCCCAACACTCAACTCTCCTCACTGATTTGGCTGTGGTGGAAGAAGGGATTGAGTGGAAAGCAACTTGGGAAGGCTAGAAATCAAGTTTCATATGGTGGGAGTGGAGCAACTTGATCTCAACACAAGGGTAGGTAGTTTTCTTCTCGAAATGTAAGGTAGGAGTGGTAGTTCTTTCGATGGCTCTCTCCACGAATGAAGAGGAGGTGGAGGGTATTTATAGCCTCCACACAAAATCCAACCGTTACACACATTTGACCAATCTCGGTCGGACCGAAGTTGACAACTCGGTGAGACCGAAAGTTCAAATCTTGTGAACGTTGGGATTTTCGTGGGACCGAAAATACAATCTCGGTGAGTCCGATTCTTCCAAAGACTAGGGTTTGCCAATCTCGGTGGGACCGACTTTATCATCTCGGTGACACCGATTTGATGACGAAGGTTCTGAAGCTTGGCAAGCACTAGTTTCGTGAGACCGAGTTTGGAATCGGAAAATCCGAAATTACTAGGGTTTGGCTATATGGCTGAGGTGGTTCATCTCGGTGTGACTGAGTTTATGGAATCGGTGGGACCGAGATTACTTATGAGTATATGTTGGAGTGAAAGATTGCTGATAGTTTGGGAGATAGATCACTAAGCACTTTGAGCAACCAGATCATTATCATAACCCCATCCCCTTTTAATAGTATTGGCTTTCCTATAGACTCAATGTGATCTTGGATCACTAAACCAAAATGGAGTCTTGAGCTTTTGCCAATGCTTGCCTTAGCATTCTAGGGGTCCACCTCTTCAGTCCTTTTGCCATGCCAAAGTGATTGACCTTCCTGAAACATACTTGATAAAAGCATTAGTCCAACCACAAAGTATGTTGTCATTAATTACCAAAACCACCTAGGGAGCAAATGTGCTTTCAATCTCCCCCTTTTTGGTAATTGATGGCAACACACAAAACAAGACATCAAAGCTATCAAATAAAGACAGAATTATCACTAAAGCTTTGACAAACATGTAGTACAGGCTCCCCTACAAGTGTGCAAGATTTTCATAGATTATGGTTTTGGACTACCACAAGCACACAAGAAAGAAGAACAAGATGTGCTACATGCAGCTTGGCTATATGCATCAGAGCAGATGAGGATAAGTGAGTGATGATGCACATGTGCATGGTGATTTCTTGCAAACAAGTATTCACAAGCAAGTCACCATCATGCACATTCTGCAAGATGCATATACTTACCTTGAGGTTCCTTAGCATTATACCTGAAGAAACAGACTTGGGAAAACAAGGTTAGATAACACAAGAGTATTTCTCGAACCAACAGCAAGAACATCAAGAGTACCAAGCCGGGGATGACATGTATAAAGAGTGTCTCATATCGAGCACAAGCTTGAATCAGCAAACATGTCTCCCAAGACTAAAAGATTTGTCAATGAACTCTGAGAGATTTTGCTTTCCATAAGATATCAATTGTGTGAGCGAAGAAAGCAAAATCAGAAGAATGATGCCAAATGTAATATCCAATGTGGAACACGGCAAAGCTTTGATGTGATCCTCTCCCCCTTAAGATAAGATTGTTCTTCTTCTCCCTTTAAATCTTCTCTTCTCCCCTTATCTTCCAATCTCCCCCTAAGCTCCCCCTAAATCTTCTCCCCCTTTGACATCAAGTGCCGAAAAGGACAGTAAACTAGGAAGGTCAGGAAAGATGGAAGGAAAGAAGCGGGATCCTTAAGAATCACAACTAGGTAAAAGGAAATATGCATAGAGAATCATTGAATTGAGCTGCAGAAGATGATATCCGGAAAGAAAATCGGTGGCACCGAAGTGAGATGGATCGGTGGGTCCGAAAATCGGAGACTTAGGGCAGATCCTTTTTCGGTCAGACCGAAGTGTTTCAGTCGGTGACGCCGAGTTTAATTCCAAGGAAATACAGAAATAAATCAGCTCACTTTGCAAGGATTGTTTCAAAAGATTTGCAATGAATTTGTAAATGATTTTCAGGGAATTGATCAGAGCCAAAGGATATTCACAAAAACAGAAGAATAGACATGAAAAAGATTGCTAGATGAAGGTTTTTTTTTTTTTGATTAAAAACAAACTTAATGAGAGAACATAAGAGAAAATAGAAAAACTCCAAATCATATGTACTTCATCTAGATAGGGGTCGGCGACTAAGTCACCTATGTTTGAGTATATTGACTTAGGAGTCAAATGAGAACATTTGATCATAGGTCATACTCATCGTTTAAGCTCAAAATGGGGTTGCCATTTTTCAATTAAGCATTTGATGTGATCACATCTTTTGAAGCTGCTTGTACTCATGACTTTGAGCAAAGCTCCTTCAAGATGTGAAGAACATACCTTGGGCTTGTTGTTGTTTGTACTCATGTAGGTGAACTTGATGTAGATGCTCATAGAATGTGAAGTTGGAACACCTTTTCCTATCGTGTAGTTCATCTTCCTACATGGGTTAGGCAAGCAAGGAAATTCTCAAGAATATCCAAGATGACAAGAGTGAAATACTAGATGTATTAGGTGTCAAAAAGGATATGTGGAATTTTGTTCCTAGAACTCAACATCCCAAAGGGCTAGATACTTGGTCAATGACAAGATTACTCATGATTTGAGTGTGTGGTAATCTTGTGGAATGTAGACCATCCAAGTACCTGCAAGGAGTTAGATGCAATACAAGGGGCAAATGTGTCCAAGACATATGATCATCATCATAAGAGAAATATCAAGGATTAGTCAAGTAGGCTCATGCCTTGCATGCATCAATGGAGTTTTCACTCCAAGTTTGAAGCATCAATGATGTTCAACTCACTCCTTAAGCGACAAAATACTTTCTCATCAAGTGGTTTTGTAAAGATATCAGCAAGTTGTTTGTCAGTACGAACATGCTTAAGATCGATGTCACCCTTAGCAATGTGATCACGAATAAAGTGGTGACGAACTTCAATGTGTTTCGTGCGAGAGTGTTGCACGGGATTGTGTCCAATCTTAATCGCACTCTCATTGTCACAAAGCAAGGGAACATGTCTCGCATGTATCCCATAATCCTTAAGCGTTTGTGTCATCCATAGCAACTGAGCACAACATGAACCAGCAGCAATATATTCTGCTTCGGCAGTAGATAATGATACCGAATTTTGTTTCTTGGAGGACCAAGATACAAGGGATCGACCAAGGAATTGACACGTACCCGAAGTTGACTTTCTATCAATCCTGTCTCCGGCATAGTCCGAGTCGGAATATCCAACAAGATCAAAAGAAGCCCTCTTAGGATACCAAATGCCAAAGTTAGGTGTGTGTATCAAATATCTCACAATTCTTTTAACAGCTTTAAGATGACATTCTTTAGGGGCTGCTTGATATCGAGCACACATGCATACACTCAACATTATGTCAGGACGAGAAGCACAGAGATATAGTAGAGAACCAATCATGGATCGATAAACTTTTTGATCAACAGGTTCTCCATCCTTTGTCAAGTCATTATGTCCACTAGTAGGCATGGGGGTTCTCATACCTTTGCTTTCTTGCATGTTGAACTTCTTGAAGAGATCCTTGGTGTACTTTGTTTGTGAGACAAAGGTACCCTCCTTAGATTGCTTGATTTGCAACCCAAGGAAGAATTTGAGTTCACTCATCATGGACATCTCATACTTCTCCGACATAAGCTTTCCAAACTTCTCACTAAAATGAGGGTTAGTTGATCCAAAGATAATATCATCAACATATATTTGGCACACAAATAGTTCACCATCAACCCTTTTCGTGAATAGCGTTGAGTCTATTTTTCCAATCTCAAATCCTTTTTCAAGAAGAAAACTAGTCAAGATTTGTACCAAGCTCTAGGAGCTTGTTTAAGACCATAAAGAGCTTTGTGCAACTTGTAAACATGATTAGGCTTTTAGGATTCACAACCGGAGGTTGTTTCACAAATACTTCCTCCTCAATTTCACCATTTAGGAAAGCACTTTTAATGTCCATTTGATAGAGAGTAATATCATGGTGGTTGGCATAAGCAAGAAGAATGCGAATGGACTCAAGTCTAGCAACGGGGCATAGGTCTCACCATAGTCCATACCTTCGACTTGTGTGTAACCTTGTGCTACGAGACGAGCCTTGTTGCGGATGACTTGTCCATCTTCATCTTGCTTGTTCCGAAACACCCATTTGGTTCCAATGACGTTTTGGTCATCATTGGGCTTCTCTACCAAAGTCCAAACGTTGTTCCTCTCGAAGTTGTGTAGCTCTTCGTGCATAGCGTTCACCCAATCCGGGTTTTCAAGCGCTTCTTCTACCTTCATAGGTTCAAGACTAGAAATAAATGATTAATGCTCACAAAAGTTAGCTAAACGAGTTTTAGAGCGAGTAATTCTCCCGGAGTCGACGTCATTCATCATTTGTTCCACGGGATGGTTCTTCTTGACTCTTGCTCGAACTCGGGATAGCTTTTGTTGCGGTCGCGGCTGAGCTTCCTCATCATCCTCATCTTCCTCTTCTTCTTCATTGTTGTTGGTGTTGTCTTGAGGTGGTGGAGAAGGAGGTTGTGGTGGATCTTCTTGTCGCACTTCCTCATCTTGGTGAGTTCCACTTGTGGAGGCCTCCATGTTGCCTTGAGGTTCATCTTGCCGTGAGGTAGGGGGCTCCACATATGTAGATGAGGTACTCTCCTTCACTTCCATGGGACGGATCTTGCCAATAGATAAATCTTGAATGGCTTCCGATGGGTCCTTGTCTCCTACATCAATAGGCATTTGCTCTACTTGCGAGCCATTAGATTCATCAAACTTCACGTCTACCGTCTCTTCAACCTTTCGGGTGAAATTATTGTAGACACGGTAGGTGTGGGAGTTTGATCCATAACCGAGGAAAAAGCCTTCATGAGTTTTAGGAGCAAATTTAGACCGACGATGCTTATCAAGGATATAGCATTTTGAACCAAAGACACGAAAGTATCCCATTTGGGGTTTGTTACCGGTGAGGAGCTCATATGAAGTCTTGCCGAGGAGCTTGTGAAGATAGAGCCTGTTGATAGCATGACAAGCTGTCTCGACGGCTTCACCCCAAAAGTGCTTCGGTGTCTTGTATTCATCAAGCATCGTTCTCGCCATCTCAATGAGCGTTCAGTTCTTCCTCTCAACAACTCCATTTTGTTGAGGAGTATACGTACCGAGAACTCATGTAGAATCCCTTCCTCATCGAGAAAAGAGTCCACATGGGCGTTCTTGAACTCCGTTCCATTGTCACTCCGAACTTTCTTGATCTTCACCTCAAATTGATTTTGGGCCTTTTCGCAAAGGTTTTGAAGATTCTCAACTCGTGACTTGTCATCAAGGAAAAATACCCACGTAAATCTGGAATAATCATCAACTATAACTAGACCAAAGGAGTTACCACCAAGGCTTTTGTAAGCATTGGGACCAAGAGATCCATGTGAAGAAGCTCAAGCGGTCTCCTTGTGGTCATGATGTTCTTCACGGATGACTTCCACCTACTTGTTTTCCTGCTTGACAGCACTACAGAGTCTATCTTTGTCAAAGAAAACATCTTTAACACCAAGAATGTGATCACCTTTGATTAGCTTATCTAGATTACGCATACCAACATGTCCAAGCCTTCTATGCCACAACCAACCTTTAGCAGATTTAGCAATGAAGCAAGTTCTAGGTTGAGCTTTCTTAGTGAAATCGACAATGTATAGATCACCTCTACGGATACCGGTAAAAACCATGTTATGATTATCACGACGAAAGACTTGGCAATCTACTTCGGTGAATAGCACATTAAATCCAAAGTCAGCTAATCTAGACACGGAAAGTAAATTGTATCCAAGTGATTCAACAAGCATGACATTTTGAATGGAGCTATCATGAGATATGGCCACCTTACCAAGGCCAAGTACCTTACCCTTGGAGTTGTCTCCAAAAGTCACATACTTGCGTGGACCATCGTTCTTTGCAAGCTCTCGAAACATGTCTTCATCTCCGGTCATGTGATCGGTGCATCCACTATCAAGAATCCACTCTTTTCCACCGGATATGTAGTCTCTCATATTTGCCATAAGATTGAGACTCTTCATGATCTTGTCTAGCTCGGTGTCCGAATCGGAGTTATCGTCATCATGCTCATTCTCATCATCATATTGACCCATAGATAATTCATCATCAATACCTAGGTCAATTTGACAATGACTTGCATTAGTTTTGTCAATGTGACAATAATCATCGGAATGCAATACAAGAGCATTTCTAATTAGAACATTGATAAGTCCGGGATCACCCTTCTTTTTCATAAGATCGCGAAGCTCAAAGAAGCATTTATCAAAGTTGGGATCATTGGGGCGCATCATATCAAATTCAATAGTCTTGTATAGAATTTCATCAAGACCTCTCAAAGAGTAGTCCGGATAAAGTTCTTCCAAGAACTTCCACATAGCATAGGCGCACTCAAAGTTTGTGACAAGCTCAAGCAAGTTATCGGGCAAGCCTCTAATGATGAGATTTACAGTTCTAAGGTTACGAAGCAAATCAAGCTCTTCATCCATAGTAGGGTGCAAGGGGTCAAATGGAGGTACATATGGGGTTTCAACATATTTGCGCAAGTTGTACATCTTAAAGATAGCAAGCATTTCAATCCTCCACGAGTTATAGGACACTCCATCAAGAATAGGCACTCTATGACTAACACTCCCAAACGTAGACACGTCCATCTTCCTCCAATGGTGTGCAAACCAAAGCAATGGAGACCAAAGCTCTGATACCAATTGTAGGATCGTTGAAGGTGAGAGTGTCTAGAGGGGGGGTGATTAGACTACTCGACAAGATAAAAATTATGCCTTTTGACAAGAACAAGTTTTTGGCAAGTTCACAATGGAGATAAAGTCAAGCATCATGCATACAAGTCAAGTAGCATACTACACATGCAATTCTAGAGTATGGGCAGCTGAAAGTAAATTGCACAAGTAGTAAAGGGAAGTGGAGAAGATCAAACGCAGTTTGGAGACACGGAGATTTTTCTCGTGGTTCTGATAGGTGGTGCTATCGTCAATCCACGTTGATGGAGACTTCAACCCACGGAGGGTAACGGCTGCGAGAGTCCACGGAGGGCTCCACCCACGAAGGGTCCACGAAGAAGCAACCTTGTCTATGCCATCATGGCATACGCCCACGGAGGACTAGCCTTACTCGGGGTAGATCTTCACGAAGTAGGCGATCTCCTTGCCCTTACAAACTTCTTGGTTCAACTCCACATCTTGACGGAGGCTCCCAAGCGACACCTAACCAATCTAGGAGGCACCACCTCCAAAAGGTAATAGATGGTGTTGGTGATGATGAACTCCTTGCTCTTGTGCTTCAAATGATAATCTCCCCAACACTCAACTCTCCTCACTGATTTGGCTGTGGTGGAAGAAGGGATTGAGTGGAAAGCAACTTGGGAAGGCTAGAAATCAAGTTTCATATGGTGGGAGTGGAGCAACTTGATCTCAACACAAGGGTAGGTAGTTTTCTTCTCGAAATGTAAGGTAGGAGTGGTAGTTCTTTCGATGGCTCTCTCCACGAATGAAGAGGAGGTGGAGGGTATTTATAGCCTCCACACAAAATCCAACTGCTACACACATTTGACCAATCTCGGTCGGACGAAGTTGACAACTCGGTGAGACCGAAAGTTCAAATCTTGTGAACGTTGGGATTTTCGTGGGACCAAAAATACAATCTCGGTGAGTCCGATTCTTCCAAAGACTAGGGTTTGCCAATCTCGGTGGGACCGACTTTATCATCTCGGTGACACCGATTTGATGATGAAGATTCTGAAGCTTGGCAGCACTAGTTTCGTGAGACCGAGTTTGGAATCGGAAAATCCGAAATTACTAGGGTTTGGCTATATGGCTGAGGTGGTTCATCTCGGTGTGACTGAGTTTATGGAATCGGTGGGACCGAGATTACTTATGAGTATATGTTGGAGTGAAAGATTGCTGATAGTTTGGGAGATAGATCACTAAGCACTTTGAGCAACCAGATCATTATCATAACCTCATCCCCTTTTAATAGTATTGGCTTTCCTATAGACTCAATGTGATCTTGGATCACTAAACCAAAATGGAGTCTTGAGCTTTTGCCAATGCTTGCCTTAGCATTCTAGGGGTCCACCTCTTCAGTCCTTTTGCCATGCCAAAGTGATTGACCTTCCTGAAACATACTTGATAAAAGCATTAGTCCAACCACAAAGTATGTTGTCATTAATTACCAAAACCACCTAGGGAGCAAATGTGCTTTCACTTACGTTCCGTTCCGTTGGCTAAGGTAGCACTAGGAGAACCACTGCGATTGCGCCCCGGTTGAGCCGGGTTAACGCCTCAGTGGAGAAAGCTAAAACTGACTGGCATGATAAGGCGAGAGACTGGTCGCTGTTCGAGAGGTCTTTTCGTCCCTAAAGACTCATGCCGCTTCGAGCGAAGTTCCGGATGATGTCCGACGAAGGCGTGGATAGCGCCCCGGATTCGATCTTCCGAATACCAGGGGCTTCGCTGAAATTTAAAATTATAGAATTCTATGGCTAAGTGAGAGTGTTCAAGCATTATAAGTCCGGTCGCCTTGTTCGTCGTGTTAAGCGCCTCCCTAAATGGACCCAAATATGGGAACAAGAGTGCTCAAGTTCATCACCGAACACCCCAGCACTCGTGGCTTGGGGGCTGAAGCCAACGACTTGCCATCTCTCAGATTTAACAAATGGCCGCACAGAAGGTAATATTTTAAATTCAACAAAGCGTTGCTCATGGCGCATATAAACGAAATTCTCAGCGCACAGGATAAATATACAGCAAGTTTACTCAAGGATTACATTAAGGGGGCACTCATCCGCAATATCGCGGGCTCCCTTCAGGACAACTTTATAATATCGCTCCGGCATACGGTGCTCCTTGCCCGGCGGTGGCGGATCCGTGAGAAGCTTCTCCGCATCCAGCTTGCCCCATTGCACCTTTATGCGGGCAAGGGCCCGACGAGCACCTTCAATGCAGGCGGAGCGCTTGATCACATCCAGCCTGGGGCATGCATCCACCAGCCGCCGCGACTAGGCTAAAGTAGCTGCTGTGCATGGCTCGCCTGCACCAACCGGACTGTGAGGCCCTTCATGGCCTCCTCGGCTACCTTGTGGAGTTCAACCAGCCGCTTCATTTGGTCGCTTGGGGGCACGGATGGCCGGCCTCGGCAGATCGAGACCGAAGACCTTCTCCGCTGAGCTCCCTCCTCGTCACGATAAAAGCAGCGGCATCGGACGACTACGCGCAGATCTGCAAATGCCCCCGAGAGCTCGAATTCGGGTAAGTATCCGTAATTTACATTTACATGCTTGCTCGCATGAAAAACGCCTTACCCGCTGCTATCTTCTTCATGTCCTCTATTTCCATATGGGCCCTCTCGGGCCTCGGCCTTGGCGGACTCGGCCCTATCGAGAGCCGAGGCAAGCTCGATTCTCGAAGTCTTGAGTCACGCCCAAACTCTCATGCTTTTTCATGAGAGCACGGAGCTCTTGCCGAACTCCCGCCACCAGCGCCGCTTGCTTCTCTCGCTCAGTCCGTTACGTGGCGCATTATGCTCGCCACGGACACGGCATCCTTCGTGGCTGCCACCTCGTTAGTGGCCCTGCATTACATATATCATCCTAGTTAATCTTGTTTGCAACCAAAACCCTTTTCTCAGAAGGTACCTATTTAAAGTGGTGTTATTCACCTTCTTTCTCCTTGAGCTGCCTCTTGGCATGGCGAGCTCTTGCTCCGACCGCTCAAGGTCCTTCTTCAGCGCCTCGACCTCCCATTGCACGCGGCAGAGGTCAACAGCGCAGCCTGCAAACCCATATGGACATATTTTAGAAACCTGCGTACATCTTGTTAAAGATCCTTAGTCCGCTTTTCTTTCCGAACACCGGACTAAGCATCGAGGGCTCTTGTCTATGCGGTATTATATTACTTAATTTTAACCTTCTTACCTCAAAGCTTTGTTAGAAGGCTGTTGCGAGCTTCGGTCAGCCCGCCTTGGCGAGCTGGACCTCGGCGAGAGTGCGGTGTTCTTCCTCGATGGAGGCGCTTTGGCGCCTCCAAGAAGTTGTCCGTGCCTCGGTTGGACGGAGGCCGCCGCGTCACGCGTCCTGCCCCTCTTCGAGGGGGCTGCTTGCCGACTGGAACCGCCACGGGTTCCGGAGTAGAGTCCGCACAAAGTCCGGGGCTGCTCGACGGCGCCCGAGCCTCCTCTGGCGCGTCCCCCTGGGATTCCGCCCGTCGTCCTCGGCGTGGGGTAGAGCGGTCGGGATGGAATTTACATCCGACGGCGCCAACGACCCGCCATCGAAGTCGGGAAAGTCGCCACCGCCGGACTAAAGGAATAATGCGGCATTAGAAGGACACCTGCGTGACATACTATAATGCGGCATATGAATAATCCAGATATTTACGATCTTGCGGACGCCGGGCCCTTGAGGCCACTCTTCCTCGCCAACATTGATGTTGGCAAACTGTCCGGGGATAGTTCTCCCCTCTTGACCCTTCGCCGCCCGATTGGGGAGGCCTTCCTCTTCTTCTCTCCTCCTCCGGAGAGAGTACTCCTCCTCCTCCTCGCCTTTAGGGAGGAGTCCTCATCGTCGTCGTCGGGACGCTTGATTGCGGAACTCTTTCGAGTCCCCGCGCCACCTTCTTGGTTTTCTTCTCGGCACCACGATGGTGCCGGACCAGCAGCCTTGCTAAATGGGCGTTCATTGGTTCTTCCGCATGGGAGCCGGATCGATAAGCAGCTCGGCCTTCTCCATCCATTCTGTCAAAGGAAGAGGCAGGTTAAAACCTCGCTAGAGTCAATCTAATTACTACAAGTGTCCCGTAATGGGGTCGAATCACTTACCCCGCCGACGGAGATCGCAGGCTGAATCCGCGGTCTTGATCGGTCGGATCTTGGCGATCGGCGCTCTTGAACAGCACCCTCCGTGCACCTTCAGACATTGTGTCAAGAGCCCGCCAACGTCTGGTGCTGTTCTCGATTAAACTCCCACAGATTAAATGCCCTTTCTTGGCATGGGAGAATCCGTCGGAGGAGCATGACCTGGACCACGTCGACGAGCCGGAGCCCATTGCTCACCAGCTTCTTGATGCAGGTTCGAAGTCCGGTCACCTCCACCGGGTCACCCCACTGCAAGCCCTTCTCTTTCCAGGAGGTGAGCTGCGTGGGGATTCCAGATCTAAATTCGGGGGCCGCCGCCCATGTAGGCTCGCGCGGCTCGGTGATATAGAACCACCCCGATTGCCACCCCTTGACGGAGTCCACGAAGGTCCCTTCTAGTTAAGGGACGTTGGGCAGCTTGCCCAACATAGCGCCTCCGATTCCGCTTATGCCCCTTCACAACCTTCGGCTTGACGTTGAAGGTCTTGAGCCACAGGCCGAAGTGGGGCCGGATGCAGAGAAAGGCCTCGCACACGACGATAAACGCCGAGATGTTGAGGACGAAATTCGGCGCCAGATCGTGGAAATCCAGGCCGTAGTAGAACATGATCCCCCGGACGAATGGATGGAGCGGGAAGCCCAGTCCGCGGAGGAAGTGGGGAAGGAAAACAACCCTCTCGTGAGGTCCTGGGGTCGGAACGAGCTGCCCTGCGTCGGGCAGCCGATGCGCGATGTTTCCGGAAAGGTATCCGGCGTCGCGCAGCTTGGTGATGTCCTCCTCCTTGGCGGTGGAGGCCATCCACTTGCCTCCCCCTCCGGACATGTTCGGAGAAGGGTCGAGGCGGAATGCGCGAGCTTGAGCGTTGGAGCTTGGGTTCGCAGGGATGGATGAGCAAAGGAGGAAGAAGGCGTAGGTGAGAAGGTAAATCCTTATCCCTTATATATAGGCGGACAAAAATATGCGTCCCTCACCGGCCTGGTAAAACTCGCTTATCTCCCAAGCGCCACCATCAATGGCGCGGTTGGGTTACCCACGCACGTATTGATGAGAATCCGGGAAAAGGGGAACACGATCCGCTCGACGGGGCGTGCCAAGGAAACCGCCGCTAAATGTGCCGAAGTGGTACAAGAATTCAAACAAAGGCTTGGTGCGGTGTGATGTCATGACGCATAATACGTCGGATTGGATCGGTGTATATGTTTTATTCTCTACGCTTGGAATGTGGAAATTATTTTGCGAGCCGGACACTATCCCGGTGTTCATTATCTTCTCCGGATTATTCAAGGAGAAACCCGCCTTGCAATGCCGAACATTATGCACGCCGGACTTATCGCCATTGAAGACCGGTTCACGGCTACCGAGGAGTCTGGACTAGGGGTGTCCGGATAGCCGAACTATCAATATCCGCCGGACTCCTGCATCACGAAGATAGAAGATTGAAGACTCGGCTCGTGTCCGGAAGGTACTTTACTTGGCGTGGAAGGCAAGCTTGGCGATACGGATATGTAGATCTCCTACCATTGTAACCGACTCTGTAACCCTAGCCTCTCCGGTGTCTATATAAACCGGAGGGCTTTAGTCCGAGGACACAACATTACATCTCAACAATCATACCATAGGCTAGCTTCTAGGGTTTAGCCTCATTGATCTCATGGTAGATCTACTCTTGTACTACCCATATCATCAATATTAATCAAGCAGGACGTAGGGTATTACCTCCATCGAGAGGGCCTGAACCTGGGTAAAAACATTGTGTCCCTCGTCTCCTGTTACCATCCGCCTAGACGCACAGTTCGGGACCCCCTACCCGAGATCCGCCGGTTTTGACACCGACAGTATGTCTCCGTATAAAATGGTTTATGGAAAAGCTTGTCATTTACCTCTCGAACTAGAACATAAGGCATATTGGGCTATTAAAGAGCTCAACTATGATTTCAAACTTGCCGGTGAAAATAGGTTATTTGATATTAGTTCACTTGATGAATGGAGAACCCAAGCTTATGAAAACGCCAAGTTGTTTAAAGAAAAAGTTAAAAGGTGGCATGACAAAAGGATACAAAAGCGTGAGTTTAATGTAGGTGATTATGTATTGCTATACAACTCTCGTTTAAGATTTTTTGCAGGAAAACTTCTCTCCAAATGGGAAGGTCCCTATGTTATCGAGGAGGTCTATCGTTCGGTGCCATAAAATCAACAACTTCGAGCACAAACCAAGGTGGTAAACGGTCAAAGGATCAAACACTATATCTCAGGTAACCCTATAAATGTTGAAACTAATATTATTGAAACCGTAACCCCGGAGGAATACATAAGGGACACTTTCCAGAATGTTCCAGACTCCGGAAAGGAATAGGTATGTGGTACGGTAAGTAAACTGACTCCAAAAACAATTTTTAAGGCAATATTTATCCGTTTTGAAATATTTAGAAAAATAGAAAAATAAGTAGCAGTCCGGGGAGGACACGAGGCCTCCACGAGGGTGGAGGGCGCGCCCTACCCCCCTGGGCGCGCCCCCCTACCTCGTGAGCACCTCGTGTGCCCTCCGGACTCCGTTTCCTTGCACGATACGTATTTTGGTTGGTAAAAATTCATTATATATACTCCCGAAGGTTTTGACTCTCGTATCACGCAAATCTCCCATGTTCTTGTTTCGATCTGTTTTTCTGACAGGTCTAGAGAACCATGACTTCTCCCTCCTCCAACAACGAAGACAAGGATGCTTGGCTATTGAAGATAGAGTTGAAAAGAGAGGAACAAGAAGAAATCAACAAGGATGAGGGGATCAAGAAGGCCATGGAGTTTCAAGCTCCGGTGGTGAAAGAAGAAGACATTCCTCAACCTCTACCTAACCTTTTTACTCCAACAGAGCTTGAAGCCTTCAAGATGATTGAGTTATCCCGCATACAGAACAAGTATCTCACACAGGAGAATATTTTGTTGAAGGATCATATTGCTGGACTCAAGGGCATTATCCGCAAGTTGGAGGAGCTTTTACGCTCAATGTGCGATTATCCACCGTCATCATCACCACCTCCATCACCTCCGAGGACATAATCACATGGGTATGGGCACTCCCCTTGGCAACTGCCAAGCTTGGGGGAGGTGCCCTGGTATCGTATCACCATCACAACTCTTATCTTTACCGTTTTTCTTAGTTCGATCCTATTAGTAGTATCTTTATTTAGTAGAATAAAGTCATGGCATGATCTAGTTTTGAGTTTTGCTTTATGATCCTTCTTTGTAATCGAGTCCATGAGCTATATAATAAAGATTAGTGTTGAGTCAAGGGCTTGAGTATTTTTTCATGATCTTGGGTGATTAGAAGAAAAAGAATAAAAAGAATCAAAGAGTTCATTTTGATCTTATTGAAAGTAATGACTTCACATAGAAAAAGTATGATGATTAAAAGTTGTTGGAAATTGGCAAATATAGCTTTGGTCATCGTTGCAATTAATAGGAAGTAATAAGGAAAGAGAGGTTTCACATATAGATATATTATCATTGACATCTTTTATGATTGGGAGCACTCATTAAAATATGACATGCTAAAGAGTTGAGGTTGGACAAGGAAGACAACATAATGAGTTATGTTTTCTTACATCTGAGATAAAGTATGTTGTCATGGTTCCTCTACCGCGTTGAGTTTGCCTTTCCCCCTCATGCTAGCCAATTCTTAGCACTAAGTAGAAATACTACTTGTGCTTCCAAATACCCTTAAATCAGTTTTGCCATGAGAGTCCACCATATCTACCTATGGATTGAGTAAGATCCTTCAAGTAAGTTGTCATCGGTGCAAGCAATAAAAATTGCTCTCTAAATATGCATGACTTATTAGTGCGGAGAAAATAAACTTTGTACGAACTTGTTGTGGACGCAATAAAAGCGACGGACTCCATAATAAAGGTCCACATACAAGGGGCAATATAAAGTGACGTTCTTTTGCATTAAGATTTTGTGCATCAACCCTAAACACGCATAACAACCTCTGCTTCCCTCTGCGAAGGGCTTATCTTTTATTATTATCATCTACCTTATGCAAGAGTCACGGTGATCTTCACCCTTCCTTTTTCATTTTATCCTTTGGCAAGCTCAACATGTTGGAAAGAACATGATATATATATATATATATATATATATATATATATATATATATATATATATATATATATATATATATATATATATATACGGTCTATTATGCTAATATTAGCAAAATAACTATTCTCAACACACACCACTTCAAGACTGCACGCTGAACGCAAGTGCATCTTTGATCTTCGGACGGCAAAGCATTGCAATAGAGACTAGTGAACTTCTCGTCGGAAAAAACTGCACGTGTTATTTTTTCGGTACTGTTTTCGCTCTAATTTTTTAACCGTTTATCGGAATGAGGCGTGTAATATACCGTTGAAAAGCTATGGATTAGGCACAACTTCGACATGTTGAATACTTTTCGAGATTCCACACGGTTTAAGAGCAGTTTTGAAAATGATGCGGCGGATGACGAGTGGCAACGAGCGTTTTTTTCTAAACCGCTTGTCGGAATGAAGCAAATGATACGCCGTTGGATAGATATCATCGAGGCACATCTTTTTCATATATAAATCTTTCTCTAGTTCATTACGGTTTAAAAGAAGTTTCAAATTTACTAAATCGCGGAACTCTGTTTTTCAATTTTTTTTGAAATTTTTGGTGCTGTTTTTGCTCCAGTTTTCTAACTGTTTATCGGAACGAGACGTATGATACGTTGTTGGAAAGCTACGGACAACGCGCAACTTTGATATGTTGAAATGGTTTTGAGATTCCTTACAGTTTTTAGTTAATTTTGAAAATCGTGCGGCTGACTTCGAGAGGCAGCGGTTGTTTTTTCGTGAAATTTTTACAAACGGCTGGTCAGAATGATTCAAATCATACGCTGTCGGAAAGATATCGATGAGACGCAACTTTTTCATGTAGAACACTCTCTCTAATTCCTTACGATTTAAGAGCAGTTTCGATTTTACCGAAAAACGGACACTGTTCTTCGCGAGACCAAAATCGTCGTATGTATTGCATCGGACAGAAAAACGCATTGCTTCAGACAAAATACCGCACTGCATCAGATGGGCAAGTGCACTGCATGGTTTCTTTTTGTTTAAACGTATTTTTTCTCGAACGAGGAAAGAAGAACGCACTGCTTCAGACGAAATATCGCACTTCATTAGATGGGTAAGTGCACTGCATGGTTTCTTTTTGTTTTGACGTATTTTTTCTCGGACGGGGAAAGAAGCACACACTGCTTCAGACGAGTATTTTTTTTCTCAGACGGGGAAAGAACAACGCACTGCTTCAGACGAAATACCGCACTTCATTAGATGTGCAAGTGCACTGCATGATTTTTTTGTGGGATGTAAATTTTTCCAAAAGAGGTGGAGTGCACTTCATGTCGAGCGTTGGTACTGCAGGGACGAGGTGAGTGCACTGCATCAATTTTTCTTTTTCCAATTTTCTTTTTACTGCACACAACAACAGAGTGAGCGCATCAATTTTTCTTTTTCCAATTTTCTTTCTACTGCACACGACAACAGAGAGAGCGCATCAATTTTTCTTTTTCCAATTTTCTTTCTACGGCACACAACAACGGAGAGAGCGCATCAATTTTTCTTTTTCCAATTTTCTTTCTACGGCACACAACAACGGAGTGAGCTGCACTAAAAAATCAACTTTTCCAATTTGTTTTTGCACTCGACAACATAGTGAACCATTGGGAGAGAGAAGATCACTGCGGCAAAGAAACAAGTGAGCTCCACCTAAAAAAAGTTTTTTTGTTGTTTTCTTCAATGCATGTTTTCGAGAGAGCTGCCATCTATACATCTCTTGACTACTACGAGGCGGGGTGAACGAACTACATTAAAATGGAAGCCGGCGCCGGCGCACTGCATGTCCAGCCTCACAGCACTGCACCTGTGCACCCATGGGATCACAGCAAAAAATGTGAAAAACGGAAAAAGGTCAACCATTAGCAAAATACACAAAAAAACACTGTCGTCCTGCCCCCCATCTTCGTGGACTGCAGGCACACTGGTGTCGCACTGCATGCCAACGCCCCATGAACCACCTCAAAACACAAACAAAAATTCAACGCGAGCCACTCAGGGGTGTTGGGGTTGGCCCTGACTACTGGGATGCGTAGAATGCGGAACCGCACGGCTTGCCCGGCCTCAGCGCACTGCAATGGACGATATGTAGGCGCCGAAGGAACCCAGATCGGGGAAGATCGGCGCCTCCTGCAGCTTTCCATCGGGCCTCACTCCTTCCCGGGGCCCTGCCCGCACCAAAGCTCCTGGGCCTCGCCATTTTGCAAGATGGGGAGGCCGATGGCCGTGGCTGGTGGCGCAGGGGAAGCACCAGGGCCTCGGATCCGGCCTAAGGGGGACAGAGGCAGCCAGGCATCATCGTCGGCCTTGTTCTGGAGCCGTTGCTTTCAAAGTGGTGGCGGCGGGGATCGGGGGCCCCGACCATGGCGTCGATGTGTACGGCTCCCGTCCATGGGGAGGGGTAATGGAGAGGACCGAACTGCACTGGTCCATTGGACAAAGTGCTCCACCAACCATCTCATGGTAGCTGTCGAGTGGACGGGGAGGCCGCGCCTGCTGGTAGGCGGAAGGGCAGCGTGGGGCACCAGATCTGGCGAGGGGGGCGTTGTGAGGGGGGCCGCCGTGGCCTGGATCCGTCGGTGGAGGACCACCGCGGTTCGCCGACGAGGGGAGGAAGGCCGTGGGCCGGTCGCGGCGGGGTACGGGGAGGAGAGGGCCATGGGATGCTCGCTGGATCTGGGGAGGAGAGGGGCACTCCGACGACGGATCTGGGGAAGGGTGGAGCACCGGCAAGCTCGGACAGGTGGTGGCGCGCATGGTGGTAGGTGGTGGCGACCCAGTGGCACGGTGGGAGGAGGCCGGCTGTGCCTTGGGAGGTGGTGGCCCGGCGGCTCGATGAGAGATGGTGGCCGACGGCGCGGGGGGAGATGGCCGGGCGGGCGGTGGGAGGTCCTAGCCGAGTGGCGCGGTGGGAAGTGGCGGCCGGCCATGCGATGGGAGGTGGTGACCGGCCGCGCAGTGGGAGATGGCCGACCGCGCGGTTGGAGGTGGTGCCCTGCCGATGCAGTGAGGGGGTGGGCGCGGGGGGAGAAGTGATGGGGGTGGGGGAGAAGAGAGGTCGAGGGGTGATTTTGTTTTATTCGGTCACTCAACGCGGGTCGGGTTGATTAGGGTGTTAGCAGAATAAGAAAGTGGTGTGCATAATAAGGTCTTAAGGGGTGTTATCATAATAAACCCACCATATATATATATATATATATATATATATATATATATATATATATATATATATATATATATATATATTGGATGTGGGGAGCGTGAATTATTATTGTTGACATTACCCTTGAGGTAAAAAGTTGTGGGGCAAATTATAAGCCCCTATCTTTCTCTGTGTCCGATTAAAACTCTGTAACCACAAGTATCGCGTGAGTGTTAGCAATTATGAAGGACTAAGTGATAGTTGAGTATGTGGGCTTGCTTTTAAGCTCTTACATAGACTCTTTCCGATGTTATGATAAATTGCAGTTGCTTCAATGACTGAGATTATAATTGTTGGTGCCCAATAAGGTTTTTGATTCATATTTTGGCTTTGTGAAAAGATCATCACTTGAACATAAGTAATCATATGACAAAATCTATATATGTTGCTGTTATGAAATAATCATGATGCCTTCATGTCCGTATTTTATTTTTATCGACGCCTCTACCTCTAAAAATGAGGACATATTTATTGTTATCGGCTTTTCGCTTGAGGACAAGCGAGGTCTAAGCTCGGGGGAGTTGATACGTCCATTTTGCATCATGCTTTTATGTCAATACTTATTGCATTTTGGGCTGTTATTTCACGTTATGTCACAATACTTATGGCTATTCTCTCTTATTTTACAAGGTTTACATGAAGAGGGAGAATGCCGGCAGCTGGAATTCTGGGCTGGAAAAGGAGCAAATATTGAAGAACTATTCTGTGCAACTCCAAAAGTCCTGAAACTCCATGGAACACCTTAAAATAAATAAAGAAAAATCGTCGCCAAAGATGAAGGCCAGGGGGCCCACACCCTGCTCACGAGGGTGGGGGCTCCCCCCCTAGGCGCGCCCCCCTACCTCGTGGGCCCCCTGGTGGCTCTCCGACGTCCATCTTCTCCCATGTGAAGTCTTTCGATAAGAAAAAAAATAGAAGAGAACCTTTCGGGACGAGACTCCCCGCCACGAGGCGGAACCTTGGCGGAACCAATCTAGGGCTCCGGCAGAGCCGTTCTGCCGGGGACACTTCCCTCCGGTAGGGGGAAATCATCACCATCTTCATCACCAACGCTCCTCTCATCGGGAGAGGGCAATCTCCATCAACATCTTCACCAGCACCATCTCATCTCCAAACCCTAGTTCATCTCTTGTATCCAATTCTTGTCTTCAAGTCCGGGATTGGTGCTAGTAGGTTGCTAGTAGTGTTGATTACTCCTTGTAGTTGATGCTAGTTGGTTTATTTGGTGTAAGATCATATGTTCAGATCCTATATGCACATTATTACCCCTCTGATTATGAACATGAATATGCTTTGTGAGTAGTTACGTTTGTTCCTGAGGACAAGGGAGAAGTCTTGCTATTAGTAGTCATGTGAATTTGGTATTCGTTTGATATTTTGATAAGATGTATGTTGTCTAACCTCTAGTGGTGTTATGTGAACGTCGACTACATAACACTTCACCATTATTTGGGCCTAGAGGAAGGCACTGGGAAGTAATAAGTAGATGATGGGTTGCTAGAGTTACAGAAGCTTAAACCCTAGTTTATGCGTTGCTTCGTAAGGGGCTGATTTGGATCCATATATTTCATGCTATGGTTAGGTTTTCCTTAATACTTTTGTTGTAGTTGCGGATGCTTGCAATAGAGGTTAATCATAAGTGGGATGCTTGTCCAAGTAAGCGCAGTACCCAAGCACCGGTCCATCCACATATCAAATTATCAAAGTATCGAACGCGAATCATATGAGCGTGATGAAAACTAGCTTGACGATATTCCCATGTGTCCTCGGGAGTGCTTTTCCTATTATAAGAGTTTGTCCAGGCTTGTCCTTTGCTACAAAAAGGATTGGGCCACTTTGCTGCACTTTATTTACTTTTGTTACTTGTTACTCGTTACCAATTATCTTATCACAAAACTATCTGTTACCACTTATTTCAGTACTTGCAGAGAATACCTTGCTGAAAACCGCTTATCATTTCCTTCTGCTCCTTGTTGGGTTCGACACTCTTACTTATCGAAAGGACTACGATAGATCCACTATACTTGTGGGTCATCAATAGGCCACAGGATTTTTTTTGAAACGAGGCAAAAGATTTGCCATTTTCATTGATTAAGAAGAAGAGAATTGCCCGGTTAATTGACGGAAAACTGGGCTAAAACCGATACAACTCAACCCACATGACATGGGCACCACCGGTCAACCTGGCCACCGACATGGGACAAACCACGACGGCACATGCCACCGGATGACCACACGCACAAGCAACCGACAGCTCCGACTTTGACAACGAGCCTCACAAGGGAAATATGTTGGACTTGCGCCGACCGTGCACACCGCAAACGACCACCGGGCGCCTGTCATCGTCACCACCTGGACCCGCTCCACCGCAGCTCCGACTTCAAAGCAACCAAGCAACCCACGGGAGAGCACCTCAGACACGCCGGGAAGAACCGACTACCGAAGTCCACACCGCGACCCGAGCTCCACTCGACGCCATCATCGTTGCCAAATAGAAACCAGCGCCCCGCCTCAGCAAACCACGCGGCGAAGATGCCGCCATCCACGGTGAAGATGCCGCAATCCACCAGTCTCCCGGTCGTAGCCGGCGCCAAGACGATGCCCCCAAGGAGGAGAAAGACGCAAAAACGCCTCCATCGCCCGATCCAGCGGATCTGAGGTTTCCCTCTGGAGCCAAAGCCGTGGGGAGGAGGAGCACAGCTCCATGACGATGCTTCCAAGAAAGATCACGGCACCCGCGGGCGCCGCCATCGCCGACTCCGGTGAAGACCGGAGCAAAGATTTCTCCCGGAGATGCGCCGACCACCTACCAACCGACCGCCGCCCACTAATCACCACCTGCTGAGGCCGACCTCGGTCTGACCGCGGGATCCCACGATCCACCGTGACCAGAGACGCACGACCCCCCGGCCGAAGCTGCCGTCCACCACCGCAGCACCACCGTGACCACCACCACCGCAGCAACCCACGCCGCATCGCATCGATCGCAAAGCATCCAGATCAAGCACGAGCTCGCACGAGATCAATCGAGTCGCCTGACGGCAAAGAGCGAGCGAGCTCCCTCCGCGAAGACACCACGCACTCGAGCAGCGCATCCACCACGCCCAGCCACGGTCGCCGCGCCGACGCGCGTCGGCCGTCGCCGTGCCCAGCCGTCGTCTGCGCCCCCGCGCGACATCCGAGCCGAAGCCGCGCGAAGACGCACGCGTGCCGCCCACCCAGCCACAACAGAGCCGGATCGAGGCCGCCGCCCGGCGCCCCACCCGCCACGCCACCATCCGCGCCCGCTGCACGTGGATCTGGCCGAAACCAACCAAACCGCCGCCCGCCACCACAGCCTCACCCGAGAAGCGAAGCCGCCGCTGCCGCCGCCTTCGCCATGCGCAAAGCGCCGCACATCTCGATCGAGCGCCCCAGCTGCGACCCCGTGAAAGGTGCGAGCGACGGAGAGGCCGCCGCCGCCGCCAGACACGGGCTTTGCCCGGCGGTGGCCCCAGGCGGCGGCGAGGGAGGAGGCACCGGTGGATGGAGCTGCTGGACGGCGGGGTTGGGTCGCCGCCCGTGTCGCCTAAGCTAGGCGACGCGGGGGCCGTGTCGGAAGAACGTGTAATTTCAAATAAATCCGTCACGGGATTTCGGCTTGTAATTTTTCTTTCATTCACAGATCACTTGATCAACCATGTTTTCCGCTCCCTTCTTCTAAATCAATGAAAAGCCAGCACGAAGCTGGATCTTTCAAAAAAAAAAAAAGCAATGCTGCGTTGATGCTATAAGAGTTGAATTTGTACCACACGATCAGCACACGCAGTTGTCAGGATCTCATTACTCTTGGCGAATATAAGATCGCACCCCATTGTGTTGTTACCAGAATGCCCAGGGTGTGAGCTGTGTAGAGTTTGCTGTCTGTGGCTCAGGATGCATAAAGTTTCTCTTCTGTTTCTACATGAGTTATTTCGCTGGAATTACATTCAGAAGGTTCTAATGATACCTCTCCAGCTGTAAACAATCCCTTAACTGTGAAGCTGCTGCATGTGTTGATGCAGAGGAACAAAACTGAATGCCTTTTGCAACAACAAAAAAGAGGAAGAGGAAGAAAGAAAACCCGAATGCGTGCAGTGATGCCTGTGCGGTCTCAGTTTCTGCTGTTACGCGAAGGAAGGAGTCAGGTCTGGCATTGATTTCAGAACTCCAACGCTAGAGTGTGCTCAATTGCTTCTTCGGCGTCCACAATCCGGGGGTGGCGGAGGAGGATTTGCTCGCGCAGCTGCCCGCTGAGGCGAGAAGATGAAAATCTGAAATCAAGCAATTTCGAACAAAATGCAGTTGATAATGTACTCAAGGTGAATATACTTGCTAATTAATTTAGTCAACATGGGGATGTAGCTCAGATGGTAGAGCGCTCGCTTAGCATGCGAGAGGTATGGGGATCGATACCCCACTTCTCCAATGTTTATTTTTTGTTTTTTTGCAGATCTCAAAATCTCAATATTATTATATACTGTAAAAAAAACTATCTTGACTTCACTTTTGCAAACTCCAAAATCTCCCCGAACATGCGCAAAATTCCTCTATACAAAATAAAAGGAAAATCAAAAGGATGCGCACTATCTGTGCGGCAAACAAAGGCGGTGCAATACTAATCATATGCCAAGAGTAAAATGTCACCATCATGATTTTGTTAACCATCCATACTGTAGAAAAAAGAAGAGCGAAATGATATTTGGAGACTTGGAGTCACAGTCACAACATTCAAGAAAGAAAGAGAAAGAAAAAAAAAACTCATCTGTATGTTATGCCCTACACGCAACCAAATTTATCCGGTCAACCAATCTCACCAATGAAGAAAAAGGATAGAAAAATTCCCCCTAGACCCAACCAAAAATCTATGGCGCCAAATTTGAACCGGTCACACCCTGTACGTCCGATTAAAGCCCTCGCTTAGCATGGGGATGTAGCTCAGATGGTAGAGCGCTCGCTTGGCATGCGAGAGGTATGGGGATTGATACCCCACAGCCGTCAGATACAGGACACTTTCGTCCTCACCACACCGTTTCTACTCAGCAAATCACGCGAGCATACATAGCGGGCGCGGGCGCCATGGACGGGCATCCTCACCACACCGTTTCTAGTTGGACCTCCACTGCTCCCCACCTTCCTCTGCAGCTCCAATTCGCCATCGTTGCACGCCCTCGTCATCTCTCGTCGTTCCAGCAACTCACATCGGCGCCGCCCATCATAGCACGACGTCGCCGCCGTAGTCGACCTGCACCACATGATTCCAGCAAAAACACACATCTCAGCCCAAAAAGAACTCTGGTGGATAGTTGCAGGAAAACCAAAAACTGGTTCTAGCAAAAAACAAAAGGTTTCCAGCAAAATGACTTGAGCAACTAGCAAAACCACTAAATTGCTTGAAGTGAAAAAAGAATCCCCTATTCCAGCAAAAAATGTGTCACTGCCGCCTGACCGTAGCAAATAATCTCAACCAACAAAAAACTTCAGAAGTTGCCACAATAGCAAAATCATTTGCTGGTTCCAGCAAAGAAAAGACACGGTTCCAGCAAAAAATGACATGGTTCCAGCAAAAAATGACATGAGTTGAGCAGAAGCTGGAACCGGTGATTCAAGGAAACACATGGTTCCAGCACAAATTACCTCTGCTTGTAACATCCCCGACTAGTGGTCTAGCAAAAATCCAGCCGGAGGTTGAAGCTAATTTACCAACAAAAATCTCCAGTAATTGGTTGAAGCAAAAAAATACAAGTTCTAGCAAAATCGAAAGACAGTGGTAGCAATTTTTAGACTGGTTCCAGCAAAATCGAAACAAGGTGGCAGCAAAAATTAGGACCGAATCCAGCGAAAAAAGAATATGGTTCCAGCAAAAAATGGCCATGCTTGTAACATCCGCAGTCAATGGTTCCAGCAAAAATCCAGCCGGAGGTTGAAGCTATACCAACAAAAATGGTCACTGCCAGAGGTGGTAGCTGTCGCCATCGCCATTGTAGCACTGGGCTGGCCGTTTCCAGCAAAGCACGCACTTGCAGATGTGCGGCCATAGCCATCGCATCGGTTGATTCAGGAGGCGGGGTGCGGGGAGAGAGAGGGTAGGGAGGATATGCGCGACAGAGCAGCAACAACTAGTGCTCCATGGCTAGGGGAGGAGTGGAGGGCGAGGGAGGAGGCATCGAGCTTGAGAGGGCTTCCATGGTGAGATGAGAGGGATTTGATGAAGAAAGATAGATGCGGGTGTGACTGAGGACAAGGTGGGGAAAGATAGTGGTGTGAGGGAGAAAGTAAGCGGTGCAGAGCCATGAGTCAGGTTGTGTGTAGCGAGCGACCGGCCGAAAACTCAGCTGGCGCACCGCCACAAATGTTTACCTTTATTTATGGGCGATGCTAGGCGCCGGCGCACCGGCCGAAATGTTCGGCCGGTCCAGCCCTAGCCGTTCGATGCGAGGCGTGCGCGGTTGGATCTGGAGCCAAAAAAACTCGCCCCCAGCTTCTTCTTCCTCGGCTCGATCCCCTCGCTCGGGCTGCGCCGCGCCGCGTCTTCTATCCCTCGCCGCCCGTCCATACCCTCGCCGCCCGTCTCCACCGCCGCTTCCAATCCTCGCCGCCCGTCCCCGTCGCCGCTTCCAACCCTCGCCGCCCCGTCCCCATCGCCGCTTCCAACTACATCTGCGGGTTGCATCTTGCAGCGGCGACACTTATAGCTCTCCCCGGTTATAGCTCCGCCGCCGCCCCTCGCCGTTGATGCTCATGGCTGCAGGAAATTGCGTCGACGACGGCCGCCAGCCAACCACTGTGATTGCGGCTCGGTGGCGACACACGCAGGTTGAAGCATTTCGCACATATGATTGAAGCTTTCTCTACAACGGATGCAACTTTTCTGGTTATGCAGTGTATGTTTGTAGCTTTCTTTTTCAATGGTTGAAGCTTTTTTCATCTACGGTTGAAGCTTTTCTATCAAATGGTTGCAGCTTTTTTCTTTGTAGCAGCCTTGGTTAATGCTTTCTCTATCGTTTCGGGTTGAAGCTTTTTCATCAAGGGTTGTAGCATTTTATGTCGACGGTTGTAGCACTCCGCCATGGCAATGACTGCTTGCAGCTTTTGATGTATCTGGTTGAAGCTTTTTTCATCTACGGTTGAAGCTTTTCTATCAAATGGTTGCAGCTTTTTTCTTTGTAGCAGCCTTGGTTAATGCTTTCTCTATCGTTTCGGGTTGAAGCTTTTTCATCAAGGGTTGTAGCATTTTATGTCGACGGTTGTAGCACTCCGCCATGGCAATGACTGCTTGCAGCTTTTGATGTATCTGGTTGAAGCTTTTTTCATCTTGGTTTGAAGCATTTTGGTTAAACGGTTGTAGCATGAGGCGCGGCGGGTTACGCAATGCCTCCGCCATGTTCAAGCGAAGCGCCGCCGTCTCGCAGCTCGCCGTTCACCATGCTCGCCATCCATGATGGCAGCTCTCTGGCACGCAGGTTGCAAGCGAGCCACGACGCAGTTCCGGCTTCGCGGGCGGCGGCGAAGCGAGGACGGCGAACGGCGACGGGACGGCGGCGCGGTGGCTACCGGCGATGAGGACGGCGCGCGGCGGCGAACGGCGACGGCCAACTGAGATAGAGACCGGCGAGATGAAATAGAGAGAGAGGGAGAGAGAGGAAGCAACGCAGCCGCGTGGGGCGTTAATGGCGAGCAATTTGTGGGCCAATGAAAAGGGGATCGCACAGGTGGCGCGCGACCGGCCGAGTGGGAGTTCCTATACGACGCTGCGTCCGATTTCCACGCCGCCGACTGAGGGACAGCCCGATTGGGCGCCCATTAGCGAGGTGGTAGTAGCGATTACATCAGAAGCGACAAAGGCAGCATAAAAGCATTACCAAAAAGCAGCAGCGCTTCGCTCGTGGGATCGAATCGACGACCACTCAATGTTGAATGTCGTTGCATACCACTAGACATGATGACCATTCATGACTTTCAGGCACCGCTAAGCTCTAAAACATATATGCAGGGCAGATCATACAGTTTAGAATGTTTTGAACATTTTCTTGAAAATTGTGATTTAAAAAATCTGAACTGTTTCAGGAAAATCTTGAACAAACTCTGAAATTCCAAAAGTTTTTGAACATGAGATTTTTTTTCAAATTTGTGATTTATCTTTGAAATTTCGAACAAATTTTGAAAACCACGAATATTTTTTGAATTTGTGAACAAAAATTGAAAAACAGGAACATCTTTTGAAATTCGGAACAAAATTTTGTAACCACGAACGTTTTTTGAATTTGTGAACAAATTTTGTAAAAAAGGAACATTTTTGAATTCGTGTAAAAAATATGAAAAACAGGAACATTTTCTGAAACTCGGAACAAATTTTTTGAAATCGAGAACATTTTTTGAAACACGAACATTTTTTGAATTTTAGAAAAAAAAATTCCAATTAGTGAACACATTTATTGAAAATTCCAATTAGTGAACACATTTTTTTGAAAAGGGAACATTTTTTAAAAAGGGAACATTTTTTAAATCCCACAACATTTTGTTTAAAATGCGAACATTCTTTGAATTTATGAACAATTTTGGAAAATACGGCCATTTTTTTTATAAAATGAAGGTTTTTTGAAAGTGGGAACAATTTTTTAAGGTTATGAACAATTTTTGAAACATGAACTTTTCTCAAAAAAAATTCAAAAATAAAAAAGAAACAAAAAAGGAAACCAAAAAGGAAACAAGAACATTTTTAGACCAAAGTGAGAAACAGAAAACAATTTTAAAAATTCCAAAAAAATTTGAAAGTTGAACATTTTTGGAAAATTGCAAACAATTTTTGAAACAGAAACATTTTTCCAAATCACGAACATTTTTTTAAAAGTTGTCAAAATTTTGAACAAAAACATTCTGAACAATTTTGTTAACACAAAACATTTTTTGAAAATTCCGAACATTTTTTGATAAATGCATACAGTTTTTGAATTTATGAACAAAAATTGAAAACACAAACAGCTTTCAAATTTTGAACATTTTTGTAAAAGCGCGAACATTTTTTTGAGAGAGAAAACATAAACTTGAAAAACAAAAAAGAAAAAAAGAAAAGAAAAAGAAAGGAAAATAAAAAACCGGTTCAGGAACCTTCTAGAAGGTTCTTAAAACCGGAAAAAACCAGCTGGAACCTCTAGAAGGTTCCCAAAACCGGGAGTGCTGGAACGTGCTGGAACGGTTAAACGGGCCGGCCCGTTGCGTCGCTGCTCGGTCGCTCGCCTGTGCGAAGCGCCGGCAGTTTGACGCAACGAGCGGCGAATAGGATATTCCCGGCCGAGTGGTTCGGCCGGTGCCCCGGCCCCAAACGTTTTCCTTTATTTATCGTGGGCTTTCATTGTCCAGCCCAGTTCTGGGCTCTTCGTTCTCACTCTCACGGCCTGCATTCACTGGGTCGATCGCGTCTAAATCCGCATAGCCTAACCCACGCCCCTCGCCGCATTCTTCTGAAAGAAAAAAGCATCCCACATCGTAGGGCGAGATGAGCAGCCTCCGCCGCCGCCGCCCCTCGCCGGCGGCGGTGCCGCCGCTGGAGGACGAAAACCTCCTCTCCGAGATCCTCCTCCGCCTCCCCCCACAGCCATCCTCCCTACCCCGCGCCTCCCTCGTCTGCAAGCGCTGGCGCGGCCTCGTCTCCGATCCAGGCTTCTGCCGCCGCTTCCGCCGCCGCCACCGCCGCAACCCTCCCCTCCTCGGGTTCTTCCAAGAGCTAGACGAAGGGCTCTCCTTCGCGCCTTCCCTCAAGGCCCCGGATCGTGTCTCGCCCGAGCGCTTCTCCTTGCAACACGCAGATTTGGTCGACCGCTTCTTCTCCCTCGGATGCCGCCATGGCCTGGCGCTCATCTACCTTCGCAAGCGTCTCCAGCTCCTTGTGTGGGACCCCGTCACCGGCGACCAGCACCACGTTGCCGTCCCCCCAGGGTTCGACACGGAGACATCCCCAATCAGCGGCGCGGTGTTTCGCTCTGCCGGAGACGTACAACACTTCCATCTGGCTTTGGTAGGGAGCAGTGAGAGACAAATTACGCAAGCAGTCGCCCGTGTTTACTCGTCGGAAACCGGTGTATGGGGCGATCTTATCACAACACCGCTTCAATCCGAGGATGCTGCCCATTTTCGCATCGCGGTCTCTACGATCAAGCCTGCTGTGCTGGTTGGGGGTTCTCTTTACTGGTTGCTTGATGGGAGCTCGGGTGGGATCCTTGAATTTGATATGGATCGGCAAAGACTAGCTGTGATACCTATGCCAGTAAATGACCTAAGGTTTTTCCACTTCTCGATGATACGGGCAGATGGCGGTGGATTTGGTCTCCTCGTTTTATCAGGCTTCGGTGCCCAATTCTGGAAGAGAAGGACCAATTGCGATGGTGTTGCTTCATGGGTGTTGGGAAGAACCATTGAAATTGACAAGCTACTTCAATGCGAACCAGAGTCGAAGGGGACCCAATTAATACTAGGTTTTGCTGAGGACAATAACGCGGTTCTTTTGTGGACAATTGATGGCCCTGTCGTGTTACAACTTGAGTCACTACAGTCTGAGAAAGTCTTGGGAACCAAAATCATGGCTCACTATCACTCATTCGAAAGTGTCTATACTACAGGTAATATCATGTTTTACATCATGGGTATAATAAAACCAAGTTAATTGTTTGAAGTAATACTGTGCACACACTTTCGTGTTAAGCTATCAATTTAGTAGTGCTATATCATTTTTTAATTGCGGCTTGATGAACTAGATTTTCAAAAGTGATGTGATTTGTGAAATTTTGTTTCATTTAGTTGATCTAAAGAGGGTCAGATAATACCCTAAAGGATACCCATTTGCACCTCTACTGAGGAGCTAATAGTCCTAGTGTGCATCTTTCATTTTTACGATAATCAGATCCGGTTTTTTATCTTTCCCTGGCGTTGTCTCCAAATTGATTTTTTTTCAAACTAAGCTGTGAGTTTATCTAAGTATCTTGATGCCTCCTCATGTCTGTTTGGCTTTTTGTTGGAATGTCCTTGGTTATTTGACTTTGTATGCTTGCAGAAAGAGGAATTGGTGGTCCTGAAGCTGATCTTGTGCACAACACATGAGATTCTTGTCCAGTTAGATATTCTATTGTGATTTACTGGTTACGCAGGTAAGCTTACCTTCTGCAAGCAGGTTGGGGCACTTGAACTCTTCTTAAACAAAATGTATGGCTTTCCTTTTTACTGCCACTCCTCAAGTACAAGAGAGGACCCAGATTTTCTCTACACCACTTTGCTTAGATGTTGCCCACCTGGCAGTGGTGGAGCTTGAACGAAATATGAGGGGCGAAGTTAAGCAGTGGTAGGCACAATATTTGGAGAATGGTTTTTCAAATTCTGGAGAAATCAACCATACAAAACAAAATTACCCTTCCATGAAGAAAAACACGATTTAGATTACCAAAATTGTAAATATACATTATTTTTGGCAACTTTAAATATCTCAAATAATTTGGACAAATTAAAACATAATGAAATTTAAATTGCAAATTGCTACACGATTGATTTGTATAGTCTAGTCTCTTAATTGCAGCAAAATATAATGTTTGCACTAGTGGAAGTGTATTTATTAAGTTAACAAGGAAGGGATGCATCAGGCACGATAATGGCTGTGACTGAGCGAAACTGATTCTCACTTGTTAGGAATATGAATGAAATAGATCCCAGACTGCCTTTTTCTCGCTAATCCCAGGCATGTCCAAGGATGTGCTGGAACTTATTTTGAGTGGTCCGATGGGGCAAGTGAAGCTGAACACCAGGGTCTGACAGTCTTGGAGATGGTCCAGTGGCTGGCCACCTGTCATGCTTTCATGGCACACTGCATATTTGACAGTCTTTTCTCGACGCCCTGCTTCATCATCCCTTCATTAGCAGCTCTCCATTCTCTTCCTCATGCCTTCACCCATCTACCTTCTCTTGTATTTGCTGACATTCTGCCCCCTCTCTATTGGATGTGCTCTTTCAGTTGCCTTCCCTGTCCATCCAGCCGCCTCACTTTCAGCTAGCTCCTCCCTATTACTCTCCCAGTTCCTTCTGTTAGTGCAGGTTCTTCTCCCTCTACTCCTCTGATGGATGGTGACTTAGGACCCTTCCCCTTTTGTGCATATTTTTGTGTCTGCTCATAGATGATAATGATATCACATTTAGTGGTAGCATAACTAAATACATCATCTTTCATGTGCTTCATGGATGCTCTTTTGTTTTACTTCTACCATTTTCTACATTGCATTTGATCATTTTGTATGGTTAAGGATATATAAAGTCCCAGTGTAATTTGTACGTTGTTCCCTCTCATTTCCTTTATACTTTCTTTATTTGTACGGGCTTATAGCTTTGCACATTTTACACTGGTGATATTTGGGGTCATTGTGGTACCTAGTGAAATAATGACTATTAGAATATTTGTTCTATTGTTAGCCTGTTTGCTTAAATATTTTCTCAGCATATCTCGCAATGTTTGTCTAATTGGAATATGTATGGGCGGCCTATTTTCTCAATATTTGGTCATATTTGATGTTCAATACTTCATATTAAGCACATGATCAAATTGGCTGGATTCACCATAAATACTGCTTTAATCTTGAATTGCATTTTTACTTCACATTCATCACTATAAGTGGTGGCCAAAGTATTGTTTTGATGCTGTATATATTTGTATCTATTAATAAGACGATGCATGATCCCTTAATTGATGCTTCGACTGAATGAATCTAACTAAATTTGATTTGTTAGCAACTAGCTAGGTAAAGATGTTTCTCCTTTCCTATTCCATGAGCCCCTCATATGGCCATCATAACAAAAATTATTTTAAATGATTTGATGAGCTAGGGTCTTCGGAATTGGCCTCCTATGGAGTTCTTAAAACGACTAATCTTTTAGCCTCTACTAACATCAAATGTAGCCAAAAACTTGACGTTGGCGATGGAATTTCTAGGCGTGCCACTATTCTGCAAATCACCTATTGCTTCTCTATGTTTGTATTGCTGGCATTGTGTTAATGCTGAGAGGATCCAAATTTGGAGATTTTTAGTAGAAGTCCACAACACTAGTGTAGCAACGGTTACTGTTTGAGTCGTACAAAAATTGGGTGATATAACTTTAATAGATTTTGCATGATTGACTTGTACAGATTGGCTTGACTGATGAAATTGGTTGCTCTGCAGGTGTCCGGAATTACACTGGTGGCAGATGCAGAAATGGCTTTTTTGCTGTAGGTTCTTCCATTTTGTAAGCTGTGCTGTGCAAGTCTTCTTTAGACATTGTCAACTGGCATGAAGACACGATGGCTTGTTTGTGTTGGCGCTGTCAGTTAATCTCGCGTTACAGTTATTCTGGCAAGCGTTGAGGCAAGCTAAAGTCATCTGTCCCGTGTTGTGTCTGGTCAAGATTGCAACTTCTAATCTCTACTTAAACTTTTGTCTTCTTTTTTCTTCTTTTGTGTGTGTGCGTGCGTGCATGCACATGGGTTCGTACTATTAGATATAAATTTGTGCGTCGAAAAGATAGCAATGCTGCGGTGATGGTATTATGAGTTGAATTTGTACCACAGTTGTCAGGATCTCATTACTCTTGGACAATATAAGATTGCACCCCATTTTGTTGTTACCAGAATGCCCAGGATGTGAACTGTGTAGAATTTGCTGTCTGTGGATCAGGATGCATAAAGTTTGTGTTCTGTTTCTACACGAGTTATTTCGCTGGAATTACATTCAGAAGGTTCTAATTGTACCCTCTCCAGCTCTAAATAATCCCTTAACTGTGAAGCTGCTGCATGTGTTGATGCAGAGAAACAAAACCGAATGCCTTTTCCAACAACAAAAAAGAGGAAGAAAGAAAACCGAATGCTTGCAGTGATGCCTGTTATCGCACGTTTAATCATATCTGTTTAATCTGTCCTTCCTAGCATCTGTTTCTACTTTCTATAGGTGAATCCAAAAAATAACATGTGCTTCTGGCTAGTAGTTAGTTTAGTTTGCATCTACGTAGCAGCCAAATGTCTCTCAGGTCTGGTTCAAAAGCTTAAATTGTCTGCAAGAATATTTTGAGCTACAAAGGTCAAGCTATAATTTCCCATGTTTATCTGCAAGACTTCTGAAGCATTTTACAGTTTCAACTATGCCTTGTCCAATCTAGCACCACCATCATTTTTTGGCTTCACATGGAGGTAGAGGATTATAGGAATCATCAGTAGTGATTTCTTCAAAGAATCAGTTTCCTGCGGCTTGATTGAAATATGATTGGTGTGATCGACAAAACATAAGATGAGCGCCTGAAATTGAGTACCCTGTTTGTTTCAGTGAGCAAAGAGCAAGGGGAATTTTCAGATGATACAAGAGAGAGAATTTCGTACAAATTGAACTTGCTTAGTACCAAATGTTCAGAAGTGAAAGCAGGAGTCAAGCATTCACAAGACCAATTGCAGACAGCCATAGATACTATATAGAACAAGAATTACTAAAACTCAAAGGAGTGCATCTTTAGTGCTAGTATTTCCCACAGAAATCAGAGATACAATGCCATCCTTTTGCTCCACGAATCTGACGAAAGGGTCACTACAGACTACCAGGCACTACATACAGATCTGCCAACCAAAAGCCTACTGCTCATCGTGTCCATGAGAAATGGAACAGAGCAGCAACAATGGCTAGGCTATGGGGATGGGGACGGCTACTCCTTGGTGGCTGCGGTCTTCTTCTTGGGGGACTTGGTGGCGGCCTTCTTCTTGGGCGACTTGGTGGCCTCCTTCTCGGCGGCGGCGGGGGACTTCTTGGGGAGCAGCACGGAGTTGATGTTGGGGATGACGCCGCCGTGGGCAATGGTGACGCCGGCGAGCAGCCTGCCCAGCTCCTGGTCGTTGCGGACGGCCAGCAGCAGGTGGCGCGGGATGATGCGCGTCTTCTTGTTGTCCTTGGCCGCGTTGCCGGCCAGCTCCAGGACCTGAGATTCCCATTCAACCAAGAACGGAATCAGTCATCTGTCCAGCACAGGAGGAACAGAGCAGCAGAACAGAGGATGTGAAGATCTGTGGTTACCTCGGCGGCGAGGTACTCGAGGACGGCGGCGAGGTAGACGGGGGCGCCGGAGCCGACGCGCTGGGCGTAGCGGCCCTTCTTGAGGTAGCGCCCGATGCGGCCGACGGGGAACTGGAGCCCGGCCTTCACGGAGCGGGTCACCGCCTTCTTCCTCTCGCCGCCCTTCCTTCCGGCCATCTTCTTCTTGCTGCTTCTCCGGCGACGAGGTCTCTCGAGGTGTGGAGCTGGCGGCGGTGGTGCTGGATTGGAGGAATGCTCTGGGTTTGGTGGGTCGGAACAGCGGCGAGGGGCGCGGCTTTTATTGGAGACGGGAGCTTCGCTGGAGGGGGGAGCGATCCGCGTGACACGGTGCGCCCGCCGTTGGATCTGAGGGGAGATCGGCGGGCAGGGGGAGTGATCCGTGGGAAGCCCAGATGGACCAATCAGAGAGCAAAGATTTGCATCGTCCAGGATACTTGTTGGAATTCAAAATGAGTTCAAGACCAAATTCAGCCCATGTTTTAAAATGTGGCTTGAATAATTATGGATGGTACTAAATGACTTGAATTCTGATTTTATTTTTTTGCTTCATTGTAGATAGAATTGCTAGTTGGAATGAAAGTAGGTGTCAAGACATTTTCTATTTGAGCGATGTTGTACACACGATAAACTCACACCCGACGCCTAACCAATACTACATGGCAGCGCCACTGCAAGCGTGCACTCACGAGATTTGGACGCGAATGAAGTACCATTCTGAGATCGTGCGGAAAGCATGTCTATGCAGCAATTTCGTTTCTATTTGGATGTTCGTCCATTGGATTGACCTCGTCCCCCTCTCTTCATCGAGCTTCCCCGGGCTCTCTCTCTCTCTCTCCCTCGGCTCTCCTCCATCTCAGCGCTCTACCTCCCTTAAAGTGGGGAGGCGGGCATACCTGGCTATCTGGCTCGTGCCATCCATGCCGGCCCAGTCGCACGCTAGCACGGCACGGGCTAAACCACCAGGGTCGTGCTTGGGCCGTGAGGCTGGGCACATGAACTGTTTATGTTTGATTTTTTTCATATATATGACCCCAAAAATAGCCCAATAGAAAAATGGCCCAAAATAGCCCAACAGCTCGAATGTGTTAAACGTGTTGCAGGACGACCCGTTTTGCTAAATGTGATGTGCCTAGCTGAGGAGCACATGGGTTGGCACGGCACGACCCGCCTAGTAGATGTGCCTATGTGGGTCATGTCATGTCATGTTGACCCGTTTGACAGTAAGTGCGCGATCAGGGCACCCAGTGGGCGTAACCCCCGAGCCTGGTGGAGGGTCTCCCTTATTGTTCTAGAACATGTGTTGGATAATCATAGTACCACTAAAGGTTTGTGGATGTTGAGTAAATTGTTTGTGGTACACATAACGGATCTGCCCCAAGTAAAGCAGTCGGTGCGCCTCAGGTCATCTCATGGACTGATTCCTTCAGCCTTGTCTTCGTGCTACTGACACGGTAGATGAATTCGGGGTGGAGATGGAGAACACACCCTTTGGAAAAAGGATGGGGTGAAGATAGAAAAGGCTCGGGGCCGCTGACTGAGAAAAAATGCTCGTCACTGCATGCAGGAAACATTCCGAATTAAAGTAGTAGTCTTGTCTCATGTGGGTCATACGAAATGCCACTAAGGAGATATGTCACCTCGGTCTCGAGAACTCTTGCACGTGCTTGTGTCATCGGTCCACTTGCACTTGGAGAGACATAGGTAGGCCCATGGGGATGACCGTAGGATGCTCCGCATCAAAAGCTCTCTCCCGCCATCGCCAACTTCCCGCCATCACCCTCTCCCACCATCGCCGGCTCACTTTATAAAGAGTCTGGCAGGCATGGTTCCGCCATAGCCAAGCAACACCACTCTCCAGTCGCCGTCTCATTCAACACAATAGTGGGGAAACTATTCGCCACATGTATATCCATTGGAGGGTGTTGTTGTAATGGTATCGCGGCCCCGGCACCCGCCCGCGGCTGACTCCAAGTCTGGCACATCCAACTCCTTGTTCGGTGCGGCCGAGTCCTTGTTCTACGCCAACATGACCAGCTCCAACGACTACTCCAACGTCTATCCCATGGCGTTGGTGCTCTCTAATAACCGTCGGAGCACTAGTGGAAAAAAGCCTAGCTATGGCATGCCAAAAACCCTTGCTGGCGTAGACACCCGATGCCACTAATATGGCGTCATTGCTAAAATGTAGTGGTGGCGTTAGAGGACACGTCAACAGTATCCTACATCGTGCTAGCGTGCCTGCTCATCCAACGCCAGCAAATGGTTTTTTTTTAATAAAAAAATTACTCACCAACACTAGCTAGCTACTTACTTAATAGATACTACTAAACACAAAATACTCATCAACACTAGGTACATACTTACATAAAGAGGCTAATGAACTCAACACAAGTTGATATTAAACTTCACAAAAGTTCACTCAAGTACTCTAGTTACTCGATCATCATCAACTAATAAGATGAGCTAGCTAGCTACTTCAAAAAACTGATGTTCAGCAAGGCTTATGCCCAGCTGCATCAGCTTCTTTCTATCTGCCTCTCCTTCTCTTCTGAAATGATCTATGCCCACTAGTGGAAAACAGAGAACTAGTCCCGGCTCTAGAGGGCCTTTAGTCTCTTTTCTGGAACCGGAACAAAATGGTCGGGACTAAAGCCCAAAACATTTAGTCCTGATTCGCTTATGAACCGGGACAGAAGGGGCTCCACGTGGCCACTGCAGGGTGCCCAGGTAGGAGGACCTTTAGTCCCGGTTGGTAACACCAACCGGGACCAAAAGGAAGCCACGCGTCAGCAGCTCGCATGTGCTGGGGTTTTTGTTAAAGGGGGGAAGGGGTTAGATGTTTTGGAGGGTTAATTTAGGGGTTTCATATTGTGTTAGCTAGCTAATAGAGAGAAGTAAGGCCTCTCTTTCTCTGTGCTTGGTCGACGGTAACTACTATACATATAGAGAGAACTCGACACGCTAGCTAGTAAACAAATGAAGGAACCATTAATTACACAAGATCTTCATGAACATATACAAAGAGAAGTGACCTTTCTTTCTCCGAGAGATTGGTCGAACAACAAGTTTTCGTATATCTATTCAACGCTACTATATATATACAATATAACATCTAAAATCCATTTCGATTTCCACATGGTATTCCCCGTCTTTATGTATGATGTGTCAAGAAAGAATCCCGCCAATTCCTCTTGAATTGCTCGTATGCGATCATGTGGTAGGAGTTCAACCCCTATCCACCACATCTAATTTAAAGAAGAGGGTCAATACGTATATATGAATGAAACTCAACACAATTGATGGTAATAAAATAAAATTGTGAATATTATTGTTTACGTACTTCAAATTGTTGCTTAGATTAGCCCCACTGAGAGGTCGCGTTGTAGATGAACTCGCAAACGTAGTATCCACATAAATTATTCCTGCCTTCCTGTCATAAGCACTTTACGAGAAATAGAGTTATCAAACTAATAATCAAGCATGATAAATGGTATTGATGAAACTAGAATCAATGAGAGATGCGCGGAACTAGGTAGTACTACTTACTTTCGGGTGTGTAAATCGTAGCTCCCTCGGCAGTCCCGGAACAATTCCAGTGAACTCTTTTCAAACCCTACCAGACAAAGAAAATAATTACTTGTTATCAGGAAATGAACAAAGTTGCCGATATGGTGCGATAATGATCGATTGAACTTACTTCTGGAGCATTGCAGTCATGTCCGCATAATCATTGGGATCTTTTCATCTTGAGTCTAAGATAGTTACTACTCCTCGGACAAGCTTAATCTCTAGCAGAATAAAGTGGAAGTTGTGCACGCATGCATAACTCATCAATTACATTACTATAACCTTGAGTAAGCGAAACCGAATATGCACAAGACAGTAACACTCACTTAAAGTAATAAGGAAAGAGTATTTTCCCTTTGTTTTGATTTCGAAGTAACGATTGTAGCAAGTTGTCCTCGGTATCTTTGACTCTTTTTTTAACTGGCCATTCATTTACGTTATTTGGGTTAATTAACCTAATGTCATAGATTTGTGCTTTTCTGCATTCGACAATCTTCAATCTGCATAATATAGTGAGGATAATTATATATACATGCAATGAAAGAGCTGAGCTATAGAGACTTAATTACAGAAGTAATACTTATAGACAGTAGCGAGTCATGAGTTGTTTGTCGAGGGCGTCTTGATTGAATAACTGGAATAACTCCACAAATTCAACAGGCATCACCTTAGCTCCAACGAGGTCATGCTCCTCGTTAATTCTTAGCAATATACTGTCGGTCCCGGACTTCCTGCAGGCCTCCATGTAACATTCATGCAACCTTCGCATCATCATTGTTAGAGGAGGAGGATCAGGTTTGACGAGAGGCTTCCCGTACTCGTATCTGAAGATATCTACTACCTCTAACATTTCAAATTGTACATCGTCGCCCAGGTAATCAGCGGGATTGGTACCGGGCACTAGCCCCGAATGATTAGCGATGATATGCTAGACACCCTGAGCGGGGGGCACAATTGCTTTGCATGTTTGCCTAGCTGGGGAATTGTTTTCTCACTTCTTCATTGTGCTAATCTTGCATCACTGGAAGTACTTCTCGACCGCCGCGCATCTTCATATGTCTTTTTAATACAACGGACATAGTTGGAATCCACCGGAGACGGTGGTGGTCGCTTCAGGGCATCCAGAGTGCGCTTCACTTTCACCGGATCTACCATTTTCTTCGGAGGTGGAGGTTTCTTTGCAAAATGGTCCCTCACCTCAACAACATAGATGTCCTCGTTTTCCTTGTCGGTCCTCTTATATGGTAACTTTTCCGGAGCCTTGAGACATGGACCGTATTTGAATTGCTTCCCGCCTTTGCTTGTACTGCTAGCCACCGGAGCAACGACATCTCTCTCTCGTTGTCGCTGACACGACGGAGTCGCGCCGACATGTCGGAGGAGGCGGAGGAGGAGGCGGGGTGCCCTGACGCGCCGGAGGAGGCGGAGTGCCCCGAGCACTCGCTGGAGGAGGAGGAGGAAGCGGAGTGCCCTGAATCCCGGAGGAGGAGGAGGAGGAGGAGGAGGCGTCCAATTTGGAAGCTTGATGTACTCCTTCCTCCATAGACAGGTACTCCTCAAAGCATAAACCAGATGATTCTCCCCTTCACCTGTAGGGTAGTCAAGCTCCAGCTCCTCAAATCCCTACATTATTTCATCCACCGTCACAATAGCATAGCCATGTGGAATCGAACGGCAGTGAAAAGTTCTGTCAGCTTGAGGAGGTGCAACAGAGCTGACAACCGCCTTCAAAGTCAGGTTCTGCCATTTCGTCATTAGCTCGCAATGTTGAGCCTCCGTGATAGTATCCATGGGGTAGTGAGGAGTCGTGAAATCAGACAGAATGAGCTCCGTGTAAGCCATGCTGCTTCTCTGCTGAGATGGTGGGGTAGCTTCTGGGGCAGCGTCGAAGCAAGGATCTTCGTGATACTGAGATGGCTGGCCGGTAGCTGCAAATTCCTCTAGCTTTGCTATTCCTACATTGAGCTTCTGCATTTCGCTCACTTCCTCTTTCCTCTTTCTCTCTCGGCTTCTGTAACCAGCATTGTCGGGAAACCCAACTACCCATGGAATGGAGCCTGGTGTGCCTCATGTTCATCCAGGATGCTCAGGATTCCCGAGGGCCTCGGTCAGTGATACGTCTCCAACATATCTATAATTTTTTATTGTTCCATGCTATTATATTATCTGTTTTGGATGTTTAATGGGCTTTAATATGCTCTTTTATATTATTTTTGGGACTAACCTATTAACCGAAGGCCGAGTGTCAGTTTTAGTTTTTTGCCTATTTCAGTGTTTTGCAGAAAAGGAATACCAAACGGAATCCAAACGGAATGAAACCTTCGCGGTGATCTTTCTTGGAACAAACGCAATCTAGAAGACTTGGAGTTGAAGTCTGGAACTCCGCGAGGTGGCCACAAGGCAGGAGGGTGCGACCAGGGGGGTAGGCGCGCCCCCATCCTCATGGGCCCCACGGAGCTTCACCGACGTACTTCGTTCGCCTATATATACTCTTATACCCTAAAAACATCAGGGGGAGCCACGAAACCACTTTTCCACCGCCGCAACCTTCTATACCCATGAGATCCCATCTCGGGGCCTTTTTCGGTGATCTGCCGGAGGGGGATTCGATCACGGAGGGCTTCTACATAACACCATAGCCTCTCCGATGAAGCGTGAGTAGTTTACCACAGACCTTCGGGTCCATAGTTATTAGCTAGATGGCTTCTTCTCTCTCTTTGGTTCTCAATACAAAGTTCTCCTCGATGTTCTTGGAGATCTATTCGATGTAATACTTTTTGTGGTGTGTTTGCCGAGATCCGATGAATTGTGGATTTATGATCAAGATTATCTATGAATAATATTTGGTTCTTCTATGAATTCTTATATGCATGATTTGATATCTTTGCAAGTCTCTTCAATTATCGATTTAGTTTGGCCTACTAGATTGATCTTTGTTGTAATGGGAGAAGTGCTTAGCTTTGGGTTCAATCTTGCGGTGTCCTTTCCCAGTGAAAGTAGGGGCAGCAAAGCATGTTGGGGAACGTAGTAATTTCAAAAAAATTCCTATGCGCACGCAAGATCATGGTGATGATACAGCAACGAGGGGAGAGTGTTGTCTACGTACCCTCGTAGACCGAAGCGGAAGCGTTGACGCAACATAGAGGAAGTAGTCGTACGTCCTCCCGGTCCGACCGATCCAAGCACCGTTACTCGGCACCTCCGAAGTTCTTGACACACGACAGCTCGATGACGCACCTCGATCTCCAATCCAAGAGAGGCGCCGAGGGGAGTTCCATCAGCACGACGGCGTGGTGACGATCTTGATGTTATCTGTCAGCAGGCTTCGCCTAAGCACCGCCACAATATGACCGAGGTGTAATATCGTGGAGGGGGCACCACACACGGCTAAGGAACGATCAATGATCAACTTGTGTGCTCTAGGGTGCCCCTACCCCGTATATAAAGGAGGGAGGGAGGAGGTGGCTGCCCAAGGAGGCGCGCCATAGGAGGAGGAAACCTACTCCAAGTAGGTTTCCCCTCTTTTTCCTAATCCAACTTGGAGGGAAGGAAGGAGTACTAGTAGTAGGAAGGAAGAGGGAAGGAGAAAGGAAAGGGGGGGTCGGCCCCCCTCCCCAATTCGGATTGGGCTTGGGGCGCGCCTCCCTTGCTCCTTCTCCTTCCTCCTACATGGGCCCAATAAGGACCATATACTTCCCGGGGTTCCGTAACCTCCTCGGAGCTCCTAGATATTCCCAAACTCTCCGGAACCTTTCCGGTGTCCAAATATATCCGCCCAATATATCAATCTTTATGTCGGACCATTTCGAGACTCTCGTCATGTCCGTGATCATATCCGGACTCGAACAAACTTCGTACATCAAAATACATAAACTCATAATATAATTGTCATCGAAACCTTAAGCGTGCGGACCCTACGGTCCGAGAACGATGTAGACATGATCGAGACACGTCTCGGTCAATAACCAATAGCGGACCTCGATGCCCATATTGGTTCCTACATATTCTACGAAGATCTTTATCGGTCAAACCGCACAACAACATATGTTGTTCCTTTGTCATCGGTATGTTACTTGTCCGAGATTCGATCGTCGGTATCCAATACCTAGTTCAATCTCGTTACTATCGACAAGTCTGTTTACTCGCTCGTAATACTTCATCTCATAACTAACTCATTAGTTACATGCTTGCAAGGCTTAGGTGATTAGCATTACTTGAGAGGGCCAGAGATACCTCTCCGACAATCGGAGTGACAAAACCTAATCTCAATTATGCTAACTCAACATGTACCTTCGAGACACCGTAGTACTCCTTTATAATCACCCGATTACGTTGTGGACGTTTGGTAGTACCCAAAGTGTTCCTCCGTAAACGGAGTTACATAATTCTCATAGTTACAGAACATGTATAAGTCATGAAGGAAGCAATAGCAGAATACTAAACGATCAAGTGCTAAGCTAACGGATGGGTCATGTCAATCACATCATTCTCCTAATGATGTGATCCCATTAATCAAATGACAACACATGTCTATGGTTAGGAAACATAACCATCTTTGATTAATGAGCTAGTCAAGTAGAGGCATACTAGTGACTATATGTTTGTCTATGTATTCACACATGTATCATGTTTCCGGTTAATACAATTCTAGCATGAATAATAAACATTTATCATGATATGAGGAAATAAATAATAACTTTATTATTGCCTCTAGGGCATATTTCCTTCAGCCTCCCACTTGCACTAGAGTCAATAATCTAGATTACACAAGAATGATTCTAACACCCATGGAGTCTTGGTGTCGATCATGTTTTGCTCGTGAGAGAGGCTTAGTCAATCTGGTTCGCAACATTCAGATCCGTATGTATCTTGCAAATCTCTATGTCTCCCACTTGGACTTGGTCCCGAACGGAATTGAAGCGTCTCTTGATGTGCTTGGTCCTCTTGTGAAATCTGGATTCCTTTGCCAAGGCAATTGCACCAAGATTGTCACGAAGATCTTCATTGGTCCCGATGCACTAGGTATGACACCTAGATCGAAAATGAACTCCTTCATCCAGACTCTTCATTTGCTACTTCGTAAGCAGCTATGTACTCCACTTCACATGTAGATCCCGCTAGGACGCTTTGTTTAGAATCGCACCAACTTACAGCTCCACCGCTTAATATAAACACGATCCGGTCTGCGATTTAGAATCGTCTCGGATCAAGTGTCAAAGCTTGCATCGACATAACCATTTACGACTAGCTCTTTGTCACCTCCATATACGAGAAACATATCCTTAGTCCTTTTCGTGTATTTCAGATGTTCTTGACCGCTGTCCAAATGATCCACTCTGGATTACTTTGGTACCTACCTACCAAGCTTATTGCTAAGCATACGTCGTGTCTGGTACACAAGATTGCATACATGATAGAGCCTATGGTCAAGCATAGGAACATCTTTCATTTTCTCTCTATCTTCTGCTGTGGTCGGGCATTGAGTTTGACTCAACTTCACACCTTGTAGCACAGGCAAGAATCCTTTCTTTGCCTGATCCATTTTGAACTTTTTCAAAATTTTGTCAAGGTATGTTGTAGGATCGGAAGTATGTCTAGAGGGGGGTGTGATTAGACTACTTGACAACTTAAAAGTTTAGCCTTTTGATTAGGGCAAGTTTTTAGCAAGTTCACAATGATGACCAAGTCAAGTATCACCCTACACATGCAATTCTAGAGTTATGGCAGCGGAAAGTAAATTGCACATGTAGTAAATAAGAGGTGGAGAAGAGCAAACGCAATTTGGAGACACGGAGATTTTTCTCGTGGTTCCGATAGGTGGTGCTATCGTCAATCCACGTTGATGGAGACTTCAACCCACGGAGGGTAACGGCTGCGAGAGTCCACGGAGGGCTCCACCCACAAAGGGTCCACGAAGAAGCAACCTTGTCTATGCCATCATGGCCTACGCCCACGGAGGACTAGCCTTACTCGGGTAGATCTTCACGAAGTAGGCGATCTCCTTGCCCTTACAAACTTCTTGGTTCAACTCCACATCTTGACGGAGGCTCCCAAGCGACACCTAACCAATCTAGGAGGCACCACCTCCAAAAGGTAATAGATGGTGTTGGTGATGATGAACTCCTTGCTCTTGTGCTTCAAATGATAATCTCCCCAACACTCAACTCTCCTCACCGATTTGGCTGTGGTGGAAGAAAGGATTGAGTGGAAAGCAACTTGGGAAGGCTAGAAATCAAGTTTCATATGGTGGGAGTGGAGCAACTTGATCTCAACACAAGGGTAGGTAGTTTTCTTCTCGTAAATGTAAGGTAGGAGTGGTAGTTCTTTCGATGGCTCTCTCCATGAATGAAGAGGAGGTGGAGGGTATTTATAGCCTCCACACAAAATCCAACTGTTACACACATTTGACCAATCTCGGTCGGACCGAAGTTGACAACTCGGTGAGACCGAAAGTTCAAATCTTAGAACGTTGGGATTTTCGTGGGACCGAAAATACAATCTCGGTTAGTCCGATTCTTCCAAAGTCTAGGGTTTGCCAATCTCGGTGGGACCGACTTTCTCATCTTGGTGACACCGATTTGAGTACGTATGTTTCTGAAGCTTGGCAACACCAATTTCGTATGACCGAGTTTGGAATCGGAAAATCCGAAATTTTAGGGTTTGGGTATATGGTGAGGTGGTTCATCTCGGTGTGGTGAAGTTTATGGAATCGGTGGGACCGAGATTACTTATGGGTTTATGTTGGAATGAAAGATTGCTGATAGTTTGAGAGATAAATCACTAAGCACTTTGAGCAACCAGATCATCATCATAACCTCATCCCTTTTAATAGTATTGGCTTTCCTATGGACTCAATGTGATCTTGGATCACTAAACCAAAAATAGAGTCTTGAGCTTTTGCCAATGTTTTCCTTAGCATTTTGAGGGTCCACATCATCGGTCATTGCCATACCCATATCAATTGAACTTTCTCAAACATTCTCAAGAAATGATTAGTTCAATGATATATATGTTGTTATTAATTACCAAAACCACCCGGGGATTAGTTGCACTTTCAATCTCCCCCTTTTTGGTAATTGATGACAACATATAGATCAAAGCTTCGACAAATGATATAATCAATGAATAACATCGTCGCTTTGAGAAGTATGTGATAAGCAAGAGCTCCCCCTAAATTTGTGCATTATTTAAGATTTGCGTTTGAATGCAAATGCACAATCGATTAGGATCATGGGTCACTCTTCCATGTCACATACATCTTGGTGGAGCGCACAAAATGATAAGAATGAATAGCATGCACCCAATCACCAAGACATGAGTAAGTGATCATACAAGATATGAATAGAATATGATAAGCATTAAGCACACATTAAGCATAGTATGATCAAGCACTCATCAAAGATAGAGCAAACGTAGTATCAAACACACGAAATGTCTTGAAGAACTCAAAAGTATCTCAAGGAAAACCGCAAACGAAAGAGCAAAAACGAGTACTCTCTCTCTCGAAGTCCTATGATCTATACAATTTTCCCCTTTGGCAACAAGTTACCAAAAGTTCGAAGGTATAGAGCTAATCGTCACTAGGAACTCTGTGGCGGCTCTGCTCTGCGCCGATGGAGTGGAGATAGCTGCATCTGCAAAAGCTTCGCCAAGTCTGTGGAGCTGGAGGAGTGGATCTGGAGCTGGTGCCGAACCGATGGAGCTGTGGGAGGTGCTTGATGTAGTAGCCCTGGGTCATCCATCGAATAGCAAATGATCTGGGCTTTGTGGGCCTGCAGCAGCTGCTCATAGTCATCTGGACTAGATCACCTTCCATCTCCTTCATGAGCTCGCCTTCTCCTCTTCGCTTCCTCAATGTCCGCCTCAAGCTTGTTGACGGTGACTGCACTTCATCGACTTGACATCCAGAGCATGGAACTTATCTTCAACTATCCTCTCAAGACTCTCCCGAGATCGCACTATCTTTGGCAAAGCGTAGTTCAATTCTCTCGAGTGGCTTCAAGAAGTTGTTCTCCAACGCTCTTGGGCTTTTGCTGCTTCCTTCTCAGCTTTAGCTTGTTTGGCGCTTCAGACTTAGCATGTCCTTCAACAGATGTGGGAGCATCCTCACCATCACAACTTCATTATCTTCATGTTCAGCTGCAGTGGCAAGTGGGGTCTATCCAACGGTAGGTGTCCGTGCCAAACTTGGCATTAATGAGCATCTGAATATGTGGAGCAAACCCACACGACCTCTTCGGTATGTCTTTGTCCTCTTGATAGTCTCTACTATCAGGTCCATCACCTTAAAAGGTGTCTTCTGATCTAGAATGTGCAGCATGTTGATAGAATAGCCTCTTATCATGCGATGGTCTCCTGACTTGGGCATCAAAGTATGCCGACTTGGGCATCAAAGTATGCCTCAGAATGGTGTTAGTGGTTGGGAGACCTGCCTGAAGATGATAAACTGATCCAAGCTTCCATATCTCAACATCCTTGTCAGGTACCTCATTGTACATGTTCTTCATAGACTCGTGATTCTTCTTTGGAATGCCATAGACATCAACATCATCATCCCTTGATCTTTGGTGCATTCAAGAACGCCTCCATTCCTCAACAGTTGAGGAGAATCTACGTCCTTCATCATCCATACAATTCGCCATCCGGATAGAAGTGTGCGGTGGCATAGAACTGCATGATCATCTCATCATTCCAAGCAGTCAACTTCTGACCAACGAACTCAGCAACTCCACATGCGGTGAAGCTCTCATGCACATGTGGGAAATAGTCTCTGTGCTCTTCACTGTCAATGTAATCCCGGTCTACATATCCGTGTCAAGAATAATTGGCTTCTTATCCATGAGCACTGCCTCATAGAAATCTTGTTGCTCTCGGTGTGGAACCTAGAGTCAACAGCTGTCCTTCTCTGGTGGCATATGGATCAACTTGCCTCCATAGCTCGAGACCTTTGTCCTTCCTTTCCTTCATATTTTCAGCTCGAGGATGAGCATCATTATGAATCGGCAATTTCATGCTCGAGCTTGAAGAAAACATGTGCCTCTTCATCGATTCATTGGTGGCACATTGTCCTTCTTCTTCTCTCAAGCGGTATGTTTCTCACAGTTTTCTTTGGCAAGCAGGTTTGGCTTGGGCTGCCTTTTGCTGGAGCTGATGGCTTAGATTTTGTGGGTGCTCCTGCTCGATGGCATCTCCCATCAACTTTTGCTTCGAGGAGGTGGGGTGCTTCCTCATCGAGTCATCATCATCGCCTTCTTCATGAACTAGCCTCTTCCTCTTGGAAGTTTTCTTGATCTTCTTTGGAGGTTTCTTCTTCCATGCTCAGCTTCTTTGCAACTGTGGATTTCTTCTCTTTGCTGGTGCCTTTCTTTGCTTGTTGCCCTTGATAGCCCTTGGCAACCACTTTCCTCTTAGGCTTGGAAGTTATCTCCTCATCTCGCAACAAAGTCGAGTCTTCCTCATCTGAATTCCTCTTCTTCCCGCCCCGTGGCAGCTGGAGGCAATCCACTTGGAGTGCTCTCTCTCCATCATCTGAAAAACTGCTTGCTTCAGACTTGTAGCGCCTCTCGAATCTCAACCGGTGATTCAGACTGTTCGGCTGTCACTTGCATCGAGATATGACTAACAACCTGTGAAAAGAATAGGTATAGGCGAGAATAGAAGAGTTATCACAAACCGCAGAGGATTTTGCAAAAGAATGAGTTCAAACATTAGTTTTAGGTTTTCACAGAATGTATTTGGTCGACCGAGTCTAAAAATTCGTGAATCCAAGTGCCTAAATGCACCATACACACCACTTTCGGTTGGACCGAAATGGGTTTCGGTCTAGCCGAGAGCACTAGGGTTTCACTAAATCCTCACTTCGGTCTTACCGATTTGCACAACTTCGGTTTAACCGAAAAGTGCAAAGGCAATGGCCGAAGCCAAATCGGTCATCCGAGAATGTAGAATCGGTCACACCGAGATGTGTTCATGGAAACCTAACCCTAAAATTTTCACTCAATTTTGTTCTATGATCTAATCACGGATGGAAGATTTCAATCTTGGCAAGAAGCTAGGCAAAACCTATCGTGCATAGAATCGAGGTTGAAGCACGAGAGGATGAAACTCACCCAATCTGGTGGAGCTTCACTACGGCGGCAACGGCGCGACGAGATTTTCCGCTGACGGCGATGGAGACCATGGCGAGGGCGCCTGAGCGACGGCGGAGACGATCCGGAGACCACGGCGACGGCAAATAAGGGTTTGAGGGCGAGGCGTTTTGAAGAAGTAATCAACGCGCTGTCCTCGGGTATATATACCCTTCGGTTGTCGGTGGGACCGAGTTGAAAACTTCGGTGGGACCGAGATGGTTAATCGTGCGATTACTCACTTCGTCACGCCGAAATTTGCAACTCGGTTTCACCGAGGTGAAAACCTAGATCAATCCAAGTGACTTCGGTCTGTCCGATTTGAGTATATTGGTTTGACCGAAAGTACTTAGAAGGTTTTGGAAGTTAGGCTTTTGACGGATCGGTGGCTCCGAGTGCTCCTCACTCGGTCTGTCCGAAAAAGTCTTGTTCAAAGTTTGTGATATAAGCATGAATAGAGTTTGAGACAAGAAAGCATAGATAGCTAGGGAGGAACTTAGGCATTCTTGTCCATCCATTTGGTCAAAAAGAAAATCCAAAAGACCAAAGCAACAAATGGATGTCCTCGAATGGATAAAATCATGCATCCAACATGCTCACACAATAAGATAGCAAATAAAATATGTGTCAAACATGCACAAACAAAACACTAGCAACTAGCACACAATTTGGCGATGACTAGGTCATCTATATATGAGTATATTGACTTAGGAGTCAAATGAGAACATTTGATCATAGGTCATACTCATCGCTTAAGCACAAGTGGGGTTACCACTTTTCCATAAAGCATTAATGTGTTCACATCATTTGAAGATGCTTTAGCTCATTTCTTTAGAGCAAAGCTCCCCTTGATGTGAGAACCCTTTAAAGGGTCAAACTAACCTTGGGTTGTCGTTGAAGACTTCATGTAGATGTTGAAGATGTGGATGCTCAATGTTGATGAAGATCATCAAGAGTTGGGAGCAATCCTTTGGATTCGGGCACTTTCAATACCTACATGGGTTAGTCCCACAAGGAACAAACAAGGATATCCATGGACATAGATTGAAGTACACAATAGATGATGTCCATGAAAGCAATGATTACCTTGTCCCTTGACTTACCAACATGAGGGTTTGTGACTCCATGAACTAGTGCAAGATGTGTAAGTTGATTGCACAAGTTCTTTGCCAAAATGAATGTGAGTGAAGTATGTTGGCGGAGTCACCCTCAAGAACTCTCTAGTTCTTCTTCTTCGGGATCCACATCATCTTGATGGGAATCCTTGGGGTAGTAGTTGAGCTTGTCGAAGTAGAACTTGACGTTGCCTTGGGAACCCACTTGACCATGGCCTTGGGTGCTTCAATGAATGCATCACTCTCCTCTTGAAGCTTGTCCTTGCCTTTTAGCTTGTGGTCTTGTGGTGGAAGGTCATCTTGAGCTTGTTCCTTATTGGAAGAAGTAGGATCATACTTCTCCTCTTGAGAAACAAACTTTGGAGTGGGATATTGACCTTCTTCCCATTCAACACCCTCGGCGTTGAACTTTCGCTCAAAACCAATTCCTTGATTCTTCGGTGTCTTCCTTGTTTTGAACAATTTCTCAAAGCTCTTGCTTCCGGCAAGACTCTTGTAGACACCTTTTCTATAATCCCTTTCAATAGACTATTTTCTTGCTCAAGTGAAACTTGGCTTGAAACATTGTTAGTGGAATCAAGAGAATTACTAGAAGTAACAACATTTGATTTAGCATGATTATTGTTACTACTAGATGAAGAATTTTTCTTATGCTTGTCATGCTTAGTTTTAATAGGTGGCAAGAAATTAGACAAGAGAAGTCGTTTGGCAAGATATGAAGAACTCTTCTTTCGAAGATCGTCATTGATAGCTTTTAGAAACTCATGTTCTTGCTCTAGATTGAGCTTCTCGAAGCGTAGCTTCTCATGAGATCTTAGGAGCTCTCTATGATCCTCTTGAGTTGTTTCATGAGCTAACTTAAGAGTGTTTAGTTCTTTAGTTAGACGCTCAATCTCCTTCATAGCATTGTCATTCGACTCTTCTCGACTATAAAGACTATTAGCATGTTCATCATTACTAAGCTCGCTAGATTTGTCATGTAAAAGCTCATCTTCACCAAGCAAGTCATCCTCATCACTATCAAAGTCAATAAACTCGTGGTGTGATACCTTGGGGCCTTTTGCCATGAAGCATCTTCCAATTCCCTCATTTGGTGAATCAAACAAGTCATAGGAGTTGGAGTTGGAGGACACGAGAGCAAGACCGCAACACCTTCATCTTGATCAGATTCGAGTTGGAGTGATAGCTTCTTTCGGAGTGATTGTTGAGTCGGAGCCGGAAACCCATTCACCAACATGAGCTTGATGTTTTCTTCTTGTGTAGCTCCTTGATGACTTGTCTTTCCTTTCGAATCCTTGCTTCTCCGAGAGGATCTTCGCTCATAACGATCATCTCTACTCCTTCTCTCTTTTCGAGGCGACTCTTCTCTTGAGCTTCTTCTTCTTGGAGATTCTTCTCTTCTCTTGTGGGAGTCGAACACTCATTTGAGTAGTGTCCGGTCTTCCACAATTTTAGCAGCTTCGATCACGACTAGAAGATCTTTTTCATCATATGATCTAGACTTTGAGCTTCTTTCCTTGCTTCTACTCTTGTAGAATTTGTTGAAGTTCTTCACCATTAGGCTTATCTCTTCATTGGAAACTAGCTTGTCACTTGAGGTTGTGGGAGCTTCAACTGCAGCTTTGTAAGCACCACTTGACTTGTTGTGAAGCTCTTCCTTGTCTTTAAGTGTCATCTCATGAGCAACAATCCTTCCAATGACTTGGTAGGCTTGAGATCTTTGTAGTTTGGCATCATTTGGATCAAAGTGCACACGGTGTCATACTTTCCATCCAAAGCTCGAGAATCTTCTTGATGATGAATCGGTCGGTCATTTCTTCGCTTCCTAAGCCTGCCATCTCATTGGTGATGAGAGCAAGCCTAGAGTACATTTCAATGACTCCTTCACCTTCCTTCATCTTGAACTTGTCAAGTCGACCTTGAAGAACATCTAGCTTTGATTCCTTCACGGACTCGGTACCTTCGTGCATTTCACCAAAGTATCCCAAATCTCTTTTGCATTCTCAAGACGGCTGATCTTGTTGAACTCCTCGGGACACAAAGCATTGAAGAGAATGTCACAAGCTTGAGCATTGTTCTGTAACATCCGCAACTCATCCGCAGTAGCTTCGCGATCCGGAACTTTTCCTTCCTCGAAGAACTCACCTTGCAAGCCAACACAAATAATGCCCCATGCGGCAGGGTTATGTCCAAGAATATGCATTTTCATTTTATGCTTCCAACTAGCAAAGTTTGAACCATCAAAGTAAGGACCTCTACGGAAATTACCCTCACTAGACGCCATACTCTCCTAGGTTGTGAAACCAAGCTTATGGAATCCAATGCAATGGAAACCAATCCAATGGAGACCAAAGCTCTGATACCACTTGTAGGATCGGAAGTATGTCTAGAGGGGGGGTGATTAGACTACTTGACAACTTAAAAGTTTAGCCTTTTGATTAGGGCAAGTTTTTAGCAAGTTCACAATGATGACCAAGTCAAGTATCACCCTACACATGCAATTCTAGAGTTATGGCAGCGGAAAGTAAATTGCACATGTAGTAAATAAGAGGTGGAGAAGAGCAAACGCAATTTGGAGACACGGAGATTTTTCTCGTGGTTCCGATAGGTGGTGCTATCGTCAATCCACGTTGATGGAGACTTCAACCCACGGAGGGTAACGGCTGCGAGAGTCCACGGAGGGCTCCACCCACAAAGGGTCCACGAAGAAGCAACCTTGTCTATGCCATCATGGCCTACGCCCACGGAGGACTAGCCTTACTCGGGGTAGATCTTCACGAAGTAGGCGATATCCTTGCCCTTACAAACTTCTTGGTTCAACTCCACATCTTGACGGAGGCTCCCAAGCGACACCTAACCAATCTAGGAGGCACCACCCTCCAAAAGGTAATAGATGGTGTTGGTGATGATGAACTCCTTGCTCTTGTGCTTCAAATGATAATCTCCCCAACACTCAACTCTCCTCACTGATTTGGCTGTGGTGGAAGAAAGGATTGAGTGGAAAGCAACTTGGGAAGGCTAGAAATCAAGTTTCATATGGTGGGAGTGGAGCAACTTGATCTCAACACAAGGGTAGGTAGTTTTCTTCTCGAAATGTAAGGTAGGAGTGGTAGTTCTTTCGATGGCTCTCTCCACGAATGAAGAGGAGGTGGAGGGTATTTATAGCCTCCACACAAAATCCAACTGTTACACACATTTGACCAATCTCGGTCGGACCGAAGTTGACAACTCGGTGAGACCGAAAGTTCAAATCTTGTGAGCGTTGGGATTTTCAGTGGGACCGAAAATACAATCTCGGTTAGTCCGATTCTTCCAAAGTCTAGGGTTTGCCAATCTCGGTGGGACCGACTTTCTCATCTTGGTGACACCGATTTGAGTCTGTATGTTCTGAAGCTTGGCAACACCAATTTCGGTATGACCGAGTTTGGAATCGGAAAATCCGAAATTTTAGGGTTTGGGTATATGGTGAGGTGGTTCATCTCGGTGTGGTGAGTTTATGGAATCGGTGGGACCGAGATTACTTATGGGTTTATGTTGGAATGAAAGATTGCGATAGTTTGAGAGATAAATCACTAAGCACTTTGAGCAACCAGATCATCATCATAACCTCATCCCCTTTAATAGTATTGGCTTTCCTATGGACTCAATGTGATCTTGGATCACTAAACCAAAAATAGAGTCTTGAGCTTTTGCCAATGTTTTCCTTAGCATTTTGAGGGGTCCACATCATCAGTCATTGCCATACCCATATCACTGAACTTTCTGAAACATTCTCAAGAAATGATTAGTTCAATGATATATATGCTGTTATTAATTACCAAAACCACCCGGGGATTAGTTGCACTTTCATATGTGCTTTGTGAAAGTCCTATTAAGCGTCTTGATCTATCTCTATAGATCTTGATGCCCAATATGTAAGCAGCTTCACCGAGGTCTTTCATTGAAAAACTTTTATTCAAGTATCCCTTTATGCTATCTAGAAATTCTATATCATTTCCAATTAATAATATGTCATCAACATATAAAACTAGAAATGCTACAGAGCTCCCACTCACTTTCTTGTAAATACAAAGCTTCTCCAAAAGTCTCAGATAAAACCATATGCTTTGATCACCTTGTCAAAGCATTTATTCCAACTCCGAGATGCTTGCACCGGTCCATAAATGGAATTTGGAGCTTGCACACTTTGTCAACACCTTTTGGATCAACAAAACCTTCAGCTGCATCATATACAACTCTTCTTCTAGAAATCCATTCAAGAATGCGTCTTGACATCCATTTGCCAAATTTCATAATCATGAAATGCAGCAATAGCCAACATGATTCGGACAGACTTAAGCATCGCTACGGGTGAGAAAGTCCCATCGTAGTCAACCCCTTGAACTTGTCGAAAACCTTTTGCAACAAGTCAAGCTTTGTAGACAGTAACATTACCATCAGCGTCAGTCTTCTTCTTAAAGATCCATTTAAGTCAACCAAAGTCCATACTTTGTTTTCATACATGGATCCTATCTCAGATTTCATGGCCTCTAGCCATTTTGCGGAATCTGGGCTCATCATCGCTTCCTCATAGTTCGTAGGTTCATCATGGTCAAGTAACATGACTTCCAGAATAGGATTTCCGTACCATTCTGGTGCGGATCTTACTCTGGTAGACCCACGAGGTTCGAGAGAAACTTGATCCAAGTTTCATGATCAATATCATTAGCTTCCTCACTAACTGGTGTAGTTGTCACAGGAACCGGTTCTTCTGATGAACTACTTTCCAATAAGGGAGTAGATACAGTTATCTCATCAAGTTCTACTTTCCTCCCACTCACTTCTTTCGAGAGAAACTCCTTCTCTAGAAAGGATCCGAATTTAGCAACGAAAATCTTGCCCTCGGATCTGTGATAGAAGGTGTACCCAATAGTCTCCTTTGGGTATCCTATGAAGACACATTTCTCCAATTTGGGCTCGAGCTTATCTGGTTGAAGTTTCTTCACATAAGCATCGCAGCCCCAAACTTTAAGAAACGACAACTTTGGTTTCTTGCCAAACCATAGTTCATAAGGCGTCGTCTCAACGGATTTTGATGGTGCCCTATTTAACGTGAATGCGGCCGTCTCTAAAGCATAACCCCAAAACGATAGCGGTAAATCGGTAAGAGACATCATAGATCGCACCATATCAAGTAAAGTACGATTACGACGTTCGGACACACCATTTCGTTGTGGTGTTCCGGGTGGCGTGAGTTGTGAAACTATTCCACATTGTTTCAAATGTAAACCAAACTCGTAACTCAAATATTCTCCTCCACGATCAGATCGTAGAAACTTTATTTTCTTGTTACGATGATTTTCTACTTCACTCTGAAATTCTTTGAACTTTTCAAATGTTTTAGACTTATGCTTCATTAAGTAGATATACCCATATCTGCTCAAATCATCTGTGAAGGTGAGAAAATAACGATATCCGCCACGATCCTCAACATTCATCGGGCCACATACATCTGTATGTATGATTTCCAACAAATCTGTTGCTCTCTCCATAGATCCGGAGAACGGTGTTTTGGTCATCTTGCCCATGAGGCACGGTTCGCAAGTACCAAGTGATTCATAATCAAGTGATTCCAGAAGTCCATCAGTATGGAGTTTCTTCATGCGTTTTACACCGATATGACCTAAACGGCAAGCCACAAATATGTTGCACTATCATTATCAACTCTGCATCTTTTGGCTTCAACATTATGAATATGTGTATCACTACTATCGAGATTTAATAAAATAGACCACTCTTCAAGGGTGCATGACCATAAAAGATATTACTCATATAAATAGAACAACCATTATTCTCTCGATTTAAATGAATAACCGTCTCGCATCAAACAAGATCCAGATATAATGTTCATGCTCAACGCAGCACCAAATAACAATTATTCAGGTCTAAAACTAATCCCGATGGTAGATGTAGAGGTAGCGTGTCGACCGCGATTACATCGACTTTGGAACCATTTCCCACGCCGATCGTCACCTCGTCCTTAGCTAATCTTCGCTTAATCCGTAGTCCCTGTTTCGAGTTGCAAATGTTAGCAATGAACCAGTATCAAATACCCAGTGCTCTGCGAGCATTTAGTAAGGTACACATCAATAACATGTATATCACATATACCTTTGTTCACTTTGCCATCCTTCTTATCCGCCAAATACTTGGGGCAGTTTCGCTTCGGTGTCGATCGCTTGCGGCAGAGAAGCACTCGGTTTCAAGCTTAGGTCCGACTTGGGTTTCTTCTCTTGAGCAGCAACTTGTTTGCTGTTCTTTTTGAAGTTCCCCTTCTTCTTCCCTTTGCCCCTTTTCTTGAAACAAGTGGTCTTGTTGACCATCAACACTTGATGCTTCTTTTTGATTTCTACCGCATGCTTTCAAAGATCGCGAAGAGCTCGGGAATAGTCTTGTTCATCCCTTGCATATTATAGTTCATCACAAAGCTCTTGTAGCTTGGTGGCGTGATTGGAGAATTTCATCAATGCCGCTATCATCCGGAAGATTAACTCCCAGTTGAATCAAGTGATTATTATACCGGACATTTTGAGTATATGCTCACCGACAGAATCTATTCTCCTCCATCTTGCAGTTTGTAGAACTTGGAGACTTCATATCTCTCAATCCGGACATTTGCTTGAAATATTAACTTCAACTCTGGAACATCTCATATGCTCCATGACGCTCAAAACGTCGTTGAAGACCCGGTTCTAAGCCGTAAAGCATGGCACATCGAACTATAGAGTAGTCATCAGCTTTGCTCGCCAAACGTTCTTAACGTCGTCGGTTGCATCAAGAAGCAGTTCGCACCCAGCGGTGCTTCCAGACGTAACTCTTTCGTGCAGCAATGAGGATAATCCTCGAGTTACGGACCCAATCCGTGTAATTGCTACCATCATCTTTCAACTTTGCTTTCTCAAGGAACGCATTAAAATTCAACGAAACAACAAAGACGAGCCATCTATCTACAAACAAACATAGACAAGCAAAATACTATCAGGTACTAAGTTCATGATAAATTTAAGTTCAATTAATCATATTACTAAAGAACTCCCACTTAGACAGACATCTCCCTAGTCATCTAAGTGATCACGTGATCCAAATCAACTAAACCATGTCCGATCATCACGTGAGATGGAGTAGTTTCAATGGTGAACATCTCTATGTTGATCATATCTACTATATGATTCACGCTCGACCTTTCGGTCTCCGTGTTCCGAGGCCATGTCTATATATGCTAGGCTCATCAAGTATAACCTGAGTATTCCGCGTGTGCAACTGTTTTGCACCCGTTGTATTTGAACGTAGAGCCTATCACACCCGATCATCACGTGGTGTCTCAAAGACGAAGAACTTTCATAACGGTGCATACTGTGGAGAACACTTCTTGATAATTAGTGAGAGATCATCTTAAAATGCTACCGTCAATCAAAGCAAGATAAGATGCATAAAGGATAAACATCACATGCAATCAATATAAGTGATATGATATGGCCATCATCATCTTGTGCTTGTGATCTCCATCTTCGAAGCACCGTCGTGATCACCATCGTCACCGGTGCGACACCTTGATCTCCATCGTAGCATCGTTGTCGTTACGCCATCTATTGCTTCTACGACTATCGCTACCGCTTAGTGATAAAGTAAAGCAATTACAGGGCGTTTGCATTTCATACAATAAAGCGACAACCATATGGCTCCAGCCAGTTGCCGATAACTTCGGTTACAAAACATGATCATCTCATACAATAAAATATAGCATCACGTCTTGACCATATCACATCACAACATGCCCTGCAAAAACAAGTTAGACGTCCTCTACTTTGTTGTTGCAAATTTTACGTGGCTGCTACGGGCTTAAGCAAGAACCAATCTCACCTACGCATCAAAACCACAACGATAGTTTGTCAAGTTGATGCTGTTTTAACCTTCGCAAGGACCGGGCGTAGCCACACTCGGTTCAACTAAAATTGGAGAAACAGACACCCGCTAGTCACCTGTGTGCAAAGCACGGCGGTAAAACCAGTCTCGCGTAAGCGTACGCGTAATGTCGGTCCGGGCCGCTTCATCCAACAATACCGCTGAACCAAAGTATGACATGCTGGTAAGCAGTATGACTTATATCGCCCACAACTCACTTGTCTTCTACTCGTGCAAATAACATCAAACCATAAAAACCTGGCTTTGATACCACTGTTGGGGAACGTAGTAATTTCAAAAAAATTCCTACGCGCATGCAAGATCATGGTGATGATACAGCAACGAGGGGAGAGTGTTGTCTACGTACCCTCGTAGACCGAAGCGGAAGCGCTGACGCAACATAGAGGAAGTAGTCAGACGTCCTCCCGGTCCGACCGATCCAAGCACCGTTACTCCGTCACCTCCGAAGTTCTTGACACACGACAGCTCGATGACGCACCTCGATCTCCAATCCAAAGAGAGGCGCCGAGGGGAGTTCCACAAGACGACGGCGTGGTGACGATCTTGATGTTATCTTGTCGCAGGGCTTCGCCTAAGCACCGCTACAATATGACCGAGGTGTAATATCGTGGAGGGGGGCACCGCACACGGCTAAGGAACGATCAATGTTCAACTTGTGTGCTCTAGGGTGCCCCCTACCCCTCAGATATAAAGGAGGGAGGGAGGAGGTGGCCGCCCAAGGAGGGGCGCCATAGGAGGAGGAAACCTACTCCAAGTAGGTTTCCCTCTTTTTCCTAATCCAACTTGGAGGGGGAAGGAAGGAGTACTAGTAGTAGGAAGGAAGAGGGGGAAGGAGAAAGGAAAGGGGGGGGGCCTCCCCAATTCGGATTGGGCTTGGGGCGCGCCTCCCTTGCTCCTTCTCCTTCCTCCTACATAGGCCCAATAAGGCCCATATACTTCCCGGGGTTCGGTAACCTCCGGAGCTCCAGTATATTCCCAAACTCTCCGGAACCTTTCCGTGTCCAAATATATCCGTCCAATATATCAATCTTTATGTCCGACCATTTTGAGACTCCTCGTCATGTCCGTGATCATATCCGGACTCGAACAAACTTCGTACATCAAAATACATAAACTCATAATATAATTGCCATCGAAACCTTAAGCGTGCGGACCCTACGGTTCGAGAACGATGTAGACATGACTGAGACACGTCTCTGGTCAATAACCAATAGCGGGACCTAGATGCCCATATTGGTTCCTACATATTCTACGAAGATCTTTATCGATCAAACCGCACAACAACATACGTTGTTCCCTTTGTCATCGGTATTTTACTTGTCCGAGATTCGATTGTCGGTATCCAATACCTAGTTCAATCTCGTTACCGACAAGTCTCTTTACTCGTTCTGTAATACTTCATCTCATAACTAACTCATTAGTTACATGCTTGCAAGGCTTAGGTGATGAGCATTACCGAGAGGGCCCAGAGATACCTCTCCGACAATCGGAGTGACAAAACCTAATCTCGAATTATGCTAACTCAACATGTACCTTCGAGACACTGTAGTACTCCTTTATAATCACCCGATTCGTTGTGACGTTTGGTAGTACCAAAGTGTTCCTCCGTAAACGGAGTTACATAATTCTCATAGTTCTGAGAACATGTATAAGTCATGAAGGAAGCAATAGCAGAATACTAAGCGATCAAGTGCTAAGCTAACGGATGGGTCATGTCAATCACATCATTCTCCTAATGATGTGATCCCATTAATCAAATGACAACACATGTCTATGGTTAGGAAACATAACCATCTTTGATTAATGAGCTAGTCAAGTAGAGGCATACTAGTGACTATATGTTTGTCTATGTATTCACACATGTATCATGTTTCCGGTTAATACAATTCTAGCATGAATAATAAACATTTATCATGATATGAGGAAATAAATAATAACTTTATTATTGCCTCTAGGGCATATTTCCTTCAAAGTACGTATTGTATTGTTGCCATCGAGGATAAAAAGATGGGGTTTTATATCATATTGCTTGAGTTTATCCCTCTACATCATGTCATCTTGCTTAATGCGTTACTCTGTTCTTATGAACTTAATACTCTAGATGCATGGTGGATAGCGGTCGATGTGTGGAGTAATAGTAGTAGATGCAGACAGGAGTCGGTCTACTTGTTGTGAACGTGATGCCTATATACATGATCATGCCTAGATAATCTCATAATTATTCGCTTTTCTATCAATTGCTCGACAGTAATTTGTTCACCCACCGTAATACTTATGCTATCTTGAGAGAAGCCACTAGTGAAACCTATGGCCCCCGGGTCTATCTCTTATCATATTTGCTTTCAGTCTACTTTTATTTGCATCTTTACTTTTTGCATCTATATTATAAAATACCAAAAATATATTTATCTTATCTTACTATCTTTATTAGATCTCACTTTCGCAAGTGACTGTGAAGGGATTGACAACCCCTTTATTGCGTTGGTTGCGAGTTCTTTGTTTGTTTGTGTAGGTGCGTGGGACTTTTGAGGAGGCTCCTACTGGATTGATACCATGGTTCTCAAAACTGAGGGAAATTCTTACGCTACTATTGCTGCATCACCCTTTCCCCTTCAAGGAAAGCCAACGCAAGCTCAAGACGTAGCAGACACCTTGATCTCCATCGTAGCATCGTTGTCGTCTCTCCAACTATTGCTTCTACGACTATCGCTACCGCTTATTGATAAAGTAAAACAATACATGGCGATTGCATTTCATACAATAAAGCGACAACCATATGGCTCCAGCTAGTTGCCGATAACTTCGATACAAAACATGATTATCTCATACAATAAAATTTAGCATCATGTCTTGACCATATCACATCACAGCATGCCCTGTAAAAACAAGTTAGACGTCTGCTACTTTGTTGTTGTAAGTTTTACGTGACTGCTATGGGCTGAGCAAGAACCATTCTTACCTATGCATCAAAACTACAACGATATTTCATCATGTGTTGTTTTAACCTTCACAAGGACCGGGAGTAGCCACACTCGATTCAACTAAAGTTGTATAAACTGACACCCGCGAGCCACCTGTGTGCAAAGCACGTCGGTAGAACCAGTCTCGCGTAAGCGTACGCGTAATGTCGGTCTGGGCTGCTTCATCCAACAATATCGCATAATCAAAGTATGACATGCTGGTAAGCAGTATGACTTGTATCGCCCACAATTCACTTGTGTTCTACTCATGCATATAACATCTACGCATAAACCTGGCTCGGATGCCACTGTTGCGAAACGTAGTAATTTAAAAAATAATCCTACGCACACGCAAGATCATGGTGATGCATAGCAACGAGCGGGGAGAGTGCCATCCACATACCCTCGTAGACCGTAAGCAGAAGCGTTATATCAACGTGGTTGATGTAGTCGAACGTCTTCAAGATCCGACCGATTCAAGTACCGAACGCACGGTACCTTCGAGTTCAGCACACGTTCAGCTCAATGACGTCCCTCGTACTCTTGATCCAGTTGGGGCCGAGGGAGAGTTTCGTCAGCACGATGACGTGATGACGGTGATGATGATGCTACTGACGCAGGGCTTTGCCTAAGCACCGTTATGATATGATTGAGGTGGATTATGGTGGAGGCGGGCACCGCACACGGCTAAAAGATCAACTGATCAACTTGTGTGTCTCATGGGGTGCCCCCTTCCCCCGTATATAAAGGAGGGAGAGGGGGGGCAATCCTACTCCAAGTAGGTTTGCTCCCCCCCCCCTTTCCTATTCCAAGAAGGAGAAGGGGGGGAAGGAGGAGGTGGAGAGAAGGAAGGAGAAGAGGGGCCGCCGCCCCTTCCCCTTGTCCAATTCGGACTGGGGCAAGGGGGGATGCGCGCCACCTCCTGCCAGCCCTCTCCCTTCTCCGCTAAGGCCCATGAGGCCCAATAGCTTCCGGGGGGGAGGGTTTCGGTAACCCCCGATACTTCGGTTATATCCGAAACACTTCCGATGTCCGAATTTAGTCGTCCCATATATCAATCTTTATGTCTCCACCATTTCGAGACTCCTCGTCATGTCCGTGATCACATCCAGGACTCCGAACTACCTTCGGTACATCAAAACACATAAACTCATAATACCTATCGTCACCGAAGGTTAAGCATGCGGACCCTACGGGTTCGAGAACTATGTAGACATGACCAAGATACGTCTCCGGTCAATAACCAATAGCGGAACCTGGATGCTCATATTGGCTCCTACATATTCTACAAAGATCTTTATCGGTCAAACCGCAGAATAACATACGTTGTTCCCTTTGTCATCGATATGTTACTTGACCGAGATTCGATCGTCGGTATCCAATACCTAGTTCAATCTCATTACCGGCAAGTCTCTTTACTCGTTTCGTAATACATCATCCTGCAACTAACTCGTTAGTTGCATTGCTTGCAAGGCTTATAGTGATGTGCATTACCGAGAGGGCCCAGAGATACCTCTCCGACAATCGGAGTGACAAATCCTAATCTCGATCTATGCCAACTCAACAAGTACCATCGGGGAAACCTGTAGAGCACCTTTATAATCACCCAATTAAGTTGTGATGTTTGGTAGCACACAAAGTGTTCCTCCGGTATTCGGGAGTTGCATAATCTCATAGTCATAGGAACATGTATAAGTCATGAAGAAAGCAATAGCAATATACTAAACGATCAAATGCTAAGATAATGGAATGGGTCAAGTCAATCACATCATTCTCTAATGATGTGATCCCGTTAATCAAATGACAACTCATGTCTATGGCTAGAAAACTTAACCATCTTTGATTCAACGAGCTAGTCAAGTAGAGGCATACTAGTGACACTTAGTTTGTCTATATAATCACACATGTACTAAGTTTTCGGTTAATACAATTCTAGCATGAATAATAAACATTTATCATGATATAAGGAAATATAAATAACAATTTTATTATTGCCTCTAGGGCATATTTCCTTCAAAATGTGTAAAGAAAACTAAAATGATAACTTTGAAGAATATACATAACACATTCTATAAATTTCTACTAAACTTGCTCAGATCCGCCAACGAAGGGGAGACACAATAGCAATCAGACGATTATCACTACAATTTCCGGCCGTTCGGTGTGTCCGCGCGAATGGAGGAGTGGATCTAACCTTGGCGCCGGCAGCTTTGGTCCAATGGGAGTTGTGTCTAGCTACGACCGGGCCGGGTGGGGTGTGAAATGAGAGCGACGGTGGACTTAGGTATTTTAGTAGGTCATTGCTGGCGTTAGATAAAATGGCAACACCATAGCCAATCAGAGGCCAAATAAAATGATGGCAAAAAAACATAATATAATGAATAATATGGCGTGCAAAGAAAAATAACGCCAGCACTAATAAAATAACTATGGCGTGCAAAGAAAACCAACGTCACTAGTTGTTTCCAGACGGTGAGTGTATATGGGCCAATAGATTTGTGGCGTCTACAAAACAATCAACGCCAACACTATGCTTGTAAAGCTGGCGTACCGATTTGACCTACGCTAGCACTATTTGAAAAAAATAGTGCTGACGCGGATGTAAAATACCGCGCCGCAAATAAAAATTGTGGCTAGCACTTTTTGCACCAATGGAGCACGCGCGCTGGAACGAGGGCATCTACTCGATATCAGCGTCGGCTGGAAGCGACGCATGGCCATTGGCAGCACGTGTGCAGTGGGCAGGCGAGGATGCCAGCGTGCAAGAGGGAGGCCATGGTGGTGCACGGGAGAAACGGCATGGTACACATGTTATGCTTATCCATCCGTGTCGGATATTCATAATTTTGTTGATCACTAGCAGGAAGATTTTGTTAACAATGTTTTATTTTGTAGCATTTTCGTGTGTGCGGTGTTCAAGAAATTAAAGAAGAAAAACTTCACCATCATGTATTGCTGGTTAAAGTTGAATGGGCAACCAAGACCGTCGCCCAAGCCACGGAGGAAGAAACCGGTGACCCAACAGACCCCAACAAAAAAACCACCCAAGAAGGTTAGAAGAGGGTTTTGGGGAAATAAGTGGGAGGAGGAGAGGGTGAAGCGAGAAGGTGCGGCGGTCAAGATAACGGAGAGGTTTGAGGGCACCTTGTCCAAGAAGGAGGAGGCATACGTCAGGCGTTCGGACATCAAGGAGGAAAAAAAGGTAAAGATATTTAAACTGTTGATGGAGGGCGACAAAGAAGAAGCTAGCACTTGAAGAGAAGATGGCCTTGATCAAAGAAAGGAAGGGCATGCTCGAGGAGAAGAAGGCGATGCTCGAAGAAGAAAAGGTGGAGATCGCAACCAATGCAGAGAACGCCAAGATGTTGTCTTGAAGGAGGAGTCTTCGGATGCCGACGCAAGAATAATCGTGCAAGCCGTCCGCTGCAAGATGTCGCAGCAGCAGAAAGATGAGTTGGAGGCAGCGGCAAGGAGGAGGAGGAGGTGACAGAGAAGGGGGCGGAGGCGGCATACGCGGCGGCGACGGCATCTTGAGTGTGGAGGAGGCTCGGATTGCCGGTCCGACGAGGCAAAAAATCTCAATTATTTGCAGGGACTGCCGAACTATTATTCTTTTATGGTTGGGCATATAAAACCTTAAGCATACTTGTCTCTTTCTCGTTGTAATCGGGCATGTGATCCGGCGTTGGTGTGATCCTACGCACGTTATGGATCGCTCTTTTATTTGAATTTCAAATTGCCCTTTACTAACTAACATATACATCAATAATACATGATAGTGTTAGATGTCTGATTTTCACATCCGTGTTTGCGGACTAGTCCCTGTCCATGGACAGATGTAGGAGCAAATTTGCGAGTCTGCACTAGTGAGTTATTCCTAATTAAACCATGCCACATCAGCACGTAGGCAATCCATAAGATGTTTCCGCAAGTGGTGTACAGGATCATCCAAGCAATGCAGAATTCAGAGGTTTACACTGCTAATCCATTTGCGCTAAAATAAGTCGTCATCATCAACAAGTTCTGCAAAAGAAACGCCGAGCAAGACACTAGAAAACGCACAAGGATTGATTGATGTTCTATATCTCGTAGGTGATCCCGACCCTGAGCAGCTGATCCTTGGGAATGGCGAGCGCCTTGTGGCTCTCGCTGAGGTTCTTCCTCAGGAAGGTGTAGATGTAGTTAACCACGATCCTCTTCATCACCGACGACCCCGGCGCGGCCACCACGTCCGCCTCGCCGGTCAGGTACACCACACCGCGTTCCAGCTCTGCGTCGATGAACTGCTTCTCCTCCTCCGCGGCCGCCGCCTGCGCCGCCCGCAGAGCGCCGTCGCCGTCGTTGTCGTCGGTGTGCTGGTTGCAAGAGAAGGCGGCCTCCTCATGGACGAACAGCTTGAGGCCATCGAGGAGGGAAGCGGAGAACTCCTTGGCGCCCTCGATCTGGTCGGTGTATCCGTAGCGCGCCACGCAGCGGAACATGCGGTGCTCGGCGGGACCGACCCTCCGGAAGATGAAGCGCTCGGCGGCGGCCACCCGCGGGATGGGGAGGTTCTTGATGGACATGAAGACGAAGACGGCGTGCACGGACGGCATCTTGTCGACGAGGCGTGGGAACACGGGAGGGATGCCCTGGACGAGCTCCGAGTAGAGCAGGCCGACGCCGGGCACCCGGCGCACGTCGCCGCGGCCCAGGAGCGCCGCGAGCTCGGCCGCCGGCACGATGCGGTCGAGCTCGTACCAGTAGCGGCAGACGTGGACGTAGTGCCAGGTGGCCATGAGCGCCATGAGCACCAGGGAGAAGCAGAAGGGCAGGTAGCCCCCCTCGGCGAACTTGGAGAGGATGGACGTCAGGTAGAGCATCTCGGTGATACTGAAGACGACGTAGAAGGCCGCGATGAAGGCAATGTTCTTCTTCCAGACGAGCAGCATCACCACCGTCATGAGGTGGGTCGTGATGGAGAAGACCATGACGACGCATATCCCGTAGGCGTTGCCGATGTTGGTGGTGGTCTGGAAGGCGAGGGTGACGATGATGCTGGCGGCGCCGATGAGGAAGTTGACCTCCGGGATGTACACCTGCCCGGCGTACTTCTTGGAGGTGTGCACCACCTGCACCCTCGGGAAGCAGCCGAGGGAGAGCGCCTTGGACAGGATGGCGAACGCGCCGGAGAGCATGGCCTGGCTGGCGATGATGGCCGCCAAGATGGCCACGATGAACGTCGGCCAGAACATCGCCGCTGAAATTGAATGGTTTACATGCACGTTTCTTCTTTTCAGTTTCTCACCATCATGACAAGATGATTTTTCTTGTAGCTGTGAAAAACAGTGGTTTCCTATTACCTGGGATCGATTTGTAGAAGGTGTCGCCGACGTCCTGCGGGAATTTGTGGAGGTAGGATGCCTGACCCATGTAGCATAGCGCCACGGAGGGGAAGATGATGAAGCTGAAGCTCAGCTGCAAATTAAACAGGCCAGAAAATTCAAAAAAATTCAGTCCATGCATATGGAACTGCTCTGAACTAATAATGTACCACAGATCAATAGCACAAAATGGAGTGAAAAAATGGTAGTGGCGAACCTGAATGGCCTTGATGTTGAAATGGCCAAGGTCAGCAAACATGGCCTCCGTGCCTGCGCAGGGAAATAAATGATCAATAGAAAGAAAGAAAGGCATGCATCATCTGACTGAAGTTGAATTACGTGCCTGTGGTGCAGAGGACGACGCCCCCGAGAGACAGCCACGCCTGCTTGCCGTTTCTCCGGACGTAGTCCACAATGTACTTGGGGTTGAGGGCCCTGAGGACGGTGGCGTCGTGGGCGGCGAGGTTGTACGCCCCGATGCCGGCGATGAGCACGAACCACACCAGGATGATGGGCGCGAAGGAGTAGCCCACCTTGTCCGTCCCGAAGCGCTGCACCGAGAAGAGCAGGAAGAGGATGGCCACCGAGATCCACACCACCTGCACTGTTTTCACATACATACATACAACAAACCACATGCAGTTCAGTTCGCTGGCCGACAGCTAGCTCTTGACAATTATTAGTAGTAGGAGTACAAAACATACGTACATTGGGTCAAGTTGGGCGCCTTCTCCCTGATCCCGCTCACCGCGGAGAGCACTGCAGCAACACAGCCATCAATCATCAGATTAACTGGTTATACTGCTATTCAATTCTATGAATAGTAATAAACTTAGTAATGTGCTTGAAGTTGCTGAATGTACGTAGAGTAGGTAGTACCGGAGATTGCGGGCGTGAGGGAGCCGTCGCCCATGACCATGGAGGTGCCGAGGATGGTGACGGTGAAGAGCGCGATCCTGGCGGCCTTGCTGGACTCGAGCCTCTGCTTCACCCACTGCGCCCTCTTGGTCTTGGAGCTCGGCTCCGGGATGCTGTAGTTGGACACGGACGCGTCCTCGGCCTGCTGGTTGGGGATCATCCGGATCTTGGCGTACCGCGAGATGAGCGAGTAGAGCGCGAACGTGCCCCCGTCGCCGTTGTCGTTGGCGTAGAGGACGATGAAGACGTATTTGAGCAATGGCAGGAGCATGAGGGTGTAGAGGATGAGGGAGAGGACGCCGAGGAGGTCGTCCGGGTGCCGGATGCCGTTCGGGAAGGTGCCCGAGTAGGTGTAGAGCGGCGACGTCCCGAGGTCGCCGTACACCACGCCGATGCTCTGGAACGCCAGCAGCACCGTCTGCCTCCAGCTTGCCTGCATGCATGCATTATGCATACAGTCAGACACAGCACAGGTGAATAAGTCAGGGTTTTGGATGATTTGATTTGGTAGGTTGCTGACCCCGGAGCCGTGGCGCCTGTCGCCGGAGACCTTCTCGGCGTCCCCGTAGAGCGAGTCGTGGCGCGCCAGCGTCTCCCCCGCGCCCCCGGCAGGTTCCACCGACATGATCTCGCCTCGCCTCGCCTCTTGTCAACCACCACAACCTGCCAAGGAAGCTGCTGAAACAAAGGAAGGGTTTAGTCTTTAGTGCGGTGGTGGATCTGGTTTTTCAAGACTTTACGAGAGCAATAAGGAATTTTAATTAGAGTGATGATCTAGAACAGATCCTCCTGTATCCAGGAGGATTAATTGGGTCGTCAAAAGACAAAACTCAAAACTCAAAACGCTAGACAAACCGGAATTCGCAAGGGCGATTTCGTACGAACCACCACCGCACGGCCGGACAAAATCGTGGAAAACCCAGAGGAAACGAGTGGCCGGAGAAGGAGACGGAAGATATGAGGAGGGATGGATCATACCGACGGCGACCAGATCGATCCTCCTTACGCCGGTCCTGCGGCGGCGGCGGCAGCGGCGCGAGAGCGAGCGGTAGACGACGACGGATCCCTTGCCCCTGCCGCTCTCCCGACGGCTAGTTATATACAGGCAGAGCCTGAAGGGCGCGTAGAAGCAGCAGGCTATAGCCAGCCAGCCAGGCGCAGCTGCCTGCCTCGCCACAGCTCGCCGGCGCATTTACTCGGCGTCAATGCAAAGGATTTCTCCACCCGATTTGCTCCGCGCTTGCCATTTTCGGCCCTCCCGCGTTCGTTTCTTTCTGTTTTGTCCAGGCAGGGGCACGTTCTCGCGTTAGTTTCTTTCCCGTTTTGGACGCTTGGAGTTGGACGCGGTGCACTTAAGCAGGTTGTGGACCAAAACATTTCCGTATTTACTCGCCTTCCCCTATTTTGCGCTTAAGCACATTCATCACTCCGCGTATGTAAAACTTGTACGCCCCGCGTGTCCTCCTCCTCTTCTCCTGCAGAAACGACCGCCCGCCGGACGCGTTTTCTATAGGAGGCAGCCCAAGCCGGTTGCCGTACGTCTTCGACCGTCAATGGTCATCAGTCAACACGCCTACGTGGCGCCCCATGGACACGTCCTTTCAGACACTTGCCGTCTTCGGCCGTCAATGGTCATCGGTCCGGGCGCCTACGTGGCACCCCATGGACACGTCCTTTCAATATCCGCCACACCGTTGTTGGTACTAACATCATACACCACGGCCTATTGGTCGTAACTGAATTTTACTTTGATGTTTACCGTGTTAGGCCTTGTACAATGGGAGGTGCTTAGAGAAATAAACCAGGTTTTCCTTAAGCACCGGTGCTTATTTGTATAGGATAGGCGCTTAACTAAGCATCTCTTCTGTAGAAATAGGCACCGGTGCTTCAGTAAAATCCGTTTTATTTTTCTAAGCATCTCTCTAAGCACCTCCCATTGTACAAGGCCTTAGGGCATGTACATCGGTTTAGATAGCTGTTGTCTATACGCTCTCTACACGTCATATTACAGACGGTATTAAAGACACCCCGTAAATCAGGCTGTCTATTTAGGCTATCTGTAGGATACCCACGATCAGAATTTTAGGTCGTGCACACGGTGGGTTTTGCATGTAAAGAAAACAGAACATGAGCTTTTTTAGGATCACAATAGACGGCATGTCCATACAACGGCAAGAAGGGCGTTGATAAGCAGCGATTCTTGTGGGAGTCGACCGTCTTTATTTCTACAGACGGGTGTCTTCTCTCTCTCCTATCTCTCTCTTCCACGTCGTTAAAAAATCTACTTGGCACATATTACAGACGGCTGACTGTATGGCGTTGTACATGCCCTTTAGGGCATCTCCAATAATTTGTATGTTAGCTTGTTGGTAAAATATGCCATGTCATCAACCAACACCTTAACATACAACAACTCCAATGGGTTGTATCTAGTTTGCCCAATAGGACGTGAGACAATAAATAAGGTGCTCTCTCATTCTACATCGGAGCTTGTGCAAGGGGTGTTGGTTCATGTACATACAACCTTGTTCTCTTTCCTCATTTATTGCATGACACATCATCGAAAATCCTATGTGGCAAAGTCTACCAACAACTATCTTACAACCATTGGAAATGCCCTTAGGTGCACTAGCTTCATGCTAAGCCACCTGACGGTTACCCAAGTGGTAGAGCGATGGTACGTGTTCATTTTGTTACCGACAACATATAATGTCGTGACAGCTGGAGTAATTTGTCAAACAATAAGTTGTTTCCTTCCCCGTTGATGTAGTGTGACGACCAACGAGTCACGGGTTACGGGTTAGCCGTTTCTCGAGCGGTGTGACGACCAACAAAAAGTCGTCAAAACAACCTTTTATTTTTTCTCGCATGGCACCAGTATCGATTGTTCTTTGATCCTCTCGCGTCTGACCGCTCTTGGACTGATTGGGTTTCCACCATGCTCTAGTGACCCACGTGTGGCACTCAACTGCATGCCTCGGAAAAAAATGAGAGACAACTGGTGATGACCAAAACCCTCTTTTATACACTACCCAGATCCTCTCTCATACGTCATTCATCTTCCCTCTCCGACCACCACTCTTGGATGACGCATTCACTCGTCGTTCATGCAAAGGATTTCTCCACCCGATTTACTCTGCACTTGTCGTTTTTGGCGTCCTCGCGCTTGTTTCTTTTTGTTTTGTCCAACCAGGAGAGGACCTTCTCGTGTTAGATTCTTTCTGTTTTGGATGAGGTGGACTGGAGCTCATATTCAGCCATAAGGACCCGAACATCCCCATGGCGCCGACTCATTATTATGCCACGCTTTCTACACCAAACTTGCGCGTCTTGGGATATTGGAACAACAGCCAAGGCCACGTGGTGAATGCCGGAAGCAGGGCCGATTACATGCCACCCAAATCAGGTATTGATGGACTTTTTAACAAAAATATATAATTAGAGCAGCACCCTAGTATTACTATTACTAGTGGGTCCCACAATTCTATGAAAATATCACTAATTATCTCTACTATTAAAGACGAGTTAGGATGTACGCTTGTACGTCCAACTCCCCTCCCCTGGACACCCCCCCCCCCACATCGTGCATTAACTCAATCGATCAAATCAAATCTTATAAAAACCTCAGCAAAATCAAAGCTTTCATTTCTTTGAGTTACACATACTCACAAATCAAATCTTATCAAAACATTAACGAAATAAAAAAAACTTGCATTCCCCTATCAATACCGAAATAAAAACAAATATTATCAAAAACCTCAGCCAAATAAAACTTATCTTGTCTACCCTACAAATCAAATCGAATCAAATCTTACCAAAATCTAGAATATGATTAGTGTAAGATCTATGTCGGACATGATTGGTGTCGAACCGCTACAATATATATGCCCCCGTTGTAACGCACGAACAATTAGCTAGTTATATTTAATTTGGATACTCCTTAGAGAGTTCATTTTGTTGTTGACAATAAGAAGACTATATTCCTCAAATAATGATCATATCGTTTAACATGAGGTGAGAAATAAATCAAAGATTGAAGATTCCTAAAAGCTTGAAGAATTGGCGCTAAAAGAGTTTTTTGCTAACCCATCCGCAACTTCATTTGCCTCCCGGTAGTAGTGCTGATAATAGACTTTTGCAAAGTCCATACTTAGTTGCTTAGTCTCCATGATAGTCGCCACATCCAGTCCAACATATGCATCCTGTTGGATCAAAACATCAATGGCAAAGGAGCAGTCCCACCGGGAGTAGGACTCCCCCCTTTTCCTAGTTGGATTAGGACTTGGGGGGAGGGAAAGAGGGAAGGGGGGCGCCGCCCCCCCTCTCCTTGTCCTATTCGGACTAGGGGGGGGGCGGCCTGCCCGGCCGGCCCTTCCTCTTCTCCTCATGGCCCACTAAGGCCCATTAACCCCGGGAGGTTCCAGTAACCCCGGTGTTCCAAGAAAAATCGATTTCACGGAACCATTCGAACTCAAACATAGGCTTCCAATATATAAATCTTTATGTCTCAACCATTTCGAGACTCCTCGTCATGTCCGTGATCACATCCGGACTCGAACTTCTTTGGTACATCAAAATACACAAACTCATAATATAACCGTCATCGAAACCTTAAGCGTGCGGACCCTACGGTTCGAGAACAATGTAGACATGACCGAGACACGTCTCGGTCAATAACCAATAGCGGGACCTGGATGCCCATATTGGCTCCTACATATTCTACGAAGATCTTTATCGGTCAGACCGCATAACAACATACGTTGTTCCCTTTGTCATCGGTATGTTACTTGCCCGAGATTCGATCGTCGGTATCCAATACCTAGTTCAATCTCGTTACCAGCAAGTCTCTTTACTCGTTCCGTAATACATCATCTCATAGCTAACTCATTAGTTGTAATGCTTGCAAGGCTTAAGTGATGTGTATTACCGAGAGGGCCCAGAGATACCTCTCCGACTATCGGAGTGACAAAACCTAATCTCGAAATACGCCAACCCAACATCCGCCTTTGGAGACACCTGTAGTACTCCTTTATAATCACCCGATTCGTTGTGACGTTTGGTAGCACCAAAGTGTTCCTCCGTAAACGGAGTTGCATAATCTCATAGTTATAGGAACATGTATAAGTCATGGATAAAAGCAGTAGCAACATACTAAACGATCGTGTGCTAAGCTAATGGAATGGGTCATGTCAATCGATCATTCAACTAATGATGTGACCTTGTTAATCAAATAACAAACCTTTTGTTTATGGTTAGGAAACATAACCATCTTTGATTAACAAGCTAGTCTAGTAGAGGCATACTAGTGACATCTTGTTTGTCTATACATTCACACATGTATCATGTTTCCGGTTAATACAATTCTAGCATGAATGATAAACATTTATCATGAAATAAGGAAATAAATAATAACTTTATTATTGCCTCTAGGGCATATTTCCTTGATCTCCCACTTGCACTAGAGTCAATAATCTAGATTACATAGTAATGATTCTAACACCCATGGAGTCTTGGTGTTGATCATGTTTTGCTCGTGGAAGAGGCTTAGTCAACAGGTCTGCTACATTCAGATCCGTATGTATCTTGCAAATCTCTATGTCTCCCACGGACTAAATCCGGATGGAATTGAAGCGTCTCTTGATGTGCTTGGTCCTCTTGTGAAATCTGGATTCCTTTGCTAAGGCAATTGCTCCAAGATTGTCACGAAGATTTTCATTGGACCCGATGCACTAGGTATGACATCTAGATCGGATATGAACTCCTTCATCCGACTCCTTCATTAGTCGCTTCAAGTCGCTATGTATTCCGCTTCACATGTAGATCCCGCCACGACGCTTTGTTTAGAACTGCACCAACCGACAGCTCCTCCGTTTAGTGTAAATACGTATCCGGTCTGCGATTTAGAATCGTCCGGATCGTGTCAAAGCTTGCATCAACGTAACTGTTTACGATGAGCTCTTTGTCACCTCCATATCGAGAAACATATCCTTAGTCCTTTTCGTATTTTAGGATGTTCTTGACCGCTGTCCGATGATCCACTCTGGATTACTTTGGTACCTCCTGCTAAGCTTATAGCAAGGCACACATCGGTCTGGTACACAAGCATTGCATACATGATAGAGCCTATGGCTGAAGCATAGGAACATCTTTCATTTTTCTCTATCTTCTGCAGTGGTCGGGCATTGAGTCTTACTCAACTTCACACCTTGTAACATAGGCAAGAACCCTTTCTTTGCTTGATCCATTTTGAACTTCTTCAAAATTTTGTCAAGGTATGTGCTTTGTGAAAGTCCAATTAAGCGTCTTGATCTATCTCTATAGATTTTGATGCCCAATATGTAAGCAGCTTCACCAAGTCTTTCATTGAAAAACTCTTATTCAAGTATCCCTTTGCTATCCAGAAATTCTATATCATTTCCAATTAGTAATATGTCATCTACATATAATATCGAAATGCTACTGAGCTCCCACTCACTTTCTTGTAAATACAACCTTCTCCAAAAGTCTCAGATGAACCCAAATGCTTTGATCACACTATCAAAGCGTTTATTCCAACTCGAGATGCTTGCACCAGTCCATAAATGGATCATTGGAGCTTGCATACTTTGTTAGCTCCTTTGGATCGATAAAACCTTCGGTTGCATCATATACAACTCTTCTTCCGTAAATCCATTCAGAATGCGTCTTTACATCCATTTGCCAAATTTCATAATCATAAAAAGCGGCAATTGCTAACATGATTCGGACGGACTTAAGCATCGCTACGGGTGAGAAGGTCTCATCGTAGTCAATCCCTTGAACTTGTCGAAAACCCTTTGCGACAAGTCGAGCTTTGTAGACAGTAACATTACCGTCAGCGTCAGTCTTCTTCTTGAAGATCCACTTGTTTTCTATTGCTTGCCGACCCTTGGGCAAGTCAACCAAAGTCCATACTTTGTTTTCATACATGGATCCCATCTCAGATTTCATGGCCTCAAGCCATTTTGCGGAATCTGGGCTCACCATCGCTTCTTCATAGTTCGTAGGTTCATCATGATCTAGTAGCATGACTTCCAAAACCGGATTACCGTACCACTCTGGTGCGGATCTTACTCTGGTTGATCTACGAGGTTCTGTAGTAGCTTGATCTGAAGTTTCATGATCAACATCATCAACTTCCTCACTATTTGGTGTAGATGTCTCAGAAACCTGTTTCTGCGACAAACTACTTTCAAGTAAGGGTGAAGGTACAATTACCTCATCAAGTTCTACTTTCCTCCCACTCACTTCTTTCGAGAGAAACTCCTTCTCTAGAAAGGATCCATTCTTGGCAACAAATGTCTTGCCTTCGGATGTGTGATAGAAGGTGTACCCAACTGTCTCCTTTGGGTATCCTATGAAGACACATTTCTCGATTTGGGTTCGAGCTTATCGGGTTGAAGTTTTTCACATAAGCATCGCATCCCCAAACTTTAAGAAACGACAACTTTGGTTTCTTGCTAAACCATAGTTCATAAGGTGTCGTCTCAACGGATTTTGACGGTGTTCTATTCAGTGTGAATGCGGCCGTCTCAAGTGCATAACCCCAAAGCGATAGCGGTAAATCAGTAAGAGACATCATAGATCGCACCATATCTAGTAAAGCGCGACACGACGTTCGGACACACCATTACGTTGTGGTGTTCGGGTGGCGTGAGTTGCGAAACTATTCCGCATTGTTTCAAATGTAGACCAAACTCGTAACTCAAATATTCACCTCCACGATCGATCGTAGAAACTTAATTTTCTTATTACGATGATTTTCAACTTCACTCTGAAATTCTTTGAACTTTTCAAATGTTTCAGACTTATGTTTCATTAAGTAGATATACCCATATCCGCTTAAATCATCTGTGAAGGTGAGAAAATAATGATATCCGCCACGAGCCTCAACATTCATCGGACCACATACATACAGTATGTATGATTTCCAACAAATCTGTTGCTCTCTCCATAGTGCCGAGAACGGGTTTTAGTCATCTTGCCCATGAGGCACGGTTCGCAAGTGCCAAGTGATTCATAATCAAGTGACTCCAAAAGTCCATCAGTATGGAGTTTCTTCATGCGCTTTATACCGATATGACCTAAACGGCAAGTGCCACAAATAAGTTGCACTATCATTATCAACTCTGCATCTTTTGGTTTCAACATTATGAATATGTGTATCACTACTATCGAGATTCATCAAAAATAGACCACTCTTCAAGGGTGCATGACCATAAAAGATATTACTCATATAAATAGAACAACCATTATTCTCGATTTAAATGAATAACCGTCTCGCATCAAACAAGATCCAGATATAATGTTCATGCTCAACGCAGCACCAAATAACAATTATTTAGGTCTAAAACTAATCCCAAGGTAGATGTAGAGGTAGCGTGCGACCGCGATCACATCGACTTTGGAACCATTTCCCACGCGCGATCGTCACCTCGTCCTTTGCCGGTGTTCGCAATCCGTAGTCCTGCTTTGAGTTGCAAATATTAGCAATGTAACCAAGATCAAATACCAGTGCTATGCGAGCTCTAGTAAGGTACACATCAATAACATGTATATCACATATACCTTTGTTCACCTTACCATCCTTCTTATTCGCCAAATACTTGGGGCAGTTCCGCTTCAAAGGACTACCGCTTGTAGTAGAAGCACTCGGTTTCAGGTTTAGGGCCGGACTTGGGTTTCTTTTCCTAAGCAAAGAACTTGCTTGTTGTTCTTCTTGAAGTTCCCTTCTTCTTCCCTTTGCTTTTCTTCTTGAAACTAGTGGTCTTATTGACCATCAACACTTGATGCTCCTTCTTGATTTCGCCTCCGCAGCCTTTAGCATTGCGAAGAGCTCGGTATAGTCTTTACTAACCCTTGCATATTATAGTTCATCACGAAGCCTTTGTAGCTTGGTGGCGTGATTGAAGAATTACATCAATGACACAATCATCCGGAAGATTAACTCCCGTTGAGTCAAGTGATTGTAATACCCGGACATTTTGAGTATGTGCTCACCGACGAACTATTCTCCTCCATCTTGCAGCTATAGAACTTATTGGAGACTTCATATCTCTCAATCCGGGCATTCTGTTGGAATATCAACTTCAACTCTGGAACATCTCATATGCTCCATGACGTTCAAAACGTCGTTGAAGTCCCGGTTCTAAGCCGTAAAGCATGGCACCTTGAACTATAGAGTAGTCATCGCTTTGCTCTCGCCAGACGTTCTTAACGCCGTCGGCCAGCATCAAGAAGAGTTGGCACCTAGCGGTGCATCGGGGCGTAACTCTTCATGCAGCAATGAGGATAATCCTCGTTTCGGACCCAATCCGTGTAATTGCTACCATCATCTTTCAACTTTGATTTCTCAAGGAACGCATTAAAATTCAACGGAACAACAAGACGAGCCATCTATCTACAATCAAACATAGACAAGCAAGATACTATCGGTACTAAGTTCATGATAAATTTAAGTTCAATTAATCATATTACTAAAGAACTCCCACTTAGAGCAGACATCTCTCTAGTCATCTAAGTGATCACGTGATCCAAATCAACTAAACCATAACCGATCATCACGTGAAATGGAGTAGTTTTCATGGTGAACATCTTATGTTGATCATATCTACTATATGATTCACGCCGACCTTCGGTCTCCGTGTTCCGAGGCCATATCTGCATATGCTAGGCTCGTCAAGTATAATCTGAGTATTCTGCGTGTGCAAAACTGGCTTGCACCCGTTGTAGATGGACGTAGAGCTTATCACACCCGATCATCACGTGGTGTCTCGGCACGACGAACTTTGGCAACGGTGCATACTCAGGGACAACACTACTTGATAATTTAAGTGAGAGATCATCTTAAAATGCTACCGTCAATCAAAGCAAGATAAGATGCATAAAGGATAAACATCACATGCAATCAATATAAGTGATATGATATGGCCATCATCATCTTGTGCTTGTGATCTCCATCTCCGAAGCACCGTCGTGATCACCATCGTCACCGGCGCGACACCTTGATCTCCATCGTAGCATCGTTGTCGTCTACGCCATCTATTGCTTCTACGACTATCGCTACCGCTTAGTGATAAAGTAAAGCAATTATGTATGCGTTGCATTTCATACAATAAAGCGACAACCATATGGCTCCAGCCATTGCCGATAACCGGTTACAAAACATGATCATCTTATACAATAAAATATAGCATCACGTCTTGACCATATCACATCACAACATGCCCTGCAAAAACAAGTTAGACGTCCTCTACTTTGTTGTTGCAAATTTTACGTGGCTGCTACGGGCTTAAGCAAGAACCAATCTCACCCACGCATCAAAACCATAACGATACTTCGTCAAATAGACTCCGTTTAACCTTCTCAAGGATGGGCATAGCCACACTCGGTTCAACTAAAGTGAGAGAGGCAGACACCCGCCAATCACCTTTAAGCAACGAGTGCTCGTGGCGGTGAAACCAGTCTCGCGTAAGCGCACGCGTAATGTCGGTCGGGCGCTTCATCTCACAATACCGATGAACCAAAGTATGACATCTTTGGTAGGTAGTATGACTTGTATCGCCCACAACTCACTTGTGTTCTACTCGTGCAAAACATCAAACCATAAAAACCTAGGCTCGGATGCCATTGTTGGGGAACGAGTAATTTCAAAAATTTCCTACGCACACGCAAGATCATGGTGATGTACAGAACGAGAGGGAGAGTGTTGTCTACGTACCCTCGTGAGACCAAGCGGAAGCGATCACAACGTAGTGGAAGTAGTCGACGTTCTCCTCGCGATCCAACCGATCCCAGCGCCGTTACTCGGCGCCCGAGTTCTTGACACACGTACAACTCGATGACGCTCCTCGGGCTCCAATCCAAGAGAGCCGGGGAGGAGAGTTTCGTCAAGACGACGGCGTGGTGACGATCTTGATGTTCTACCAACGCGGGGCTTCGCCTAAGCACCCTACGATATGACCGAGGTGGAATATGGTGGAGGGGGCACCGACACTGCTAAGGAACGATCTCAAGGATCAACTTGTGTGTCCTAGGGTGCCCCCTGCCCGTATATAAAGGAGCAAGGGGGTGCAGCCGGCCCTAGGAGGAGGCGGCGGAGGAGTCCTACTCCCACCGAGTAGGACTCCCCCTTCCTAGTTGCATTAGGACTTGGGGAGGGAAAGAGGGAAGGGCGCGCGCCTCTCCTGTCCTATTCGGACTAGGGTGGAGGGGGCGCTGCCTGCCTGGCCGGCCCTTCCTCTTCTCCCTCATGGCCCACTAAGGCCCATTAACCCCGGAGGGTTCCAGTAACCCCGGTGTTAGGTAAAATCCGATTTCACCGGAACCATTCGAACTCCAAACATAGGCTTCCAATATATCAATCTTTATGTCTCGACCATTTCGAGACTCCTCGTCATGTCCGTGATCACATCCGGACTCAATTTCTTGGTACATCAAAATACACAAACTCATAATATAACCGTCATCGAAACCTTAAGCGTGCGGACCCTACGGTTCGAGAACAATGTAGACATGACCGAGACACGTCTCCGGTCAATAACCAATAGCGGGACCTGGATGCCCATATTGGCTCCTACATATTCTACGAAGATCTTTATCGGTCGGACCGCATAACAACATCGTTGTTCCTTTGTCATCGGTATGTTACTTGCCCGAGATTCGATCGTCGGTATCCAATACCTAGTTCAATCTCGTTACGCAAGTCTCTTTACTTGTTCCGTAATACATCATCTCATAGCTAACTCATTAGTTGTAATGCTTGCAAGGCTTAAGTGATGTGTATTACCGAGAGGGCCCAGAGATACCTCTCCGACTATCGGAGTGACAAAACCTAATCTCAAATACGCCAACCCAACATCCGCCTTTGGAGACACTGTAGTACTCCTTTATAATCACCCGATTCGTTGTGACGTTTGGTAGCACCAAAGTGTTCCTCCGTAAACGGGAGTTGCATAATCTCATAGTTATAGGAACATGTATAAGTTATGGATAAAAGCAGTAGCAACATACTAAACGATCGTGTGCTAAGCTAATGGAATGGGTCATGTCAATCAGATCATTCAACTAATGATGTGACCTTGTTAATCAAATAACAAACCTTTTGTTTATGGTTAGGAAACATAACCATCTTTGATTAACAAGCTAGTCTAGTAGAGGCATACTAGTGACATACTGTTTGTCTATGCATTCACACATGTATCATGTTTCCGGTTAATACAATTCTAGCATGAATGATAAACATTTATCATGAAATAAGAAAATAAATAATAACTTTATTATTGCCTCTAGGGCATATTTACTTCAGCATGACCCGCCAGTGGAGCTCTAAGGCTCAGAATTGCTAGCATTCTGAATAGTAGTTTGGCCTTGAGGGGAGGCACGAATATTTTCTGTGATCAAGTCCAACTCCTCAATGAACGTATTAATGAAACAATGGATGTATTGGGGGCTCTAAAAAATACCCTTATGAATGGCTTTGCACCGCGCTGCCCATATGGCCATATCGCCCAAAGAGTGACAGAAAGCTTGACAAACATACCATTGTGGCAATAATTCCATGAGGGTAATTTTGCATTAGGCTTTGTAGTTGTCACCAGGTTTTGCGTTAAATCCTCATCCACCAAGGCCCATGTGCGCCTAGACATCATGCATTTCTAGAAGGGAGACTTGGAAGTGAGTCGGGTACTCCACTTGGTGGATGAGGATTTAACGCACATCAGCCTGCTCACTTGAAGAACTGTTCCCGAGCTGCTTGGGCCAATACACGGGAACGAGCTTGAAGGTGCCCCCAAGGCCCAAAAGAATAGTGACCTACTTCCTTCGTTCGAAATTACTTGTCTCGAAAATTGATATATCTAGAACTAAAATACGTCTAGATACATCCATTTCTGCGACAAGTAATTTAGATACATCTATTTTTGCGACAAGTAATTTCGAACGGAGGAGTACGTGCACACAATAAGTCCACTCCGAACATCCTGAGAAAACACACCTCCTTCTGCCCACGCCCCCAATCCCGCCACGTCACCGATCCGCTCCACCCCTCCTACCCCCTCACAGCCATCCATCACTCATCCGACGGCCCACGCCGCGCATCACGCGGATCGTGCCCTTCTCATCGCCGGAAACCTCGCAGCGATAAATCCCCCACGCCCGAGCTCCATCCAGCTCACCTCCCCACCACACCGCCGCAACACACCACCACCAGCAACACACACACACACACAGAGAAGCGAAGATGTCCGGCCGCGGCAAGGGCGGGAAGGGTCTCGGCAAGGGCGGCGCCAAGCGCCACCGGAAGGTGCTCCGCGACAACATCCAGGGCATCACCAAGCCGGCCATCCGCCGTCTTGCCCGCAGGGGCGGCGTGAAGCGCATCTCGGGGCTCATCTACGAGGAGACCCGGGGCGTGCTCAAGATCTTCCTCGAGAACGTCATCCGCGACGCCGTCACCTACACCGAGCACGCCCGCCGCAAGACCGTCACCGCCATGGACGTCGTCTACGCCCTCAAGCGCCAGGGCCGCACTCTCTACGGCTTCGGCGGCTGACCTGCGCCCGCTGCTCCAATCTACATCGAGTCGACTCTGCTAGCTGCTGTTCTGGTGCTATGGTTTCGTTTCTGAGTGCGTGCGTTCTTGTTCCATCGGTTTGGTGTAGTTAGTGGATGGCGATGGATCTGAATGCAGTCAGTTCCTCAGAGTGCGCGTGTTGTTCTATCGGTCTCTGTAGTCAGTTCCTCAGTGGAAGGCGATGAATACGAATGCAATGGGATTGTTGGTTCTTTCTATTTGAATCTGCTCACCACTTAAAATTTTCTGAGCAGTGTTGACACCAGATTTTGGCACGGTCAATAACTTATTTAAGATGGCCTCAAATGGAGAAGTGATCTTCATAAAAGAGTTCCGTATTGTCGATATGAACATCTTTGAAGTTTGGGTCATCGCCATCCGATCTCATCTCGAAGGCCGAAGTTGTGTTTGAAATACTGAGATTTTGTGTTCAGAACAGTATTCGGCTGATTACGCCCCCAAGATGGCCTCTGATGGAAACAATTACAACAGAAAAGTTCTTCGTCTCGTCGAAAAGATCGATTTTGATATAAAAATCGTTCCAATCCGAGTTCGTATGCAAAAGTTAGAGCCATCGGAATACAGCCCTGTCGGAGGCAAAAATGGCGCGCCCACCGGACACCCTGTCTGATGGGTAGCGCGAGGGATAGCCTGTTTTGCGCGACTGATTTGACCCTCAAGATGACCTCTGATCAAAAAACGTTCAACATAAAAGTTGTTCGTCTCGTCGAAACGGTCAAGATTGCTTTTGGGCTCGTTTCCATCCGAGATCGTTTACCACCACAAAAAAGACCCGCAAGGTGCAGCCAGTTTAAACCGAACAGTTTTGGAAAGTTCGGGCAAAACCAATCCGAATTTGGCTAGGGTTTTGGACGTGAATCCAAGCCTTTTCCTTGCACGGGAAGTCCAGCCGCCTCTTATATACCTAAGGGGTGATGGCCGATTGAACAACACACAATCGATCAAATCATCTACCACTTTTTATCTTTTATCTTTTCTCTTTAACCCTAGTTCTTCTTCTTCCTCGTTCTTCGTCTGTTCTTCTTGTTGCAGGGCGGCGAACCTCGAGGCCCTAGGGGCGATCAGGTCGACCTAGGGCAGCCCATAGCCGCCGCGCGCCCTGACGGGGTCACTCCCGGGCGTGTGAGGTTTCGGGTCCTGAAAAGCGCCCGCCGGATTGCTTGCGTACCGCGCTTCCGGACGGGTCTCCTTCGACGTGAGCTGCGGTGCATCACCCTCGGCGTTGGAGGTACACGGTGACGTGTTCGTGTGCGAACAAGCAGAGAAAGTTATTTGCGGTAATTTTCGTTTGGATCTTCGCACCGTGCGCGTGCAGAGATCGAAATAAGTAGGGGACTCCAGCCCCCTTTGTTCTGTTTCTACTGTATTTCGTTGTGCAGTCTGTTCCCAAACCTAGCTCCTCTGCAGCCGTATGTCGTGAACGAGGTGGAAGGGGATGGCGGTCCAACTGTCTCCATCTGAAGAGGTGCTGCCGTTTAGATCCACTAGATGTTTTATCTCTGTTGCTTTGATGCATCATGGTTCTGTTCTGTGCTACTTTCAGCACTACTCTTGTCGTTGGAATGCTGTACTTGGCGCCTCATCATGGGCTTCATGATGAAAACTGAGCCGGGAGCGATCCTCCTGTTTTTCTGTAATACGTAGTTACCAGCGCAGAAACGTTCTCTGAATTTATGTGTTTTTTTATTGTCATCAGTCATACTCATATACTCCCTCCCTTCCTAAATATATGATGTTTTGGTAGTTTAATTTGAACATCACGGGGGATTTGAGTTCCACACAAAACTACTCCAGGCAGATACGGAAGTCACAAGACCCTCCCTCCCCGAGGCGCTCCCGCGGGCGCCCCCGGGAGGAAACCCTAGCGCCGCCCCAGTCGTCCCCTTCGCCTCAACCCCTCCTCGCCGCCTCGCCGCAGGGCTCATCAGCAAAGGCCGTGTGGCATTGGCGGCGGCGGGCGCTCTCCCGCACTTGATTGGGGACTCGGGGATGGGGGCTTCCCATCTGCCTGGTGGTGCCGGGCGTCGGGCCGCCCTGCCTCGGTTCCTTCTCCCCCACCCGTCGTCCCTCGCTGGCGCCGCCTCCTCCCCTCTGTGGTGGTGGGTTGTGGGGGATGGATCTGGGATCCCTGCCTAGATCCGTTGGATGGTAGGGTTGGTGTTGGCAGCGGTGGCCGACGACCCAGGCGTGGTGGCGGCGAGTCTCGCGTCCTCTGGACATCGTGGAGGTGCCGACGGCGACGAGTGCTTAGCCTGGTGGTGGCGGCGACCGTGCACGAGAGTTGGATTCTTCGAACAGATCTGGATGCAAACTTGCTTTCGTCTATTGCCAAGGCCGGCGGTGGCGGCGCTATCTGCATCGTTCCCTTCTTTAAGGCATCGTCGTGGAGAAGTTCAAGGCCACTCTCTGCTACCTCCGGGGGAAACTCTAGATCGGATGATCGGATGATGGTGGCGCTCTAGTGTTGTTTCCCCCTTTGGGGCGTCATTCTTGGACGTGCACACGTGATCGAGGGACTAAAAGACGGATTCTTTGATGGAGCGGTGCTTCATCTCACTCATTGATGGCGGCGGATTTCAGCGGCATGGCGCTGTGGTGACTCGGCGTCCGTTGCGCGGAGATGGACTCGTGGTTTGGCGTAGTGGTGGCGTCGACGGCAGCTAGGCCGAGCAAGGTAGATGCATCAGTACAATTCTAAAGATGGATTGGTGGCAGGTGGCTGCGGCGGCCTCATACTCGGCAGGCGACCTGGTTGAGGAGCACGCCGGACTGGTGGGTGCCTATACCCGGCAGGCGTCTTGGTTGGGACCTCAGGTCTTAGATGTTAGGTTTAGCTGCAAGGTTTGTTCGGTATTAGACCCAGACTATCAGCGCCCTTCATCAACTGGATAGGAGTAGCGACAGATGTTGCTTAGACGGTGACTTTAATCTTACTGTTGTATGACTTTGTAAGGTCTTGTGTTAATAATTAATAAAATGACTGTATGCATCGTTCAAATGCCGAGGCCGGGAGTCTTCCTCCTTTTCTAAAAAAACCAAAACATCATGTATTTTGGAGCGGAGGGAGTATGTCCTAAAACTTTGGTGATGGCAAAAGTTTTAGTTAAGTTAAATCAAATGGTTATAGAGTTGCACATTGCTCAACATAAAAGCTGGCTAACTTGCAGTGACGTGAGAGAGAAAAAAAATATATCTTACAATCATCTTGTGCTAGTACTTTGTCAGCTGCTTTTTGCTTCCCCTAAAAAAGTTGCTATTATGCTACCGGGACATATTTTCCTCCTCTCTCATGTGTGCCCAAGGCCTCCATGAGCTGGCTAACATTTGAATTTCAATCCTTTCAAGAGTTCTCTTAACAAATGGACCTTTTCACTTCCTCAGAAAAAAAGACATAGATTTTGATCCAGTCAAGGATAAGCCGAATTAAAGTGAAACTAACATTGTTTTGGATATGGTTCTACCTCTTAAGAAATAAAGCATTTCATCGGTTCCCTGTGAGAGGGAGACTAGTACTGACTAGTACTTCAATCAATTATTCTGCTAGATGTGGGCCAGTCTTTCACCGGTGGCAAATTGTCTACGTTGTGAGACGAGTGCCAAAAGCATTTCATCTGACATCGATGTATATGTGGCACACTTGTCAGAATTTTGGCACCAGATACATAGTGGAGGGAAAAACCTATTTGACGCTCTCTGCGTCAAAGTGTCGACCAGACGCACAAGGGCGCGATTGATTGGGCCGGCCCATCTACATATATGGCAGTTCCGGTTTTGGGAACGTTAGCCGGTTTTCTCGGTTTTGGGATCCTTCCAGAAGAATCCTGAACCAGTTGATTTCCTTTTTTTCTGTTTATTTTTCTTTTTTCCTCTTTCTTATTATTTTTTTGTTTTCCCTGTTTGCATTTTCTCTTCTTCTTTTTGTTTCTTTTAGTTGTACAATTTCAAAATTGTTCCACATATTCATTTTTTGTTTTCGTTTCCAAATTTCTTTCAGTATTTTCAAAACTGTTCGAAGCTTTAAAAATTGTTCCTGTTATACAAATGTTTTTTTATTTTAGAAAAATGTTTCCCTTTTCCAAAGAATCACGCAAACAAAAAATCTTCAGATTTCGAATTGTATCAGATTCAAAATTTTGTTCTGCATTTGAAAATATGTACCCATTTTCAAGTTTACTCACCAATTTAAAAAATGTTTGCATTTTCAAAAAATGTTCTGGAATTGTTTTTTTCGTGTTTTACAAAAAATGTTTGAAGTTATCGAAAAATGTTTCCATTTTCAATATTTTGTTCACAACTACAGAAAAGCTTCGGAATTTTCAAAAGTTTTACCTGTTTTCAAAATATGTTCACCAATTTAAAAATGTTTATGTTTTCCAAAAATGTTCCGGCATTTGAAAATTTGTTCATCTTTCACAAAATATGTTTCCATTTTCAAATTTTGTTCATATATATACAAAAAATCGTCAGGATTTTCAAATTGTTCTCAAATTCAAAATTTTGTTCTGCATTTCAAAAGCTGTACATGTTTTTAATTTTTATTAACCAAATTTAAAAAGGTTTGCGTTTTCAAATTATATTCTCGAATTTTGGGAAATCATTTGTGTTTTAGAAAAAAATGTTCTATAAATTTATAAAATGTTCTCATAGAAAATTGTTCGGATTTTCAAAAGATCTATACAAATTTTCAAGTTTTTTTACACATTCAGAAAATCTTCAGGAATTTAAAATTTATTCACAGCTTCAAAAGATGTTCGGAAATTTTAAATTTGGTTCACGTTTATCAAAAAGTATTCGTAATTTCAAAAAATTGTGTACAGTTTTTAAGTAATGCTCAATTTACACAGCTGTTTTTAGGTCATTATCTTCGAGCCAAATATTTACCACGAAGGTTCAATGGGTGTGCTGGCTTGCAAGATGCGTGCAGACTCGGTAGGTATGCAGTTCGAGTTGCAGTTCTGGCGCATTTTTTTTTACGAAATTTTGCTGGCGCGAGTTAATCTTAATGGGCCGGCCCTGTCACGCGCATCCTGTGCGAAGGTACGTCTGTTTGACGCAGAATGCGTCAAATAGGTGCTCCCATAGTGGAGGGCCTTAAAGAACTGTTCCCGAGCTGCCTGGACCCAATACACGTGAACGGGCTCGAAGGTGTTCCCAAGGCCCAAAAGAATAGTGCACCCCAGAACATCCTGAGAAAACACACCTCCCCGCCCACGCCCGTGCTCCCGCCACGTCACCGATCCGCGCCACCCCTCCTCCCCCACTCACAGCCGTCCATCACTCATCCGACGGTCCTCACCGCGCATCACGCGGATCGTGCCCTTCTCACCGCCGGAAACCTCGCAGCGATAAATCCCCCACGCCAGAGCTCCATTCACATCACCTCACCACCACACCGCCGCAACACACACCACGAGAGAGAAGCGAAGATGTCCGGCCGCGGCAAGGGCGGGAAGGGGCTGGGCAAGGGCGGCGCCAAGCGCCACCGGAAGGTGCTGCGCGACAACATCCAGGGCATCACCAAGCCGGCCATCCGTCGTCTCGCTCGCCGTGGCGGCGTGAAGCGCATCTCGGGGCTCATCTACGAGGAGACCCGGGGCGTGCTCAAGATCTTCCTGGAGAACGTCATCCGCGACGCCGTCACCTACACCGAGCACGCCCGCCGCAAGACCGTCACCGCCATGGACGTCGTCTACGCGCTCAAGCGCCAGGGCCGCACCCTCTACGGGTTCGGCGGCTAGGCCTGCGCCCGCTGCTCCAATCTCCATCGACTCTGACTCTGCTAGCTGCTGTTCTGGTGCTATGCGTTTCGTTTCTGAGTGCGCGCGTGCGTTGTTGGTCCGTCGGCCTGTGTAGTTAGTGGATGGCGATGGATCTGAATGCAGTCAGTTCGTCAGAGTGCGTGTGTTGTTCTATCGGTCTCTGTAGTCAGTTCCTCAGCGGAAGGCGATGAATATGAATGCAATGGGATTGTTGGTTCTTTCTATTTGAATCTGCTCACCACTTAAAATTTTCTCAGCAGAGAAAGTTATTTGCGGTGATTTTCGTTTGGATCTTCATACCGTGCGTGTGCAGAGATCGAAATAGGTAGGGGACTCCAGCCCCCTTTGTTCTGTTTCTACTGTATTTCGTTGTGCAGTCTGTTCCCAAACCTAGCTCCTCTGCAGCCGTATGTCGTGAACGAGGTGGAAGGGGATGGCGGTCCAACCTCTCCATCTGAAGAGGTGCTGCTGTTTAGATTCAGTAGATGTTTTATCTCTGATGCTTTGATGCATCATGGTTCTGTTCTGTGCTACTTTCAGCACTACTCTTGGCGTTGGAATGCTGTACTTGGCGCCTGATCATGGGCTTCATGATGAAAATGGAGCCGGGAGCGATCCTCCTGTTTTTCTGTAATAGTTACCAACGCAGAAACGTTCTCTGCATTTATGTGTTTTTTTGTCATCAGTCATACTCATATACTCCCTTCCTTCCTAAATACACGACGTTTTGGTAGTTTAATTTGAACTACCAAAACGTCATGTATTTAGGAGCGGAGGGAGTATGTTCTAAAACTCTGGTGATGGCAATTTTTTTAGTTCAGTTAAATCAAATGGCTATAGAATTGCACATTGCTTAACATAAAAGCTGGCAAACTTGTAGTGACGTGAGAGAGAAAAAAAAAATCTTACAATCATCTTGTGCTAGTACTTTGTCAGCTGCTATTTTGCTTCCCCTAAAAAAAAGTTGCTATTTTGCTACAGGGACATATTTTTTCTCCTCTCTGATGATGTGTGCCCAAGGCCTCCATGAGCTGCTAACATTTGAATTTCCATCCTTTCAAGAGTTCTCTTAACAAATGGACCTTTTCACTTTTTCAGAAAAAAAACCCATAGATTTTGATCCAGTCAAGGATAAGCCGAATTAAAATGAAACTAACATTATTTTGGATATGGTTCTACCTCTTAAGAAATAAAGCATCTCAATTACTCGTCTAAAAGATGGGTGAATTATCACATATAGTTGGAACACGTCTCTTAACCGATTGATAGTAAGGTGTGGAAACCTTCATGCTCGTCTAATTAGGATGGAAATATGATAGTGCACAACCAGATTGCTCATACGAGGCAAATTCTGGAATTATGTATTGGAGTCATTCATTTCGATTATCCGCAGCTCATAATAAATATGACCTTTTTCTTACAAGCCGCGGCATTTGCTTGGGACGAGCAAACCTTTTATCTTGGGGGAGTTGATTAGTCCAATTTATGTGATAATTTTGATAGTTATGTTGTGCCTACATGGCAGACTTTGAGGAATTTTATCGCGTTCGTGCACTAAATTTTCTCGGTATTCCACAGGTGAGGTCCTTTGGAGTAAATAAAGTTTTATTAATGGAATCCTAGATAATAGTGAACTGACCTGGACAAACATAACCAAGGGTCAAGACATAGCTGCAAATCAATAATTTGCTTCAATAAATATGTCGTATAATGATAGATTTACTAAGAATTTATTCAATAAATATATTGTACAAACGAGTTGAAAGCTGCCATTTTACTAGTACTGGGAGTGCCCACCCGTAATTATCCCATAAAACTCTATCACTCAGAAATATGATGGGGAAAAGAAACTGAAAACATTGAACAACAAAGAGGACAATTGATGCTAACCGACGGAAAACACGACAGCCGCAGAGCATAGGATAAGATGACCGACGAAGGAGAGGAGGTGGAAAAACAACAACCGGACATGAAGCCAGGACCGACACGAGGGGCGGCGCCAGAGGAAACAAGACATACGGCGATGGTGCGAGGGAGGAGGGGAGGAAGACGGATTGGAGGAACAAAAGAAAAGATACATGATAAAACATGAAACGTTTAAGGACTGAAGTGTAAAAGAAAAAATAATAAATAGAGAAAATTTGTTTTAGGCAAATAAACAGAGAAAGTTTTTTTTTTGAGACAAATAAACAGAGAAAGTGAAAAATGGAAACAGGAAAACACGCGGCCGCTCTGTTTGGCTCTGTTTGGAAAGAGGAAGTGAAAGTGAAAAAGACAATTTCAAATATTTTAGGAAAAAAACAGAAAACAAAGTCCAAGAATATTAGTATATGCTTGGCCCGCTTGTATGCAGAGGCTTCAGCCCAGTCCAACCAACATCGCCCAACCCCACCACACCCGTTCCGCCGTCGCACAGCCTCGTTTTCAAGCGGCCGCCGGAGAAGGAGGCATGCGAAGCACCGCCGCCCACCGCATCGCCGTCGCCGTGGTCTCCAACGCGCGCCTTCTCTACAAGGCATGCTAGCTTTCCCCTTGTTTCTTGATTCCCACTTGATTTTTTCCATTAGAATTTTTTGCTTGCGTCAACGTTTCATCGTCCTGATTGATTGATACACTGGTTGAACTTTGTTATTATTAGAGATAGAGCCGCAGCTGTTCTAGTACAGTCCGTCTTGCCGCCATTAATTGCTGCGAGAAGAGTTTCGAATCGCGTCGCCACTTTGATAGCTAGGGCTAGATTAGATATTCAGATTCCCACTTGATTTATTTTCTGTAAGAAAGAATTTTGAACATACTGCTATATATGGGCCCTAGACTGGATCGACGGTAAATTGGGTATCATGGGATCCATTGATCCCCTATGATTAAGACTATCTCTATCAGATACAGGTAGAACTGTAGCTGTTCTCTTTGGTCTATATATACTAAGAAAAAATAGAGTAGAATCAGTATCATGCTCCGAAGATACAGGTGGATGTGTTTTCCATTGCTTTCAAGTAATCAATGGTAGCTTAGGGACATGACAGACTGAGGCAATGTTATAAATATTTACCCTATTTGGTTTTCGATGTTATTGTCAGCAGCATGCGAACCAATCTCTTGCTGTGTTATTGACTTATTGTGCCACTATTGTTTTTCATGTCAGAGCGCATATATGTTACCCGTGCACTACACATTTCCCCTTGGCACTCTATGAGTCTATGTCGCTTCTCTACCTGTTACCTTTCAAATGTTCACGTCATTCTTCTAATGTTTTTTCTTTTGATTCAAAATTTCTTTCAGAGAAGCTGCAGTCGCGGGTAACTCCAAGGTCTGCTGTGTTTGGGACTGTCCCGTCTCAGGCTCTCAGCGATGTCCACTCTTCAAGGTTGGCCAGACCTCCCGGATGATCTGCTTCACTCCATTGTTCCTCGACTGGATCCTTCCTTGACCTTCTTGCTTTCGCTGCCGCCTGCTCCTCTTGGCGTGCTGCCTTCTCCTCCTATCCATCCAAACACACGCTCTTGCAAATGTTGCCACCTCTCCTCCTCCAACCCGATGTTCATGTTTGCCCTTCTCGTCCTCGCCCATTTAACAACAGCCTCGTACCTAAACATTCATGCCATGTCACTGATTTAGCCAACCAAGGTACCTACATGCGTTGTCAGATTCCCCAGTTTTCTCATCTTGGTGAGAGCAAATCTCCACAAAGTCCTCTGGATAGTTCTTATTTCGGGGGTGTTTCCTATGGCCATCTCATCTTGTTTAACCAAAATCAATCATGTCTTGTTATTGATGTCTTTACTGGTGTTAGTTTCTCAACTCCGAAACTACCGGTCGACGAAAACAGTTTCCTTGACCATGCTTCCCTCACGGCTCCTCTGGCGTCACCCAACTCATATCTCATGGTCACCAAAGGACGCCACTATTTCTTTTGGCGTGTTGGTAGTAAATCCTGGTTGAGACGTTCTCTTCACAATGGAACGATTGAGAAGGTCATGATCTTCAAAGGACAAATATTTGGCATGGATAATGACCGCAGGCTCATTATCATGAACTTGGTACCACGGATCCGAAGACAGAAAATAACAGTTGATCCTGGTGAAAGCATGCGCCACAAATGGCATCTTCCCCGCGTGGCTTGTTGCATGCGGAGATATGCTTCTCCTGGTTGGCTGTCATCGATCTTTTCCATCAACAGGGGATACGTTTGAAGCTTTCAGCCTCGACCTAACGAGTGAACCTGCAAAGTGGGTGAAGGTGGAAAAGCTAGAAAATTGGGCAATCTTCATCAGCACAGACGACAGAAGCCAGCCATTGTGTTGCATGAACCCAGAGAGATGGGGAGGGAGGAGCAATTTTATATACTCCCTCCGTCACAGTTTAGAAGGCACAGTTAAATTTGCGTGCGTTTCCACAATAGACAAGGTTTAGGGGCGCATTATATTTATTTCTGAGTAAAATGCAAGCGCGGTCCTAATTCTTTCCCAAAAGTGTCGACTGGGTCCTAATTCTTTCAAAATGCACATCTGGGTCCTAATTCTTTTTAAGTTGTTCACCCGAGGTCCTAATTTAAATCGACGGACGTGACCAGCTCGCGTGGCGCTTTGACCGCTGCCACGTCGACTCGAGGGCCCACGCGGGATTGTTCCCTTGGTTGGAGGTTGGTGATTTAAGCAGTTTGGCCCCGGAGTTTGTTGTCTCTTCATTCCCGGTCCCTAGGTCTTCGCTCGCTCTCTCCTCTCGGCTGGCGCCATTGCCGTCGCCGCCATGTCCGCCGCTAGCTAGCTCGCGCCGTGAAGCACCAAGGAAGAAGGCTGCCCTAGCGCTGCTCCACCTCCGGCATTAGCCCTTTTCTCGCCGCCCATCTCGCCATGGCTGCCGCGGGTATCTTTGCCGTTGGTACCATGCCCTAGCTGCCGCATTCGATCTACAATTCGTCTTGTGTCAAAATCGGATGCAAATCTGGCGGGGTTTTCTACAAGTGCCCCAATCACCATGTAAGATCTTCTACAAGTGCCCAATCGATTTGATGTTTACGTGTTTCTTTTGACTGAATTTTGTTGCTCAATTTCGCCGATTCCACCAAATCCTTGCCAACATTATTATTGGGAAGATGGACCAGACAACTATTTTGATTTTTGGTGAGAGCTGGGTATGTCGGCCGTGGATTGAGCAGTTTAGATTAATTTGGTGTCATTGCAAGTGAAGAAACAGAGGCTTGTGCAGGAGCAATGCATAGCCTTGTCGAGGCTGTGGCATATGCGAAGCAATGCGAAGATGAATGAGCTCATTTTTCTCTGTAGGAGTATTCTCGATGCACTTGTTGTACTGATTGTAGTTAATGGTGTTTGTAGGATTTAAGAAGTGATGTGTTAGTATGATGTATCCAATGATCAATGCTTGTTGGTGTATCCAGATGTTGATGTCTTGTTGCAATGAAATTGAACTAAAATTTGGCAGCACTTTGGTTGTTTTTCGTACTTTGGCAGCATTTTTACTAGCATTGACAGCACAAATAAACAGTATTATGCAAGGCCTATCTTGTACTAATTGAACTTAAAAGAAGTCTGAAAGATAGATAGATGGACCCAACATTACAAGGTCTTGAAGTTGTGCAACAAAAGTATTACATTTCCATGGTTTGTGTGAAACCCAAAGCCACATCTCAGCATGAGGTTTCATTACAAACCACCTTCTTTCCTAAGCAAAAGAAAAACATCCTACACTGCTTCTTTCCATAACATCTTTGTAGCTCTTCACTTCTGAGTTGTTGGGGCTTTGTTCTCCTTAGTTCTTTTCACTTTCTTCCTTCTCTTCAAACCTAGTGTAGCAGTAGTATGGCTTCTTGGAGCTGGCAGGGCATCTCTGCAGTTTGCAATGAACTGGCTTTCTGGTAGAGGAGATGGCACTGCTGTTTGAGATTGTTGAGTAGCTATAGCCTACAAACCAACCAAACATGTACTTAGTAATGTAAGTGAATATGGCATTGCATTTATTAACATTGTATTTGCATAAAAAGCTCTCACTTGGTCCTGTAAAATCTCAATCACAGTAGATGAAGCAAGATCATAATTCATAGAAGAAGATATCATATTAGATGTACTTCTGCCCACTTGTGGACATGCCTTTTTCTGCAAAAAAAAATAAGAAATGTTGTTGAATATTGCAATTTTAGTTTTCAACAGCATTTAAGGGAAACATTTAAGGGAAATGCACCTTGCAACTGGGCCTTCTCTTGACTGGTAATTTAGTTCTTTGTTGTGTTTCTGGAAGCACAACCTGAATTGGCACATGTTCTGCTGCTTCCTCTTCTGCTGTTGGATCTTGTTCTGCTGCTTCCTCTTCTGCAGCTGGATCTTGTTCTGCTCCTGCCTCATGTGCTGCTGTGGGTTGTCCTCTACCTAGTTCAGGGCACTTTCTTTTGTTGTGTCCTGGTTGATTGCACACACTGCAGTGTCCAACAATGCCATGTCTGCTCATCCTAGTTCCATTGTCCTCCTCTAGTGGGTTCTTCTTTCTCTTCTTTCCAGGCCTACCTACTTTCTTCTCATAGTGTGGTGGCAGCATTTGAGGCCCATTAGTTTTAGGCCACACTCTAGGATCACTACATGGCATTATGATCTTGCCATAAGCAGCTTTGAAAGCATCTATGCTGTAGCACTTGTTGACAACATCCTCTGGTTTAATTCTTTCATGTCTTAAACATGCAACTCCATGTCTACATGGAATTCCAGAGAGCTGCCATGCCCTACAAGAGCACTCCTCCTTCTGTATGTTCACATCATACTCCCCAACCATGCCTATAACATGAAATATGTGTTGTCCAGCTGGTAATGCAGTGCAGTTGTTGGACATGTCAATATTTTTGTCCAGTTTTTTTCTAATTTTTGGACAAATTTGACCACACATCTCCTCAGATTCGAGATTCTTGCTATAAAACCTAGTCATTAATTGGTCCTTGATCTTCTTAAGACAAGTAACTATAGGCATTTCTCTAGCATCAAGTATGTACCTATGAAGTAACTACAGTTAGATAATGCTACAGTACTGACAATATGAAATACTACAGTGTGTTCAACATGAAATGCTACATTACTGACAACTTACTTGTTGAACACTTCACAGCTGTTGTTCAGAAGCAAATCACACTTTGGGAGTTCATGGAAATAGGCCTTGCACCACTGCCTTGGGTCAATTGCATCCAAGTACTCATAGGCCCCCGGTCCAGCTCTTTCATCTCTTGCATGTACTTCTTCCAGTCTGCCTCATGTGTAGCTCTTGCAATTTGCCACAATTTATTCTTGAATACATCACCTTTCCAGTTTTTTGCAAAGTTTTGATGCAGATGCCTCACACAAAATCTATGTTGTGCATCAGGAAACATTGCATTGACAGCATTGATCAAGCCCTACAGACATTGTAGAACAAACAAATGAAATGGTACAGTATGAAATGCTACATTATGAAATGCTACAGTCTGAAATGCTACAAAATGAAATGCTACAGTATTCTTACTACCTTCTGCCTATCACTCATCAATGTCCATGGTGCTGTGTTTTGTATGTTCAGATCCTCCTTCAGTGTGTTCAAAAACCACTTCCATGTGACAGTATCTTCCACTTCTACTATGGCAATTGCAATGGGAAAGATACAATCGTTAGGATCAACTCCAACAGCTGTCAGCATCACTCCACCATACTCGTTCTTAATGTGACACCCATCAATGCATATAATGGGCCTACAAGCTAGCAGAAAACCCCTTTTGCATGCATCTAAGGACATGTAGCAGTTATCAAACTTTCCATTGTTTGCATGCACAGGCATGGTACTGCCAGGATTTGATCTTCTGATTTCAGCTGCAAAGTCCCACAGTAAATTATACTGCTCAAGTTCATCTCCATGAATTATCTTTAGTGCAATCCTCCTTGCTCTAGCTAGCTTACTTCTAGTAGGTTGCATGTTGTAGTCCAATTGAACAAGTCTGCCAAAGTTTTGCAGTGTCATCTTCTCATCTGCTCTAAATGTTTCCACATACTTGCCAGCCAAATATCTTGCTGTAAATTGCTTGAGTGCCCACTCTCTTTCACATGTATGCTCACCCACATACTTCTTCACAACCCATGCTTTGGTCCTGCTGTCAGGTGCAGCAAATAAGAACCAGGGACAATCTCCAACACAACCTGCCCTTATCCTCTGCTTATCATTCTTTATGTAATGAATTTGCACTCTTTGCTTCACAATGTACTCTTGAATTGCTGCTCTTAGTTCAATAACAGACAAGAACACCATGCCTATGTGAAAATTGACTTCTTTCATGTTCTCAGGCCTCCACCTTTTCAGCTTGACTTTCTTTTTCATTTTTTTCCTTCCTTGTGCATCTACTACTTCCACTTCCTCTGCTGAATCACTATCTTCAAGCTCTGAACCTTCTAGCTCCTGTAGTTCATCTGTATCATAGTCACTGTCCTGCTCCCATTCAGATTTCTTCTTTTTCTTCTTCTCAAATTTTTCATCAACCCATTCTTCATATAGATCATCATCATCTTTGCCTACTTCATTGTCAGAGTCTACCCAGTCTGAATCCCATTCACTGTCATCACTGTCAGAGTTCCTGTCATTTTCATTGGGGATTTCTTCTTCTACCACAAGTTTTCTCCTGCTTCTTCTAAGCTCATGTCCAACATTTTGTCCCCTTGGTGGAATCTGCTACTCCTTCATTGATCTGGCTGCATGACATTGGTTGAGTCTGCCTTTATGAGCTTTCACCTTAAACCTGGGACTTCCTCTTATTCCACTGCTAAACCCAGGAGATTTAGGGCTTAGTACAGGAGGTAGATCAGGTGTACCACTAACATGAATATCATCCATTACATTGTCAAAGGCCATGTCTTTGTGATCAACAAACAACTGAAAGTACTGGAATTTTGGAACAACTGCTGTCATGTGCAAAGTGTCAGTGTCACAGTCCATAATCCGCAGTCCATCGGCTAAATTCTTTCCAGGCAGGAACCAGTAAATAACATGCTTAGATTGGTCACCATATCCCAGTTGTTGCATAAAATCAGTGAGCCAGAGAGGAGACCATGTATCTACTTCGCAACCATCGAACAGAGCAACTTTCCCATCGACATACGTCTTCGATCGGCCAAATCCGCAGAAAAATCCACCATAGTTGATTTCTACGGTAAAAACCTCCTCTTGTGCTCCTAGGTATCGAGGGATTCAGTCAAATACTACCATCGATTCGAACTAAATCGAAATCCGTGGAAAAAGAGGATTGAGGGTTAGGGTTATGGGCAACACACTGACCGTATCGTGGAGGAGGATCTCCGGGTAGCCGATGCACGGGCGCCATCCTAGCGGCGCCGCCGCTGGACAAGCGCCTACGATGGCCGCATGCCTCTTCTCACCGGACCGCCGCCGTCGATCTCCCCTGTTTCGCCAGAGCAGAGAGAGGTGGGGAAGAGGAGAGGAAAAGGACTACGGTTGTGGAGAGATTAGGGTTGGGGGGCTCTTTTGAAAAAATACACGGCTGGTCGTTATCCCGCGTGGGCCCTCGCGTCGACGTGGCAGCGGTCAAAGCGCCACGCGAGCTGGTCAGCGGCCGTCAGACGAAATTAGGACCTCGGGTGAACAACTTAAAAAGAATTAGGACCCAGATGTGCATTTTGAAAGAATTAGGACCCAGTCGACACTTTTGGGAAAGAATTAGGACCGCGCTTGCATTTTACTCTTTATTTCTAGTAGCTAATTAGTACTCCGATATACTATTTCTATATGCATGCGTAGTGTGAATGCTATTTTTTTAGCCCATCTCACAACCAATAAATAATCACCTAGGTCCCAGAGAATTTCCAAGCACGCCTTCTAAACCGTGACGGAGGGAGTACTTCTATTTCCATTGGTCTAATAATTGGATCAATTTTGAGCTGGACAAGCCACTGCAGGGAAATGCCTCTACTCCAACAATCTTTATCTCCATAGGCCGTGGCAGTATGATGCAACCTACGTGGGTTGTGCCTAGTATGTTCTATTCATGACCTGCTTGATGCATGGTTATTACTGCTCGCCGTAGTAGCTTCCCCTATAAGATGCCTTGACTTTTATGTAGGTCTAGCCCGAAGAAGTTTTGAACCTTTGATATAGTTGAAGTATAACCATGTCAGATATATTTGGAATATGGCGTTTTCATAGCCGATTTCTAGTCTCTTAGTTCAGCATGCATGAAAATGCTGTTTTTATTTATTTTAAGCCAGCTCTCAGCTTGTTCCGAAAATTTGCTCGAGTAGAGAACAGAACAGTGGCTTATTTGCAGTTATGTAGGAGATGTTCACGGTAGCCGGAGCACTGAGGATTTTGCAGTTAGTTCATCCTTGAGGGCTTACTCAAGCTTATGCGCATGTACGGGATGTGTTTAGACCTTATAAGAGATGTTTTATGCTGGCATAAGGGCTTAGGGAATTAACCGATCCCCAATAACCAGCTAGAGGAGTAATTAGGAGTAAAATTACTCCTCCAACCGGCACCTAGCCAATCCCCAATCGGCGCTAGTAGAGGATAAATTATCCTCAGCCGTGCCACACCTTCCTATATTTACTCCACCGCTTGGTGTCCGAGTAAAAAATATCTCACCTTGCCTCCTCTTCCTCTCCGCCTCCTCCGCTTCTTTTCCTTCCCATCCCCACCGCCGGCGACTTGCCCCGTGCCTCCCAATAGCCGGACCCCATCGCCGGCGCTCCCCGCCGCCGATCCGCACCGCCACACCCGCGGTTTGCCTTCAAGCTTCGCATCCTCGAGCTGCACCCACACGACCGATGCGCCGCCCCCACCTGCTTCGCCGACTACCTGGACCTCCCTCCAACGCAGAAGCCGTAGGGGAAATACCTCGGCGTCCGCTAGCAAGCGTGGGGACATGGGTGGCGTAGATAAACAACCGGGAGAACCACACGAGGAAGTGGAGCGGGTTGTTCCACACGGCGGAGCTCGCCGCACACGAATACGACCGGTGGCAGGTCCGGTTCCACGACGCGGAGGCGCGCCTCAACTTACCGTGGGGGACGGCACCCGGCCACCTTGTCTCATCGGAGCCAAGTGTGGTGAGTGCGACGATTGCTCGGGAGAACCGAGAGGCAAGGGAACGCCTCGCGGCGGAGGCCACTGACGATGCGTACATGGCGAACCTCCGCCGCCAGCACCCCTAGCTCGTGGAGGCCGAGCGGGCGATATTTGTGGAGTATAGCGGGGAGGTGATCGTCATCTCCGACAACAAGGTGCAAGGCGGCAGCCAGGACACGAGGAAGTTCGACGCTGAGGTGTGGCGGCGCATCTTCCGCAACTGCGACGACGCGGCACCGGCTCGGTCCCAATGCGCGGTGGCCTGACGAGGGAAGATTGGCTCGACCTCTACTATGGTGATGATGATAAATAGTCTAGTGTAGTTTAAGTTTAGTTTAGTTTAAGTCCAGTGTAGTTAAGTTTGAATTTATGTTTAAAGTTTGGTTGTCAAGACTAAGTCGAACTTATGTTTAAATGTATGCATATTTCGCTTGAAACTAGGTTAAATTAACCAAATTTTTGTTTACTCCGTTATGTATAAGGGATCGGCTAGGTCTGGTGAAATCTTAATGGAGTAAATATACTGTACTAAAGGTTACTTCATCAGATCCTCCATTATTGTTAGGTGATCGGTTAGAAATGCGCTTACTCAAGCTTATGCGCTTTGTCACCTCTCAGTTAGCCTTGTTGTTTACTACTCATTCTTTTGCCGTAACGGGCAGGTTTGAACTGCAGTTTTGATGCATGTTGGGAGTGGGACCTTGTGAATTTTGTGCGTGAGCAAGGAGTTCTTCTTCAGGTGCATGGTTTCGTTTCAGGTTCGCGTGTCAAACTGATGACGGAACCATGCATATCGTCTTTTATGCAATATAAACTCGAATAATATTATGCGAAAAGTCTGCCACAACAGTCGATGGTTGTGTTTCCTCGGTTTTGCCGCGGAAGCTGGAATGGGTAGTGTCATTTTTGAAACTCATGCAGCCGATCTGAAAGAAGCACCGGGGTAATGACCATGATCTTTCAGCGAAGAGGCACCAATTTCGCCTACTGCAAAGTTGTATCCGTGTCCTAAGTGACTAAAAGCATCTCTAGCAGATCCCGTAAATCGGGCCATTCGGAACACTAACCACCAGTATAGCGGACGAGTGCATTCTTTTTGCCCGGAACAGATTCCGCAAAATCGTTCGTCCCGCAATTTTCTTTTTTTGTATCCCGCATAGTTTGGGTAATCTCCTCTATATCTGCAGGAACCATCAAGAATCACTCCTTGCCCCCGTGCCGCTCCCGGGCGGGAGGCTCGAGCGGCGGCGCCAGATCCAGCCGCGAGCGGCCTTCCCTCCTCCCCCCCCCCGCCCGCCACCGGTCGGAGCCGCTAGGGCGAAGTCCCTCGCGGTGGCTGGTGGCGGGGGCTTTCCTCTCCTCGTCTCGGTCGTGGGGGTTGCGGGGCCTTAGTCCCAGGCGGCGGCGGCGGGCGCGCACGGGGCCCGGCGGCGTGGTGGCGCTCCCTCCGGTCGGCGGCGCGCGGCGGTGAGGTGTGTGCTAGACCGCACGGCGGCTGTGCCCCGTGGTGGCGGCTGGGGTTCGACTTCGGGCCTACGGCGTCTGCGGGTGGTGTCCTTCCTTTCCCGTCGCGGGCGTGCGGCGGTGCTCCTCGGGCAGCAGCAGTCCCGACGGCACAGCTCTGGATGATGTGGAGGCGGCGGCGCAGCTTCTTGGCGGCGGGCTAGCGTGGCGGCCGGCGGCGGCGCCCTCCCAGCCCAGATCTGAACCCTTTGGGCCCATCTGGGTCTGGGCAGGCCCGACTCGACTCTACCTGCGATGGCTCCGGCGGACGGAGGTGCAGCCCGTGCGAGGGGTTGCGGAGACGGCGGAGCGCCCACTGCAATGCGGTGACGGGAGCTTCACGAGCCATATTGAGCTCGGTCGGGCCTTTGTGCCCGGCTTGCTCCTCTTGCTACGTCGATCGGTGTCCGCCGATGGCGGTGGAGGTTGTCCCCTCCCGCATGGCTGCTGACGCTGCCACTCCTCATTCCCGGCTACTTCCTCTCGGACCCGTCGGTCCTGCTTCGGACTCCATGATGAGACGGCCATGGTGGCTCGAAGACCGTGGTGCCGCATGTTGGTGGGCGGCACGTGTTGTGGAGCGCGGCGGATCGGTCGGGGTGGTGGGTGTGTGGCGGACGGGAGAAACCCCTGTCGTCTTGGCCGGCACCGACGCGACGACGCCCGTGGGCGCCATCTTTCCTTCCCGAAGGGCGTCGGTAATCCCCCACCCATGCCTCTCCGCGTACCTGGGGAAACCCTAGGACCTGTCCGGGCAGCAGCGTCGTCATCGTCGCGTTCCTTCCTGAAGGTGTTGCTTGGTATGCGACGGTCCGAAGTGCTAGGAGTGCGGTGAAAATCCTCGGTTGGCACAACGGCTGGGATCATCATCGTTTTCGTCGATCCGATTATTTTCGTTTTCTTTCTTTTCTATTTTTTTAGGCGTGCTTGTGCTGTCTGCCCCAGCAATGGATTTTCAGATGTATCGTTGGTTGCTATATGTCACGTCCCTAGCCTTGCTATGCACTTGGATTAGCTTGGTTGCTGCATCATGTTTAAATTTCATTTAAACCTGAAATGGGGATTGTTCAAACCCTAGCATCAAAAGGAATTCAAATAGGTTCAACCAAAATATTTTTCAATGATTTCAAAATGCCCTTTAAAAATGTTCATCATTTCTGGATCAAGGTGGAAGCATCTACCAAAAATGGTTCACATTTTTGCAGGACATATTTGGACTTTGAATTAATTCAAACATATTTGAATTGGGGCTATTTAAATGCTATATATATTTTAGATGCTCCAAAAATGTTGGAAATTGTTGAGGTCCTTTGGAATAATTCAGAAAGCACCCATAATTATTTCCAGGATTTTATGAAATGGTTTAGCATTATTACTAAACCAAAACAGAGAAATAAAATAGAAAACTAAAACAAATAAAAGAGAGAGAGAGAGTAGGACTTACCTGGCAGAAGCTTACCTGGCGCCCACCAATAGGCCCAGTACGGTAGCTGGCGGCCCAGCCCAGCACCGCTGCCCCCTGTCGTGTTCCTCCTTGGACAGTAGGACAGGGGCGCGTGCTCGCCGCCTGCTGGCCACGCGCAGGCCACCTCCTCCCTGCCTGCGTGCTTCCTCGACGCCCTGGTTTTCCTTGGAGACGCCACGCACGTTCCCGAACCCAACCGCTCACTCCCGTCCTCTCTCCCCTCCTCTGTTTCTCTCCCACGCGACCACCGAGCATGCCCATCGCCGCCGCTCGTTGTTGCCATAGCAACAACCACCCCCTCGCCCCTCTGACGAGTCCATGAGCTCCGCCTCGACGCCCTCGACCTCCTCGCTCCGCCACTCGACGCCGGGCGCGCCCCTCTGCCCTCACCGAGCTTGTCCCCGACCGCCGTCGCCGGAGATCCCCCTTGACGCCCCGAGTGCCTCAGGCCCTCCCTGAGCTCGCCGTCCACTCCAAGAAGATCACAGTGAGCTGCTGCCCGTCCTTCCCCTCTCTGTACTCTTCTCTGTGCACCGTAGCCGCCGCGCCACTTGCGCCCGATCGCCGGCCGCCGCCCCGAGCTCGTTTCCGACGAGCTCCGGCCTCCCTAGCCGCTGCTGCTTGCTGCGCTAGATGCGGGCGAGCTTCGGCTCCCCGTGGGTGCTCTCCGCCGCTCATTTGGGCGCCGGGAGAGCGAACCCGAGCCCCTCCGCCGCACCTATCGTCGCCGGCGTCGAGCCGCCGGCGAGTTAGCCTCAGTTGACCAGGGGGTTGACCTCCCGTGGGTCCATGACATGCGGGCCCCGCCCGGCTAACTAATCTAGTTTAGGTTTAAACTAAATTAGCTTAACCTAGGTTAGTGCTAATTAAACTAGGTTAGTTTAGTTAGTCACTGACATGCAGGACCACGCGTCAGGTTTGACCTGGACCGGGTGTGTTGACCTGCTGATCAGCATGACGCAATGCTGACGCAGAAAATGATTTTCAGGATTTATTCTTTCTTAGGAAATTCCAGAAAATAGTGCTAACTTCAAAAATTCATAGAAATTCAACCGTAACTCCAAATCAAATAATTTATATATGAAAAATGATCAGAAAAATCCAATCTATCCATCTGCACCAGTTTCATGCATGTTTAAGCAACTTAACCTTGCTGTTCATATCAAAACATGATAATGCACTTTATGAATTCATAGTTTGAGTTTGAATTTGAATCTTTGGTTCAAATAAGATCAAACCTTTCTGTTCTTAGCTGCATTAGCCCAAATCACAGCATATTGCCATGTCATGATCATGCATCATATTGTGCATTGCATTGATTGTGTTTCTTCTTTGTTTGTCGGTGGTTGTTTCCTCTCGATAGACGTGTTCCAACGATGTGTTCGATGACACCGATGAAGAAACTATATTATCTTCAGAAGTGCCAGGCAAGCAAAAACCCCTTGTTCATTCTGATACAATCCCACTCTCTCGATCCTGCTCTCTTTTACTACATTAGGACAACAACGATTCAACTGTTACATGCTGCGGTAGTTGAACCCCCTTTCCTCTGCATGACCTGTCATTGCCACAGTAAATAGATGAAACCCACTAGCATGAGTAGGAGTTGTTTGAGCCCTGATGTGCCTTCTCATTCATGCTTGTTTGTCATGCCTGCTACTGCTTAGAGTTGAGTCAGGTCTAATTCATTGGGGATGAATTGGAATGTGGTGAACATGTCCTACTATTGAGAGCTAAGTGTGTGAACACGATTTGGTAAAGGTAGCGATGAGAGGCCATGTAGGAGTACATGGTGGGCTGTGTCATTGAAACCGTCCTCAGGAACTGAGTTCTGTGTTTGTGATCCATGAACAGTTACTACCACACATTGGGTTCCGGAACTCAACCCTTCTCGACTTATTAATCAACATGAGCTCTGTCCAGGAGTTGCAACTAGTTTCTGGTGTTTGTAGGTAGTGTTAGTAGTCTACCAAGTGGCACCCGGTACAGGTGGGCTTGGGACAGACTAGGCACAGTGGCACGGTGTACCAAGCGTAGATCCACCCGTCGAGGTGGGCTTGGGAACCCTGCTCACGTCATTTGGGGCCGTGAGCGACACCCCGGCCGGATCTCCTTGCGGATGGAACCTGAATAGGCGATAAACCTGGAAGAGAGACTTGTGTGGTTAGTCAGGTCGTGGCCGACTCCCTCGCCAGGCTTCTGCTTGAAGGTTGCCGAGATACACGAGGTGTACATGGCGGTAAGTGGCGAGAGCGTGTGTGAAGAAGTACACCCCTGCAGGGTTAATATGATCTATTCGAATAGCCGTGTCCGTAGAAAAGGACTTCTGGGTTGCCTGTACAGTTCATAGACAAGTGAAAGTGGATACTCTAAAATGCGCAAGATAAGCGTGAGTGCTATGGATGGTGTTCTCGCAGGGAGACGGGAGCGGATCCATAGTGGTGTATTGATATGGTGAATATGTGGACTCGTGTGCGCCACCTCAAAGAGTTACATTGCAATCGTAGTTCAGGATAGCCACCGAGTCAAAGCTGGCTTGCTGCAGTTAAACCCCACCACCCCTTTGTAGACAATGATGCATATGTAGTTAGTTCTGATGTAAGTCTTGCTGGGTACATTTGTACTCACGTTTGCCTATTTTATGTTTTTGCAGAGACTTCCGTCTCACTAGTAGTTCTGTGTGGACTTCGACGTTTAGCTTGTTACCTCAGCTACGATCTTGTGCCCTAGGTAGGATCTAGTAGATAGTCAGGCTTCTCAGCCTTTTTCATTTGTAGATGTCTGTACTCAGACATGTTGAGCTTCCGTTTGTGCTTTGACTTGTATGCTCTGAATGTTGGGTCATGAGACCCATGTTTGTAACATCTCGCTCCTCGGAGCCTATTGAATAAAATACTTGAGTTGTAGAGTCATGTTGTGATGCCATGTTGTATTTGCACATATCGAGCATATTGTGTGTATGTTATTGAAATGCTTGGTATGTGTGGGATCTGACTATCTAGTTGTTTATCCTTAGTAGCCTCTCTTACCGGGAAATGTCTCCTAGTGCTTCCACTGAGCCATGGTAGCTTGCTACTGCTCCGGAACACTTAGGCTGGCCGGCATGTGTCCTTCTTCGTCTCTGTCTGCATCTTCGGGAAATGTCACGCGATGAATAGCGGAGTCTGTTAGCCGCTTCTGCCCGGTTCATCGGAGTCCTGCTAGCCCAGTGCTACAGACTGGATCCACTCGTGATGACCGACACGCTCGATCTTTGGGTCATGGATGCTGTCCTGTAAGTTTGTGCCACTTTGGGTTTACGACTAGCCATGTCAGCCGGTCTCCTTATCATATGGATGCTAGCGACACTATCATATACGTGTGCCAAAAGGCGCAAACGGTCCCGGGCAAAGGTAAGGCGACACCCGTGGGAATACCGTGTGTGAGGCCGCAAAGTGATATGAGGTGTTACATGCTAGATCGATGTGGCATTGAGTCGGGGTCCGACAGCTTTGGTATCGAGCCCGATTCAGAGGATTACCAAGCCAAACTGGTCGAAGTCGAGTCTAGAAATTCTTTAGTTATGTAAGGGAATTGATTGTGGTTGGGAACATAAGGCTCTTTTTACTCCTTATACCTTATGCCCTTCTGATCCGAGTCATCTTATCTTTCCTACGGGGTTAAGGAATTAGGCTTTCCTTTCTCTCTATCAGGATCACGTGTTACTAATCCGTAGAATCTTAGGATTGTTGGTTCCAGGCCTCAGTTCAGTTTCTACTACTTTGGTATGTTATCAATTGAACAAGAACCTTGATATGATGTTGTTGAGTGACTATGCAAATCCTTGTGAATGTCTCAAATCGTTTTATTTGAGCATTTACAGTCGTTATGCTATCCAAGTCATCCCAGGTTTCTAAAAAGTCTGATGCATTTGCAAATCCCTTCCTCCTGTTTCCTTTGTCTCCTTGGGCCAGGTTAACCACACTAAATTGCTGAGTTGAGGTACTATGTTGCCTCGACATATATGTTGGAGCTAGTATTATGACCCTAGGTGTCTTAGAGGATCACCAGGTAATCCAGCCATGCTCCATGTTCCCGGTGTGATGATTCTGGCCATCATTCTCGAAAGCATCCCGTGATGCCACTTAGTAGTAGGTATTCTACTCCTGGGTTTCTGAACCCGAGACTCACCCTACTTATTTCATGTTGATAGTGTATGCTAGTTCCTTTAGGTTATTAGTAACCTTTGCGATAGTCCTCGAGGCCATGGTATTTCCTACTTCCAAATACCATCAACCATTCTTGGCAGAAGTTCTTTGAACCAATAGATCACAACCACAGTGCTCTTGATGAGTACTCGATTCTATGTTGATATTCTGCCAGTTCTACCTTCTCTGCATGGGTTATCTAGAAGAAACCTGTTGAACTTGGTTCGACATGCTAACCTATGCCTCCACAACTCAGAAAATCATATGTTCTTTTGAGTTGTCCCTCTTCAGTCGTATTTCGATCTTCGTCTATCAATTGATAGTCAGGAGTAATTGTGCATTCGTGTTATCGATGTTTATTATTCTTGTGGTCCGTCAAGCCATTCTATTCAGGATGACTAGGAGAAACAAACTCCAGTACCTCATCCATATCTAGGATTGGGTCAAAGAAGCTGTATTCCGTAGATCAAAATGTCAATCCAGCTTTTGATTCTGTTCTACCCTGAAGTATTACCTCCTTCATGTCAGGATTATCATGGGAATTGCACACCATCCTATGAACTCTTGATACAGTGATACTTATCGCCCTCATTATTCATTTCTCGGCTCCCGTGTTGTTGCAACCGGAGTGCCGACAGATGAACTATGATGTGTGAAATCAATACTCCTAGCAACTCTGTTGCTTGGTAGTTAAAGGACAAAATATCATTCTTAGTGTGTTGGTTATCGAATCTTCACTCTAAGATAGATTGTGCTACCTAGTCCTTATTTTCGGTGCACTCTCCGATCAGTGAGTTAGGATTGAGTCAATCCCTCACTCTTGTGATCACATCGTCTTGCCCTGAAAAGCAAGATTGCTCCCGAGCTTAGTAACATATCGGTGGTTCGTGATTTTCGGATATCTTCACGGAAGTATCACCAGGATGTCGCCTGACCGCTATGTTGAGTTCGTGATCAAGTTGGTTTCTTGTAAACCAGCCATTCTCCAAGAATCTGTGTTGCATACCCCTGAGCTGGTTGGTCAAGCTAAACAACAACTTGGAGAGTTGGAAGATGGAAGCTTGTCCGATTTAGTTCATCTTAAGGGATATCTTGTATGTGTGTTGAAGAAAGATGATATCTTCACGATTGATCCTCGTGACTAGTTGTTGGACCTATTGTCTTGCCAAAACTTTGATTTGAGTGTGGGCTATCCTCAAATCAAATCAGAACCAACGATGTTCATAATGTTGTCTTACTCGTGGTTGTTTCCTCGAGCATACACCATTACATCTTTCGGGTCTGACCAATGCTATCAGCTTGTTCACATAATTGTGGAATTCCATTCATATGGAAACCTGGATGAATTGTTGTTGAGCCATCGACAACATCCTCGTCTTCTCCAAAATTTTGTTGAACATTAAGCTAGTGTTGGAAACTTTTGAAAGCATTTCTTCAAGCTAGGTCATGAAGCATATTGTCGATGTCAAAACCGGCGGATCTCGGGTAGGGGGTCCCGAACTGTGTGTCTAGGCGGATGGTAACAGGAGATAAGGGACACGATGTTTTTACCCAGGTTCGGGCCCTCTCGATGGAGGTAAAACCCTACTCCTGCTTGATTGATATTGATGATATGGGTAGTACAAGAGTGGATCTACCACGAGATCAAGGAGGCTAAACCCTAGAAGCTAGCCTATGGTATGATTATTGTAATGGTTGTTCGTCCTACGGACTAAAGCCCTCTGGTTTATATAGACACCGGAGAGGGCTAGGGTTACACAGAGTCGGTTACAATGGTAGGAGATCTACATATCCGTATCGCCAAGCTTGCCTTCCACGCCAAGGAAAGTCCCATCCGGACACGGGACGAAGTCTTTAATCTTGTATCTTCATAGTCTTGGAGTCCGGCCGACGATGATAGTCCGGCTGTCCGGACACCCCCTAGTCTAGGACTCCCTCAGTAGCCCCTGAACCAGGCTTCACTGACGATGAGTCCGGCGTGCATATTGTTCGGCATTGCAAGGCGGGTTCCTCCTCCGAATAATTCATAGATGATTGTGAACACCAAGATAGTATCCGGCTCTGCAAAATAAATTCCACATTCCACCATAGAGAGAATATTATGTATACAAGTCCAATCTGCTGACGTATCTTGTAGCATGACGTCACGCCACTTTTACTTGAATCGTTTTTTATTATACCACCTCGGTAGCGTTTAAGCGGTTTCTTGGCACGCCTTGTCGAAGCAGAGATCGTGTTCCCCTTATCCCGGGATTCTCATCAATACGGACGTGGGTAACCCAACCGCGCCCGTCACCACGCCCCCTCTATCGAAGGCGAGTCCCGAACGGTCACGGAGACGGCTCTTGGTATTCTTCCTCTTTATAATAGGACCATGGCTCGTTTCTTTTCTTCAATCCTCCGTCGAACCTTCTCCTTGCTCCAAGTTCCAACACCCAGAGCCCCAGATTCGAGCGCTTCGGACCTTTAACAATGTCCGGCTCCGACCTTCAGGGCCGGTGGATGCCCTCCTCCGTCACGGCGGAGGACGTGCTAAAGCTGCGAGAGGCCAAGTACCTGTCTTACAAGATTTCGCACAGGTTGCCTGCCGAAGGGCAGGCCATCCCCACCCCCGAGCCCGGCGAGTACGTCGTCTTTGTATCCCACCTCCGTCGGGGTTTAGGCTTCCCGATGGATCCTTTTGTGAGAGGGCTCATGTTCTACTATGGGTTGGAATTCCATGACTTGGCTCTGGAGTCCATCCTCCATATTTCCGCATTTATTGTCGTTTGCGAGGCCTTCCTGCGCGTCACCCCCCACTTTGGCCTGTGGCTGAAAACCTTCAATGTGGAGCCGAAGATGATCGGGGGGCGCCAAGCAGAGTGCGGCGGGGCGGCCGTAAGCAGGAGGGCCGATGCCCCGTGGCTCGAGGGCTCCTTCCAAGAGGAGCTTGGCTTATGGCAACAGGAGTGGTTCTATATCACCGCTTCGAAGGGCAGCAGGCAGGAGCCGCCGCCCGTATTCCTCTCGGGACCTCCTCGACGGTTGATGTCGTGGGTCAACCAAGGGCTCAACTAGGGGCCGTCAAAAGACGTGCCCCTATTGCAGGGCCGAATTCGAGACCTCCAGGCGAGGGAGATCGATCTGGTCGTGGTGATGCAGGTTATGCTGATTAGGCGTCTCCTGCCCTGCAAACGCCGTCCTCTCCGACTATGGGAGTTCAATCCGAAGGGACCACGGATTCTCCAACACTTTATGGGTACGACACCCATGGAGATGTACGAGTTGTTCTTCGGATCACGGGCGGTGTGCCCGGAATTGACCGAGGACGCAGGCCTAAGCTGCAATCGCTCGGATACTCAAGTAAGTAGCTCAGTGTTCGGACGTACCGTTTGTTTGCCTTTCTACAATTCGCCTTTTAACCCGTTATCCTTCAACAGGAGTGGATAGCGCAAGCAAAGCTGCTACGGTGTCCGGCCCCCCTCCCAGAGACCGTGCCGGATCTCGTGCTGGTCAAGATGCTGGAGGTTGCGCCTTCAGATGAAGGCGGAGGGGAAAATAAGGGAGCTACCGCCTCGCCCAAGGAGGCTCTTAAAAAAGGGGGGATCGAGAATCCCTCCCTCCAAGGGGAGAAGAGTACCGCCTCTGGAGACCCGGAGGCCGAAGCCCCTAAGCGGGGGAAGAAGTCTTCACCAGAGGGTCCTGCGTCCGGGGAGGCCCTGGCCGCACAGTCTCCCCTAAAGCATCAGCCCTCCAGCGAGCCGTAAGTAGAAAAAAGAGAGCTCGGTAATAATAGACATCCCTAATTGTGTTTCTGAGGATAACCGAATTTTTACCTTGTAGTTCGGATCTCCGACATTCTCAGATGAGCTCATCTTCAGGGGATCTTCGTCCGGAGATGGTGGAGAGCGAGACGCCTCCGTCCGTTGCGCCGTCAGATAGGGCGGACGAGCCTGAAGTGTCATCACGGAGGGTATCTCTGAGCCCGGCAGAGCCGAAGAGTTCGGCGCCGACTAGTGTTCGGACGGGGGAGCTGAAGGATCTGCTTGAGAGGGCATCCATCTCAGAAGATCACCGTGCATTGATGAGTATGGTGATTGGAAGGATTTCGTCCGACGAAAGCGGATTGCATAATGCCGTCGGGAGTTTGTGGCGGGTTTGAGGTATGTAAAAATGACACCCCTTTTTGATAGTTTTGCACATAAAGTGCGCCCTGTATAAATAGTAGCCCCTGAGACTCGGTAGGTTGTCGAAAGCGACAACGTGCCGAGGATCAAAATCGCAGGTATTGAGTGTCGCCCTTCCTATGCAGGTGGCGGATAGTCCAGGGGCTAGCCGGACTGATGGAGTTGCTGAATTAAAGCGGCAACTCGATGTTGCGGATGCGGACATCGCGCTAGTCAACAAGCGACTTGACGAGTCGCAAGGTAAGTTGTTTCTCCGCAGTCACCTATTAAGGGAGCCAAAGCCCACCTCTTACAATATTTGTGCCTGACGCAGATGGTGCCGCTGCCGTGGAGAGCCTTCGGGCAGAACTTGCTCAAGCCAAGGAGCAAGCCAGAAGGAGTGATGCGGCTGCCTCGAGGGCGGCCGAGGAGTTAGAAGCCGGAAGGGCTGCACACTGCCGAAGCAGGGAAGAGATGGCCGAAATGGCCGTTAAGTTGAAGGATGCTACCGACCGCAATGAGGCTCTTGAAAAGGAGCGCCTATCAGAGCGAGAAGACCTGGGGAAGGCCACCGCCGAAGCCAAGGATGTCCGTTCTGCAATGCGGGCTATAAAGGAGGAGCTGCGCCAGGCCGGAGACATAGTGGCTGGCAAGCCTTTTCTGCTGCGTCGCAGGTTTACGGATCCAAAGTATGCCCAGCTTGGCCAGCTGTGGGGTCCGGAGGATCCTTATATGGACTTAGCGGCGAGTGCGACAGATGCCGTTATGCACTTCCGAAGTCAGAAGGATCACAGGACGGAAGAGCTGTTTTGGTCTCAATTCCATAGTCCGGATCGTTCACTTCCGCTGACTGATCGGTTGGCCGAATGGGCTGAGCTGAATAGGTTGTCCGGACTTGCCATGACAGATATCGTGACTCATGTCTGGCCGGATAGGCCCAAGCCGAAGAGCTATTTTGGCTTATTGCAGCAATTTCTTGGGGCGGTGCCGCATATCAAGGCGATGAAGCGGTCGGCCTGCATAGAGGGTGCGTGGATGGCCCTCGCCCATGTGAAGACACATTGGACAGAGATGGATGCCACCGCTGTTGACCCAGGGTTCGGACGAAAGCCGGTTACCCGCCGAGCACTATTTTGGGGAAGTTCTGCGTGGTGCTCGTGTAATAGAGTCGCAGTGCTCAAAAAATGTCACGTTCAAATGAACGTTTAATTTTATGAAACAATGTTTATGATGTAGGCGCTTTTTGTACTTGTGCGTTCAAGTGTTGAAATATCTCCTGTGTGGCCGTTTATGTATACGTATGTATAACCTGAAAGATGGCAGTCATCGGTTCAGCCCCCACGCACAAGGTGCGGGGGTGTTCGCAAAAATAGCGCATTTTCACACTTAATCCGACGTCTCGGTCCTGTTAAGGTGGTGGTAGCGTAGCAAACGAGGCAACCGGACTATAGTGCTTTATCACTTTCACTTAGTCATTGGAGTTCGAGGGTGGGACTACGATATAGCCCCTGGGGGCACCGCACTCTCCGAATTCGGGGCACGTATGTGCCTGACCGGGAAATGGTCCTTCGTCAAAGCGGAGGAATTCTAAACATTCCGGTGGTCGATCGAGTGGTTGACCAGTCTCTCATTTGTATCATGATAGTCGGTTTTGGCTTTCATCGAGGTGCTCGCCCAAATTAATCGGGCACAATCGCAGAGTTCTCCGGTGCCGCGTTAGCCGATGATATGGAACGAAGGCAGCAAAACACAGGAGCGAGCAAACCCAACATTTGACCAAAGACATGATTCGAGCTGATGCATATAAGGCCTAACTCGAGACGCGAACACTCCCTAAGGTGTTCGGTCTTTATAATAACGGGCGGAACAATGCCCTAAGCCCCTAGTGTCCTGTGCATCGGCGAGGTCCTCTCGACGCGCCGATGCCAAAACGTCGATCTCCTCTCTGGTTATCATGAAAACCAGGGGTTATAGCAACAAGAGACAGAAAAAGGTTTATGCAGGTCTTAATCAAAAGAATCCTTGCAACAGTCCCACCGCACGCGTCTGCGCCTGTGTCTCCGTTGTGCCGTCTCCTGGACGGGTGTGCACGTTGTTCATCTGTAAAAAGAGAGGAACTTAGTTTGAAAAGAAATCGTGCGAAAAGTGCATAAAGAATTGAAATATTAATAAATTAATAAAGCTGAGCTTATATTAGCTCATTGTTGCTTATATGCACAACCCCTTGTGTAGGGGTGTGCGGCTAGGGAGCCCCTAGCTTATTTATTTCGGACTCGTCTAGCCGTGTCCGGGCTCTTTGAATGACCCTCTTAATGAAATGATGCCACGTGGACCGGGCATTTTAAGTGGAAGAGACGCGTAATGTGGTATTGCGTTAAAGCGGATAAAAGCTTCACGTCCCAATAGTGCTTGATAGCTACTTTTGAATGGGGCGACATGAAAGATTAGCTTTTCGCGTCGGAAGTTGTCCGGTGACCCGAACACAACTTCTAATAATAAGGAGCCTGTGCACTTGGCGAAGGGCTCAAGCGCCACTCCTTTAAAGGAAGTGTGGCTATGTCGAATTTTAGTAAGGTCTATCCCCATCTTGCGGATTGTGTTCGGATATAGCAGGTTTAAATCGCCGCCGTCCATCGTGACTTGTGTAAATTGTAGTCCGTCGATTATAGGATCCAATATCAGAGCAGTCCATCCTGCATTTCGAATGCTTCTGGAATAATCCAGGTGGTCAAAAGTGATTGGTTTTGACATCCAACTTCGATGTTCGCTGGGTGGACCGTGCGACACTTATTATAGCGGTGCCGCATTGTTTTTCCGTAATATCACACGAAGTGAGTTTACTGTTTTGACTTCTTGTGGGAAAGTCTTTTGTTTTCGGTGCTCGCTGGTGGGGTTCATCATCATCCTCGCTTGGTGCGCCGAGCCCTTGTGTTTGGCGTTGAGTCGGCGGACTGTTTGAAAACCCATCAATCTCGGTGGGTGTGGTTTGCGTGCCTTCCGGATCTTGTGGATTTGACATATTCGATCCAAAATTTTGTTTAAGTTGGATAGCTCATCACTGTTGTCCTTAGGAGGCAGTGTTTTGTTGTTTGGCCGCGAGCTTTGAATCCGGTGTTGAACGCCGTGTTCTTTGGGCTTTTCTCTTTATTCCGGCGCAGATCTTTTCTGCGCCGTGATTTTCCGTTTCCATCTCTGATCTCGGATGTACTTGGGTCGCTGGTGCTGCATCTTGCTAGCCAGCTGTCTTCCCCCGCGCAAAAGCGGGTCATGAGGCTTGTTAGCGCGGCCATTGTCCTCGGCTTCTCTTGGCCGAGGTGTCTGGCGAGCCATTCGTCTCGGACGTTGTGTTTAAAAGCTGCTAAGGCTTCAGCGTCCGGACAGTCGACTATTTGGTTCTTTTTAGTAAGGAACCTGTTCTGAATTCTTGCTACCGACTCTTGGGCTGTTGAGTTATATGACTTAGATAAATCAGATCCGTGAGGGCGGACATAAGTCCCTTGAAAATTTGCTCTAAACGCGCCCTCAAGCTCTTCCCAACTTCCAACAGTGTTTTCGGGAGGCTTTTTAGCCAATGCCGAGCTGGCCCTTTGAGCTTGAGGGTAGATATTTTATGGCGTGGAGATCATCTCCTCTAGCCATGTGTATGTGTAGTATATAATCCTCTATCCGCACTCTGTGGTCTGTTGTTCCGTCGTAAGCCTCTATGTTTATGGGTTTAAAGCCTGCTGGAAATTCATGATCCAAATACTCATTGGTGAAACATAGTGGGTGTCGGCGCCCAGATTTCGTGTGTCATTGTCTTGAACACTTGGCGTGTTGTGTTGCTTCCAGGGCCCTCTGTTTTGGCCCGTAAATGGACTGGCTGGGCCGCCTGTTTTCCTGTGATCATGAGTTGGCTTGTGTGCGGCGCCGCTTGTCACTTTTGGCCTGTCCTCTCGTCGTCTATCCGGCCAGGCGGATTCTTTAATTTTTGACTGTGGTGGCTCTATGGCTTCCTCGTCAAATTCTGGCAGCAGCTTGCGCTTCGAGTAGCTCTTTGATTGATGGCCATTGCCAGATTTGTTCTGCGGTTTTGAGCACTTTGCTCCACCTCATTCTCGAGTATGTCTTCCGCTGTTTTGAGCTTCCGTTTTCCTTCTTCGACTTCTTGCAAGTGGCGATTTAGTCTTTTGTGAAGGTTCTTATGCTCCGGTGGTGTGTCCGGCGTGAGGTCGTCTGGACTGTTGGTTTCGCCGGGCATGGATTGATTATCCGATTCGTCCTGTTCGGACGGTTGCTTGGTTGCATGTTCGTTGTCCACTGGTTTGCCCTGCTCTATTGCTAGGTCATTAGGAGCGCTGTTTTTGTCGAGGGGGACTTAGGGCGGCGTCTGCGTCGCCGTTTTGGTTGTTTGTCGGCGGGATTATCTTTTGCCGCGCCCCGTTGGTCCTTGTTATCGCTTCCTCTTGGGGTGTCCACCATATATACATCATGGGTTAGGGTGGCCTTCCAGTGCTCGGTGAGCGCTGGTTCTTGATCGTCTCCAGCATCGTCGTTCATACCGTCGATGTCTTCGGAGTCGCAATCTAGCATGTCTGTAAGATCGTCGACAGTTGCTACAAAGTGGGTGGTGGGTGGGATTTGAATTTCTTCGTCGTCCGCATCCCAACCCTCCTGGCCGTAGTCCGGTCAGGGCTCTCCGGATAGCGAGAGATGTTTTAGCGAATTTAGGATGTCGCCAAAGGGTGAGTGCTGAAAGATGTCCGCGGCGGTGAACTCCATGATCAGCGCCCAATCGGATTCGATTGGCCGGGGCGCAGGAGGTTCGAGTCCGCAGGAGTCCGCACCTCGAGTCACGAGCTTTATAAGGGACGGGGTCAGTGTTCGGCTCCATCGCCGTGGAAGTTGCACCTCCTGAAGCGGTGTCCAACCACCCGTCCTCGATCTGCGCGATCGGCTCCGAATTATGGGTCGATGCGGATTCGTGAGCGGCCTCCAAAGTACTGTCCGGCGGCAGAGCTTGATCATACCCATCGTGACAGTGCGGCACGCTCGGCTGCGGCTTCGATCCATCGAAGATCAAGTCTCCGCGGATATCCGCCGTGAAGTTTAGGCTTCCAAATCTGACCTGACGGCCAGGGGCGTAGCTTTCGATCTGCTCCAGATGGCCAAGTGAATTGGCCCGCAGTGCGAAGCCGCCGAATACGAAGATCTGTTTGGGGAGAAAAGTCTCACCCTGGACGGCATTGTTGTTGATTGAAGAAGCCATCAAGCCTATCGGTGACGACACAGAGGAACTCTCAATGAAAGCACCAATATCGGAGTCAAAACCGGCGGATCTCGGGTAGGGGATCCCGAACTATGCGTCTAGGCGGATGGTAACAAGAGACAAGGGACACGATGTTTTTACCCAGGTTCGGGCCCTCTCGATGGAGGTAAAACCCTACACCTGCTTGATTGATATTGATGATATGGGTAGTACAAGAGTGGATCTACCACGAGATCAAGGAGGCTAAACCCTAGAAGCTAGCCTATGGTATGATTGTTGTAATGGTTGTTCGTCCTACGGACTAAAACCCTCTGGTTTATATAGACACCGGAGAGGGCTAGGGTTACACAGAGTCGGTTACAATGGTAGGAGATCTACATATCCGTATCGCCAAACTTGCCTTCCACGCCAAGGAAAGTCCCATCCGGACACGGGACGAAGTCTTCAATCTTGTATCTTCATAGTCTTGGAGTCCGGCCGATGATGATAGTCCGGCTGTCCGGACACCCCCTAGTCCAGGAGTCCCTCACATATGCTTGGATGGAAGAAGTGACTTCCTAGAATTCATGTGCATTTGGTGCAAGTTGTCGCCATGAGTTCGAGAAAGATTGGTTTTGTTTCCTCTGGTACCATCAAAAGTCAGTTATGCATGTGCGAATGTATTCTATGGTTTGTAGATTAATTACCTCTACTCCATATGGATTCCTTAGCACACCAAGCCACTAAATTATTTGTTCAAGGAGAAGAAGTTCCTTCATAAGAGCTAATCCGGATTTATATAAGGACTTCGATATCCTCGTTGATGGTTCCCAACCTGAACTCGGTAGTGTTTTATTATAAGATTACTACGTGGTCATGCTTGTCTGGGACAGCGTGTTCACATGTATGTAGCAGAACCAGCTCATGTTTTGGAGCTTGCTATCATAGTTCTTTTCCCGAGAATCTCGCAACGTTATCTCGTCGGTTTGTGTTGCAAACTTTCATTTTTTCGAGACTTGATGAGTCCGGAATGTCCTGACCCCAACCAGATCTGAATCTCAGGAAGATATGATGGTTGGAACATTTTCCAAGAACTATAATAATGGTCTCTCTGTAACCCGGTAAAGTGGATGTCCTGGCCAACACAACTAGCCGGAAGATCTATTATTGTAGTATCCTGATGGAGGAAGTTGGCCACTCCCCATAAGGATTTCGTAGGACTAACTTCCGTAATTGTTCCTTAAGGATTCTTGAGCTCCCAAAGTCCGACCTTTTACCTGATGTTCAAGATACCAAACCATATCTATAAATGGGTTACGCTAGTACATCAGGGAGAACATTAGAAGCGGAGTGCTAAATGTCTCTCGGTCGATCATCCAGATTTTGTTTCCTTGGCCTCGCTAAGGTGAAATCTAAGAAAGTGTTATCTTTCTTTGCATCTACATCGTCCATCGCTGTTCATCATGGTAGTACGTTGTGTTGCCAGGATCCTTGACACGAATATTGGTTAAACCTTGATGAATATGGAAATGCTCAAGTTCTTGAGAGCACGCAGAAGCGCTCGGTGTTATCATCGGCACTAATTGGGATTGCTCTCAGATTCCTCGGTTATGCTATAACTTTTGAAATAGTGGACTCACTCTCTACTGTTGAGCTTCTCCCCAGTTACTAAAATCATTCCTTGTGTTGTTTTCAACAAGGTAATCCACATCACCCATTCTAGTCTGAGTATGTCATTCTACCGAACTCCTTCAAATGATCGATTGTGATTTGCCTTAAGCTGGTATAAAGAGCTCTAATGATCTCTGAATCAAAGGTAATTCTTTTTGCCACTTAAGGGAATATTTCTACGAGTCACCTCTCCCAAGGTGCCCCGTTGTGGGATCATAGTAATTGTTTCCTCGCTACTTTGAAACCCTCGTCAAATTGTTTCTTCCGTCCCTCCTGATGCATGTCTTGCCTCTCAGCTCCAGAGATATTTCTATGTCTCATTCCGTGAGTTGATCGTCAGTTGCTCGATCTTTGAGGAGATCAGTTCCGTAGAATTTCTTTCTATCGTCATCGTGGTGGATGAAGATCTCGAAAGCAAAGACGTCAAGATCAATATGAAGCAATGAATCAACATCTTTGAGAAGGACAGTTGGATAGTGAAGATCGTGTTAGCTTTGTGTCCCTCTCGCCTTCTTACCTCACGCCTTGAATTTCGGGTCGAGATTCTTGTTTAGTGGGGGTGAGTTGTCACGTCCCTAGCCTTGCTATGCACTTGGACTAGCTTGGTTGCTGCATCATGTTTAAATTACATTTAAACCTGAAATGGGGATTGTTCAAACCCTAGCATCAAAAGGAATTCAAATAGGTTCAACCAAAATATTTTTCAATGATTTCAAAATGCCCTTTAAAAATGTTCATCATTTCTGGATCAAGGTGGAAGCATCTACCAAAAATGGTTCACATTTTTGCAGGACATATTTGGACTTTGAATTAATTCAAACATATTTGAATTGGGGCTATTTAAATGCTATATATCTTTTAGATGCTCCAAAAATGTTGGAAATTCTTGAGGGTCACTGGAATAATTCAGAAAGCACCCATAATAATTTCCAGGATTTTATGAAATGGTTTAGCATTAGTACTAAACCAAAACAGAGAAACAAAATAGAAAACTAAAACAAATAAAAAGAGAGAGAGAGTAGGACTTACCTGGCAGAAGCTTACCTGACGCCCACCAATAGGCCCAGTACAGTAGCTGGCGGCCCAGCCCACCACCGCTGCCCCCTGTCGTCTTCCTCCTTGGACAGTAGGACAGGGGCGCGTGTCTGCCGCCTGCTGGCCACGCGCAGGCCACCTCCTCCCTGCCCGCGTGCTTCCTCGACGCCCTGGCTTTCCCTGGAGACGCCACGCACGTTCCCGAACCCAACCACTCACTCTTGTCCTCTCTCCCCTCCTCTGTTTCTCTCCCACGCGACCACCGAGTGCGCCCGTTGCCGCCTCTCGTCGTTGCCGTAGCAACAACCACCCCCTCACCCCTCTGACGAGTCCATGAGCTCCGCCTCGACGTCCTCGACCTCCTCGCTCTGCCACTCGACGCCGGGCGCGCCCCTCTGCCCTCACCGAGCTCGTCCCCGACCGCCGTCGCCGGAGATCCCCCTCGATGCCCCGAGTGCCTCAGGCCCTCCCTGAGCTCGCCGTCCACTCCAAGAAGGTCGCCGTGAGCTGCTGCCCATCCTTCCCCTCTCTGTTCTCTTCTCTGTGCACCATAGCCACCGCGCCACTTGCGCCCGCTCGCCGGCCGCCGCCCCGAGCTCGTTTCCGACGAGCTCCGGCCTCCCTAGCCGCTGCTGCTTGCTGCGCTAGATGCGGGCGAGCTTCGGCTCCACGTGGGTGCTCTCTGCCGCTCATTTGGGCGCCGGGAGAGCGAAACCGAGCCCCTCCGCTGCACCTATCATCGCCGGTGTCGAGCCACCAGTGAGTTAGCCTCAGTTGACCAGGGGGTAGACCTCCCCTAGGTCCATGACATGCGGGCCCTGCCCGGCTAACTAATCTAGTTTAGGTTTAAACTAAATTAGCTTAACCTAGGTTAGTGCTAATTCAACTAGGTTAGTTTAGTTAGTCACTGACATGCAGGACCCACGCGTTAGGTTTGACCTGGACCGGGTCTGTTGACCTGCTGAGGTCAGCATGACGCAATGCTGACACAGAAAATGATTTTCAGGATTTATTCTTTCTCAGGAAATTCCAGAAAATAGTGCTAACTTCAAAAATTCATAGAAATTCAATCGTAACTCTAAATCAAATAATTTATATATGAAAAATGATCAGAAAAATCCAATCTATCCATCTGCACTGGTTTCATGCATGTTTAAGCAACTTAACCTTGCTGTTCATATCAAAACATGATAGTGCACTTTATGAATTCATAGTTTGAGTTTGAATTTGAATCTTTGGTTCAAATAAGATCAAACCTTTCTGTTCTTAGCTGCATTAGCCCAAATCACAGCATATTGCCATGTCATGATCATGCATCATATTGTGCATTGCATTGATTGTGTTTCTTCTTTGTTTGTCGGTGGTTGTTTCCTCTCGATAGACGTGTTCTGACGATGAGTTTGATGACACCGATGAAGAAACTATATTATCTTCAGAAGTGCCAGGCAAGCAAAACCCCCTTGTTCATTCCGATACAATCCCACTCTCTCGTTCCTACTCTCATTTATTGCATTAGGACAACAACGATTCAACTGTTACATGCTGCGGTAGTTGAACCCCCTTTCCTCTGCATGACCTGTCATTGCCATAGTAAATAGATGAAACCCACTAGCATGAGTAGGAGTTGTTTGAGCCCTGATGTGCCTACTCATTCATGCTTGTTTGTCATGCCTGCTACTGCTTAGAGTTGAGTCAAGTCTGATTCATCGGGGATGAATTGGAATGTGGTGAACATGTCCTACTGTTGAGAGCTAAGTGTGTGAACACGATTTGGTAAAGGTAGCGATGAGAGGCCATGTAGTAGTACATGGTGGGTTGTCTCATTGAAACCGTCCTCAGGAACTGAGTTCTGTGTTTGTGATCCATGAACAGTTACAACCACACATTGGGTTCCGGTAAATCGACCCTTCTCGACTTATTAATCAACATGATCTCTGTCTAGGAGTTGCAACTAGTTTCTGGTGTTTGTAGGTAGTGTTAGTAGTCTAGCAAGTGGCACCCGGTACAGGTGGGCTAGGGACAGACTAGGCACAGTGGCACAGTGTACCAAGCGTAGATCCACCCGTCGAGGTGGGCTTGGGAACCCTGCTCACATCGTTTGGGGCCGTGAGCGACACCCCAGCCGGATCTCCTTGCGGATGGAACCCGAATAGGCGATAAACCTAGACGAGAGACTTGTGTGGTTAGTCAGGTCGTGGCCGACTCCCTCGCCAGGCTTCCGCTTGAAGGTTGCCGAGATACACGAGGTGTACATGGCGGTAAGTGGCAAGAGCGTGTGTGAAGAAGTACACCCCTGCAGGGTTAATATGATCTATTCGAATAGCCGTGTCTGCGGAAAAGGACTTCTAGGTTGCCTGTACAGTTCATAGACAAGTGAAAGTGGATACTCTAAAATGCGCAAGATAAGCGTGAGTGCTATGGATGGCATTCTCGTAGGGAGACGGGAGCGGATCCATAGTGGTGTATTAATATGGTGAATATGTGGACTCCTGTGCGCCACCTCAAAGAGTTACATTGCAGTCGTAGTTCAGGATAGCCACCGAGTCAAAGCTGGCTTGCTGTAGTTAAACCCCACCACCCCTTTGTTGACAATGATGCATATGTAGTTAGTTCTGATGTAAGTCTTGCTGGGTACATTTGTACTCATGTTTGCCTAGTTTATGTTTTTGCAGAGACTTCCGTCTCACTAGTAGTTCCGCGTGAACTTCGACGTTTAGCTTGTTACCTCAGCTACAATCTTGTGCCCTCGGCAGGATCTAGTAGATAGTCAGGCTTCTCAGCCTTTTTTATTTGTAGATGTCTGTACTCAGACATGTTGAGCTTCCGTTTGTGCTTTGACTTGTATGCTCTGAATGTTGGGTCATGAGACCCATGTTTGTAACATCTCGCTCCTCGGAGCCTATTGAATAAAATACTTGAGTTGTAGAGTCATGTTGTGATGCCATGTTGTATTTGCACATATCGAGCATATTGTGTGTATGTTATTGAAATGCTTGGTATGTGTGGGATCTGACTATCTAGTTGTTTATCCTTAGTAGCCTCTTCATGGGAAATGTCTCCTAGTGCTTCCATCGAGCCATGGTAGCTTGCTACCGCTCCTAACACTTAGGCTGGCCGGCATGTGTCCTTCTTCGCTCTGTGTCGTTCCTTCGGGAAATGTCACGCGATGAATATCGAGTCCTATTAGCCCGCCACACCCGGTTCACCGGAGTCTCGCTAGCCCAGTGCTACTGACTGGATCCACTCACCGATGACCGACACGCTCGATTTGGGTCATGGATGCTCGTCCTCGTAAGTTTGTGCCACTTTGGGTTTACGACTAGCCATGTCAGCCCGGGCTCCTTATCATATGGATAATAGCGACACTATCATATACGTGTGCCAAAAGGCGCAAACGGTCCCGAGCAAAGGTAAGGCGACACCCGTGGGAATACCGTGCGTGAGGCCGCAAAGTGATATGAGGTGTTACATGCTAGATCGATGTGGCATTGAGTCGGGGTCCTGACAGCTTTGGTATCAGAGCTTGACTGCCTGTAGGATTACCAAGCCAAACTGGTCGAAGTTGAGTTTAGAAATTATTTAGTTATGTAAGGGAATTGATTGTGGTTGGGAACGTAAGGCTCTTTTTACTCCTTATACCTTATGACCTTCTGATCCAAGTCATCTTATCTTTCCTACGGGGTTAAGGAATTAGGCTTTCACTTCTCTCTATCAGGATCATGTGTTACTAATCCGTAGAATCTTAGGATTGTTGGTTCCAGGCCTCAGTTCAGTTTCTACTACTTTGGTATGTTATCAATTGAACCAGAACCTTGATATGATGTTGTTGAGTGACTATGCAAATCCTTGTGAATCTCTCAAATCATTTTATTTGAGCATTTACAGTCGTTATGCTGTCCGAGTCATCCCAGGTTTCTAAACGGTCTGATGCATTTGCAAATCCCTTCCTCCTATTTCCGTTGTCTCCTTGGGCCAGGTTAACCACACTAAATTGCTGAGTTGAGGTACTATGTTGCCTCAACATATATGTTAGAGCTAGTATTATGACCCTAGGTGTCTTAGAGGATCACCAGGTAATCCAGCCATGCTCTGTGTTCCCAGTGTGATGATTCTGGCCATCATTCTCGAAAGCATCCTTGATGCCACTTAGTAGTAGGTATTCTACTCCTGGGTTTCTGAACCCGAGACTCACCCTACTTATTTCATGTTGATAGTGTTTGCTAGGTCCTTTAGGTTATTAGTAACCTTTGCGATAGTCCTCGAGGTCGTGGTATTTCCTTCTTCCAAATACCATGAACCATTCTTGGCAGAAGTTCTTTGAACCAATAGATCACAACCACAGTGCTCTTGATGAGTACTCGATTCTATGTTGATATTCTGCTAGTTCTACCTTCTCTGCATGGGTTATCTAGAAGAAACCTGCTGAACTTGGTTCGACATGCTAACCTATGCCTCCACAACTCAGAAAATCATATGTTCTTTTGAGTTGTCCTCTTCAACAGATTCGATCTTCGTCTATCAATTGATAGTCAGGAGTAATTGTGCATTCGTGTTATCGATGCTTAATATTCTTGTGGTCCGTCAAGCCATTCTATTCAGGATGACTAGGAGAACTAAACTCCAGTACCTCATCCATATCTAGGATTGGGTCATAGAAGTTGTATTCCATAGATCAAAATGTCAATCCAGCTTTTGATTCTGTTCTACCCTGAAGTATTACCTCCTTCATGTCAGGATTATCATGGGAATTGCACACCATCCTATGAACTCTTAATACAGTGATACTTCTCGCCCTCATTATTCATTTCTCGGCTCCCATGTTGTTGCAACCGGAGTGCCGACAGATGAACTATGACGTGTGAAATCAATACTCCTAGCAACTCTGTTGCTTGGTAGTTAAAGGACAAAATTTCATTCTTAGTGTGTTGGTTATCGAATCTTCACTCTAAGATAGATTGTGCTACCTAGTCCTTATTTTCGGTGCACTCTTTGATCAATGAGTTAGGATTGAGTCAATCCCTCACTCTTGTGATCACATCGTCTTGCCCTGAAAAGCAAGATTGCTCCCGAGCTTAGTAACATATCGGTGGTTCGTGATTTTCCGGATATCTTCACAGAAGTATCACCAGGATGTTGCCTGACCGCTATGTTGAGTTCGTGATCAAGTTGGTTTCTTGTAAACCAGCCATTCTCCAAGAATCTATGTTGCATACCCCTGAGCTGGTTGGTCAAGCTAAACAACAACTTGGAGAGTTGGAAGATGGAAGCTTGTCCGATTTAGTTCATCTTAAGGGATATCTTGTATGTGTGTTGAAGAAAGATGATATCTTCACGATTGATCCTCGTGACCAGTTGTTGGACCTATTGTCTTGCCAAAACTTTGATTTGAGTGTGGGCTATCCTCAAATCAAATCAGAACCAACGATGTTCATAATGTTGTCTTACTCGTGGTTGTTTCCTCGAGCATACACCATTACATCTTTCGGGTCTGACCAATGCTATCACCTTGTTCACATAATTGTGGAATTCCATTCATATGGAAACCTGGATGAATTGTTGTTGAGCCATCGACAACATCCTCGTCTTCTCCAAAATTTTGTTGAACATTAAGCTAGTGTTGGAAACTTTTGAAAGCATTTCTTCATGCTAGCTCATGAAGCATATGCTTGGATGGAAGAAGTGACTTCCTTGAATTCATGTGCATTTGGTGCAAGTTGTCGCCGTGAGTTCGAGAAAGATTGGTTTTATTTCCTCTGGTACCATCCCAAGTCAGTTATGCATGTGCGAATGTATTTTATGGTTTGTAGATTAATTACCTCCACTCCATATGGATTCCTTAGCACACCAAGCCACTAACTTATTTGTTCAAGGAGAAGAAGTTCCTTCATAAGAGCTAATCCGGATTTATGTAAGGACTTCGATATCCTCGTTGATGGTTCCCCACCTGAACTCGGTAGTGTTTTATTATAAGATTACTACGTGGTCATGCTTGTCTGGGACAGCGTGTTCACATGTATGTAGCAGAACCAGCTCATGTTTTGGAGCTTGCTATCGTAGTTCTTTTCCCGAGAATCTCGCAACGTTATCTCGTCGGTTTGTGTTGCAAACTTTCATTTTTTCGAGACTTGATGAGTCCGGAATGTCCTGACCCCAACCAGATCTGAATCTCAGGAAGATATGATGGTTGGAACATTTTCCAAGAACTATAATAATGGTCTCTCTGCAACCCGGTAAAGTGGATGTCCTGGCCAACACAACTAGCCGGAAGATCTATTATTGTAGTATCCTGATTGAGGAAGTTGGCCACTCCCCATAAGGATTTCGTAGGACTTAGTTCCGTAATTGTTCCTTATAGATCCTTGAGCTCCCAAAGTCCGACCTTTTACCTGATGTTCAAGATACCAAACCATATCTATAAATGGGTTACGCTAGTACATCAGGGAGAACATTAGAAGCGGAGTGCTAAATGTCTCTCGATCGATCATCCAGATTTTGTTTCCTTGGCCTCGCTAAGGTGAAATCTAAGAAAGTGTTATCTTTCTTTGCATCTGCATCGTCCATCGCTATTCATCATGGTAGTACGTTGTGTTGCCAGGATCCTTAACACGAATATTGGTTAAACCTTGATGAATATGGAAATGCTCAAGTTCTTGAGAGCAGGCACAAGCGCTAGGTGTTATCATCGGCACTAATTGGGATTGCTCTCAGATTCCTCGGTTATGCTATAACTTTTGAAATAGTGGACTCACTCTCTACTGTTGAGCTTCTCCCCAGTTACTAAAATCATTCCTTGTGTTGTTTTCAACAAGGTAATCCACATCATCCATTCTAGTCTGAGTATGTCATTCTACCAAACTCCTTCAAATGATCAATTGTGATTTGCCTTAAGCTGGTATAAAGAGCTCTAATGATCTCTAAATCAAAGGTAATTCTTTTTGCCACTTAAGGGAATATTTCTACGAGTCACCTCTCCCAAGGTGCCCCGTTGTGGGATCATAGTAATTGTTTCCTCGCTACTTTGAAACCCTCGTCAAATTGTTTCTTCCGTCCCTCCTGATGCATGTCTTGCCTCTCAGCTCCAGAGATATTTCTACGTCTCATTCCGTGAGTTGATCGTCAGTTGCTCGATCTTTGAGGAGATCAGTTCCGTAGAATTTCTTTCTATCGTCATCGTGGTGGATGAAGATCTCGAAAGCAAAGACGTCAAGATCAATATGAAGCAATGAATCAACATCTTTGAGAAGGACAGTTGGATAGTGAAGATCGTGTTAGCTTTGTGTCCCCTCTGTCTTCTTACCTCACGTCTTGAATTTCGGGTCGAGATTCTTGTTTAGTGGGGGTGAGTTGTCACGTCCCTAGCCTTGCTATGCACTTGGACTAGCTTGGTTGCTGCATCATGTTTAAATTACATTTAAACCTGAAATGGGGATTGTTCAAACCCTAGCATCAAAAGGAATTCAAATAGGTTCAACCAAAATATTTTTCAATGATTTCAAAATGCCCTTTAAAAATGTTCATCATTTCTAGATCAAGGTGGAAGCATCTACCAAAAATGGTTCACATTTTTGCAGGACATATTCGGACTTTGAATTAATTCAAACATATTTGAATTGGGGCTATTTAAATGCTATATATCTTTTAGATGCTCCAAAAATGTTGGAAATTCTTGAGGGTCACTGGAATAATTCAGAAAGCACCCATAATAATTTCCAGGATTTTATGAAATGGTTTAGCATTATTACTAAACCAAAACAGAGAAACAAAATAGAAAACTAAAACAAATAAAAGAGAGAGAGAGTAGGACTTACGCGCGAAGCTTACCCGACGCCCACCAATAGGCCCAAGATAAAGAGGGCGGCCCAGCCCACCATCGCTGCCCCTGTCGTCTTCCTCCTGGACAAGTGGGACAGGGGGCGTGTCTACCGCCTCACTGGCCACGCCTGCAGCCACCTCCTCCCCGCCTGCGTGCTTCCTCGACGCCTGGCTTTCCTCGAGACGCCACGACGTTCCCGAACCCAACCACTCACTCTTGTCCTCTCTCCTCCTCTGTTTTCTCCCACGCGACCACCGAAAGCGCCTGTTGCCGCCGCTCGTCGCCAGAGCAACAACCACCCTCGCCCCTCCGACGAGTCCATGAGCTCCGCCTTGACGTCCTCGACCTCCTCGCTCGCCACTCGACGCCGGCGCGCCTCCGCCTCACCGAGCTCGTCCCGACCGCCGCCGCCGGAGATCCTCGACGCCCGAGTGCCTCAGCCCTCCCCGAGCCCGCCGCCCACTCCAAGAAGATCGCCGTGAGCCGCCGCCCATCCTTCCCCTCTCGTTTTCTTCTTCAGGCACCGTAGCCACCGCGCCACTTGTGCCCGACAGCGGCCGCCGCCCGAGCTCGCTTCCGACGAGCCCGCCTCCCTAGCCGCTGCTTGTCGCTTCTAGATGCGGGCGAAGCTTGGCTCCCGTTGGTGCTCTCCGCCGCCATTTGGGCGCCGGAGAGCGAACCCGAGCCCTCCATCAAGACCTATCATCGCCGGGCGCCGAGCCGCGGTGGTTAGCCTCATTGACCAGGGGTTGACCTCCCGGGTCCATGACATGCGGGTCTCGCCTGCTAACTAATCTAGTTTAGGTTTAAACTAAATTAGCTGAACCTAGGTTAGTGCTAATTAAACTAGGTTAGTTTAGTTAGTCACTGACATGTAGGACCCACGCGTCAGGTTTGACCTGGACCGGGTCTGTTGACCTACTAAGGTTAGCATGACGCAATGCTGACGTAGAAAATGATTTTCAGGATTTATTCTTTCTCAGGAAATTCCAGAAAATAGTGCTAACTTCAAAAATTCATAGAAATTCAACCGTAACTCCAAATCAAATAATTTATATATGAAAAATGATCAGAAAAATCCAATCTATCCATCTGCACTGGTTTAATGCATGATTAAGCAACTTAACCTTGCTGTCCATATCAAAACATGATAATGCACTTTATGAATTCATAGTTTGAGTTTGAATTTGAATCTTTGGTTCAAATAAGATCAAACCTTTCTGTTCTTAGCTGCATTAGCCCAAATCACAGCATATTGCCATGTCATGATCATGCATCATATTGTGCATTGCATTGATTGTGTTTCTTCTTTGTTTGTCGGTGGTTGTTTCCTCTCGATAGACGTGTTCCGACGATGAGTTCGATGACACCGATGAAGAAACTATATTATCTTCAGAAGTGCCAGGCAAGCAAAACCCCCTTGTTCATTCCGATACAATCCCACTCTCTCGCTCCTGCTCTCTTTTACTGCATTAGGACAACAACGATTCAACTATTACATGTTGCGGTAGTTGAACCCCCTTTCCTCTGCATGACCTGTCATTGCCACAGTAAATAGATGAAACCCACTAGCATGAGTAGGAGTTGTTTGAGCCCTGATGTGCCTACTCATTCATTCTTGTTTGTCATGCCTGCTACTGCTTAGAGTTGAGTCAGGTCTGATTCATCGGGGATGAATTGGAATGTGGTGAACATGTCCTACTGTTGAGAGCTAAGTGTGTGAACGCGATTTGGTAAAGGTAGCGATGAGAGGCCATGCAGGAGTACATGGTGGGTTGTCTCATTGAAACCGTCCTTAGGAACTGAGTTCTGTGTTTGTGATCCATGAACAGTTACTACCACACATTGGGTTCCGGTAACTTGCCCCTCTCGACTTATTAATCAACATGATCTCTGTCCAGGAGTTGCAACTAGTTTCTGATGTTTGTAGGTAGTGTTAGTAGTCTACCAAGTGGCACCCGGTACAGGTGGGCTTGGGACAGACTAGGCACAGTGGCACGGTGTACCAAGCATAGATCCACCCGTCGAGGTGGGCTTGGGAACCCTGCTCACATCGTTTGGGGCCGTGAGCGACACCCCGGCCGGATCTCCTTGCGGATGGAACCTGAATAGGCGATAAACCGGACGAGAGACTTGTCTCGTTAGTCGGTCGTGGCCGACTCCTCGCCAAAGCTTCGCTTGAAGGTTGCCGAGATACACAAGGTGTACATGGCGGTAAGTGGCTAGAGTGTGTGTGAATAAGTACACCCTGCAGGTTAATATGATCTATTCAATAGCCGTGTCCATGAAAAGGACTTCGGGTTGCACGACAGTTCATAGACAAGTGAAGGTGGATACTCTAAAATGCGCAAGATAAGCGTGAGTGCTATGGATGGCATTCTCGTAGGGAGACGGGAGCGGATCCATAGTGGTGTATTGATATGGTGAATATGTGGACTCGTGTGTGCCACCTCAAAGAGTTACATTGCAGTCGTAGTTCAGGATAGCCACCAAGTCAAAGCTGGCTTGCTGCAGTTAAACCCCACCACCCCTTTGTTGACAATGATGCATATGTAGTTAGTTCTGATGTAAGTCTTGCTGGGTACATTTGTACTCACGTTTGCCTATTTTATGTTTTTGCAGAGACTTCCGTCTCACTAGTAGTTCCGCGTGGACTTCGACGTTTAGCTTGTTACCTCAGCTACGACCTTGTGCCCTCGGTAGGATCTAGTAGATAGTCAGGCTTCTCAGCCTTTTTCATTTGTAGATGTCTGTACTCAGACATGTTGAGCTTCCGTTTGTGCTTTGACTTGTATGCTCTGAATGTTGGGTCATGAGACCCATGTTTGTAACATCTCGCTCCTCGGAGCCTATTGAATAAAATACTTGAGTTGTAGAGTCCTAGCCCGCTACAGCCCGGTTCACCAGAGTCCTGCTAGCCCAGTGCTACAGCCTGGATCCACTCGCTGATGACCGACACGTTCGATGCTGGGTCATGGATGCCTGTCCCTGTAAGTTTGTGCCACTTTGGGTTTACGACTAGCCATGTCAGCCCAGGCTCCTTATCATATGGATGCTAGCAACACTATCATATATGTGTGCCAAAAGGCGCAAACAGTCCCGGGCAAAGGTAAGGCGACACCCGTGGGAATACCGTGCGTGAGGCCGCAAAGTGATATGAGGTGTTACATGCTAGATCGATGTGGCATTGAGTCGGGGTCCTGACACTATATCTATATAGCGGGGCGAAAGCCTGTTTCGAGAGATATCTGCGGGAATTGAACCTGTTTTTGCGGTTTCCCGTATTGCACAGAAGCAGTTGGCAGGAGTGAAACTTCCGCCCCAACTCGGCCGGCCGCGTCCACTGCGGGAGCCCATCCTGGCCGTCGTGTCCCCGTGCTCGAGGTCCGCCGTGCCCCGAGCTCCACTGTAGGAGCCCGTCTCGGCCGCCGCGTCCCCGTGCTCGAGGTTCGCTGCGCCCCTGAGCTCCGCCGCAGGAGCCCGCCCCGGCCGCCGTGTCCCCATGCTCGAGGTCCGGCGCGCCCGAGCTCCGGCCATGAGCCCATTTCGGCCGCCACGTCCCCGAGCTCCGCCGAATGAACCCGTCCCGACTGCCGCGCCCCCGAGCTCCGTCGCAGGACCCCTCCCGGCCGTCGCGTCCCCATGCTCGAGCTCCGCCGCGCCCCCGAGCTCCACCGCAGGAGCCTGTCCCGGCCGCCACGCCCCCGAGCTCCACTGAGGGAGCCCATCCTGGCCGTCGCGTCCCCGTGCTCGACGTACACCACGCCCCTGAGCTCCGCTGCGTTCCTTATCTCCATACACACAATGCGATAGAATTTGTGACAGACTAGTTGAGTTATTTCACAGAGAAGAAATTTTATGGAGGCAGCATGCTCGTATCGAATGGCTTGCTCACAGTGATAAAAACACCTTTTTTTCATCCGAGAGCGAGCCAGCGCCGCAAGAAAAAACAAAATTAAGTTTCTCTGAAGATCGGATGGCAGTGTAACAGAGGACAACACAGAGACGAAAGAGATGGCCACGGATTTTTACTGCACGCTCTACACCACTGAAGGTGTGACCGATATTGATCAAGTTCTAAATACAGTTCCAAGGAAGGTTACTCCGGCGATGAATGATGTTCTTAATGTAGAGTACACTCAGGAGGAGATTAAGGTAGCCCTATTCCAGATGCTCCCAACAGAAGCACCAGATCCAGATGGGTTCTCAGCCCACTTCTTTCAGCGTCACTGGGATGTTTGTGGGACTGATGTGACAGTAGCGGTACTTCGGATTATTAATGGAACTGAGTCAGCGAAGATCATTAATGAGACTATTTTAGTGCTAATACCAAAGGTAAAGAACCCCACATTATTGTCTCAGTTCAGGCCAATTTCTCCATGTAATGTTTTATACAAGATTGCTTCCAAAGTCATATCAAACAGATTGAAGCAAGTTCTACCTGACATCATGTCTGAGGAGCAGCCAGCTTTTGTTCCAGGTAGGCTTATTATGGATAACATAATCACAACTTATGAATGTGTTCATTTTATGAAAAGAATCAGGGCCAACAGAAATAGATTTTGTGCACTGAAATTGGATATGATGAAAGCCTACGATAGAGTGGAGCGGGACAATTTACATGCAATAATGATAAAGCTCGGCTTCACAGTGAGGTGGGTTAATATAGTCTTGAGTCTAGTGAGATCATTTAAGTTCTCAGTTTTATTCAATGGGAAGAAGCTACATCACATGGTATTCGACAGGGAGACCTAATTTCCCCATGACTATTCTTGATTGTAGTAGAGGGCCCTTCGTGCCTCCAAAAATCTATTGACGAGTTATCCAACATTAGTGGCATTCACGTGGCCCCTTTGGCGCCACCCGTTAACCATTTATTATTCGCTGATGACAACCTCCTATTTTTAAAGCTAGTGTAAACGGGGCTAATAAGATAAACTAGTTGTTGAACAAGTATTGTCAGGCTTTGGACAATGCATAAACAATGAGAAATCTTCGATGTATTTCAGTATCGGCTGTCCGAAAAAGTGTGAGGTTGGAAATTAAGAACGTACTACAAGTTCCAAATGAGTCATTGAGTGCAAAATATTTAGGCCTTCCATCATGTGGGATCATCAAAGAACGATTCTTTTAAGTACCTAATACGTCTCCAACGTATCTATAATTTTTAATTGTTTCATACTATTATATTATCAATCTTGGATGCTTTATATGCAATTTTATATCATTTTTGGGAACTAACCTATTAACTCAGTTCCCAGTGTCAGTTCTTATTTTCTGCATGTTTTTAGTTTTTCAGAAAATCAATACCAAACAAAGTCCAGACATTGATGAAACTTCGAGGTGATTTTTCTGGACCAGAAGGGACCATAGAAGCTTCAGGACGAGGCCTGAAGATCTACGTGAGAGCCACAAGATCACATGGTACATCCCCAGGGGGTGCCACCTGAGCTTGTGGGTCCCATACAGCTCTGTTTGACATAATTTCAAGCCTATAAATTCCATAAATCCAAAACCAACAGAGAGCCACCCGAAACAATTATTCCGCCGCTGCAAGTCTCTGTTCTTCCGCGGTCCCATTTGGAGGCATTTTCCGGTACTCTGCATGAGGGGGAATCGATCATGGAGGGCTTCCACATCAACCTTTCCGCACCACTAGTGATGTGTGAGTAGAGAACTACGGGTCCATAGTGATTAACTAGATGGCTTCTTCTCTCTTTGATCTTCAACACAACATTCTCTTCGGAGATCATTCCAATGTAATCTTTTTTGTGGTGTGTTTGTTGGGATCCAATGAATTGTGGGTTTATGATTGGAATATTCATTAGAATTAATTGAGTCTTTTCTAAACTTTATTATGGATGATTACTATAGCTTTTGTATTTCTCTCTGATCTATCCCTTTGGTTTTCCCAACTAGCTTGATTTATCTTCAGTAGGAGTGCTTTGTAGTGGGTTCAATCTTGCGGTGTCCTCACCCAGTGAGTAGGGGTACCGAGGCACATATTTGTATTGTTCCCACTAAGAGTAAAATGATGGGGTTTAATCATATTGCTTGGTTTTATTCTGTCTGCATTATGTCATCTTATTTAAAGCATTACTCTGTTTATCATGAACTCAATACAATAGATGCATGCTGGATAGCGGTCGATTGGTGGAGTAATAGTAGTAGATTTAGAATCGTTTCGGTCTACTTGTCACAGACGTAATGCCTATACACATGATCATTGCCATGAATATCATCATAACTGTGTGCTTTTCTATCAATTGCCCAACGGTAATTTGTCTACCCATTGTATGCTATTTTTGTGAGAGAGAAGCCTCTAGTGAAAACAAAAAACAAAAATACCTTGCTGCAATTTCACTCTTTTTATTTTACTTTGAAATTTACTTATCTATCATTACCAGATTTGATCCTTGCAAGTAACGAGTTCAAGGGGATTGACAACCCTCTTGCCCGCGTTGGGTGCAAGTATTTACTTTTTTGTGTAGGTACTGTTCACTAGGCATTTGTGTGGTTCTCCTATTGGTTCGATAACCTTGGTTCTCACCGAGGTAAATACTATCCGCTACTATATTGCTTCACGCTTCCTCTTCGAGGGAAATCCCAATGCAGCTCACAAGTAGCAGTACCTTAAGGACTACCTATGTAGTAAAGTGCAAGGGTGAATTGAACAAACAATGTCATTGGCAGGTAAAGAGGTATTGGTAAAGGCGGTTGCCTAGGCAATACCTATGTACTCTATGTCCTGTTTCAAGCTTCCGTGAGGCTTGTGCGACCATCTTAACATGTTGATACAGAAGTTTTGGTCGGGAAGTAAGGATGGAAAACGGAAACCTAATTGGGTTTCTTGGGAAGCCATGACCCAACCCAAGAGTATGGGAGGATTGGGCTTCAAAGATTTTGGGTTGTTTAACTTGGCCTTACTAGCTAAGCAGGCATGGAGAATCTTACAAAATCCTCAATCTCTAAGTGCCAGAGTTTTGAAAGGGGTTTACTTTCCAAATGGAACCATCCCGAGTGCTGATCCTGGGAGCCATCCTAGCCAAATTTGATGAGCTATCATTGGAGGCCGTGACATATTAAAGTTGGGTCTCATTAGGCGGATAGGCAGAGATAATTGGATACGTACAGATGTTATGATGAGGCCTTATGGGAGTCGTAGCAACAACAATTTTGAGAAAGTTTCCGAACTCAAAGATCAAACTTTAGCCACATGAATATGGCAAGGTTGGAGGAGATCTACCTCCCGATTGATATACCATGTATCTTGAGTATCCCACTGTGTACTTTTGATACGGTGGGCTCCTGGGCATGGAATTTTGAAAGAAGTGGAACCTACTCGGTGAGATCAGTATACCGTATGATGGTACAAACTAAATTAAGAACGGGAGCCTGGATTGATGGCACAACAGGTTCTTCTAGTACATACCGTGATGAAGAGTCTTGGAAACTTCTATGGAACACTTTGATTCCTGGAAAGATTCAAATGTTCTTATGGCGTCTCGCTAAACACTCTCTCTCAATAGAGGATATTAGAGAGATTAGGAATATGTCATCATCAAGTTTGTGTGGCATGTGTGGAGCTGAAGACTCTTGGGGTCATTCACTACTTGAGTGCTCAATGGCAAGATGTTTGTGGGCCCCAGTGGATGGAGAACTCGCAGAACATCTTTGCGAGACTACCGAACCGAGTGCCAAGCAATGGATCTTTTCGATGATAGACACGTTATCACATGCGGCGTTTGTTAAGCTAGTTGTGACTCTGTGGGCAATATGGTGGGCCAGAAGGAAAGAAATCCATGAGGGGTTGTTCCAAAGCCCTTCAGCCACACACACAATTCAATACCAGGTTCATCCAAGAGCTTGAACTTATGCCAAAGAAAATTCCCAGTGTCCCGAATCAGCACGCAAGTCGAACTACCTGACCAAAACCTCCCCACCCGGTTACTCAAAGATCCATGTTGATGCTGGATTAGCAAGGGGCCAAGCATGAGGTTCGGCGGCTGCAGTGTGCAGGGATGATCACAGAATTTTTTTGGGCAGCTCGGCACTGGTCGTTTATGGTATAACGGACGTTGCTACTCTAGAATCAATTGTATGTATGGAGGCACAATCTTTGGATGTAGACTTGCAGCTAAGAGACTTTATCATAGCTTCGGATTCGAAGTAGGTTATTAGCGACATTGATCAGGAGAGCGATGGAAGATATGGAGCTATAATTTAGGAGATCAAGCGTCGAGCTTTATCATTTAATTGTATTTTTACATTTGAAGGGCGTGCTATCAATGTAGATGTCGGATAGGTTAGCCAAGTTTTCGCATTCACTTGATCAGGGAAACATGTTTGGTTGTTAGTTGTTATAGCCGCATGATCCCTTTTGTAACGCTCCATCTAGAGTGCAAAGTCTCTTTTACCGGTGCTGGGAGCTACCGGCTACCCATCCACTGTTCATGTGCTTTACGATGTGTGTCTAACCGGGACCCATTTATATGTATAATCATGTATTTAGGTAGTTAATTTTTTGTATATAGTCAAATCATCGTCAGATCAATAGGGACCATGTCAGGAGTGGCAGTACTTTTTGCAGCGGGATGTACGCATGCATGCAGCATCTCTCCTCTCTCTCAAACAAGTCCCTGCATTTTATTTTTGTTTACATTTTTAGATGGCCAATAATTCTTACAGCATTGTTCTATTATTAAAAAATTTCATATATCCAATTCTTGAACATAAGATGTTTAGAATGAGACCAATCTTGAATATATTTAAACTAGTTTAATTTTTACTATTTCAATCATGTAAAAATATTAATTTTACTCATTTCAAATTACTATTTTCAAAATGATTGAAACCATTTCTCGAAATGAGTGAAATGAGTTTTCCAAATCAGTGAAATGCGTTGTTTCAAATTTGTTAAATAATTATTTTGGAAACTAGTGAAATGAGTGTAATATGTTTTCTGAAAATGAATGTTATGTGTTTCCTGAAACTAGTGAAATTGGTGAAATATAAATTTTGTAAATGAGTACAGTTTGTTTTCTGAAATGAGTGAAATAAGTTATTTGAATAAAAGAGAAATAAACTAATTTTTGTTGTGAAACTAATTTTCCAGTGTTTGAAACTGGTAGTTTTAATGAGCAGAATACATTTCAATATATTTCATAAATTTGCAGTGAAATTGATATTTGCAAATGAGAGTAACCTGTCTTATGAAATGTGTGAAATCGATTTTGAAATGAGTGAAATGGTTTTTTAACTGATATTAGTGAAACAGTAAAAAACACTTTTATGAAATAGCTGATCAATTTTATGTTTTATAAAAACGATTTAAAAGATAATTGAAATTTTAAAAAATAGTGAAATATGCGACATAGGTTATTTGAAATATGTGAAATTGATTATTTCAAACACGTCTAAGTTGTTGTCTAAATATTTCACTCCATTTTTATGAAACATGTATTTCTCAAATATATGAAACATATTTCGGTATGTTTGTCAATTTGCTTAATCTTGTGTTTGAAAAATAGTGAAATAGGTTGCTTAAAATATGTGAAATCCGTTATTTCAAATATACGAAACTAGTTTCTTTTAATGAGTGAAATCTAGTCATTCCACTATTTCTTTGAAATATACGAAACATGTGTTTTTCAAGTATATGAAACATATTTCAGTATGTTTGTCAATTTGGTTAATCTCGTGTGTGAAAAATAGTGAAATAGGTTGTTTAAAATATGTGAATTGATCTTGTGAGTGAAATCTAGTCTTGGAACGAGTGAATTGCTTTGTAATGATTATATTAAAATAAGTGAAATCAATTTTCTAAAATAAGTTTTTTTAAGGAATGAAATCAGTTTTATGAAATGTACGAAGCCAGTTTTTTGAAATGGCCGAAACCTATGTGTTCAAATGTGTGATATTGATGTTTCCAAATCAGTTCAAATAGTGCAGAATTGATTATTAAAAGTTTATTAAAATTTCTTTTCATAATATATGAAAGATCTTTCATTGTGTTTGTGATTTCCATATTCCAGTTTGTGACATGTTCGAAACTAATTTCAAATGTAATTGAAATATATATGAAAAAGATAGTTCAAATATATTCAAAATTGATCTTCTTTTGAAGTCTTCACCCCACGAATTCAAATATATAAGAAGTTTCAGTAATGAACATTTGGTTCAAAAGATATGAATCATTAGAAAAATGAGGATGAAAATAAAATGCATGTCCAGTGCATGAGGTGAGAGAATGCATGCATGCACCGTTCTCTCCAGTCCTCTCTCTCTTCTCTGTAAAAGCTGACTCTATCTGCCTGAGCGCAAGTACATGTATTCATGTATTACCATTCATCTATCTGATAAACAAAACAAGGGCACAAATCTTCAAAATGACACCAACGGTGGATGCTTGACCGGTAGGTACCGGCTCCGGTAAAAAAACTTAGTCGCCATCTAGAGTTTGATCAATAAAGCTTGGTGGTACCCAAAAAAAAAAACAGAAAGAAACGAACGCCTCAAGGCCAAACACGGCAAGTCCGGTGCGCCAATCGGCTGGAGAAATCTTTTTGCATTGACGCGGAGCAAATGCGCCGGAGCCGTAGAAAGGCAGGCAGCTGAGGCTAGCCTGCTTCTGTTTCTCCTCCTCTCTGGCAACGTGTCCAAATCCTAACAAAATTCCTAAAAATACGGTGGCTGCGTGTAGTATATAACGAGCCGGCAGAAGCGCGGCAGGGCAAAGGATTCCTTTACCGCTCTCGCGCGCCGCCGGCCGCAGGGCGCAAGGAAGATCGATCTGGTCGTCGTGGTCGTCGCGGTCGTCGCGTCTGCTCCAGATCCTCGCCTCGCCTGCTCCCTCCCTGGCCGGTATGATATCTCCTCCGGACGGACTATCGATCTCTCTATCCCTCTTCGTCCCTTCCATCTCCTCCTCCTTGCCATTCATCGTTTCTAGATTTTCCACAGATCTATTTATCGTACGCGTCCGTTCGGTTGTTCCTACGAAATCACCCTTGCGAATTCCGGTTGTCTAGTGCTCTCACTTTTGACGACCCAACGAATCCTCCTTCCTGGATTCGTTCATACTCTCGTAAAGTCTCCTGGATTCGTACAAGATCAGTCCAATTATTTGACTGATCTTGTACGTATCATACAAGATCAGTCTAATTAAAATTCGTTCATGCTCTCGTAGATCGTCTACCACACTAAGTAAGCCCTTGTGTTTGTGTCCTACTCCTGGTGCGGACGAACTAGCAGATCCAGCACACTAAACCCTTGCTTGTTTCAGCAGCGAGCTTGGCAGGTTTTGCTGCTTGAAGACGAAACGAGATCAAGATCAAGATCATGTCGGTGGAAGCCGCCAAGGGCGCGGAGACGATGGCGCGCCGCGACTCGCTCTACAGGGACGCGGAGAAGGTCTCCGGCGACAGGCGCCACGGCTCCGGGGTCAGCAACGAAACCATCCATCACCTTGTTGACTTACTTAACCAGCTGTGCCACGGCCGATGTTAATTCTCGAGCATGGTGGGCGCATGGACGCATGCATGCAGGCAAGCTGGAGGCAGACGGTGCTGCTGGCGTTCCAGAGCATCGGCGTGGTGTACGGCGACCTCGGGACGTCGCCGCTCTACACCTACTCGGGCACCTTCCCGAACGGCATCAGGCACCCGGACGACCTCCTCGGCGTCCTCTCCCTCATCCTCTACACCCTCCTCCTCCTGCCCTTGCTCAAGTACGTCTTCATCGTCCTCTACGCCAACGACAATGGCGACGGTCAGTACCTACGACCTTCTATTTATATATAATCTTATTGTGTTTTCCCCCTTTTTTTGAGCTCTCTTGTGTTCGTTCATGGACATTAACTCATGCTGGCTGGCATGTAGGGGGCACGTTCGCACTCTATTCTCTCATCTCGCGGTACGCCAAGACCAGGATGATCCCCAACCAACAGGCAGAGGACGCGTCGGTGTCCAACTACAGCATCCAGGAGCCCAGCTCGCAGACCAGGAGGGCGCAGTGGGTGAAGCAGAGGCTAGAGTCCAGCAAGGCCGCCAAGATCGCGCTCTTCACCATCACCATCCTCGGCACCTCCATGGTCATGGGCGACGGCACCCTCACACCCGCAATCTCTGGTACATACAGTGATCAAGTTCTTCACATTGCTAAGTTTATTTATTGATTTAAATTCTACTGTAATTGAACTGATGATTGCTGGGTGTGTTACTGCAGTGCTCTCTGCGGTGAGCGGGATCAGGGAGAAGGCGCCCGACTTGACCCAATGTACGTACCTATGCTTTGTACTCCCTCTGTAAACTTTTGTAAGACTTTTTAGCATGTCGACTTGTTCTACAGCCAGCAAACTGAATGTGATTTCTTGTAAAAACAGCGCAAGTGGTGTGGATCTCCGTTGCCATCTTGTTCCTGCTCTTCTCGGTGCAGCGCTTCGGCACGGACAAGGTTGGCTACTCCTTCGCGCCCATCATCTCGGTGTGGTTCGTCCTCATTGCCAGCATCGGAGTGTACAACCTCGCCGCCCACGACGCCACCATGCTCAGGGCCCTCAACCCCATGTACATTGTGGACTACTTCCGAAGGAACGGCAAGGAGGCGTGGCTCTCTCTCGGGGGCGTCGTCCTCTGCACCACAGGCACGGAGGCCATGTTTGCTGACCTTGGCCATTTCAACATCAGGGCCATTCAGGTTCGCCACTGCCAGTTTTTGACTCCATTTGTATTCAGGTTCGCAGGGACTGAATTTTTCTTCATTTTCCGGCCTGTTGCAGCTGAGCTTCAGCTTCATCATCTTCCCCTCCGTGGCGCTATGCTACATGGGCCAGGCATCCTACCTGCACAAATTCCCGCAAGACGTCGCCGACACCTTCTACAAATCTATCCCAGCGGCGATGTTCTGGCCGACGTTCATCGTGGCCATCTTGGCGGCCATCATCGCGAGCCAGGCCATGCTCTCCGGCGCGTTCGCCATCCTGTCCAAGGCGCTCTCCCTCGGCTGCTTCCCGAGGGTGGAGGTGGTGCACACCTCCAAGAAGTACGCCGGGCAGGTGTACATCCCGGAGGTGAACTTCCTCATCGGGGCCGCCAGCATCGTCGTCACCCTCGCCTTCCAGACCACCACCAACATCGGCAATGCCTACGGGATATGCGTCGTCATGGTCTTCTCCATCACGACCCACCTCATGACGGTGGTCATGCTGCTCGTGTGGAAGAAGAACATCGCCTTCATCGCCGCCTTCTACGTCGTCTTCGGGACCACCGAGCTCCTCTACCTGTCCTCCATCCTCTCCAAGTTCGTCGAGGGAGGGTACCTGCCCTTCTGCTTCTCGCTGGTGCTCATGGCGCTCATGGCCACCTGGCACTACGTCCACGTCAGCCGCTACTGGTACGAGCTCGACCACGTCGTGCCGGCGGCGGAGCTCACGGCGCTCTTGGGACGCCCCGACGTGCGGCGGGTGCCCGGCGTGGGCTTGCTCTACTCGGAGCTTGTCCAGGGCATCCCTCCCGTGTTCCCGCGCCTCGTCGAGAAGATGCCGTCGGTGCACTCCGTCTTTGTCTTCATGTCCATCAAGAACCTCCCAATCCCGCGGGTGGCCGCCCCCGAGCGCTTCATCTTCCGGAGGGTCGGCCCTGCCGAGTACTGCATGTTCCGCTGCGTGGCGCGCTATGGATACACCGACCAGATCGAAGGCGCCAAGGATTTCTCCGCTTCTCTCCTCGACGGCCTCAAGCTGTTCATTTATGAGGAGGCCGCCTTCTCCTGCCAGCACACCGACGACGATGACGGCGACGGCGCTCTGCGGGCGGCGCAGCTAGCAGCCGCGGAGGAGGAGAAACGGTTCATCGACGCAGAGTTGGAACGCGGCGTGGTGTACCTGACGGGGGAGGCGGACGTGGTGGCTGCACCAGGGTCGTCGGTGATGAAGAGGATCGTGGTCAACTACGTGTACACCTTCCTGAGGAGGAACCTCAGCGAGAGCCACAAAGCGCTCGCCATTCCCAAGGATCAGCTGCTCAAGGTCGGGATCACCTATGAGATATAGATCAATGTTTCTTCTGCAGAACTTGTTGGTGATAACATGGTTTTAGCAAACGGATGTATAGTAGTGTAAACCTCTGAATTTTACATTGCCCAGATGATCCTGTACACAATATAAGAGTAATGCTACATCTACAAAAGGTTTCTTGAACCTAAGTAACCTTTTGTAGATCAAATAGTCACTTTGGAACTCGGATGCATTGGAGCCCTATTTTCTGAACTGTGCCAAAATGCTATTTTGAAGTTTCGAAAAATTCTAAAAACAAATCAACATGTTTATATGAATGTATATTACACATTTGTAAATTTTAATGCTCAAATAAGTAACTATGTGAGTTACACAAAAATGACAAAATCGTGATTTTGGAAAGATGAACAGCGCATGCACTATTCACTATTTGAAAATCACCATTTTGTCATTTTTGTATAGGTTGCATATTTACTTATTTCATCACCAAACTTTACACATGTGTAATATACATCCATATGATCACGTAGAATTTTTTCAGAATTTTTTGAAACCTTAAATGTGATTTTCAAAGTGTTTTCAAAGTATCATTACTCATGTTGTACAACACTTGCGGAAAAATCTTATAAGATTGCCTACATGCTGATGTGGCATGAGCTAATTAGGAATCACTCACCACTGTAATGCTATTACAGCAATGCTACACATACAGGTTTTTACAGGAGTTTACAGGATTGATTTGATGTGGCAGTTTTTCATTGGGTGTAAGAGGAGGACGCGGGCCCACCTCCATGAAAATCAGGGGGGTGGTTATTATGTTTGGAAGGAGTCTGTAAGAGCCTGTAAAGCCCCGTACGTGTAGCATTTTTTATGCTATTAAGCCTCATGTCGCATACCCTATCGATCGTGTGCGATAACTCGTGACAGCAAACACGTTTCTTCATCACAAATTTATTTTGAGTGTACCATGTGTGAAGTGGTGCATACAGTTTCAAGCATAATGTGTGTACACGTCGCCGCCTTGTCTTCTCCCGCTCGCCGCCACTGCTTCCCGCTAGAACGCTGGCCTCCTTGCCTACCCGCCGCACACATGCTGCCAATGGTCACGCGTCGCATCCACCCGGCGCCAATGCCGAGTCAGTGCCCTCGTTCCAGTGCGCGTGCCTCGCGTCCCTGCGCGATAAAAGAAAAACCTAATGGTTGGGTGCCCACACCACTAAAGCCCTCGGCGCCCCCAGCCTCCCCCCCTCTGTGCCACATTGTTGAGAAATGCCTGAGCAACTACTAGTGCAGAGAAAGGGTGTTTCAGGGGTATAAAATGTGATTACTTTGTAAATCTGTGCACCACCACCAGAATGGCGTTGTAACTAACAGACCTAGGCTGTCCCTGTATGAAATCCATTGTTACATCTAGCCATGGCTTTTAGGAATCGTCGAGATAATCCCGATTTCAAGCTTTAGATTGTTGGATGTCAGTGGCAAGGCAATCAAAGCACTCGTTCAAAGCATCATTTGCATCATTCATTGCGCATTGAAGGCCGAAGTAGTGTAGTTCGGTGACGTAGCCATTCGCGTCTTATTGGTCATCAAAAACCGCAGATTGCCTGTCCATCACAAGGCTCGAACAAGTGTAAGTGGTAAATGAGAAGATAATACCAAAGTTGCCTCTTCCCAAAGACAATGTATCTTGTATCACTCAATGTTGTATGCGAAGATAGTTGAATTGGTACCGGATCTTGTCACTCACACCTACACAGTAAAGCTTATAGACTGGCTTGGTGAGGGTTAGTTGTTGGGGAACGTAGTAATAATTCAAAAAATTCCTACGTGTCACCAAGGTCAATCTAGGAGATGCTAGCAATGAGAGAGAGAGAGGCAGTGCATCTTGATACCCTTGAAGATCGCAAAGCGGAAGCGTTACAAGAACGCGGATGATGGAGCCGTACTCGCGGCGATTCAAATGGCGGAAGATCCGATCCAAGCGCCGAACGGACGGCGCCTTCGTGTTCAACACACGTACAGCCCGGGGACGTCTCCTCCTTGATCCAGCAAGGAGGAAGGAGAAGTTGAGGGAGAACTCCGGCAGCACGACGGCGTCGTGGTGGTGGAGCTCGTGGTTCTCCGGCAGGGCTTCGCCAAGCACTACGGAGGAGGAGGAGGTGTAGGACGGGGGAGGGATGCGCCAGGGGCAAGGGTGCGGCTGCCCTCCCACCCACCCACCCCCCATCCCCTCTATTTATAGGGTGAAGGAGAGAGGTGTGACGCCGCCGATTCAATCGTACACTAATCATACACGTAAATATGTACGATCAAGATCAGGGACTCACGGGAAGATATCACAACACAACTCTAGATACAAATTGAAATAATACAAGCTTTATATTACAAGCCAGGGGCCTCGGGGCTCGAATAATAAGCTTGATACACAAGAGTCAGTGGAAGCAACAATATCTGAGTATAGACATAAGTTAATCAAGGATGCCTTAAGAAGGCAAACACGAAAGTAACAACGATCGAAGAGGCAAGGCCTCCTGCCTGGGACCTCCTAACTACTCCTAGTCGTCGGCAGTCTCCATGTAGTCGTATCCGTCGGCGGTGGCATCTGGCTCCAGGGATCCACCATCTGGTTGCATCAACCGGAAACAAGAAAGAAGGGGGGAAAGGGATAGCAAAGCAACCATGAGTACTCATCCAAAGTACTCGCAAGCATCAGATCTATACTAAGTATGCATTGGTATCAAATGGAAGGTTTGTATCTATGGACTGAACTACAGAATGCCAGAATAGAAGGGAAGGCCTAGCCTATCGAAGACTAGCAGCTCCAAGCATCTTGCAGCATGTAGAAGAGTAAAGAATAGCATTTTAATTCACAAGCATGTTGTAGAAGCAATGCCCAGAGATCCTTCCTCAACTCCCTACGAGAAAGCAATCTCGGAGCCACATATCCATCACACATCTCAAGTATCCATTTCTAGTATATAAGATCAGGATATAAGTCTGAATGTCCATTACCGTGGAGGCGGCTATTAATAGATAATCTTCCCTACAGGGGTGCACCGTGTTTTCCAACACGCTTGATTACTCTGGCCGGACACACTTTTTTGGGTCAATGTCTGGCCTCGAAAGATCAACACGGCGTAGCCCTACCTAGCCTCAGCAGAGAGGTCCCCGCCGGTCTACATCCTAAGCACTCCGGGGTCTGGGCCCATAGCCCGTAGCACTCCGGGTCGTTGTGCGCAAGGGGATACTAGCACCGCCTCTGCCTGGATGGCGCGATCTGGCCCGGCCAAAATGCTGAACTGGACGTCTGACAAAGCTTTGGCTGATACTGCGACGTCGAGGCCCATAACTATTCTCATGTGGTGGTTAGTGCGTAAAGGCCAGAGGCCAACTCAGAACAAATACCCAAACCATTAGTGTATTAGGGGCTTGTGGAGACGAGCAGAGACTCACGATCGATGTGACCCCGTCGCCCCGTCTCGTGGACTTACGGGAAGGGCCCAGAATGCCCGGCCGTGCCACGTAATTATCTTGCGGGTGCTCTCCGGGCCCGCCCGACTTTCACCAAGATCTCAAGTAAAGTGAATGTAACCGTGTGTCCAAACATCAAGGGGAAAACCCGAGGAATCACCCTCGGTGGATTCCATTCGATGTAATCGTCAAGGTGAACGTAAGAGGTGTTTGGGAACGTAGTAATTTCAAAATTTTCCTACGCACACGCAAGATCATGGTGATGAATAGCAACGAGAGGGGAGAGTGTTGTCTACATACCCTTGTAGACCCGAAGCGGAAGCGATCACAACGTAGAGGAAGTAGTCGTACGTTCTCCTCGCGATCCGACCGATCCGGCGCCGTTACTCCGGCGCCCGAGTTCTTGACACACGACAGCTCGATGACGTCCCTCGACTCGATCCAGCCGAGTGTCGAGGGAGAGTTTCACAAGACGACGGCAGGACGATCTTGATGTTTCACGGTGCAGGCTTCGCCTAAGCTTCATGACGGTATGACCGAGGTGGAATCTGGTGGAGGGGGCACCGACACGGCTAAGGAACGATCCGTAGATCAAACTTGTGTGTCCTAGGGTGCCCCCTGCCCCGTGATATAAAGGAGCAGGGGAGGGGCCGGCCGGCCAAGGAGGCGCTGGCCAGGAGTCCTACTCCTCTGGGAGTAGGATTCCCTCCAATCCTAGTTGGAATAGGATTCACCGGAGGGGGAAAGAGAGAGGGGCGGCCCCTTTCCTAGTCCTAGTAGGACTAGGGAAAGGGGGAGGCGCGCGGCCACCTAGGGCTGGCCCTTTCTCCTTTCCACCAAGGCCCACTAAGGCCCATTTACCTCCCGGGGGGGTTCCGGTAACCTCCCGGTACTCCGGTAAATTCCTGTTTTCACTCGGAACCATTCCGAACTCCAAATATAGGCTTCCAATATATCAATCTTTATGTCTCGACCATTTCGAGACTCCTCGTCATGTCCGTGATCACATCCGGGACTCCGAACTTCTTCGGTACATCAAAATATATAAACTCATAATAACTGTCATCGAAACCTTAAGCGTGCGGACCCTACGGTTCGAGAACAATGTAGACATGACCTAGAACCATTCTCGGTCAATAACCAACAGCGGGACCTGGATGCCCATATTGGTTCCTACATATTCTACGAAGATCTTTATCGGTCAGACCGCATAACAACATACGTTGTTCCCTTTGTCATCGGTATGTTACTTGCCCGAGATTCGATCGTCGGTATCCAATACCTAGTTCAATCTCGTTACCGGTAAGTCTCTTTACTCGTTCCGTAATACATCATCTCGCAACTAACTCATTAGTTGTAATGCTTGCAAGGCTTAAGTGATGTGCATTACCGAGAGGGCCCAGAGATACCTCTCCGACATTCGGAGTGACAAATCCTAATCTCAAATACGCCAACCCAACATCTCGCCTTTGGAGACACCTGTAGTACTCCTTTATAATCACCCGATTACGTTGTGACGTTTGGTAGTACCCAAAGTGTTCCTCCGTAAACGGAGTTGCATAATCTCATAGTTATAGGAACATGTATAAGTCATGGATAAAAGCAGAGCAACATACTAAACGATCGTGTGCTAAGCTAATGGAATGGGTCATGTCAATCGATCATTCAACTAATGATGTGACCTTGTTAATCAAATAACAACTCCTTGTTCATGGTTAGGAAACATAACCATCTTTGATTAACAAGCTAGTCAAGTAGAGGTATACTAGTGACACTGCTTGTCTATGTATTCACACATGTATTATGTTTCCGATTAATACAATTCTAGCATGAATAATAAACATTTATCATGATATAAGGAAATAAATAATAACTTTATTATTGCCTCTAGGGCATATTTCCTTCATCTCCCACTTGCACTAGAGTCAATAATCTAGTTCACATCGCCATGTGATTTACCAAAGAATAGTTCACATCACCATGTGATTAACACCCATAGTTCACATCAATATGTGACCAACACTCAGAGGGTTTACTAGAGTCAGTAATCTAGTTCACATCGCTATGTGATTAACACCCAAAGAGTACTAAGGTGTGATCATGTTTTGCTTGTGAGATAATTTTAGTCAACGGGTCTGTCATATTCAGATCCGTAAGTATTTTGCAAATTTCTATGTCAACAATACTCCGCACGTAGCTACTCTAGCTAATTGCTCCCACTTTCAATATGTATCTAGATCGAGACTTAGAGTCATCCGGATCGTGTCAAAACTTGCATCGACGTAACCCTTTACTTACTAACCTTTTTCACTTCCATAATCGAGAAACATATCCTTATTCCACTAAGGATAATTTTTACCGCTGTCCGATGATCTACTCCTAGATCACTATTGTACTCCTTGCCAAACTTAGTGCAGGGTATACAATAGATCTGGTACACAAGATGGCATACTTTATAGAACCTATGGCCAAGGCATAGGGAATGACTTTCATTCTCTTTCTATCTTTCGCCGTGGTCGGGTTTTGAGTCTTACTCAATTTCACACCTTGTAACACGTGCAAGAACTCTTTCTTTGACTGTTCCATTTTGAACTACTTAAAAATCTTGTCAAGGTATGTACTCATTGAAAAACTTATCAAGCATCTTGATCTATCTCTATAGATCTTGATGCTCAATATGTAAGCAGCTTCACCGAGGTCTTTCTTTGAAAAACTTCTTTCAAACACTCCTTTATGCTTTGCGAATAATTCTACATTATTTCCGATCTACAATATGTCATTCACATATACTTATCGAAATGTCTGTAGTGCTCCCACTCACTTTCTAGTAAATACAGGCTTCACCATAAGTCTGTACAAAACTATATGCTTTGATCAACTCATCAAAGCGTATATTCCAACTCCGAGATGCTTGCACCAGTCCATAGATGGATCATTTGGAGCTTGCACACTTTGTCAGCTCCTTTGGATCGAAAAACCTTCGGTTGCATCATATACAACTCTTCCTCCGTAAAACCATTCAGAATGCAGTTTTACATCCATTTGCCAAATTTCATAAATTGTGGCAATTGCTAACATGATTCGGACAGACTTAAGCATCGCTACAGTTGAGAAAATCTCATTGTAGTCAACATCTTGAACTTTGTCGAAAACCTTTTGCAACAAGTTGAGCTTTGTAGATAGTAACACTACTATCAACGTCCGTCTTCCTCTTGAAGATCCATTTATTTTCTATGGTTTGCCGATCATCGGGCAAATCCATCAAAGTCCATACTTTGTTCTCATACATGGATCATATCTCAGATTTCATGGCCTCAAACCATTTTGCGGAATCTGGGCTCATCATCGCTTCCTCATAGTTCGTAGGTTTGTCATGTTCAAGTAACACGACCTCCGAACAGGATTACCGTACCACTCAGTGCGGATCTCACTGCTTTTACCTACGAGGTTCGGTAGTAACTTGATCTGAAGTTACATGATCATCATCATTAGCTTCCTCACTAATTGGTATAGTAGTCACAAGAACAGATTTTTGTGATGAACTACTTTCCAATAAGGGAATAGGTACAGTTACTTCATCAAGTTCTACTTTCCTCCCACTCACTTCTTTCGAGAGAAACTCCTTCTCTAGAAAGGATCCATTTTCAGCAACGAAAATCTTGCTTTAGGATCTGTGATAGAAGGTGTACCCAACAGTTTCCTTTGGGTATTCTATGAAGACGCACTTCTCGATTTGGGTTTGAGCTTATCAGATGAAACTTTTCACATAAGCATCGCAGCCCCAAACTTTAAGAAACGACAACTTTGGTTTCTTGCTAAACCACAGTTCGTATAGTGTCGTCTCAACGGATTTAGATGGTGCCCTATTTAACGTGAATGCAGCTGTCTCTAATGCATGACCCCAAAACGATATTGGTAAATCTGTAAGAAACATCATAGATTGTACTATATCCAATAAAGTACGGTTATGACGTTCGGACACACCATTATGATGTGGTGTTCCAGGTGGCATGAATTTGTGAAACTATTCCACATTGTTTTAATTGAAGACCAAACTTGTAACTCAAATATTCATCTCCACGATCAGGTCGCAGAAACTTTATTTTCTTGTCACGATGATTTTCCACTTCACTCTGAAATTCTTTGAACATTTCAACTATTTCAGACTTATGTTTCATCAAGTAGATATACCCATATCTGCTCAAATCATCTTGTGAAGGTCAGAAAATAACGATACTTGCCACGAGCATCAACACTCATTGGATCGCATACATCGGTATGTATTATTTCCAATAAGTCAAGAGCTTGTTCCATTGTTCCGAGAACGGAGTTTTAGTCATCTTGCCCAAAAGGCACGGTTCGCAAGCATCAAGTGATTCATAATCAAGTGATTCCAAAATCCCATCAGCATGGAGTTTCTTTATGCGCTTTACACCAATATGACCTAAACGGCAGTGCCACAAATAAGTTGCACTATCATTATTAACTTTGCATCTTTTGGTTTCAATATTATGAATATGTGTATCACTACGATCGAGATCCCATGAACCATTTTTATTGGGTGTGTAACCATATAAGGTTTTATTCATGTAAACAGAATAACAGTTTATTCTCTTACTTAAATGAATAACCGTATTGCAATAAACATGATCAAATCATATTCATGCTCAACGCAAACACCAAATAACATTTATTTAGGTTCAACACTAATCCCGAAAGTATAGGGAGTGTGCGATGATGATTATATCAATCTTGAAACTACTTTCAACACACATCGTCACTTCACTCTTAACTAGTTTCGCTTATTCGCAACTCCGTTTGAGTTACTACTCTTAGCAACTGAACCAGTACCAAATACCGAGGGGTTGCTATAAACACTAGTAAAGTACACATTCATAACATGCATATCAAATATACCTTTGTTCACTTTGCCATCCTTCTTATCCGCCAAATACTTGGGGTATTTCTGCTTCTAGTGACCAGTCCCTTTGCAGTAGAAGCACTTAGTCTCAGGCTTAGGTCCAGACTTGGGCTTCTTCACTTGAGCAGCAACTTGCTTGCCGTTCTTCTTGAAGTTCCCTTCTATCCCTTTGCCCTTTTCTTGAAACTAGTGGTCTTGTTAACCATCAACACTTGATGTTCTTTCTTGATTTCTACCTTGATCGATTTCATCATCATGAAAAAAACTCGGGAATCATTTTCGTCATCCCTTGCATACTATAGTTCATCACAAAGTTCTACTAACTTGGTGATGGTGACTAGAGAACTCGTCAATCACTATCTTATCCGGAAGATTAACTCCCACTTGATTCAAGCGATTGTAGTACCCGGACAATCTGAGCACATGCTCACTAGTTGAGCGATTCTCCTCCATCTTTTAGCTATAGAACTTGTTGGAGACTTCATATCTCTCAACTCGGTATTTGCTTGAAATATTAACTACAACTCTGGAACATCTCATATGGTCCATGATGTTCAAAACATCTTTGAAGTCCCGATTCTAAGCCATAAAGCATGGTGCACAAAACTATCAAGTAGTCATCATATTGAGCTAGCCAAACGCTCATAACGCTGCGTCGCTCCTGCAATAGGTCTGTCACCTAGCGGTGCATCAAGGACATAATTCTTCAAGCAGCAATGAGGATAAACCTCGATCACGGATCCAATCCGCATCATTGCTACTAACATTTTTCAACACAATTTTCTAGGAACATATCAAAATAAACATATGAAAGCAACAACGCAAGCTATTGATCTTACAACATAATTTGCAAAATACTACCAGGACTAAGTTCATGATAAATTTAAGTTCAATTAATCATATTACTTAAGAACTCCCACTTAGACAGACATCTCTCTAGTCATCTAAGTGATCACGTGATCCAAATCAACTAAACCATAACCGATCATCACGTGAAATGGAGTAGTTTTCAATGGTGAACATCTTATGTTGATCATATCTACTATATGATTCACGCTCGACCTTTCGGTCTCCGTGTTCCGAGGCCATATCTCGCATATGCTAGGCTCGTCAAGTATAACTCGAGTATTCTGCGTGTGCAAAACTGGCTTGCACCCGTTGTAGATGGACGTAGAGCTTATCACACCCGATCATCACGTGGTGTCTGGGCACGACGAACTTTGGCAACGGTGCATACTCAGGGAGAACACTTCTTGATAATTTAGTGAGAGATCATCTTATAATGCTACCGTCAATCAAAGCAAGATAAGATGCATAAAAGATAAACATCACATGCAAATCAATATAAGTGATATGATATGGTCATCATCGCCTTGTGCTTCGTGATCTCCATCTCAGCAGCACCATCATGATCACCATCGCCACCGCGCGACACCTTGATCTCCATCATAGCATCGTTGTCGCCTCGCCAATCTTATGCTTCTACGACTATCGCTACCGCTTAGTGATAAAGTAAAGCATTACAGTATGCATTGTATTTCATACAATAAAGCGACAACCATATGGCTCTCGCCGATTGCCGATAACTTCGGATACAAAACATGATCATCTCATACAATAAAATATAGCATCATGTCTTGACCATATCACATCACAACATGCCCTGCAAAAACAAGTTAGACGTCCTCTACTTTGTTGTTGCAAATTTTACGTGGCTGCTACGGGCTTAAGCAAGAACCAATCTCACCCACGCATCAAAACCACAACGATATTTCGTCAAATAGACTCGCTTTTAACCTTCTCAAGGACCGGGCGTAGCCACACTCGGTTCAACTAAAGTGAGAGAGAGACACCCGCCAATCACCTTTAAGCAACGAGTGCTCGAGCGGTGAAACCAGTCTCGCGAAGCGTCACGCGTAATGTCGGTCCGGCCGCTTCATCTCACAATACCGCTGAACCAAAGTATGACATGCTGGTAGGTAGTATGACTTGTATCGCCCACAACTCACTTGTGTTCTACTCGTGCAAAACATCAAACCATAAAAACCTGGCTCGGATGCCACTGTTTGGGAACATAGTAATTGAAGGAAATATGCCCTAGAGGCAATAATAAAGTTATTATTTATTTCCTTATTTCATGATAAATGTTTATCATTCATGCTAGAATTGTATTAACCGGAAACATGATACATGTGTGAATGCATAGACAAAACAATATGTCACTAGTATGCCTCTACTAGACTAGCTTGTTAATCAAAGATGGTCATGTTTCCTGACCATGAACAAAGAGTTGTTATTTGATTAACAGGGTCACATCATTAGTAGAATGATCTGATTGACATGACCCATTCCATTAGCTTAGCACACGATCGTTTAGTATGTTGCTACTGTTTTTTATCCATGACATATACATGTTCCTGTAACTATGAGATTATGCAACTCCCGTTTACCGGAGGAACACTTTGGTGCTACCAAACGCCACAACGTGAATCGGGTGATTATAAAGGAGTACTACAGGTGTCTCCAAAGGCGATGTTGGGTTGGCGTATTCGAGATTAGGTTTTGTCACTCCGATTGCTCGGAGAGGTATCTCTGGCCCTCTCGGTAATACACATCATCAAGCCTTGCAAGCATTACAACTAATAAGTTAGCTGTGAGATGATGTATTACGGAACGAGTAAAGAGACTTGCCGTAACTAGATTGAACTAGGTATTGATATCGACGATCGAATCTCGGGCAAGTAACATACCGATGACAAAGGGAACAACGATGTTGTTATGCGGTCGACCGACAAAGATCTTCGAGAATATGTAGGAACCAATATGGGCATCCAGGTCCCGCTATTGGTTATTGACCGAGAATAGTTCTAGGTCATGTCTACATTGTTCTCGAACCGTAGGGTCCGTGCACGCTAAGGTTTCGATGATGCTTATTATGAGTTTATGTATTTTGATGTACGAAGAAGTTCGAGTCCCGGATGTGATCACGGACATGACGAGGAGTCTCAAATGGTCGAGACATAAAGATTGATATATTGGAAGCCTATGTTTGGAGTTCGAATGGTTCCGTGAAAACAGGAATTTATCGGAGTACCGGAGGTTACCGGAACCCCGGGAGGTAAATGGGCCTTAGTGGGCCTCGAGGGAGAAGAGGAGGGGCGGCCAGGGGGTGGCGCCCCCCCCCCAGTCCGAATAGGACAGGAGGGGGCGGCCCCTTCCTCTTCCCCTCCCCCAATCCTACTCCAACTAGGAAAGGGGGGGAGTCCTACTCGGTGGGAGTAGGACTCCTCCTGGCGCGCCTCCTCTAGGCCGGCCGGCCTCCCCCTCCCTCCTTTATATACGGGGGCAGGGGGGCACCCTAGGACACACAAGTTTGATCTACGGATCGTTCCTTAGCCGTGTGCGGTGCCCCCCTCCACCATATTCCACCTCGGTCATACCGTCATGAAGCTTAGGCGAAGCCTCCTGCCGTGAAACATCAAGATCATCACCACGCCGTCGGCCGACGAAACTCTCCTCAACACTCGGCTGGATCGAGTACGAGGGACGCCATCGAGCTGTCGTGTGTCAAGAACTCGGGCGCCGGAGTGACGGCGCCGGATCGGTCGGATCGCGAGGAGAACGACGACTACTTCCTCTACGCCAGATCGCTTCCGCCGGGTCTACAAGGGTATGTAGACAACACTCTCCCCTCTCGTTGCTATACATCACCATGATCTTGTGTGTGCGAGGAAATTTTTGAAATTACTACGCTCCCCAACAAGTGGCATCCGAGCCTAGGTTTTTCTATGGTTTGATGTTTTGCACGAGTAGAACACAAGTGAGTTGTGGGCGATACAAGTCATACTACCTACCAAAGATGTCATACTTTGGTTCAGCGGTATTGTGAGATGAAGCGGCCTGCACCGACATTACGCCAGACGCTTACGCGAGACTGGTTTCACCGCTACAAGCACTCGTTGCTTAAAGGTGACTGGTGGGTGCCTGTCTCTCTCACTTTAGTTGAACCGAGAAAGGCTACGCCCGGTCCTTGAGAAGGTTAAAACGAGTCTATTTGACGAAGTATCGCTGTGGTTTTGATGCGAGGTGAGACTGGATCTTGCTAAAGCCCGTAGCAGCCACGTAAAATTTGCAACAACAAAGTAGAGGACGCCTAACTTGTTTTTGCGGGGCATGTTGTGATGTGATATGGTCAAGACGTGATGCTATATTTTATTGTATGAGATGATCATGTTTTGTAACCGGTTATCGGCAATGGCAGGAGCCATATGGTTGTCGCTTATTGTATGCAATGCATCGCTTCGTAATGCTTTACTTTATCACTAAGCGGTAGAGATAGTCGAGAAGCATAAGATTGGCGAGACGACAACGATGCTACGATGGAGATCAAGGTGTCGCTACCGGTGACGATGGTGATCATGGTGGTGCTTGCTGCGGAGATGAAGATCACGAAGCACAAGATGATGATGACCATATCATATCACTTATATTGATTTGCATGTGATGTTTATCCTTTTATGCATCTTATCTTGCTTTGATTGAGGTAGCATTATAAGATGATCTCTCACTAAATTATCAAGAAGTGTTCTCCCGAGTATGCACCGCTGCCAAAGTTCGTCGTGCCTGCACACCACGTGATGATCGGTGTGATAAGCTCACGTCCATCTACAACGGGTGCAAGCCAGTTTTGCACATACGTAATACTCGGGTTATACTTGACGAGCCTAGCATATGCAGATATGGCCTCGGAACACGGAGACCGAAAGGTCGAGCGTGAATCATATAGTAGATATGATCAACATAAGATGTTCACCATTGAAAACTACTCCATTTCACGTGATGATCGGTTATGGTTTAGTTGATTTGGATCACGTGATCACTTGGATGACTAGAGAGATGTCTTTCTAAGTGGGAGTTCTTAAGTAATATGATTAATTGAACTTAAATTTATCATGAACTTAGTACCTGATAGTATCTTGCTTGTTTATGTTTGATTGTAGATAGATGGCTCGTGCCGTTGTTCCGTTGAATTTTAATGCGTTCCTTGAGAAAGCAAAGTTGAAAGATGATGGTAGCAATTACACGGATCGGGTCCGTAATCTCGAGGATTATCCTCATTGTCGCACGTAAGAGTTACGCCCCGATGCACCGCTGGGTGCCAGGCGCCGCCGATGTAACCGACGACGTTAAGAACGTCTGCGCGAGCAAAGCTGATGACTACTCTATAGTTCAATGTGCCATGCTTTATGGCTTAGAACCGGGACTTCAACGACGTTTTGAACGTCATGGAGCATATGAGATGTTCCAGAGTTGAAGTTGATATTCCAAATGTAATGCCGGATTGAGAGATATGAAGTCTCCAATAAGTTCTATAGCTGCAAGATGGAGGAGAATAGTTCGTTAGTGAGCACATACTCGTAATGTGCGGGTACTACAATCACTTGACGCAATTGGGAGTTAATCTTCCGGATGATTGTGTCATTGATGTAATTCTTCAATCACCGCCACGAAGCTACAAAGGCTTCGTGATGAACTATAATATGCAAGGGTTAGTAAAGACTATACCGAGCTCTTCGCAATGCTAAAGGCTGGAGGTAGAAATCAAGAAGGAGCATCAAGTGTTGATGGTCAATAAGACCACTAGTTTCAAGAAGAAAGGCAAAGGGAAGAAGAAGGGAACTTCAAGAAGAACAGCAAGCAAGTTGCTGCTCAGAGAAGAAACCCAAGTCTGGACCTAAGCCTGAAACCGAGTGCTTCTACCGCAAGCGATCGTCACCGAAGCGGAACTGCCCCAAGTATTTGGCGGATAAGAAGGATGGCAAGGTGAACAAAGGTATATGTGATATACATGTTATTGATGTGTACCTTACTAGAGCTCGCAGAGCACTGGTATTTGATCTGGTTACATTGCTAATATTTGCAACTCAAACAGGGACTACGGATTGCTTAACACTAGCAAAGGACGAGGTGACGATGCGCTGTGGAAATGGTTCCAAAGTCGATGTGATCGCGGTCGGCACGCTACCTCTACATCTACCTTCGGATTAGTTTTAGACCTAAATAATTGTTATTTGGTGCTGCGTTGAGCATGAACATTATATCTGGATCTTGTTTGATGCGAGACGGTTATTCATTTAAATCGAGAATAATGGTTGTTCTATTTATATGAGTAATATCTTTTATGGTCATGCACCTTGAGGAGTGGTCTATTTTGATGAATCTCGATAGTAGTGATACACATATTCATAATGTTGAAACCAAAAGATGCAGAGTTGATAATGATAGTGCAACTTATTTGTGGCACCGCCGCTTAGGTCATATCGGTGTAAAGCGCATGAAGAAACTCCATATCGATGGACTTTTGGAGTCACTTGATTATGAATCACTTGGCACTTATGAACCGTGCCTTATGGGCAAGATGACTAGAACCCGTTCTCCAGTACTATGGAGAGAGCAACAGATTTGTTGGAAATCATACATATGATGTATGTGGTCCGATGAATGTTGAGGCTCGTGGCGGATATCGTTATTTTCTCACCTTCACAGATGACTTAAGCAGATATGGGTATATCTACTTAATAAACATAAGTCTGAAACATTTGAAAAGTTCAAAGAATTTCAGAGTGAAGTTGAAAATCATCGTAATAAGAAAATTAAATTTCTACGATCCGATCGTGGAGGTGAATATTTGAGTTACAAGTTTGGTCTACATTTGAAACAATGCGAATAGTTTTAGAACTCACGCCACCCGAACACCACAACGTAATGGTGTGTCCGAACGTCGAATCGCACTTTACTAGATATGGTACGATCTATGATGTCTCTTACAGATTTACCGCTATCGCTTTGGGGTTATGCTCTAGAGACGGCCGATTCACACTCGAATAGAACACCGTCGAAACTGCTGAGACGACACCTTATGAACTGTGGTTTGGCAAGAAACCAAAGTTGTCGCTTTCTTAAAGTTTGGGGATGCGATGCTTATGTGAAAAGCTTCAACCCGATAAGCTCGAACCCAAATCGAGAAATGTGTCTTCATAAGATACCCAAAGGAGACAGTTGGGTACACCTTCTATCACAGATCCAAGGCAAGACATTCGTTGTTAAGAATGGATCCTTTCTAGAGAAGGAGTTTCTCTCGAAAGAAGTGAGTGGGAGGAAAGTAGAACTTGATGAGGTAATAGTACCTTCTCCCTTACTTGAAAGTAGTTTGTCGCAGAAATCGGTTTCGAGACACCTACACCAAGTAGTGAGGAAGTTGATGATGTTGATCATGAAACTTCAGATCAAGTTACTACGTAACCTCGTGAGATCAACCAGAGTAAGATCCGCACTGAGTGGTACGGTAATCCTGTTCGAAATCATGCTACTAGATCATGATGAACCTACGAACTATGAAGAAGCGATGGTGAGCCCAGATTCACAAAATGGCTTGAGGCCATGAAACCCGAGATGGGATCCATGTATGAAAACAAAGTATGGACTTTGGTTCACTTGCCCGAGGGTAGGCAAGCAATAGAAAACAAGTGGATCTTCAAGAAGAAGACCGACGACGGTAATGTTATCGTTTATAAAGCTCGACTTGTCGCAAAAGGTTTTCGGCAAGTTCAAGGGATTGACTACGATGAGACCTTCTCACCCAGAGCGATGCTTAAGTCCGTCCGAATCATGTTAGCAATTGCCGATTTTATGATTATGAAATTTGGCAAATGGATGTAAAGACTGCATTCTTGAATGGATTTCGGAAGAAGAGTTGTATATGATGCAACCGAAGGTTTTATCGATCCAAAGGAGCTAACAAAGTGTGCAAGCTCCAGCGATCCATCTATGGACTGGTGCAAGCATCTCGAGTTGGAATAAACGCTTTGATAGTGTGATCAAAGCATTTGGGTTTGTACTGCACTTTTGGAGAAGCCTCAGTATTTACAAGAAAGTGAGTGGGAGCTCAGAGCATTTTCGATATTATATGTAGATGACATATTGCTGATCGGAAATGATATAGAATTTCGGATAGCATAAAGGGATACTTGAATAAGAGTTTTTCAATGAAAGACCTCGGTGAAGCTGCTTACATATTGGGCATTAAGATCTATAGAGATAGATCAAGACGCTTAATTGGACTTTCACAAAGCACATACCTTGACAAAATTTTGAAGAAGTTCAAGATGGATCAAGCAAAGAAAGGGTTCTTGCTCGTGTTACAAGGTGTGAAGTTGAGTAAGACTCAATGCCCGACCACCGCAGAAGATAGAGAGAAAATGAAAGATGTTCCTATGCTTCAGCCATAGGCTCTATCATGTATGCAATGCTGTGTACTGGACTGATGTGTGCCTTGCTATAAGCCTAGCAGGAGGTACCAAAGTAATCCAGAGTGGATCATCGACAGCGGTCAAGAACATCCTGAAATACCGAAAAGGACTAAGGATATGTTTTCGATATGGAGGTGACAAAGAGCTCATAAAACGGTTACGTTGATGCAAGCTTTGACACCGATCCGACGATTCTAAATCGCAGACCGGATACGATTTACACTAAACGGAGGAGCTGTCGGTTGGTGCAGTTCTAAACAAAGCGTCAGAAGGGATCTACATGTGAAGCGGAGTACATAGCAGCTTCGAAGCAGCTAATGAAGGAGTGCGGATGAAGGAGTTCATATCCCATCTAGGTGTCATACCTAGTGCATCGGGTCCAATGAAAATCTTCGTGACAATATCGAGCAATTGCCTTAGCAAAGGAATCCAGATTTCACAAGAGGACCAAGCACATCAAGAGACGCTTCAATTCCATCCGGACTTAGTCCGTGGGAGACATAGAGATTTGCAAGATACATACGGATCTGAATGTTGCGCACCGTTGACTAAGCCTCTTCCACGAGCAAAACATGATCAGCACCAAGACTCCATGGGTGTTAGAATCATTACTATGTAATCTAGATTATTGACTCTAGTGCAAGTGGGAGATCAAGGAAATATGCCCTAGAGGCAATAATAAAGTTATTATTTATTTCCTTATTTCATGATAAATGTTTATCATTCATGCTAGAATTGTATTAACAGGAAACATGATACATGTGTGAATGCATAGACAAAACAATATGTCACTAGTATGCCTCTACTAGACTAGCTTGTTAATCAAAGATGGTCATGTTTCGACCATGAACAAAGAGTTGTTATTTGATTAACAAGGTCACATCATTAGTAGAATGATCGATTGACATGACCCATTCCATTAGCTTAGCACCACGATCGTTTAGTATGTTGCTCTGTTTTTATCCATGACATATACATGTTCACTGTAACTATGAGATTATGCAACTCCGTTTACGGAGGAACACTTTGGGTGCTACCAAATGTCAGCGTAAGCTGGGTGATTATAAAGGAGTACTCTGAGTGTCTCCAAAGGCAGATGTTGGGTTGGCGTATTTGAGATTAGGTTTTGTCACTCCGATTGTCGGAGAGGTATCTCTGGGCCCTCTCGGTAATACACATCACTGAAGCCTTGCAAGCATTACAACTAATAAGTTAGCTGTGAGATGATGTATTCGGAGCGAGTAAAGAGACTTGCGGTAGCGAGATTGAACTAGGTATTGGATATCGACGATCGAATCTCGGGCAAGTAACATACCGATGACAAAGGAACAACGTATGTTGTTATGCGGATCGACCGACAAAGATCTTCGTAGAATATGTAGGAACCAATATGGGCATCAGGTCCGCTATTGGTTATTGACGAGAATAGTTCTAGGTCATGTCTACATTGTTCTCGAACCGTAGAGTCCATGCGCTTAAGGTTTGATGGCGGTTATTATGAGTTTATGTATTTTGATGTACGAAGAAGTTGAGTCCGGATGTGATCACGGACATGACGAGGAGTCTCGAAATGGTCGAGACATAAAGATTGATATATTGGAAGCCTATGTTTGGAGTTGAATGGTTCGGGTGAAAACAGGAATTATCGAGTAATCTGGGAGGTTACCGAACCCCCGTGAGGTAAATGGGCCTTAGTGGGCCTCGAGGGAGAAGAGGAGGGGCCGGCCAGGGGGTGGCCGCGCGCCCCCCCCAGTCCGAATAGGACAAGGAGGGGGGCGGCGCCCCTTTCCTCTTCCCCTCCCCAATCCTACTCCAACTAGGAAAAGGGGAGTCCTACTCGGTGGGAGTAGGACTCCTCCGGCCGCCTCCTCCTCTGGGCGGCCGGCCTCCCTCCTCACGGTCGGGAGCCAGATCACCTCCTGACACGTCGCCTGCCGGTCACGGATATCACGCTTGAATTTTTGAAATTACTACGCTCCCCAACAGTAATTTCAAAATTTTCCTACGCACACGCAAGATCATGGTGATGAATAGCAACGAGAGGGGAGAGTGTTGTCTACATACCCTTGTAGACCCGGCGAAGCGATCACAACGAGAGGAAGTAGTCGACGCTCTCCTCGCGATCCGACCGATCCCGCGCCACATTCGGGCGCCTGAAGTTCTTGACACACGATAGCTCGATGACGCCCTCAGACCGATCCAGCCGAAAGTGTCGAGGGAGAGTTTCACAAGACGACGGCGCAGGACGATCTTGATGTTTCACTGCAGGTTTCGCTTAAGCTTCGCAGAACGGTATGACCGAGGTGGAATCTGGTGGAGGGGGGCACCGACACGGCTAAGGAACCATCCGAGATCAAACTTGTGTGTCCTAGGGTGCCCCTGCCCCTGTGATATAAAGGAGCAGGGGAGGGGGCCGCCGGCCAAGGAGGCGCTGGCCAGGAGTCCTACTCCTCTGGGAGTAGGATTCCCTCCAATCCTAGTTGGAATAGGATTCACCGGAGGGGAAAGAGAGAGGGGGTCGCCCCTTCCTAGTCCTAGTAGGACTAGGGAAATGGGGAGGCGCATGCCACCTAGGGCTGGCCCTTTCTCCTTTCCACCAAGGCCCACTAAGGCCCATTTACCTCCTGGGGGTTCCAGAACCTCCCTGCATCTTCTAAGAATTCCTGTTTTCACTCGAACCATTCCAACTCCAAATATAGGCTTCCAATATATCAATCTTTATGTCTCGACCATTTCGAGACTCGCCATGTCCGTGATCACATCCGGACTCAACTTCTTCGGTACATCAAAATATATAAACTCATAATAACCGCCATCGAAACCTTGCTGCATGGACCTCACGGTTCGAGAACAATGTAGACATGACCTAGAACCATTCTCGGTCAATAACCAACAGCGGACCTGATGCCCATATTGGTTCCTACATATTCTACGAAGATCTTTATCGGTCGATCGCATAACAACATACGTTGTTCCCTTTGTCATCGGTATGTTACTTGCCCGAGATTCGATCGCCGGTATCCAATACCTAGTTCAATCTCGCTACCGGTAAGTCTCTTTACTCGCTCCGTAATACATCATCTCGCAACTAACTCATTAGTTGTAATGCTTGCAAGGCTTAAGTGATGTGCATTACCGAGAGGGCCCAGAGATACCTCTCCGACATCTCGGAGGACAAATCCTAATCTCAAATACGCCAACCCAACATCCGCCTTTGGAGACACTCGTAGTAATTCTTTATAATCACCCAGCCACGCCAGGACGCTTGGTAGTACCCAAAGTGTTCCTCCGTAAACGGAGTTGCATAATCTCATAGTTATAGGAACATGTATAAGTCATGGATAAAAGCAAGAGCAACATACTAAACGATCGTGGTGCTAAGCTAATGGAATGGGTCATGTCAATCGATCATTCAACTAATGATGTGACCTTGTTAATCAAATAACAACTCCTTGTTCATGGTTAGGAAACATAACCATCTTTGATTAACAAGCTAGTCAAGTAGAGGTATACTAGTGACACTCTGTTTGTCTATGTATTCACACATGTATTATGTTTCCGATTAATACAATTCTAGCATGAATAATAAACATTTATCATGATATAAGGAAATAAATAATAACTTTATTATTGCCTCTAGGGCATATTTCCTTCAAGAGGAACCACCCTCGAGGTTCACACTTGAGGGGTTGCACGACAGAGTCGTATCAGGAGTGGTGAAGGAGGAATCACCCTCGATGACCCCGACCGAATAGCTACACTACAGAGTTATCATCAGGAGTGCGTTACGAGGTGATACGTCTCCAATGTATCTATAATTTTTGATTGTTCCATGCTATTATATAACCTGTTTCGGATGTTTATGGGCTTTACTATACACTTTTATATCATTTTTGGGACTAACCTATTAACTGGAGGCCCAACCCAAATTGTTGTTTTTTTTTTGCCTATTTCAGTGTTTCGCTGAAAAGGAATATCAAACAGAGTCCAAACGGAATGAAACCTTTGGGAGAGTTATTTTTGGAACAAACGCAATCCAGGAAACTTGGAGCGGACATCAAGAAGTAAACGAGGCGGCCACGAGGCAGGAGGGCGCGCCTCCCACCTTCGTGGGCCCCTCGTGGCTCCCCTGACCGACTTCCTTTGCCTATATATACTTGCATACCCTGAAAACATCCAAGAGCACCACGAAACCCTATTTCCACTGCCGCAACCTTCTATACCCGTGAGATCCCATCTTGGAGCCTTTTCCGGTGCTCCGCCAGAGGGGGAATTGATCACGGAGGGCTTCTACATCAACGCCAAAGCCTCTCCGATGAGTTGTGAGTAGTTTACCACATACCTTTGGGTCCATAGTTATTAGCTAGATGGCTTCTTCTCTCTCTTTGAATCTCAATACAATGTTCTCCTCGATCTTCTTGGAGATCTATTTGATGTAACTCTTTTTGCGGTGTGTTTGTCGAGATCCGATGAATTGTGGGTTTATGATCAAGTTTATCTATGAGAAATATTTGAATCTCCTCTGAATTCTTTTATGTATGATTGGTTATCTTTGCAAGTCTCTTCGAATTATCAGTTTGGTTTGGCCTACTAGATTGATCTTTCTTGCAATGGGAGAAGTGCTTAGCTTTGGGTTCAATCTTGTGGTGTCCTTTCCTAGTGACAGCAGGGGTTGCAAGGCACATATTGTATTGTTGCCATCGAGGATAAAAAGACGGGGTTTATATCATATTGCTTGAGTTTATCCCTCTACATCATGTCATCTTGCCTAATGCGTTACTCTGTTCTTATGAACTTAATACTCTAGATGCATGATGGATAGCGGTTGATGTATGGAGTAATAGTAGTAGATGCAAAATCGTTTAGATCTACTTGTCGCGGACGTGATGCCTATACGCATGATCATGCCTAGATATTCTCATAACTATGCAGTTTTCCATCAATTGCTCGACAGTAATTTGTTCACCCACTGTAATACTTATGCTATCTTGAGAGAAGCCACTAGTGAAACCTATGGCCCCCGGGTCTATTTTCCATCATATAAGTTTCCGATCTACTTTATTTTGCAATCTTTACTTTTCAATCTATATGATAAAAATACCAAAAAAATATTTATCTTATTATTATCTCTATCAGATCTCACTTTTGCAAGTGGTCGTGAAGGGATTAACAACCCCTTTATCGCGTTGGTTGCGAGGTCCTTATTTGTTTGTGTAGGTACGAGGGACTTGCGTGTAGCCTCCTACTGGATTGATACCTTGGTTCTCAAAAACTGAGGGAAATAATTACGCTAGTTTGTTGCATCATCCTTTCCTCTTCAAGGGAAAACCAACGCAGTGGTCAAGAGGTAGCAAGAAGGATATCTGGCACCGTTGCCGGGGAGGTCTTCGCACAAGTCAAGACATACCAAGTACCCATCACAAACTCTTCTCCCTCACATTACATTATTTGCCATTTGCCTCTCGTTTTCCTCTCTCCCACTTGACCCTTGCCATTTTATTCGCCCTCTCTTTCCCGTTCGCCTCTCTTTCCCGTTCGCCTCTCTTTCGCTTGCCTGCTTGTGTGTTAGATCATTTATTTCGTCGTCATGGCTAGCTCTGTCTTCATTCCTTCGTCTCCCGATTTTGAAGCCCTCCACTTCAAACAAAGACAAGGAGAACTTAAAAGATGATTGGTATTTGATGTTAGAATCCTATTGTAGTTGCAATATAGAAGGAGATTTCAAGATTTTACTTCGCAATTTTTATGTTGGGCTAACCATATCCCATAGACAACTCCTTGATTTTGCCGCCAAAGGGAATTTTATTGAAATTGATACTAGTTTTTCTTACGAAATTATAGAGGGGATAGTAGGAGTACTTCCCTACAAAAGGGACCACCCCTTACTCAAGAAGGAACCCAAATCTTAGAGAAATTATGTGAATTGCAAAAATCTATTGAACCTCTTAAAAATGTTGGTGGGAATCTCAACCGCATGAATACTTTGATTACACTTTGCAATAAGCGGTTGGATGCCCTAGATCTAAAGATCTCCGAGCATGAAGAAAAACACAAGGAACGTCCCAGATCCGAGCCTAACTCCATTAAAAAGACAAATACCAAAGATGGAATTACTTAGATCTATTCTCGCTTTTATTCCTAGCTAGGGGCATTAAACCATGGTGCTTGTTGGGAGGCAACCCAATTTTATTTTTGTTCTTTACTTTTTGCTCCTGTTTAGTATTAAATAATTTACCTAGCTTATGTTTAGATGTGGTTTTATGTTTTAATTAGTGTTTGTGCCAAATAGAACCTATAGGATCATCTTGGGTGATAGTTAATTTGATATTGCTGAAAAACAGAAACTTTTGTGCGCATGAGAATAATTTTAATAAATCACATAAACGTGATTTTTAGTTTATTATTATTTTAGTAGATTAATAGACAAATTTCATAGGACTTCCTATTTTGGTAGGATTTGTTAGGTTCCAGAAGTATTCGAAAGTTACGGATTACTACAGACTGTTCTGTTTTTGACAGATTCTGTTTTTCGTGTGTTGTTTGCTTATTTTGATGAATCTATGGCTAGTATCGGGGGGTATGAACCATAGATAAGTTGGAATACAGTAGGTTTAACACCAATATAAATAAAGAATGAGTTAATTACAGTACCTTAAAGTGGTGGTTTGCTTTCTTGCACTAATGGAGCTCATGAGATTTTCTGTTGAGTTTTGTGTTGTGAAGTTTTCAAGATTTGGGTAAAGATTTGATGGACTATGGAATAAGGAGTGGCAAGAGCCTAAGCTTGGGGATGCCCAAGGCACCCCAAGGTAAAATTCAAGGACAACAAAAAGCCTAAGCTTGGGGATGCCCCGGAAGGCATCCCCTCTTTCGTCTTCGTCTATTGGTAACTTTACTTGGGGCTATATTTTTATTCACCACATGATATGTGTTTTGCTTGGAGCATCTTGTATGATATGAGTCTTTGCTTTTTAGTTTACCACAATCATCCTTGATGTACACACCTTTTGGGAGAGACACACATGATTCGAAATTTGTTAGAATACTCTATGTGCTTCATTTATATCTTTTGAGCTAGACAATTTTGCTCTAGTGCTTCACTTATATCTTTTTAGAGCACGGCGGTGGTTTTATTTTGTAGAAATTATTGATCTCTCTTGCTTCACTTATATTATTTTGAGAGTCTTTTAGAACAGCATGGCATTTGCTTTGGTTATAAAATTGGTCCTAATATGATGGGCATCCAAGTTGGGTATAATAAAAACTATCATATAGAGTGCATTGAACACTATGATCAATTTGATACTTGATAATTGTTTTGAGATATAAATGTGGTAATGTTAGAGTCATGCTAGTTGGGTAATTATGAAATTGAGAAATACTTGTGTTAAAGTTGGCAAGTCCCATAGCATGCACGTATGGTAAAAGTTGTGTGACAAATTTGTAGCATGGAGTGCTCTTTGATTGCCTTCCTTATGAGTGGAGGTCGGGATCGCGCGATGGTTAACTCCTACCAACCCATCCCCTAGGAGCATGCATAGTACTCCCTCCGTCCGGAAATACTTGTCGAAAAAATGAATGTACCTAGATGTATTTTAGTTCTAGATACATCCATTTTTATCCATTTCTCCGACAAGTATTTCGAGACGGAGAGGGTAGTACTTTGCTTCGAGGGCTAATAAACTTTTGGAATAAGTATATGAATTCTTTATGACTAATGTGAGTCCATGGATTATATGCACTCTTACCCTTCCATCATTGCTAGCCTCTACGGTACCGTGCATTGCCCTTTCTCACCTTGAGAGTTGGTGCAAACTTCGTCGGTGCATCCAAACCCCGTGATATGATACGCTCTACCACACATAAACCTCCTTATATCTTCCTCAAAACAGGCACCATACCTACCTATTATGGCATTTCCATAGTCATTCCGAGATATATTGCCATGCAACTTTCCACCGTTCCATTTATTATGACACGCTCCATCATTGTCATATTGCTTTTGCATGATCATGTAGTTGACATCGTATTTGTGGCAAATCCACCATTATAATTCTTTCATACATGTCACCCTTGATTCATTGCATATCCCGGTACACCGCTGGCGGCATTTACATAGAGTCATATTGTGTTCTAAGTATTGAGTTGTAATTCTTGAGTTGTAAATCAATAAAAGTGTGATGATCTTCATTATTAGAGCATTGTCCCAAGTGAGGAAAGGATGATGGAGACTATGATTCCCCCACAAGTCGGGATGAGACTTCCGGCTTTATGAAAAATAAAAGAGACCAAAGAAGCCCAAATAAAAAAAGGCCAAAGAAGCCTACAAAATAAAAAAATGAGAGAAAAAGAGAGAAGGGACAATGTTACTATCCTTTTTCCATACTTGTGCTTCAAAGTAGCACCATGATCTTCATGATAGAGAGTCTCCTATGTTGTCACTTTCATATACTAGTGGGAATTTTTCATTATAGAACTTGGCTTGTATATTCCAATGATGGGCTTCCTCAAAATGCCCTAGGTCTTCGTGAGCAAGCAAGTTGGATGCACACCCACTTAGTTTTTTTGTTGAGCTTTTATACATTTATAGCTCCAGTGCATCCGTTGCATGGCAATCCCTACTCCTCATGTTGGCATCAATTGATGGGCATCTCATAGCCCGTTGATTAGCCTCATCAATGTGAGACTTTCTCCTTTTTTGTCTTCTCCACACAACCTCCATCATCATATTCTATTCCACCCATAGTGCTATATCCATGGCTTACGGTCATGTATTGCGTGAGAGTTAAAGAAAGTTGAAGCGCGTTAAAAAGTATGAATCAATTGCTTGGCTGAAACCGGGGTAGTGCATGATGGGAATATTTTGTGTGACGAAAATGAAGCATGGCCTAACTATATGATTTTGTAGGGATAAGCTTTCTTTGGCTATGCTATTTTCATAAGACATGATTACTTGTTAGTATGCTTGAAGTATTACTATTTTTATGTTAATATAAACTTTCATCTTGAATCATTTGGATCTGAACATTCATGCCGCAATAAAGAAAATTACATTGAGAAATATGCTAGGTAGCATTCCACATCAAAAATTCTGTTTTTATCATTTACCTACTCGAGGACGAGCAGGAATTAAGCTTGGGGATGCTTGATACGTCTCCAACATATCTATAATTTTTTATTGTTCCATGCTATTATATTACCTGTTTTGGATGTTTATGGGCTTTACTATACACTTTTATATCATTTTTGGGACTAACCTATTAACCGGAGGCCTAGCCCAAATTGTTGTTTTTTCGCCTATTTCAGAGTTTCGCAGAAAAGGAATATCAAATGGAGTCCACACGGAATGAAACCTTCGGGAGAGTTATTTTTGGAACAAACGCAATCCAGGAGACTTGGAGTGAACGTCAAGAAGTAAACGAGGCGGCCACGAGGCAAGAGGGCACGCCCCACGGGGTAGGCGCGGCCCCCCGCCCTCGTGGGCCCCTCGTGGCTCCCCTGACCGACTTCCTTCGCCTATATATACTTGCATACCCTGGAAACATCCAGGAGCACCACGAAACCCTATTTCCACCGCCGCAACCTTCTGTACTCGTGAGATCCCATCTTGGAGCCTTTTCAGGCGCTCCGCCGGAGGGGGAATCGATCACGGAGGGCTTCTACATCAATGCCAAAGCCTCTCCGATGAGTTGTGAGTAATTTACCACAGACCTTCGGGTCCATAGTTATTAGCTAGATGGCTTCTTTTCTCTCTTTGAATCTCAATACAATGGTCTCCTTGATCTTCTTGGAGATCTATTCGATGTAACTCTTTTTGCGGTGTATTTGTCGAGATCCGATGAATTGTGGGTTTATGATAAAGTTTATCTATGAGAAATATTTGAATCTCCTCTGAATTCTTTTATGTATGATTGGTTATCTTTGCAAGTCTCTTCGAATTATCAGTTTGGTTTGGCCTACTAGATTGATCTTTCTTGCAATGGGAGAAGTGCTTAGCTTTGGGTTCAATCTTGTGGTGTCCTTTCCCGGTGGATGTTAGGGCAGCAAGGCACGATTGTATTGTAGCCATCGAGGATAAAAAGATGGGGTTTATATCATATTGCTTGAGTTTATCCTCTACATCATGTCATCTTGCCTAATGCGTTACTCGTTCTTATGAACTTAATACTCTAGATGCATCTTTGGATAGCGGTCGATGTGTGGAGTAATAGTAGTAGATGCAGAATCGTTTCGATCTACTTGCCACAGACGTGATGCCTATATACATGACCATGCCTAGATATTCTCATAACTATGCACTTTTCTATCAATTGCTCGACAGTAATTTGTTCACCCACCGTAATACTTATGCTATCTTGAGAGAAGGCACTAGTGAAACCTATAGCCCCTGGGTCTATTTTCCATCATATAAGTTTTTGATCTACTTTATTTTGCAATCTTTACTTTACAATCTATATCATAAAAATACCCAAAAAAATGTTTATCTTATTATTATCTGTATCAGATCTCACTTTTGCAAGTGGCCGTGAAGGGATTGACAACCCATTTATCGCGTTGGTTGCGAGGTTCTTATTTGTTTGTGTAGGTACGAGGGACTTGCGTGTAGCCTCCTACTGGATTGATACCTTGGTTCTCAAAAACTGAGGGAAATACTTATGCTACTTTGCTGCATCACCCTTTCCTCTTCAAGCGAAAACCAACGCAGTGCTCAAGAGGTAGCACGAGGTATCACCCTCGGCACTCGATAGTAACAATGCAGAGTTGTACAACTAAGACGGGTGATGTGATGTGAGGTGTCGGGCTCTGGTCGTCGATCACGTTGATCGAGTCACCAATGATGAAGCACGGGTGTCGGTGTCAAAACCGGCGGATCTCGGGTAGGGGGTCCCGAACTGTGCGTCTAGGCGGATGGTAACAGGAGACGAGGGACACGATGTTTTTACCCAGGTTCGGGCCCTCTCGATGGAGGTAAAACCCTACGTCCTGCTTGATTAATATTGATGATATGGGTAGTACAAGAGTGGATCTACCACGAGATCAAGGAGGCTAAACCCTAGAAGCTAGCCTATGGTATGATTGTTGTAATGTATGTTGTCCTACGGACTAAAGCCCTCCGGTTTATATAGACGCCGGAGGAGGCTAGGGTTACACAGAGTCGGTTACAATGGTAGGAGATCTACATATCCGATTGCCAAGCTTGCCTTCCACGCCAAGGGAAGTCCCATCCGGACACGGACGGAGTCTTCAATCTTGTACCTTCGTAGTCTTGGAGTCCGCGGATAATGATAGTCCGCTGTCCGGACACCCCTAGTCCAGACTCCTCAAGAGCTCCTGAACCGGGCTTCAATGACGATAAGTCCGGCGCAAGATAGTGTTCGGCATTGCAAGGCGGGTTCCTCCTTGAATAATTCAGAGAAGATCATGAACACCAGGATAGTGTCCGCTCGCAAAAATAATTTCCACATTCCACCACGAGAGAATAAAATGTACACTTAGCTTAATCTGGCGACGATTATGCGGCGTAACATCACACCGCCACCAAGCCTTTGTTTGAATCATTTTTACTATACCACCTCAAAGACGCTTAGCAAAGCGGTTTCCTTGGCACGCCTTGTCGAAGGCGAGATCGTGTTCCCTTATTCCGGATTCTCATCAATACGTGTGTGGGTAACCCAACCGCGCCATTGATGGTGGCGCTTGGGAGATAAGCGAGTTTTACCAGGCCGGTGGGGGACGCATAGTCTTCGTCCGCCTATATATAAGGGATAAGGATTCACCTTCTCACCTACGCCTTCTTCCTCCTTTGCTTATCCATCTCCGCGCACTCAAGCTCCAACGCCCAAGCTCGCGCATCTCGCCTCAACCGTCTCCGAATATGTCAGGAGGGGGAGGCAAATGGTTGGCCTCCACCGTTAAGGAGGAGCACATCACCAAGCTGCGCGACGCCGGATACCTCTCCAGCGATATCGCGCATCGGCTGCCCGATGAGGGGCAGCTCATCCCCACCCCTGGGCCTCACGAGAGGGTCGTCTTCCTTCCCCACTTCCTCCGCGGACTGGGCTTTCCGCTCCATCCATTCGTCCGGGGGCTCATGTTCTATTATGGCCTGGATTTCCACGATCTGGCGCCGAACTTCATCCTCAACATCTCGGCGTTCATCTCGTGTGTGAGGCCTTCCTCGCATCCGCCCCACTTCGCTCTGTGGCTCAAGACCTTCAACGTGAAGCGAAGGTTGTGAAGGGCATAAGCGAATGCGGAGGCGCCATGTTGGGTAAATTACCCAACGCCCTTTCGCTCAAGGGGCCTTTGTGGACTCCGTCAAGGGGTGGCAATCGGGTGGTTCTACATCACCGAGCCGCGAAGCCCACATGGGCGGCGGCCCCGAAGTTTAGATCTCGTGTCCCCATGCAGCTCACCTCTTGGAAAGAGAAGGGCTTGCAATGGGGCAATCCGGTGGAGGTGACGGGACTCGAGCCTGCATCCGAAGCTGGTGAGCAATAAGCTCAGCTCGCCGACGTGGTCCAAGTCATGCTCATCCGCGGATTCTCCCATGCCAAGAACAGCATTCAATTTGTGGGAGTTCAATCCGAACAGCACCAGCGCTAAGCGGGCTCTTTGATACAACATCTAAGGCGCTGGAGGGTGCTATTCAAGGGCCGAAGCCTCGCATACTGTGATGAAGATCATGGATTTAGCTCATGCAGATCCAACCGACGAGGTAAGTGATTCAACCCCATTACGGGACACTTGTGATAATTAAATTGACTCTAGTGGGATTTCATTCATCTCTTCCTTTGACAGAATGGATGGAGAAGGCCAAGCTGCTTATCAGCCCGGCTCCCATGCCGAAGACCAGTGGACGCCCGCTTAGCAGGCTGCTGGTTCCAAAGACCGCACGTGGTGCCGGAGAAGAAGGCCAAGAAGGTGGCGCGGGGACTCGAAAGAGTTCCCACAATCAAAGGCGTCGACGATGACGCTGACTCCTCCTCAAGACGAGGAGGAGGAGTATTCTCTCCGGAGGAGGAGAGAAAAGAGGAAGGCTTCCCCATCGGGAGGTCAAGGGTCCAAGAGGGGAGAACTATCCTCGGACAGTTTCGCCAACACCATCGTTGGCGAGGATGAGTGGCCTCCAAGGGCCAGGCGTCCGGCAAGATCGTAAGTATCCGGATCATTTATATGCAATATCTTTTATGTCACGTAGTATCCTTCTAACGCCGCATTCTGCCCGTAGTCCGGCCGATGACGATCTCCCCGACTCATCGAGCGGGTCGTTGGCCTCGTCGGCTGTGAATTCAATCCCGATTGCCTCTACCCCACGCGCCGACGAGGACGCCGAGGTGGGATCCCAGAGAGGGACCCATCAGGAGGAGGCTCCGGAGGCGCCATCAGGCAGCCTCCCGGACTTTGCGTCGGACTCTACATCGGGACCCGCAGTGGTTCCAGAGTCCGCAAGCGGCCCTTCAAAGAAGGGCAAGATTGCGTGACGCCGCGGCCTCCGCCCAACCGGCGCCGGATAACTTGCCGGAGGCGCTTAAAGGCGCTTCCATCGAGGAAGAACACCGCACTATCATGAGTGCGGTGATTCAAAAGGTTCAGCTTGCCAAAAGCGGGCTGACCGAAACTCGCAGCAGCCTTTTAACGAGCTTTGAGGTAAGAAGTTAAAATCATGTAATGTAATACCGCATAGACAAGAGCCCTAATGCTCGGTTCGGTGTTCGGAAAGAAAAGCGGACTTGAGGATCTAACAAGATATGCGCAGGTTGCTAAAAATACGCCAATATGGGTTTGTAGGCTGCGCTGGCCGCCTCGCCGCATTAACGGCGGAGGTCGATGTGTGAAGCAGATTCGGCGGTCCGAGCGAGAGCTCGCCATGTGAAGAAGCAGCTCGAGGACAAAGAAGGTGAGTAACACCACTTTGAATAGGTACCTTACTGAGTAAAAGGATTTTGGTTGCAATAAAATTAACAAGGATAATATGTGTATTGCGGGGCCACTAACGAGGTGGCAGCCCGAAGGATCTTGTGTCCGCGTCAACGCAGGCGGCCGCTGAACGGGCTGAGCGAGAAAAGCAAGAGGCACGGTGGCGGAAGTTCGGCAAGAGCTCCGTGCTCTCATGGAAAAGCATGAGAGTTTGGAGCGTGACTCAAGACTCGAGAGTCCGAGCTTGCCTCGCTCTCGAAAGTGCCAAGTCCGCCAAGGCCGAGGCCCATAAGGCCCTTCAGAGGTTGAAGATATAAAGAAAATAGCGGCGGTAAGGCATTTTTCATGCGAGCAAGCATGTTAATGTAAAATACGATACTTACCCGCATTCGAGCTCTCGAGGCGTTTGCAGATCTACCGCGAGGCGTCCGATGCTGCCGCATTCTATCGTGGCGAGGAGGAGCTCGACGGAAAAGTCTTCGGTCTCAAGATGCCGAGGCGGACACCCGTGCCCCCAAGCGAATAGTCAAGCGGTGGTCGAACTCCACAAGGTAGTGAAGAGGCCATGAAGGGCCTTATAGTTCGGCTGTGGCTCGGACATGCCATGCCCAGGAGCTACTTTGGCCTCATGCGCGGCTGGTGGTTGCATGCCCCGGTGGATGTCATCAAGCGCTCACCAGATTGAAGGCGCTTCGCGGGCCCTCGCCCGCACAAAGGTGCAATGGGGCAGGTTGGATGCGAGAAGCTTCTCACGGACCCACCCGCCGGGCAAGGGTATCGCACGCCGAGATGTATTATAAAACTGTCTGAAGGGAGCCCGCAATATTGCGGATGAGTGCCCCAGAGATGTAATCTTTGAGTGAATTTGCTATGTATTATCCTGCGCGCTGAAACTTTGTTCATGTGCGCGTTAAGCAACGCTTGTTTAATTTAAAATATTACCTTTTGTGCGGCCGTTTATAAAATCTGAGAGATGGCAAGTCGTTGGCTTCAGCCCCCAAGCCGCGAGTGCTAGGGTGTTCGGGATAAACTTGAGCACTCTTGTTCCCATTGTCGGGTCCATCGAGGGAGGCGCTCAACACAACGAACAAGGCAACCGGACTTATAATGCTTGGACACTCTCACTTAGCCATAGAATTCTATAATTTTAAATTTGGTGAAGCCCCGGTATTCGAAGACCGAATCCGGGCGCTATCCACGCCTTCTTCGGACATTGTCAGAACTCTCTCAAGCGGCGTGAGTCTTTAGGACCCGAAAAACCTCTCGAGCAGTGACAGTCTCGCCTTATCATGCCGCCGGTTTAGCTTTTCCATCGAGGCGCCGCCTGCTCAACCGGGCGCAATCGCGATGGTTCTCCAGTGCCACCTTAGCCGTGAACGGAACGTAAGGCACCAAAACGTGGGAGCCGCAAACCCAACTATCGACCCAAGACATGATTCGAGCCGATTCATATAATGCTATAAGTTCGGGTGCCGACTTGTGAAAGTGTTGGACTTATCACACCATAGAGTGGGGAACGAAGCCCCGGTGTATTAGGCCGCACCAAAATATCTGGTGCGAGGATGTCATATAATGAGCATATATATATATAAGTTAATGCAATTGCGATCAACAAGGTGCTGCATTATTTATGAAAGAAAGTCCGCTAGTAGAGCGGATGATACAAATAGTGCGTAAGCAAGGGATTTGGACTAAATAAACATGTCCCCTCGAGGATGAGCTGCGGACTTGGTGTATATAATCGAATTTAATGCTCATAATTGAGACCACCGGTGTTAAATCGCGCCTTCTTTAGTCCCCGATCGTTGCATCGTGGGTTCGGCAGTTCGCCACGGACAGGCTTCGCTTAACGGAGTCCTGTGTACACAAAGTAGTAAAGTGAAAAAGAAAAGAAGGGGCACACTTGCGAGCCCCTTGTGTGGTCAAGCCGCACTGGGTCCATTGTGATCGTGCCCTTTCCTCGCGCCCATGGTATCTCCAAAGCGTAATGATGTACGCGGAGGGTTATTTCTGCGGTCATGCGCGGGCGAGGGTTGGGACCGCATTGCTATGCATGCTCTGATCACGCCAGGTGGTCTTGATTGGCATTGCTCCGGGCGCGTTTCGCTGTATCGGGCCTTTTAACGGCCGGACTCGAGAATTGCCTTAAGAGGCTGCTTTGATTTCGCCGCGAGAGCATTGTATGTTCCTCTGTTCGGAGGAGCGTTCCGATTCCCATTGACCGTGATGACTCCACGAGGGCCCGCATCTTGAGCTTTAGGTATGCATAATGCGGCACGCGCTGAATTTTGCAAACGCGTTCGTCCGAAAGCAGAGCGTGATAGCCGCTAAACGGGACTATGTCAAGATTAACTCTTCGCCCGAAATTATCCGGGATCCAAGACCACTTCAGTGGACCGAGCTGCATAGATTGGCTTCCACTCTCGGATGACACCTTTAAAGGTTGTCTTTGTAGGTTTAATCCTTGATGGGTCTATGCCCATTTTGCGATCAGATCCTAATAAAGCAGGTTCAGCTCTGCCGCCGTCCATCAGACTCTCGTGAGGTGAAATCCATCGACGATTGGGTCTAAAACCAATGCGCGAATCCGCCATGGCGTATCTTTGGTCGGATGGTCTCTTCGATCGAAAGTGATCGGACAAGAGGACCATGGATTGAACTTTGGGGCGATCGCTCCATCGCATAGACGCCCCTTAGTGCGCGCTTTCTCTCCTCTTGGGTATGTGGGTCGATATATCATATTCATCGTCCGCACTTGTGGGGAAAACCCTTCATCCTCTGTTGTTCGGGCGGTCGGGTCTCTCCTCGTCGTCATTGTTTAGCCCCTTGTCATTGTTTTCGCAATTAACTTGCGGCCTCGCTTGAACACCCAGCAATCTCTATTAGTGTGGTTAGCTGGCTTTTCAGAGGTGCCATGTATCCGCCTAAGCGGTCGAGTATTCGGTCCAGATTGGACGGACCCGAGTGGTTCTTTTGAATGGCTTCTTCCACGACCGGGTTTAGAGCCTCGAATCCGGCGTTGATCGTCAGATCCTCCTTATCGCCGCCAAGCACGCGGTGCTTGTTTTTGTTTCGGCGTGACCTGCCGTTGTTGTCCTTAGTATCCGGACTGCCGAATTTTTATGGAGGTTGTTGCGGGCTAGCCAGCCTGTCCTCTCCCGCAAAAGCGGGTCATTAACGATGTGAGGGCTGCCATGGATTTTGGTTTTCCTGCCCTGTGCCGGGCTAGCCATTCGTCCCGGATGTTATGTTTGAAGGCTGCAAGGGCCTCTGCATCCGGACACGATCGACGATTTGGTTTTTCTTTGTCAAGAACCGTGTCGTAATTGTCCGCCGATTCGTCTGGCTGCTGAATAATGTGGCTTAGGTCATCGATGTCTGGTGGTCGCACATACGTGCCCTGGAAGTTGTCGAGGAATGCGGCCTCTAGGTCCTCCCAGCACCCAATTGACTCTGCGGGCAAGCTATTTAGCCAATGCCGATCTGGTCCTTTAAGCTTGAGTGGGAGATACTTGATGGCATGGAGATCATCACCGCGGGCCATATGGATGTGGAGAAGATAGTCTTCGATCCAAACCGCGGGGTCTGTTGTGCCATCGTAAGATTCGATGTTTGCGGGTTTAAACCCTTCGGGGATCTGATGATCCATTACTTCAATAGTGAAGCATAGAGGGTGTGCGGCGCCTCTGTATTGAGCGATATCGCGACGCAGCTCGAGAGAGCGCTGTCTGTTGTGTTCGGCCCGGCCGGGGTTATTGTATCCGGCGCGACGGTATTTGTCGTGGGTCGTAGGGCGCCCATGTGATCCGTAGATGGATCTGGATTGCCTTGCTTTGTCCTCCAATATGTCTCGCAAGTCCGGCGCGTTCCCTCTTGGCTTCGTACTTTTGGAGCGATGCCGGGTACGGTCTTGGCTAGGGGCTGGATGCTCTCGTCACGACCACGGGTGGTCGGTCACCATATCGTGCTTGGTGATGGAGGTATGTATGCTTCCTCCTCTAATCGGGGAGCAGCTTGCGCCTTGGGTAACTTTGGAGGGCGTCGAGTTTATACTCTTCGGCCGCGAGGACCTCGGTCCATCGATCGGCCAGCAGGTCCTGATCAGCTTGGAGCTGTTGCTGCTTTTTCTTTAGGCTGTTTCTTTGTGGTGATTAGCCTGCGCTTGAAGCGCTCTTGTTCGACGGGATCCTCAGTACGCATTTAATTCATCATCGTTGAGGCTTGGTTCATCTTGGAGGGAGGCATATAGTTATGATCCTCAACCTCTTCGCCCCGCCGCCTCTCGTGAGGGCTTGCTTCGCATCCTCCTGCGCCGACTCTTTTGGAGGGGATTGTCTTCGGCACTCTCGGGGTATTATTATCTCTGTGCGGAATCTCCATTCTCTTTGTGGCGGGATTTAGAGCGGCGCCACGACGCCGGCGATTGGGCTACTTTTTAGAGAGTGCGCCTCCGCCGCTTCTTCGCCGTCCCGTCTTTTGGGGTGTCCACCATATATATGTCGATGACGAGGTGGTCTTCGATTGCCTCGTAGGCGCTGGTTCTGTTAAATCTCGGCATCGCCGCCCATAGCGCCGATGTCGCCGAGTCATAGTCTAGCATGTCGGTTAGATCATCGGCGGTGGCTACAAAGTGGGTGGTGGGTGGGCTCAATTTCTCCGCCGTCTGTATTTCAACCATCCCGCCATAGTCCGCCAGACTCTCCCGATAACGAGAGATGCTTTAGTGAATTCAGGATATCGCCAAAAGGCGAAGTATTGAAAGATGTCCGCGCGGTGAATTCCATAACCGCGCCCAATCCGGATCGATTGGTAGGGCGCGGAGGTTCGGAGTCCGGCGAGGAGTCGGCGCCGGAATCACGAAGTTTCGCAGGGACAAGATCGGTGTTCGGCTCCATCGCCGTGGATGTTGAAGCCCAGGTGGCGCTATCTATCCGCCGCCCTCGATCCGGGCGATCGGCCCGCTAATGGCGAAGCGGATCCGGTGCGCCACCGAGGCACTGCTCGGTGGCGAGCTAGATCATGCCCATCGCCACAAAGGCGGCGCGCTTGGTGGCGTGGCTCGAGTCCGTCGAAGATCAAGTCTCCGTGGACATCGGTCGTGAAGTTTAAGCTTCCAAATCTGACCTGACGGCCAGGGGCGTAGTTTTCGATCTGCTCCAGATGGCCAAGTGAATTGGCCCGCAGTGTGAAGCCGCCGGATACGAAGATCTGTCCGGGGAGAAAAGTCTCACCCTGGACAATGTTGTTGGTTGAAGATGCCATCAAGCCTATCGGTGACGCATACGCAGGAACTCTCAATGAAAGCACCAATGTCGGTGTCAAAACCGCGGATCTCGGTAGGGGGTCCCGAATCGTGCGTCTAGGCGGATGGTAACAGGAGACGAGGGACACGATGTTTTTACCTGTGTTGGGCCCTCTCGATGGAGGTAAAACCCCACGCCCCGCTTAATTAATATTGATGATATGGGTAGTACAAGAGTGGATCTACCACGAGATCAAGGAGGCTAAACCTAGAAGCTAGCCTATGGTATGATTGTTGTAATGTATGTTGTCCTACGGACTAAAGCCCTCCGGTTTATATAGACACCGGAGGAGGCTAGGGTTACACAGAGTCGGTTACAATGGTAGGAGATCTACATATCCGTATTGCCAAGCTTGCCTTCCACGCCAAGGAAAGTCCCATCCGGACACGGGACGGAGTCTTCAATCTTGTATCTTCGTAGTCTTGGAGTCCGGCGGATAATGATAGTCCGGCTGTCCGGACACCCCCTAGTCCAGGACTCGCTCAACGGGCAACAAGGACAAGGTTGGGATCACTGATGGATCACTAACCAACCTATACTAAGCAGGTAAGGTACAACAGCAAGTACAAAAGTAGGTTATGCATCAGAATAGGAGCAATCAATTACAGTAGCAAAATCTAATGCAAGCATGAGAGAATGGAATGGGCGATATCAGGATGATAAAAAGGGGGGGCTTGCCTGGAAGCTCTACCGAAAGGGAAGAAGAGTCGTCATCGACGTAATCGATCACAGCGACATCGGCAGCGGTCTCAGGGTCTACAGGGGAAGAAACAGTAAATACAAAGCACATAGATGCATGATATAACAATAAGCGATGCTAGGGGTATTCTAACGCAGTGCTAGACGATACCGAAGAAGGGGGAAAACATCCGGGAATGTCTTCCCGAAGTTTGCATTTTGGGACAATCAAACCGGAGGGGGACGGTTGCAGGTTTGCTATGCTAGGAACGTGTGGCGGACGAATGGACTGCGTAATCAGATTCATCTCGTTGTTCTGAGCAACTTTCATGTATAAAACTTTTTCATCCGAGTTACGATCTATTTTCTAAGTTTTTTCAAAGATTTAACAATATTCTGAAATTACTATTAATACAAAATGAATTGAAAAAAGGCTAAATGCACCCAGGGTGTGGGGCCCCCTATCACTGAAACAACAGCTAACCTAAAAGTTTAATTAGACTAGTTGTGTACTTAAGATAATTAAAAAAAGTTGATTAATCTTATTAATTAACTAAGTAATTTATTAATTATTATTTTAAAATCTTTTTCTTTTTTTACAGGGGCGGGCCCCGTATGCTAGTGGCCAAAGGGGCCAACCGGGCGCTAGCGGGCGTGGTCGTCGCCCGAACGGTCTTGAGCGTCTTGGCGATGCTGGTTAAGAGCGGCCGCCGTAGTAGTAGCCATGACATGGCGCCGACGAGGCCGGGTCATGGCGGTGGAGTTGCGAGTTGCATGACGGCGGTTGGAGCGGGCGGCGAGGGGCAGCAGCGAAGAAAGGGCGAGGGTAGGCGTGGCGCTGGCACGCTAGATGTTGGCAAGGAAGAAATGGCGGCATGGCGGCAACAGAGGAGGGCAGGAGCTAGGAGCAGCAATAGTACAGGAGCGCGCAGCGCAGCCATATGATGAAGCAAGCAACGCAGGAGCGGAGCGCAGGCGCAAAGTGTGCACGGCACGACGGGAACACGCGAGGCGGTCAGGGCGTGGTCGGGGCGAGCAGGGTGTGGGCGGTAGCGTCACGGGCGACGCGAGGGCGCGGCGAGCGAGGTCCGGGGCGAGTGGGAGGGTTCTACGGCGTCCTCGCGATGCGCTGAGCACGATGTGGTGCTCGAAGGGGAGCGGGTATGGCCCTAGCTATGGCGGCGAGCTACGGCAACGATGGCGACGGCAACATGGAGCTCGGATTCGAGGGGGAAACAAGGGGGAATGGTGTGGTGCTCACCGCAGAGGCACACGAAGGCCCGTTGGGGACTAGGAGTGTAGAACAGTGTCGGGGTCGCGGGAGATGGCATGCGGCAGTGGCGGCAACCGGAGGTGGGGAAGAGATCGGGGGCGATAGCGCTGAGGCCTCCTCGTCTCGATTCGGTGCGGAGGTCGACGAAGAACGGCCGGGCGATGCTCTCCGACACGTTGACTAGGAGAGCTGCGGCCAGTGGCCACGCCAACGGGGCGGCTCGGCGATGTGGGCGTGCGGCAGCGTGAGTCTAGAAGATGGGGGAAGCGGATCTAGGCGAGGGCGGAGAGGGAAGGAGTGGGGAGTGGAGCGAGTGGGGCAGGGGGAGGACGAGGGGGTCGAGGCATCGGGGGATCTTATCCCCTCGCCGACGACGCCGATGAGCCGGTCGGATGGTGACCGCGACCGAGCGGTCGGTCGAGCAGTAGAGGACGACCAAGGGTGGGGTTGGGCTGCTGGGCTGAGGCCACCCATTATGGCCTGAGGCCCAGGGCAGTGAGGGGGGGCTTTTTATTCATTTTATTTTCCTTTGTATTTTCCTTTTTTACAGTTTTAGTTTTACTAGGAGTAGAATTTAGTTTTATAAAAGTATGAGACCAACACCTAAATTAGTGTTTTAACCAAGCCCACTGCCACAAAAAGTTGGACACCTAAACAATTTAGTTTAACATTTTATAATTCATAAAAGGCAGTTAATTATTGTTTTCATCCACTATTTTAGTTATTTTTGTGCATTTAAACACTTTTCTAAAAATGTTGGCTCACCACCAATATTAACAAATGATTATTTTCAACAACTTGAACATTTGAACCAATGCGAGTTTAAGAATAGTAATCGTGGTGACATGGCACCATTAGAAGGGGATTACTGTAGCTTAATTATCTAGGCGTCACAAGAGGGGCCGGCCCCCCTAGGTGCATCTAGAGGGAGGGCGGCGGCCAAGGGGGGAACTTGCCCCCAAGCAAGGCGGGAGGCGCCCCCAACCCCTAGGGTTTTCAACCCTAGGTGCCTTGGGCCCTTGGGGTGCACCGGCCCACTAGGGGGCTGGTTCCCACCCATATTCAGCCCAGTTGGTCCCCTGGGGTAGGTGGCCCCACCCGATGGACCCCCGGACACCTTTCGGTGGTCCCGGTACAATACCAATAACTCCCGAAACTTTCCGGTGACTGAAACTGGACTTCCCATATATAAATCTTCACCTTTGAACCATTCTGTAACTCCTCGTGACATCCGGGATCTCATCCAGGACTCCGAACAACTTTCGGTAACCACATACAATTTCCCATTACAACTCTAGCGTCACCGAACCTTAAGTGTGTAGACCCTACGGGTTCGGGAGACATGACCGAGACATCTCTCCGGCCAATAACAAATAGCGGGATCTGGATACCCATATTGGCTCCCACATGTTCCACGATGATCTCATCGGATGAACCACGATGTCGGGGATTCAACCAATCCCGTATACAATTCCCTTTGTCCATCGGTATGTTATTTGCCCGAGATTCGATTGTCGGTATCCCCGTACCTTGTTCAATCTCGTTACCGGCAAGTCTCTTTACTCATTCCGTAACACATGATACACCCAAAGCATTTCTACGGTATCTGAGAGTTGCACAATCTCATGGTCTAAGTAAAGATACTTGACATTAGAAAAGTTCTAGCAAATGAATCTATTTTGATGAATCTATGAGTAGTATCGGAGGGTATGAACCATAGATAAGTTGGAATACAGTAGATATTACACCAATATGAATTTAGAATGAGTTCATTACAGTACCTAAGTGGTGGTTTTATTTTCTTATACTAACGGAGCTTACGAGTTTTCTGTTGAGTTTTGTGTTGTGAAGTTTCCAAGTTTTGGATAAGGATTCGATGAAATATGGAATAAGGAGTGGCAAGAGCCTAAGCTTGGGGATGCCCAAGGCACCCCAAGGTAACATTCAAGGACAACCAAGAGCCTAAGCTTGGGGATGCCCCGGATGGCATCCCCTCTTTCGTCTTCGTTCATCGGTAACTTTACTTGGAGCTATATTTTTATTCACCACATGATATGTGTTTTGCTTGGAGCGTCATTTTCTCTTGTTAGTATTTGCCTGCTGTTATTTAGAATAATGGTTTGCATCTTTATTTTCAATAAAAATGTCAAGGATAGCCTTTGTCATGCTTATTTTGCTAGTATACATGTTGCTGTTTGAAAACAGAAAGTTTACCGCTGTTGCAAAAATTCCCTAGAAAATTCAGAGAATGATATAATGTTGAAACTTTTTGCATAATGAGCTCTGATAAATTTACTAGAGTGGGAATTTTATTTCATAATTTTTGGAGTTAGGTAAGTATTGATACTCCTGCATTCTTTACAGACTGTACTGTTTTGGCAGATTGCTGTTATGTTTGCATTGTTTGCATATGTTTTCTTGTTTAATGATTCTATTTGAGGATAGGAGTGTTAAATATGCAGAGGCATTTAGTATGCAATGCTGAATAATAATTTTAGTGATTTGTTACAGTAGAAAATGATAAGGTTTTGCATTGGTTTATACTAACCTATCTCACGAGTTCTTGTTGAGTTTGTTGTGGATGAAGCTTTTGATAAAAAGAGAAACCATGATATGAGAGGAATTAAGGAGACACAAAAGTTCAAGCTTGGGGATGCCCAAGGCACCCCAAGATAATATTTCAAGAAGTCTCAAGCATCTAAGCTTGGGGATGCCCCGGTAGGCATCCCACCTTTCTCCTCCAACAACAATCGGTTAGTATCGGTTGAGCCTAACTTTTTGCTTCTTCACATGAGTTGTGCTATCCTTGCTATGTCATTTTATTTTGTTTTTCTTGATGTTTGAATACAATATCAAGATCTGAAATTCTTAAATGAGAGGGAGTCTTCGCATAGTTACATAATTATTTAGCTACTCATTGATCTTCGCTTATATCTTGTTGGAGTAGTTTGTCATTTACTCGTGTTCTTCACTTATATCCTTTGACTAAATTGTTGAATAATTTGATTGTCATAAATTTGAAATTATATATGTTTCATTTGCTTATCCCATGGGGAGTAATGACTTCACATCTAAGAAGTAGAGGTTGTAAATTTATTGAAGGTTGGCAAGAATTGTATTGGTCATTTGAACAATTCATGAAAGAATATTGAAGGAAGAGAGATTTCACATATAAATATACTATCCTAGACATCTTTTATAATTGGGAGCACTCATTAAGTATGACATGCTAAAGAGTTGATGTTGGACAAGGAAGACAACGTAATGGTTTATGTTTTCTGACATCTCAGTTAAAGTATATTGTCATGGACCATTCAAACATGTTGGGCTTGCCTTTCCCCCTCTTGCTAGCCAAAATTCCTTGCACCAAGTAGAGATAGTACTTGTGCTTCCAAATATCCTTAAACCCAGTTTTGCCATGAGAGTCCACCATACCTACCTATGGATTGAGTAAGATCCTTCAAGTAAGTTGTCATCGGTGCAAGCAATAAAAATTGCTCTTTAAATATGTATAATCTTTTGGTGTGAAGAAAATAGCTTTATACGATCTTGTTATGGAAGCAATAAAAGCGACGGACTGCATAATAAAGGTTCATATACAAGTGGCAATATAAAGTGACGTTCATTCGCATTAAGATTTTGTGCATCCAACCCTAAAAGTGCATGACAACCTCTGCTTCCCTCTGCGAAGGGCCTATCTTTTACTTTATGTCTTTTACTTTTATGCAAGAGTCAAGGTGATCTTCACCTTTCCCTTTTTCATTTTATCCTTTGGCAAGCACTTTGTGTTGGGGTGATCCTGGTATATATATCCAATTGGATGTAAGTTAGCATGAACTATTATTGTTGACATCACCCAAAGGTGAATGCGTTGGGAGGCAACACTATAAGCCCCTATCTTTCTCAGTGTTCGATTAAGACTTCATAACCACAAGTATTGCATGAGTGTTAGCAATTGTAGAAGACTATATGATAGTTGAGTATGTGGAGTTTGTTATTCCTAAAAATAAGATGAATTGCAATTGTTTGATGACTCAGAATGAAGTTTGCTAGTTTTTAAGAAAGTTTATGGTCTATGCTTTGACATGTGAATTGCTTGTTACTTTATCGTGAGAAGTTTTATGAGATGAATTACTGTTATGACATATTATCATGCTAGAAAAGGTGATTGAAATTATCATTGATCAAACTTGTGCACCTTCTAGCATTCACACTTCATAAATTCTTTCTTTTATCATTTACCTACTCGAGGACGAGCAGGAATTAAGCTTGGGGATGCTGATACGTCTCCAACGTATCTATAATTTATGAAGCATTCATGCTATTTTATTATCTGTTTTGAATGATTACGGGCTTTATTATACACTTTTATATTACTTTTGGGACTAACCTATTAACCGGAGGCCCAGCCCATATTGTTGTTTTATTGCCTGTTTCAGTATTTCGAAGAAAAGGAATATCAAACAGAGTCCAAACAGAATGAAACCTTCGGCAGCGTGATTTTTTTGAAGAATATGATCCTGGAGACTTGGAGTTCACGTTAGAAGATCCTCGAGGAGGCCAGGAGATAGGGGGCGCCCCCCTACTAGGCGCCCCCTGTCTCATGGGCCCCTCAAGCACCCCCCGACCGACTTCTTTCGCCTATATAGTCCCACGTACCCTAAAAACATCCACGGAGAAGATAGATCGGGAGTTCCACCGCTGCAAGCCTCTGTAGCCACCAAAAAATCTCTTGGGAGTCCGTTCCGGCACCCTGCCGGAGGGAGGATCCCTCACCGGTGGCCATCTTCATCATCTCGATGCTATCCATGACGAGGAGGGAGTAGTTCACCCTCGGGGCTGAGGGTATGTACCAGTAGCTATGTGTTTGATCTCTCTCTCTCTCGTGTTCTCTCTATGGCATGATCTTGATGTATCGCGAGCTTTGTTATTGTAGTTGGATCTTATGATGTTTCTCCCCCTCTACTCTCTTGTGATGAATTGAGTTTCTCTCTTGAAGTTATCTTATCGGATTGAGTCTTTATTTGAGAACACTTGATGTATGTCTTGCCGTGTTTATCTGTGGTGACAATGGTGAAGGAAATATGCCCTAGAGGCAATAATAAAGTTATTATTTATTTCCTTATTTCATGATAAATGTTTATCATTCATGCTAGAATTGTATTAACCGGAAACATGATACATGTGTGAATGCATAGACAAAAACAACATGTCACTAGTATGCCTCTACTAGACTAGCTTGTTAATCAAAGATGGTTATGTTTCCTGACCATGAACAAGGAGTTGTTATTTGATTAACAAGGTCACATCATTAGTAGAATGATCTGATTGACATGACCCATTCCATTAGCTTAGCACACGATCGTTTAGTATGTTGCTCTTGCTTTTATCCATGACATATACATGTTCCTGTAACTATGAGATTATGCAACTCCGTTTACGGAGGAACACTTTGGTGCTACCAAACGTCCACAACGAATCGGGTGATTATAAAGGAGTACTACAGGTGTCTCCAAAGGTAGATGTTGGGTTGGCGTATTTCGAGATTAGGTTTTGTCACTCCGATTGTCGGAGAGGTATCTCTGGGCCCTCTCGGTAATGCACATCACTTAAGCCTTGCAAGCACTACAACTAATGAGTTAGTTGTGAGATGGTGTATTACGGAACGAGTAAAGAGACTTGCCGGTAACGAGATTGAACTAGGTATTGGATACCGACGATCGAATCTCGGGCAAGTAACATACCGATGACAAAGGGAACAACGTATGTTGTTATGCGGTCTGACCGATAAAGATCTTCGTAGAATATGTAGGAACCAATATGGGCATCCAGGTCCGCTATTGGTTATTGACCGTGAATAGTTCTAGGTCATGTCTACATTGTTCTCGAACCGTAGGGTCCGCACGCTTAAGGTTTCGATGGCGGTTATTATGAGTTTATGTATTTTGATGTACGAAGAAGTTGAGTCCGGATGTGATCACGGACATGACGAGGAGTCTCGAAATGGTCGAGACATAAATATTGATATATTGGAAGCCTATGTTTGGAGTTCGAATGGTTCCGGCTAAAGCGGAATTTGGGAAAACCGGAGGTTACGGAACCCCGGGAGGTAAATGGGCCTCGATGGGCCTCGAGGGAGAAGAGGAGGGCCGGCCAGGAGGTGGCCGCACGCCCTCTCCCCAGTCCGAATAGGACAAGGAGGCGGCGCCCCTCTCCTCTTCCCTCCCCCAAACCTAATCCAACTAGGAAGGGGAGTCCTACTCCGGTGAGGAGTAGGACTCCTCCCGGCGCGTTCTAGCTAGGCCGGCCGGCCCCCCTCCCTCCTTTATATACGGGGCAGGGGGCACCCTAGAACACACAAGTTTGATCTTTGGATCGTTCCTTAGCCGTGTCGGTGCCCCCTCCACCATATTCCACCTCGGTTATACTGTCGCGAAGCTTAGCGAAGCCCTGCGCCGTGAAACATCAAGATCGTACCACGCCGTCGTTGTGGAACTCTCCTCGACACTCGGCTGGATCGAGTCGAGGGCGTCATCGAGCTGTACGTGTGTCAAGAACTCGGGCGCCGGAGTAACGGCGCGGGATCGGTCGGATCGCGAGGAGAACGTCGACTACTTCCTCTACGTTGTGATCGCTTCGCCGGTCTCACGAGGGTGCGTAGACAACACTCTCCCTCTCGTTGCTATACATCACCATGATCTTGCGTGTGCGAGGAAATTTTTGAAATTACTCGTTCCCCACAAATGGCATCCGAGCCTAGGTTTTATGGTTTGATGTTTTGCACGAGTAGAACACAAGTGAGTTGTGGGCGATACAAGTCATACTACCTACCAGCATGTCATACTTTGGTTCAGCGGTATTGTGAGATGAAGCGGCCTGACCGACATTACGCCAGACGCTTACGCGAGACTGGTTTCACCGCTACGAGCACTCGTTGCTTAAAGGTGACTGGTGGGTGCCTGTCTCTCTCACTTTAGTTGAACCGAGTGAGGCTACGCCCGGTCCTTGAGAAGGTTAAAACGGAGTCTATTTGACGAAGTATCGTTGTGGTTTTGATGCGTAGGTGAGACTGGATCTTGCTTAAGCCCGTAGCAGCCACGTAAAATTTGCAACAACAAAGTAGAGGACGTCTAACTTGTTTTTGCAGGGCATGTTGTGATGTGATATGGTCAAGACGTGATGCTATATTTTATTGTATGAGATGATCATGTTTTGTAACGAAGTTATCGGCAATGGCTGGAGCCATATGGTTGTCGCTTTATTGTATGCAATGCAATCGCTTCGTAATGCTTTACTTTATCACTAAGCGGTAGCGATAGTCGTAGAAGCATAAATTTGGCGAGACGACAACGATGCTACGATGGAGATCAAGGTGTCGCGCCGGTGACGATGGTGATCATGGTGGTGCTGCAAGATGGGGATCGTGAAGCACAAGATGATGATGACCATATCATATCACTTATATTGATTTGCATGTGATGTTTATCCTTTTATGCATCTTATCTTGCTTTGATTGACGGTAGCATTATAAGATGATCTCTCACTAAATTATCAAGAAGTGTTCTCCCCGAGTATGCACCGTTGCCAAAGTTCGTCGTGCCCAGACACCACGTGATGATCGGGTGTGATAAGCTCTACGTCCATCTACAACGGGTGCAAGCCAGTTTTGCACACGCAGAATACTCGGGTTATACTTGACGAGCCTAGCATATGCAGATATGGCCTCGGAACACGGAGACCGAAAGGTCGGCGTGAATCATATAGTAGATATGATCAACATAAGATGTTCACCATTGAAAACTACTCCATTTCACGTGATGATCGGTTATGGTTTAGTTGATTTGGATCACGTGATCACTTAGATGACTAGAGGATGTCTTTCTAAGTGGGAGTTCTTAAGTAATATGATTAATTGAACTTAAATTTATCATGAACTTAGTACCTCATAGTATCTTGCTTGTTTATGTTTGATTGTAGATAGATGGCTCGTCTTTGTTGTTCCGTTGAATTTTAATGCGTTCCTTGAGAAAGCAAAGTTGAAAGATGATGGTAGCAATTACACGGATCGGGTCCGTAACTCGAGGATTATCCTCATTGCTGCCTGTAAGAGTTACGTCTGGATGCACCGCTGGGTGCGAACTGCTTCTTGATGTAACCAGCGACGTTAAGAACGTCTGGCGAGCAAAGCTGATGACTACTCTATAGTTCGATGTGCCATGCTTTACGGCTTAGAACCGGGACTTCAACGACGTTTTGAGCGTCATGGAGCATATGAGATGTTCCAGAGTTGAAATTGATATTCCAACAGAATGCCCGGATTGAGAGATATGAAGTCTCCAATAAGTTCTATAGCTGCAAGATGGAGGAGAACAGTTACATTAGTGAGCATATACTCGTAATGTCCGGGTACTACAATCACTTGACACAATTGGGAGTTAATCTTCCGGATGATTGTGTCATTGATGAATTCTTCAATCAACGCCACCAAGCTACAAAGGCTTCGTGATGAACTATAATATGCAAGGGTTAGTAAAGACTATGCTCGAGCTCTTCGCAATGCTAAAGGCTGCGGAGGTAGAAATCAAGAAGGAGCATCAAGTGTTGATGGTCAATAAGACCACTAGTTTCAAGAAGAAAGGCAAAGGGAAGAAGAAGGGAACTTCAAGAAGAACAGCAAGCAAGTTCTTTGCTCAGAGAAGAAACCCAAGTCCGGACCTAAGCCTGAAATCGAGTGCTTCTCGCAAGCGATCGTCCTCGAAGCGGAACTGCCCCAAGTATTTGGCGGATAAGAAGGATGGCAAGGTGAACAAAGGTATATGTGATATACATGTTATTGATGTGTACCTTACTAGAGCTCATGAGAGCACTGGTATTTGATCTGGTTACTGCTAATATTTGCAACTCGAAGCAGGACTACGGATTGCGAACAACGGCAAAGGACGAGGTGACGATCTTGGCGTGGGAAATGGTTCCAAAGTCGATGTGATCGCGGTCGGCACGCTACCTCTACATCTACCTTGGGATTAGTTTTAGACCTAAATAATTGTTATTTGGTGCTGCGTTGAGCATGAACATTATATCTGGATCTTGTTTGATGCGAGACGGTTATTCATTTAAATCGAGAGAATAATGGTTGTTCTATTTATATGAGTAATATCTTTTATGGTCATGCACCCTTGAGGAGTGGTCTATTTCGATGAATCTCGATAGTAGTGATACACATATTCATAATGTTGAAGCCAAAAGATGCAGAGTTGATAATGATAGTGCAACTTATTTGTGTACTTGCCGTTTAGGTCATATCGGTGTAAAGCGCATGAAGAAACTCCATCTTGATGGACTCTTGGAGTCACTTGATTATGAATCACTTGGCACTTGCGAACCGTGCCTCATGGGCAAGATGACTAGAACACCGTTCTCGGTACTATGGAGAGAGCAACAGATTTGTTGGAAATCATACATACTGATGTATGTGGTCCGATGAACGTTGAGGCTCGTGGCGGATATCGTTATTTTCTCACCTTCACAGATGATTTAAGCAGATATGGGTATATCTACTTAATGAAACATAAGTCTGAAACGTTTGAAAAGTTCAAAGAATTTCAGAGTGAAGTTGAAAATCATCGTAACAAGAAAATTAAATTTCTACGATCGATCGTGGAGGTGAATATTTGAGTTCGAGTTTGGTCTACATTTGAAACAATGCGGAATAGTTTAGCAACTCACGCCACCGGAACACCTGGCGTAATGGTGTGTCCGAACGTCAGAATCGCACTTTACTAGATATGGTGCGATCTATGATGTCTCTTCTGATTTACCGCTATCGTTTTGGGGTTATGCTCTAGAGGCGGCCGCATTCACCTGAATAGAACACCGTCGAAATCCGTTGAGACGACACCTTATGAACTATGGTTTAGCAAGAAACCAAAGTTGTCGTTTCTTAAAGTTTGGGGATGCGATGCTTATGTGAAAAAGCTTCAACCCGATAAGCTCGAACCCAAATCGAGAAATCGTCTTCATAGGATACCCAAAGGAGACAGTTGGGTACACCTTCTATCACAGATCCGAAGGCAAGACATTCGTTGCTAAGAATGGATCCTTTCTAGAGAAGGAGTTTCTCTCGAAAGAAGTGAGTAGGAGGAAAGTGGAACTTGATGAGGTAATAGTACCTTCTCCCTTACTTGAAAGTAGTTAAATCGCAGAAACCAGTTTCGAGACACCTACACCAAGTAGTGAGGAAGTTGATGATGTTGATCATGAAACTTCAGATCAAGTTACTCTGAGAACCTCGTAGATCAACGAGTAAGATCCGCACTGAGTGGTACGGCAATCCTATTCGGAAGTCATGCTACTAGATCATGATGAACCCACGAACTATGAAGAAGCAATGGTGAGCCCAGATTCCGCAAAATGGCTTGAGGCCATGAAATCGAGATGGGATCCATGTATGAAAACAAAGTATGGACTTTGGTTGACTTACCCGAGGGTAGGCAAGCAATAGAAAACAAGTGGATCTTCAAGAATAAGACCGACGCCGACGGTAATGTTATCGTCTATAAAGCTCGACTTGTCGCAAAAGGTTTTCGACAAGTTCAAGGGATTGACTACGATGAGACCTTCTCACCCGTAGCGATGCTTAAGTCCGTCCGAATCATGTTAGCAATTGCCGCATTTTATGATTATGAAATTTGGCAAATGGATGTAAAGACGCATTCTGAATGGATTTACGGAAGAAGAGTTGTATATGATGCAACCGAAGGTTTTATCGATCCAAAAGGAGCTAACAAAGTGTGCAAGCTCCAATGATCCATCTATGGACTGGTGCAAGCATCTCGGAGTTGGAATAAGCGCTTTGATAGTGTGATCAAAGCATTTGGGTTTATACAGACTTTTGGAGAAGCTTTGTATTTACAAGAAAGTGAGTGGGAGCTCAGTAGCATTTCGATATTATATGTAGATGACATATTGCTGATCGGAAATGATATAGAATTCTGGATAGCATAAAGGGATACTTGAATAAGAGTTTTTCAATGAAAGACCTCGGTGAAGCTGCTTACATATTGGGCATTAAGATCTATAGAGATAGATCAAGGCGCTTGATTGGACTTTCACAAAGCACATACCTTGACAAAATTTTGAAGAAGTTCAAAATGGATCAAGCAAAGAAAGGGTTCTTGCACGTGTTACAAGGTGTGAAGTTGAGTAAGACTCAATGCCCGACCAACGCAGAAGATAGAGAGAAAATGAAAGATGTTCCTATGCTTCACCATAGGCTCTATCATGTATGCAATCTTGTGTACCAGACTGATGTGTGCCTTGCTATAAGCCTAGCAGGAGGTACCAAAGTAATCCAGAGTGGATCATTGGACAGCGGTCAAGAACATCTGAAATACGAAAAGGACTAAGGATATGTTTCTCGATATGGAGGTGACAAAGAGCTCATAAATGGCAGTTACGTTGACGCAAGCTTTGACAACGATCCGGACGATTCTAAATCGCAGACCGGATACGTATTTACACTAAGCGGAGGAGCTGTCGGTTGGTGCGTTCTAAACAAAGCGTCGTGGCGGGATCTACATGTGAAGCGGAATACATAGCAGCTTCGAAGCAGCTAATGAAGGAGCGGATGAAGGAGTTCATATCCGATCTAGGTGTCATACCTAGTGCATCGGGTCCAATGAAAATCTTCGTGACAATCTTGGAGCAATTGCCTTAGCGAAGGAATCCAGATTTCACAAGAGGACCAAGCACATCAAGAGGCGCTTCAATTCCATCCGGGACTTAGTCCGGTGGGAGACATAGAGATTTGCAAGATACATACGGATCTGAATGTTGCGAGACCGTTGACTAAGCCTCTTCCACGAGCAAAACATGATCAGCACCAAGACTCCATGGGTGTTAGAATCATTACTATGTAATCTAGATTATTGACTCTAGTGCAAGTGGGAGATGAAGGAAATATGCCCTAGAGGCAATAATAAAGTTATTATTTATTTCCTTATTTCATGATAAATGTTTATCATTCATGCTAGAATTGTATTAACCGGAAACATGATACATGTGTGAATGCATAGACAAAACAACATGTCACTAGTATGCCTCTACTAGACTAGCTTGTTAATCAAAGATGGTTATGTTTCCGACCATGAACAAGGAGTTGTTATTTTATTAACAAGGTCACATCATTAGTAGAATGATCGATTGACATGACCCATTCCATTAGCTTAGCACACGATCGTTTAGTATGTTGCTCTTGCTTTTATCCATGACATATACATGTTCTGTAACTATGAGATTATGCAACTCCGTTTACGGAGGAACACTTTGGTGCTACCAAACGTCACAACGTGAATCGGGTGATTATAAAGGAGTACTACAGGTGTCTCCAAAGGTAGATGTTGGGTTGGCGTATTTGAGATTAGGTTTTGTCACTCCGATTGTCGGAGAGGTATCTCTGGCCCTCTCGGTAATGCACATCACTTAAGCCTTGCAAGCACTACAACTAATGAGTTAGTTGTGAGATGGTGTATTACGGAACGAGTAAAGAGACTTGCGTAGCGAGATTGAACTAGGTATTGGATACCGACGATCGAATCTCGGGCAAGTAACATACCGATGACAAAGGAACAACGTATGTTGTTATGCGGATCGACCGATAAAGATCTTCGTAGAATATGTAGGAACCAATATGGGCATCCAGGTCCCGCTATTGGTTATTGACCGTGAATAGTTCTAGGTCATGTCTACATTGTTCTCGAACCGTAGGGTCCATGCGCTTAAGGTTTCGATGGCGGTTATTATGAGTTTATGTATTTTGATGTACCGAAGAAGTTGAGTCCCGGATGTGATCACGGACATGACGAGGAGTCTCGAAATGGTCGAGACATAAAGATTGATATATTGGAAGCCTATGTTTGGAGTTGGAATGGTTCCGGCGGCGGAATTTCTGGAAAACCGGAGGTTACTGAAACCCCGGAGGTAAATGGGCCTCGATGGGCCTCGAGGGAGAAGAGGAGGGGCGGCCGGAGGTGGCCGCACGCCCTCCCCCAGTCCGAATAGGACAAGGAGGGGGCGCCCTCTCCTCTTCCCCCCCCAAACCTAATCCAACTAGGAAAGGGGGAGTCCTACTCCGGTGAGGAGTAGGACTCCTCGGCGCGCCTAGCTAGGCCGGCCGGCCTCCCCTCCCTCCTTTATATACGGGGCAGGGGGCACCCTAGAACACACAAGTTTGATCTTTGGATCGTTCCTTAGCGTGTCGGTGCCCCCTCCACCATATTCCACCTCGGTTATACCGTCATGAAGCTTAAGCGAAGCCTGCGCGGTGAAACATCAAGATCGTCACCACGCCGTCGTCTTGTGGAACTCTCCCTCGACACTCGGCTGGATCGAGTACGAGGGACGTCATCGAGCTGTCGTGTGTCAAGAACTCGGGCGCCGGAGTAACGGCGCCGGATCGGTCGGATCGCGAGGAGAACGTCGACTACTTCCTCTACGTTGTGATCGCTTCCGCCGGGTCTACGAGGGTGCGTAGACAACACTCTCCCTCTCGTTGCTATACATCACCATGATCTTGCGTGTGCGTAGGAAATTTTTTGAAATTACTACGTTCCCCAACAAATGGGATATCACGTGCCACTTGATGTATGTTTTGGTGACCAACTTGCGGGTTCCGCCCATGAACCTATGCATAGGGGTTGGCACACGTTTTCTTGACTCTCCGGTAGAAACTTTGGGGCACTCTTTGAAGTACTTTGTGTTGGTTGGATGAATCTGAGATTGTGTGACGTATATCATATAATCATGCCCACGGATACTTGAGGTGACAATGTAGTATCTAGGTGACATTAGGGTTTTGGTTGATTTGTGTCTTAAGGTGTTATTCTAGTATGAACTCTATGATGGATTGAGCGGAAAGAATAGCTTTATGTTATTTTACTACGAACTCTTGAATAGATAGAACATAAAGGATAACTTTGAGGTGGTTTCGTACCCTACCATAATCTTTTCGTTTGTTCTCCGCTATTAGTGGCTTTGGAGTGACTCTTTGTTGCATGTTGAGGGATTGTTATATGATCTATCTATGTTATTATTGTTGAGAGAACTTGTACTAGTGAAAGTATGAACCCTATGCCTTGTTTCCTACCATTGCAATATTGTTTATCATTTAGTTACCTTGCTGTTTTTATAATTTCAGATTACAAATACCTTTATCTACCATCCATATTGCACTTGTATCACCATCTCTACGCCGAACTAGTGCACCTATACAATTTACCATTGTATTGGGTGTGTTGGGGACACAAGAGACTCTTTGTTATTTGGTTGCAAGGTTGTTTGAGAGAGACCATCTTCATCCTACGCCTCCCACGGATTGATAAACCTTAGGTCATCCACTTGAGGGAAATTTGCTACTGTCCTACAAAGTTGTGCACTTGTAGGCCCAACAACATCTACAAGAAGAAGGTTGTGTGGTAGACATCACTGTCCCAACTTGCTCAAAATATGACAGCGGGTGGGATGGGGCTGCCTCAAGCTTCTGGTGGGGCTAGTGGATATGGAAATAAGAAAGGGATAGGAAACACGGTTGTAAGAGTAGAGGGAGAAAGCCAATGATGAGTGGAAATATAGTTGGAAAAGATAAGAACATGGAGGAAAAATGGCCAAGCTACAAGAACATAGGAGTGCCAGGGACAGGAGTTGCTAAGTTTGGGAGACAGATATGTGGCAAGTGCAAAGAACATGGACACTCTACTAGGGAATGCAATGTTTGGAATTGTCTGATCTGTGGGAGGGATAATCACATCAAAAAGGAGTGTGTTTAGCTTAAACAGATCAAACCTGTACCAAAATACATGGGATGTGCTGCTAAAGGGCTTGGTGTACTACTTGTGCGGAGCTTTAAGGATGTAATGGTGGCTAACACACAAATCCCCTGGCTTTGGTGACAATTAGATCTAGAAATATATATTAAACTGATTTTCTACAAGCCTTTAGTGACATGTTCACTTGGGGAATATGCAAAAAAATGCTATCTTATGAGATTTCCCAATAAAGCAAAGTTGGTAGAACTTGCAAAATTCGATGACTTTAATATGTTGGATACTAGGGTTATAATAAAGGTGCAAGGTTGGACTTTGGCTCATCAAGCTATTGAAAGTTGCATACTACCTGGGTCATGTTTGATGGAGTGCCAGATTGCTTTAGACACTTCTTTGGTATGTGTGAAGTTGCTATTGTAGTTGGACCTCTGCTGAAAATAGATATGGACACTATCAATCAGGAATATATCAGAGCAAAATGTGGGGTTAAAGATGTGGAAAAATCCCTTCCTATGTAGAGATAACTTCCCAAGAACTGCTACTATTCAGAATTGGAGCTAAGCTGGAAAAAGTGTTGGAACTTGGATGGTTTAAGGAAGATAATAGAAAGAGAGTGGATAGTAAGGAGATAGAGGATGGACTGGAGGCTGAGGAAATAAGGAAAAAAGCTAAGACAGATGAACAACATAAGAAACAAATGTCCTTGGGGTGTTTGTCCCTATCTCAAGTTGAAGAGGTTGATAATTTTTTTAAAGTATAACGAAATACCTGGAAGATCATGTAGATGATGTGATAAAAGAGGCTGCTGCTGAGAGGATGAAGATGCAGAAGGAGCTTGAATTATGTATAGAAAAATTCAAGTGCTAGAGGAAGATAAATTGAGACAGACTACTTTATGGAGGAAAATGATAAATTGGTTGCTGACTTGGAAGCTGGGAAAATTCAGACAAGGGAGGAAATGAACAAACAAGAGGAGTGAATACAACAAAAGATTCAGGATGCAGCAAACAAAGAGCAATATGAGCTAGATCTGGTTAACATGGAGATAGAAGATATTGAGAAAGGAGCACATGAGAAAAAGAGTTTATCTGGGGAGGAAGGATATTTGGAGCCCATTGATTATAATGCTAGTCAAGGTTCTGAGAATTTTTTGGGGGGGAAATGGCAGCTATACATGGGGAGAGAATCTGTGAAGATGATGAGGAAGAAGAGTTAAGAAGAAGCTTGAGATACAAAGGAAAGGAAGACCTCAAGGTGGAAGATCTGGCAAGAATTAGAGCTGGGGAAAGGGATAACTATGGTAACAGTCCTGATCCCTTTGTTGTTAATAGTTCCCTTTTACATATGACTTCTCCGATTGGTGTTGATTTGGGGTGTTCCATTGACTAATTTGGCTAGGAAAAACAAAGATCCTGATATGGCCCCCAGCACACCAGCTCATAGTGAGACTAGAGATACTACTTTAGATGAATTATGCTCAGATATAGGGGGTCTGATGATGAGCTAGAGGAAGGGGAATTTGAAAAAAACAGAAAGATGTTTGCTAATGGGAAATTATACAAGGAGTGCTCACCAATTGTGAATTGTGTGAAGCATTCTGTATATGTTGGAGCTTTGAGGAAGAGAGGGAAAAGGAAAAACCTTAATAAACTATAAAATGAAAGGGATTTTTTGGAATGCTAGGGGTATGGGGAAGGACCAAAAAAAGGTTTGTTAGATAAATGATCATGGAATATGGTCTGAAATTTGTTGGAATAGTAGAAACTGTTAAACAAAAAATCACTAAAATGAACTATACAGTTTGTGTAGTGGGAAGAATTTTGATTATTGTTGGAGCACACCTAGAGGCCTACTTGGTGGTATTCTAGTAGGCACTAATAAGGATTACTTTTAGGTGGTCCATTCTGAAAAAGGGGAATACTTTGTCAGAGTCATGGTCTATGATAGAAGAGCTATGTTTCATTGGAATATGGTTCCTGTATATGGTGATGCACAATCAGATGGAAAAGCTAGTTTCTTGGCTGAACTTTCTAGAATGCGTCATGATGATACCATCCCTTGTTTGATAGGTGGTGATTTCAATGTTATTAAAAAAGATAGTGAAAAAAGTAAACCTATGAATAACAAACACTAGAGCTTCATATTTAATGCTATAATTGAAAATGCTGGGCTCAGAGGGTTTCCTTTGAATGGGAGAAATTTTACTTGGGCAAATAATTTTCCTGATCCCACATATGAAAAGTTAGATATGATTTTTGTGTTGTCCTGAATGGGAGAAAAAATATCCTTTGATAGTGGTACAAGCACTGGCTAGAGTGATATAAGATCATACTCCATTATTCATTGATACATGATAGCATAGCAAGAATGATCCCATTTATAGATATGAAAATCATTGGTATTTGAGAGAGGGGTTTAGGGATTTTGTATATAATGTTTGGAGTGAGAAATATGAAGGGGTACTTTGGAAAGATGGCAAGCTAGGTTTAGAAATTTGAGAAAAAAACAAAAGGCTGCAATAAGAATGTGGATGCATGGTATAGTTTTTTTTGAAAGAGCTCATTGATAAACTTGACCAAATTGATAAGAGGGCTGAGAATCAAGGGCTTACTGCTTTTGATAGACAAGAGCAGAAAGATCTTAGAGATCAATTAAATAGATTGCTTAAACAAGAGGATTGGAAATGTTGCAAACATACAAAGACAACGAAATCACAAATGGGGATGGTAACACTAGATACTACCATGCTAAGGTGAATGGCAGAAGAAAGAATATGATTACTTCTCTAGAACAGGAAGAGGGGGTGATTGAAGGTGAAGATCAAATAATAGAGTATGTTACTAAATTTTATAAAGATTTGTTTGGACATCCTGAAGTCACTAATGTCTCTTTGATGATCAAAACTTAAAGAAAATATCCAAAGAAGAGAGAGAGAAACTCATAGCACATTTTTCTTTGATGGAAATTAAAGAAGTAGTGTTTGGAATGAAAAGGAATAAGAGCCCAGGACCTGATGGCTTCCCTGCTGACTTCTATCAAGATTTTTGGGACTTGGTGAAATGGGATTTAAAAGATTTAGTTGACAAATTTATTTGTGGGTATATACATATTTCTAGACTCAATTATGGAATTATCACACTAGTGCCTAAAATGTTGATGCTAAACAAATACAGAAATTAAGACCCATTTGTCTTTTGAATGTCAGTTTCAAAATTATTACTAAACTACTCATGACCAGGTAAAGTGCGTGTGTCTCCCCAGTCATATCCCCAACTTAGGCAACTTTTATAAAAGGGAGATATATAATGGAAAGAGTGGTGATTTTGCATGAAGCTGCAAATACTATACATGTACAAAAACAAGTTGCCTTAATTTTCAAGGTTGACTTTGTGAAAGCATCTAACAAGATTAAATGGATGTTTGTGATTAAAATGTTGCAAATGAAAGGGTTCCCAGATAAGTGGTGTGATTGGGTTATGAAAACTATGAGAGGGGGGCATGTGGGGATTAGAGTTAATGATAGAATTGGACCATACTTTAAAACTTTTAAAGCACTGAGGTAGGGTGACGCAGTGTCCCCTCTACTCTTTGACCTAGCTGCTAATGCTTTGGCCATTATTCTAAAACATATAGGAGAAAATGATATAGTAAGGGGTGTGCTTGGGAAAATGATAATAAAGGAGTCAACATGTTGCAATATGCTGGTGATACTATTTTTTTTACTACATGATGATGTGGAAAGTGCAAAAAACTTAAAATTCATTTTGTGTACATTTGAGCAAATGTCTGGGCTAAAAATCAGCTTTCATAAAAGTGAATTGCTCCTATTTGGTAAAGCTAATGATAGAAAAGAAATATATCAGGAAAATTTTACATGTAAAATGGGAGATCTTACCATGAAATATTTGGGTTTACCTGTGTTTGATGTTAAGATTAGAAACAAAACACTGGATGGGGTGGTTGAAAAATCGAGAGTAGATGCAGATGTTAGAAAGGCAGGCTGCTAGGATCTATAGGTAGAAGAATTTCTCTAGTTCAGGCTTGCTTGACCAACATGCCCCTATTCATGATGTCCTTTTTATCCCTTGCCAATAGGTGTAAGGAAAAAGGCTGACTTCTATAGAACAAGACTAGTTTGGCAAGAAGGTGAAGACAAAAAAATATATCATTTGGTTAAGTGGAAAGAATTTTGTCTCCTTTAGGATTGGGGGGGGGGGCTCGGGATTCTAAATTTGGAAATTATGAATATAGCTCTGCTAGTGAAATGGTTTTGGAAAATGGAACAAGATGAGGGTTTGTGGCAAAAGGTGTTGTTTGACAAATATGTTCCTGATGGATGTATTTCACGGGTGAACAAAAAATAGGGAGATTCCCAGTTCTGGGGGAGCTTGCTGAAAGTAAAAGAGATCTTTTATAAGTTTGCTAGGAAGAAACTGGGAGATGGAAAAGGAACTAGATTCTGGGAGGATATATGGGTAGATGACCATGCTTTAAAAGATGATTATCCTAGGCTATATAACCTCTGGTTTGATCATAATGTTACTGTGGATGAGGCTACTCTGTAAAGGGTGGCAGGGTTTTAGATTTAGGAGAACCTTATATGAAGATACTTTGGAGCCGCGGAACAATTTAAAAAGAAGATATGAAGAAGTTGAAATGGGGAGTGGTAGAGATAGAGTTCAATGGACTCTCACCGCTGATAAAAAAACTCTCTTTTGAAGCCTTGTATAGGAAACTAGTAGCTGAAAACTGCAAATATCCATAGAATTTTTTGTGAAAAGTGAAAGTTCCTGCAAAAATTAAAGTGTATCTCTGGCTAATGAACAAAAAAAGCATTTTAACTAAAGATTCTTTGAGTAGAAAAGGATGGAAAGGGTCTAAAGATTGTGTGTTCTGTGGTAAGGAAGATCAAATAGATCATTTATTTTTTTACTTGTTCAACTGCATCTTTAATGTGGAGTCTGTTGAAATGCACTTTTGGTCTTAAAACCATCCCCACCTCGGTTGAGGGATGCTTTAGAGTGTGGCTCAAAACCTTTAGAAAAGTAGAAAAAATAGTTTTGGTGGGTTTATCAGCTATGTTTTGGGCAATTTGGAAGAGTCGTAATGCTGTCATTTTTTAGCAGAAAATCTACAAGGATCCTATGCCATAGATAGAAATGATGACATATTTGATCATGGCGTGGTCTATTTTGTAGATAAAGGACCGAAACCAAAAAAAAAGAACTGGAGCTGGGATCAAAGTTGCTTGAACGAGTACCAAGTGAAGTTTACAGGTCTGCGCAGGGGTGGAGGTATAATGTACCGCGACTAGAAGACTGATGGATATGCATGGTGGCATCCTCCACTTCAAAGTAGTGGCAGACTTGCAAAGAACTTGGAGGGGGAAACCCTTCTTTGATAATAAAAAAAAGGTGTGATCGTGTTACGTGTAATTTCATCCGTTGTGCTGTACTCAAGTTTCGAACGGATGATGAACGAACGCACGAAGGGCTCGCTTGGAACCGGCAAAATCCAAAAATTGAGCTGCCGCCCGCCTGAACGGAGAACGAAATTTGAGAGCCACGTCACCGATCCGCGCCATCTCTCTCGCGGATCGCCATCCCGACCGTCCAATCCCGTCCGGATCCAACGGCAGGCTGCACACTCCTCCCTTGTTAAATCCCCCTTCGATTCCTCCCAATCCTCCCACCAGCCGCCCCCACCACCGCTCCTCCTCCGTTTCCATCTCAGTCAGCTCCAAGCCGTCAACCATGTCCGACCGCGGCAAGGGAGGGAAGGGGCTGGGCAAGGGCGGCGCCAAGCGCCACCGGAAGGTGCTCCGGGACAACATCCAGGGCATCACCAAGCCGGCCATCCGGCGTCTTGCTCGCCGTGGCGGCGTGAAGCGCATCTCGGGGCTCATCTACGAGGAGACCCGCGGCGTGCTCAAGATCTTCCTCGAGAACGTGATCCGCGACGCCGTCACCTACACCGAGCACGCCCGCCGCAAGACCGTCACCGCCATGGACGTCGTCTACGCCCTCAAGCGACAGGGACGCACCCTCTACGGCTTCGGCGGCTGACCTGCGTCTGCTGCCGCTGCTCCAGCCAGTCCACTCTGCTACCTGCTGCTGTTCCGGTGCTATGGTTTCGTTTCTTTATGCGTGTGTTGCTGCTCCATCGGTCTGTGTAGTTAGTGGAAGGTGATGGATCTGAATGTAATGGAATTGTTGGTTCTTGCAAGAAATGAATCTGAATGCAATGGAAATTTTACTGTCTGACATGAAGTTCGCTGTTGCTAGCCAGCTCCTGTGCGGTTGCAGGCCAATCTCAACCCCACAAGCGCTTGCTCAAAGTCAGGAGAAAATATGTGCCACTGTCTCTATCTAAAGAGGTGTCTGTTGCTGTTTAGATCCTGCCAGATGCCATCTCTGATGCCTTGATGTATCATGTTTCTCTTCTGTAATACTTTCAGTACTACTTTTCGGCGCTGGAATGCTGTACTTAGTGTCTGATCATGATCTTCACAATTAAAATGGAGCCGGGAGTGATCCTCCTGTTAGTGACATTTTTTGGTTATGCAGAAACGTTCTCTGAATTTAATTCTTTTTTCATCATTCATACTCACCTGTGCTCTAAAAGTAAAACTCTGCATATGGCAGAATTTTAGTTCAGTCAAATGCTTATAGAATTGCAGAATGCTCAACATAAAAGCTGGCTGACTTGTGCTGACATGAGAAGAAAAAAATATATCTTACAATCATCTTGTGCTATTACTTTGTCAGCTGCTATTTTGCTACCAGGGCATTGTTTTTGTACTCTCTCATGATGTGTGCCCATGGCTTCCATGAGTTGGCTAACATTCTTTTTAGTTGAGCTGGCTAACATTTGAATTTCAACCATTCATGAGCTATCTTAAGAAATGAACATTTTCACTTCCTTGCAATAAAAGAAGACATATATTTTGATCCAGGCAAGGATAGGCCGAATTAAAGTGAAACTAACATTCTTTTGCATGTAGGTTAAAAAACATTCTTTTGGATATGGCTCTACCTCGTCACAAATAAAGCATCTCAATTATTCCTAGAGAAAAATCAGGAAAAGAAGACAAACAATTTGCTTATTATGATCCGAACAGGAATACATAAATCATAGCCAAGAAAAAAAAAATTGGTGTTATGGGTGTGCCTCTGTTGACACCAGATTTTGACAAGGCAAAAAACATAACTAAGATGACCTCAAATGAAAATGTTTACAACATGAAAGTTCTTTGCATCATCAAAAATAACAACTTTAGTTTTCGGGTCATCTTCATCCAAGGTCATGTGCAACTTCAGAAGCTAAAACAGTATGCTGCAAAAATTTCGCTTTAAAGTTTTGGGCTACTTCAAGGGTAACCTCCCAAAAATTCTGGTACTTACAAAAGGTTGCACGATGTGCGTCGAGAAAATCTGCCATTTTTAGGATGGCACATGTGAAAGCCGGGGCATGCACCTCCTTTTAGAGCTTGAAATTGGAGGGGATTGACGACGCCTCCCTCCTCTCCACCCACCTATCAAACTCTCGATGGTCAAACAGACTGAGCCAGCCATTTCCAAAATCGAACAACAAACACACATAAGCAACCTCGGTTCACGAGTTTCAAAATTGGTTGAATGCAGTGTCGATCGATGACCTCGTGCTCACGCATGAGGTCCTTGAGCTTCTTCCAAAGGGCGGCGTTGAAGGAGGTGCGGGTGTGGTCAAGCGTGGACGCGCCCACCATGCTGATGCACCCGATGTGGAAGGCGGGCCGACGCTGCTCCCCGCTCACCGCCGTGGTCGGAGGACTTGCACAAAAACCCAGGATGCGCGGCACAGAGCTCCACGTGGGTGCACAACATGCTCCTTTCCTCCTGCTACCTCCAGTTGCGAAGCCCCTCCGCCATGACTCACCGACAACAATTTGTTGTCTCCGTCGACATTGAATGGAAGCAGAACCCGACAAAATGTTGGATCTCAGGAGACCCGAAGGAGGGGAGACGACGATATATCCCCACGGCTATAATCCAGTTTGCGCCTAATAGAAAGCGAGAGAACAATTGCGAAAACATCGGTCATCATGTGCGGAGATTCGTGCGGAAAAAAAAAAATCCGACGGCTGTCGTCGCGTCGCGCAGGATAAGTTGGAAGCTGACGTTCGGGCGGCGCTGACCCTCCAATTCACCACCAACCCTCAAGTCCTCAACCCGTTGATCACCAGGGCGCACCAACCCCCGCACATCTCCTCCGCCCTCTCCTTCTCCACCAGCTCCCCATCCATCCTCACCGAGCCAGCTCCAAGAACTCCCACCACCCGCCGCCACCCACCCACCCACCCGGCATGGCCGCCGCCGCGACCGCCACCGCCGTCCGCCTCCACGCGGCCGCCACGCGCCGCGCCGCCCCGCGCCGGCCGGCGCGCTTCGCGGTGCGCGCGGACGCCGCGCGGGCGGCGACGGCGCTGACGCAGGACGACCTCAAGCGGCTCGCGGCGGTGCGCGCGGTGGAGCAGGTGCAGAGCGGCATGGTCCTGGGGCTCGGGACGGGGTCCACGGCCGCCTTCGCCGTCGCCGAGATCGGCGCGCTCCTCGCCAGCGGGAAGCTCTCCGGCATCGTCGGCGTGCCCACCTCCAAGCGCACCTTCGAGCAGGCCATGTCGCTCGGGATCCCGCTCTCCACGCTCGACGACCACCCCGTCATCGACCTCGCCATCGACGGCGCCGACGAGGTCCTCTCCCCCCTCTTCCCTCGCCATTGACTTTCTCTCTGCACCGTACCATTTTAGTTCTGACGACTCTGACCGAGGTTCATTCAGATTGTCCCCTTAATTTTTCACCAAGAACCATCTATGATTAACCATGTTCCAATTTTTTTACCAAGCAGGTCGACCCAGATCTTAACCTTGTCAAAGGCCGGGGCGGAGCCCTGCTCCGGGAGAAGATGGTCGAGGCCGCGTCAGCAAAGTTTGTCGTCGTCGTCGATGAGACGAAGCTGGTCACCGGCCTGGGAGGGAGCGGCCTCGCCATGCCGGTGGAGGTCGTGCAGTTCTGCTGGAAGCACAACCAAGTAAGGCTGCAGGGTCTGTTCAACGAAGAAGGCTGCGAGGCGAAGCTGAGACTGAATGAGGACGGCAAGCCCTATGTTACCGACAACTCGAACTACATTGTCGATTTGTACTTCAAGACGCCGATCAGGGACGCACTGGGCGCGGGCAAGGAGATTGCGGCTTTGGAAGGAGTTGTTGAGCATGGCTTGTTCTTGAACATGGCAACTTCAGTGATCATTGCTGGATCGGACGGCGTCAGTGTCAAAACAAAGTGAGTGTTTTGGGTCAGCTACCTGTTGGTGGTGTGTTGAATTTACGATTTTTCAATGAATAAGCTATCTGTGTAAAATGGGGAAATTATATTGTTCTATAAAATATAGTTTTTCTATGTTTCATTGGCTCTCACAGTTTAGTTTTGGCTTGCAAGAGAATCAGATTGTGGATAAAACACCACTTCAATTGATTGAAGCCGTTGTGTTCGTGACAAGTCAATGACATTAATCTTCTTGGGCACCAATCATCTTATAGAACAACACTTTGAATAAACTTGGGAGCCTGCATGTATATCAGATAATTCAGAATACAGCTCACCACAAGCTTATTCATCACCTAACATGCTACAAACTCAAGCAAGCAAAAATAGCAAAATATAACGTACGGCTTATAGTCTTACCTGTTAAAAGCTCTTTTTCTCTTATTATTTTGGAGAAGAAGCGTCGGCTGCATATCCATGTGATCTTTCAAGGTAGCAAGGGCCAACACTGAAACAGTCTTATCAATGTAGAAATACAAAAACAAGAACAGCCGCATTACAACTTTATTCAGATACCAGCAAAATCTTCAGATAACTTATAGTATTGAAGTACATCCAACAGCTGTTCTTTTCTCAAAATGTCAACATGGTTTTGGAGTTGTATTCACAAGACAATTTCAGGTCAGAAAATTGGAGTACTGGTCCACAAGGGAGGCGGGTGGGGTGTTTACACAGTGGAACTGTACAGCCTGAAGCTAATAAAATGCAAAATTATTGTGGGTTTATGTTTCCTTCCGAGGCCTCTCCTTATAATCCCGTTTCTTTGAAGCTCTTTGACAACCATATGGCTGTCTCTCTTGGAGACGCCTTCCCAGGTCCAAAAGGCTTTAGCAAGATCCCCAGCTCCTGAAATCTCTCTTGTTGGAGCAACTGGGCACTGAACTCAAGCAAGCCCTCTAGAGCCTCAGCTCGCTGCCGGTAGGACGTCGTGTCGAACCTCTTCTGCCTCCAATCGGACGAACTTCCGAGTTGATTATTGTCGATACTGAGCAGGTTGGTGTGGCTTTCGCCGTCCCCCCGGAGCACTTGGAAAGTGCATTTGTCCTTGGTGATCGATTTGTCAGTGATAGATGGTGGCAAGAGCTTCATGATGGGATACAATGGATCTTCAGACGATGCCAGTGGGAATTCAGCGATTCTGTCGATTCGAGGTGCGTTAACTGAAACATCAGGAGACTTCAATCTGGTGAGAATGTCGACGAGTCGCTTCTTCTCAGGAGCTTTGAACATGTGTGGGGAAAGTGATGCTCGCCGTGTAGCTTGTATTGTCTGGTCGTCTGAAGACCCTGACGGCGGAGTCTGCTTCTGTGAAAACAAGAAAAGGTTAATGCATAATATTTGATCAAAGTACACACAATGCGTCACACATGTACTACACATAACGTGAACCTGCAAATTGATACACAGCTCTCCCGCTAGTTCAGTTATTTTTTACTGTGTGCAAGAGTTTATACCAGATACCACGTACCTCCTCTTTGTGAGCTGTTCTAGCATGAAATGTTTTTGCAGGTTCTAGCCGTCTCCTAGGAGTCGAGGACGCCCTTCGAGGGGTACGTGCCGGTGATCTTGTTTCTTTTGAATGTTTACCATGCATCGCTTCTTTGACAACTTCCTTGGTGACCTGGACTGGTAACTGAACCATCTCTTGATGAAGCGGTTCTGGACAATCTTTTGCTGCTCTGGTAGACTGAGGAGGGCCATGGTTAGCAGTGGCATTGTCAAGTTCCACAATCCTCTGTGCTTTAAATGACTGGCTCTTGATATATCGGGGTTTGCAATTGTCTTCATCATCGGAACACGCAGTCTTGTTTTTTTCATGTCTGTTAGGAAGTATAGCCGGGAGCATATCGCGAGCCGGACTTGATTTCGATTGGATTTCCAACACATAGGGCTGAAGATGCGGATGGTTCAGCAGATCCGCAGCCTGGAAATCACAATCAGTATGAGGCGATGAGATGCGCAAATGAGTGTGGAAACAACAGTATAGTCATTAAAATAAAATAAATATTCTCTAGGAAAATGACTCGTACACTTGGTCTGTGATCTGGATTTCTGCGCAACATGCTTTTGATGAGTCCCCTACTGCATTGCAGAAAATAAATATGTTATAAAATTTTGAGATTTTCCATGAACAGCTCACAAGAACTTCGTACAAGTTAATGCATTACAAGTGCTTACAATGCACCCGAATATATGGTCGGTAGAGGAGCGACAATAGACTTGTTAATCTTGTTTATCAGTGTCTGCATATCCTGTTAGGAAAAAAACATCATCTGAAATGCAACTTTTGGTGAAACATCATATATCACAACTTACAAGAAGGAACTGTAACTTTTCGTTTTTGCGGGGAAGGAGGAACTGTAACTTAAAGAGCATATATCAACTCACAAATGCTTTGAATGCATGCTTCAGCGCAGTCATCTCATAGATGCAGCATCCTGAAAATTGCAGATGTTTAGGCAAGAGAACAGTGCGACGATCGGAGCAAGTCATGTAACTGAATATCAGATAGGAATACTTGCCTAGCGACCATATGTCGGACTTGGAGCCATATGGAATGTCAGCAAGAAGTTCAGGGCACATGTAACTGGGAGTTCCTACAACCTTCAGAACAGACACAATATACCGAATCATAAGCAACTTATATATTAGAAAGAGAAACACGCGCCTGTGGATTGAGCAAGAACAACTTACTGACGATGCTAAATCATCAGAAGTCAACACTTTAGCCAGCCCAAAATCACCTGTTTCAGACAACATATATATTCGGAAACAGAAGATATTGCCGTCAGTTATTTCAAGTATTTTTCCTAGTAACTGATTTTATTAGAGCGTACTTACCGATCCGTATATTTTGGTCCTTTGTAAGAAATATATTTGAGCACTGAAAAAAAGTACTATGCATGGTGAGCAACCGGCTAGGCTTAACTGAAATGAAATGCGAGTACCAGATAAAGGTTACGGATATAACAACCTTGACATCTCGATGAAGGATATGATTGGCATGCAAGTAATCAAGCGCCATCAGGAGCTGCACAAGCCACACACAGAGTTTCTGCATCCAGAGAAACGGACACGGCAACGGGGAAAAATTCAGTAAGCGGAATTTGCAGCTACGTACTGAATAACACATACTACAGAGTATTATTATTTTTTTTTTGCGGGGGATATTACAGAGTACTAGTTTCGCACCTCCTCTGAGAAATGGTTGCCGTTAGCCTTCTTAATGGCCTCTAGCCTGCAAATGCAGAGGGAAAAACAGAGAACCACAATTTCGTTAGGGGTTCCAAATTCAGTTCAGAGCTTACTTCACAAGTTACACACATACATGTCCCCTCCCTCGCAGTAACCGATCACGATGCACACATAGCAGCCCTGATGACAACAACAAAAAACACTCATTTCAGGCGAGGGCAATCACAGGAATCCTTCAGTTGGAATATTTTTCTTTATTGAAAGAGAATTTTCAGTAGGAGCATTGAAACATGCAAGGAGAGGACCCTGCCAATATGCAGAGATAAGAGAAGAGGGTAGGACCATGATGCTCACCTTCTCCACCCAAGAATCTTTGTACTCCACAATGTAAGGGCTCCTTACTTTTGCGATGAGCTCCATCTGCATGAACAAAATGGCGAATTTCGCGCATTCATCCAAATGTCAAACGAACCATCTAAGTTGGATGCTGACAAACGACATGAGACAAAATAGGGAATGAAAGAGACCTCCTGGTGCGCGGATCGACGGCACCTGACGGTCTGACGGGCGAGCCGGATCTTCTTCAGGACATACCTGAAACAAGCCATGCCATACCTGAGAGAGATGGTCCAGGGATTGTGGATAGCAAGCAAGGGTGGAATTGAAATGGAAATTGCGCCGACCTCTTCTTCTCAACCTTGTGCCTGACCAGGAGCGCGGAGCCAAAGGAGCCCTTCCCAATCTGCTCCAGCACCTCGTATTGATCCATCTTCTTCTTCTTCCCTAATCTGATTCCGCCCAGATAGCTTCTTTTTCCCTGCCAAGAAACAAACGGCCCTGAAAGGGGAATCGCAAGAAAAAAAACACCCAAGGAAATCGGAGAAGATTTCAACGGACCAGGCCAAAGACGAAATCGATTCTGGTTAGAATGAAGAAGACAAAAAACCGAAGCAAGGCTGATGGACGGCGGGAGCCAGGAATCGATACCTCGCGCTGATGATGAATTGATGAGAAGGCCGCGCTCTTCGTCGCCTCGTCCGCGTTCTATTTTTAGAGAGAGAAAGTCTGTGCTCGGTTATGGAGGGACGGCCGGCCGTGCTCTCGCGAGAGCGAGAGGTTTGCAGTTTTTTCAAAGCGCGGAGGGGGAGAGAGAGAGAGTGGTGGGAGGCACACACACCCGCGGCTGCCCAGTGTGTTAGAGAGAGAGACATTTGACTAAGATGAGAGAGAGAGAGAGAGAGACATTTGACTAAGATTATTAATCCTACGGAGCATTGTTTATGGGGTTATTCGTATCGCCGATTCGTGATGGCGGAGCTCCTACGCGCTTCCTGTACAAGCCGGCGATAAAGCAGTGGGAGACAAATTACAGGGTTTCTTATTGGCAAAGATATGGTCCAGGGACATGTAAGCAAGTAGTACTGCTGAAAAGAAATAATCAATTACACCAGTGATGCTAAAACTCGCGGCATACATTAAATTGGTGTAAAAACTTGGCTCAGACATGCGAATAGGGTGCAAATCGCATTTCAATACGAAAGCGGCGCTGGCTAAGTTTTGAAACATATTATAATCATATTTTTAAATAATATATAATAATAAAAGAAATTCATTATAAAAATGAAAGCTTTTATATAATGCATGACTATTTTGTGAAAACTGTAAACATTTTTAAACATATAGGAACATTTATTTCAATATGTATAAAAATGAATTACATTTTATGTTTTTGATAATTATGCAAATTGTTACGTGAATAATTTTGTAATTTATAATTTAATTTATCTATAATTTTTAAAATAAGTGAATAATTGTACTTCATTTATAATATATGATTATAGTATATATTTTATAAACTTCTAAAAGGTAATAGTGCAAAATGGGCCGCACGGGGTGCATTCCGTTATAAAATTTAAACGATATAAAATGTACCACCTTCATTCCTAAATGTATCTTGGTTCCAAACAGAGGGTGTATTAATTTAATTTTAAGAAAACAAATGAACACTTTTTAAAACAAAATAAATAAATTCTTAAAGCATTGAACAGGCGGGACCGACTGGTCATAAAGGCGAAAAAAATGGAAATGCTAATGTCAACAGGGACTTTTGTGTGAGAAATAAAAAGATCAAAGGGGTTTGTGCGGCCATACGCCCTCCTCCCCGCCTTCCAGTCACTACAACGGGGCCCACGCCACGCAAGCGAGCCTAGTCAGCACTACTTACGTATCCAAACTCGATTTGCACTGTATTTGCACGCTCGAACCAAATTTTTACACCTGTTCGATGTATAAGTAAGTTCTAGCATCAAAGTGACCGTTCATGCCAAGTTCTAGCACCATCGGTGTAAATCACTCAAAAAACCGATTAAGTTTATTGTTGGGTTACGCCTATTTTAGGGTGATACTGGTTTTGCCGTGCTCTTTTGAGTGCCAGATCTCGAGCTTTGCAGTAAAAAAATTCTAGTGATTGATATCTACATGTTTGTGTTTGTAATAAAGCGTCACCTGATTGTTTATGAAGGGGTTGTCTAAAATTTGCTCACTGCGTGAGAAACCGAGTGAATAGCGTGAAACCACCGCAATTGCGGTTAGGGTTCCAAAAAGGCACCATTTTATATATTTTTGCTAATAACTAATATTATTGCGCCAAAACATTGCAGAAAGCACCGATGACCGGTTTGTTTATTTTTTCAACCAGTTTTTGATAATTGTAGCCCACATGGCAAGGGGAGATGGAAGGTGGTTAACGACTATTAGTCGGCCTCTCGATTCTGCCAGACCACATCTCTCCCCACTCACTCTTTCTCTCTCACTCCCGCTCACTCTCTCTCCTCTCTCCTGTGCGTCTCTATCCCTCGGCTGACGGTGGCGGCCGCAAAAGCCCATCCACAGCAGAGACTCGGTAGGCGGCGGAGGGACCGGCGGCAAGGGTGGTTGCGTTGAGGTAGACAACTGGCTCAGAGCGAGAGCTTCATCACACAATCACCCTGCATTCACCAAACATATCGAACGACGACAGGTATGGCACGCGCCATTGTGGCTAGTCTGTCGGCAGCCACAATTGGGCTTCCCCACTCGACAGCATTGAGCAAGTCCACCTCCTCTCGTCTTCCCCTTTGTCCTTCTTCTATATTTTAGGGTTGCGGGAAATTTTGGGATTTCGTTCCAGGAGAACTGGGGGGGGGGGATTGTTATGATATTCTCTATAAACATGGTTTCAGTGCAATTAGATGAACATGCACTTAAATTGGGGATTCTGGTTGAGTGTTAGTGTTTAAAAATTCGGGGTGAGGGTTTAGTGCTTAAATATTGGGAATTATATTTTAGGTAAATTAACACTTTGTAGTATTTGTTCATAATGATATCGGATAATTACGCTTCCATTAGGTATTTGTTTTCATAGTATTTGTTCATCAGTGCATCTAGTTATGTGGTTGATTTAGTGTTAAATAGACTTTTTATTAAATTGTTTATAATTTTACATTGAAGCTCTTACCCTTAGGGTTCAATAAGTTCATATATTAGTTTATGTATTTGTTAAACATGATATGGGGCTTGTGTGTAACTGGTTTATCTATTCAACTGGTACTTTAGTGTTAATAATTAGGGAACATGTGTTAACTAACAGCTAATTAAGTTTTTTTTACTGAATTTTTTTAGTTTGGACGGTGGAGTATGGAAATAAGGTTCCATTTCCAAGGCAGAGACAAATTGGAAAGAGCAACTCCCATATGAGACATAAATTTACTTACTATGATAGCGCTGATTGAGAGTGAGGGCTATGGAGTAGATGATTACATTTACTATGTAAAGGGGGAGGGAAAGGTTTGGAAGGCATGTAGGTTTTAGTTCGTGAAAAGAAAGTAGAACAAATGCTTGTCCTGATTCAGAATGAGAAAGTTCTGAAAATCACCATCATTAAGGTCGCTGAACCAACACATGGAGATTTGAATAAGGGGGAACAACACAATAGAATCATGTTGTGCAAAGGCAAGAGAACAACTAGATGTTGCATCCCTGTTTTCTCGAAAAAAGGGAAAGGAAATATTAAAACAATACAGATGAAGCACTTCTCGAGGACAATACCACTTTCTCATGACAGTATCTAAACAGTAGCACAACACCAATAGAGATGACAAAGCTCAATCTATGGATGAAATCCGTGGGCCAGTACCAACCTTTGTCAGGAGGCTTATTGTGTAGAGCATATAGATGAAGCACTTCTCGGGAACCATCTGTTGTTATCTACCGTGGTTGCCATGCTTACTATATACTTCTCGATTTGTTTAATGTTTCCAACATCTTCTTGTGCAGTTCCACTAAAATATATGTTATCTTCAAAGAAGATCCCTATTTGCACAAGTAGAGATAATTACATATTACATTAAGAGTGGCATCAAATCAGTGGCAAAACAATTGCTCGTTCCAGCCATAGCAATAAATTAAGATGCAAAACTATATCATTGCTTGTGTCATCACAGTTCCAGTGCTTCATTACAGCACTGGGAGTTGATTTTTGTTTTTCTTCCGCTTGTTCTTCCCCTTCACCACTTGGTTCAATAACAGACAAGCTTTGCCTTCAATGTAAGATTTGGCATGTCAATTAGGGAGCACAAGTATATCACTAAACAACGATAATAACTTCCTGATGATAGTAGCAAAATACAAGCCAACAGTTGTGAAATGTCATTATCTTACCTCAATGGGATATTACGGTGCACATATAGATTGGAAGTCTTGTCTCCATTTGTGTAGTTCACTAAAATCAAGCAACATTATCGTATAAGTAGCACAACATAGGAAAGCACACTACACAATCATGTGAAAGAAGGCTAGTACTGACCTCTCATAACGCGGAATTCAAACAACTCACAAGAAAAAGATCTAAAACAAATTTGCCAACACGGATAGGAAGTCAGATCTCCTCTTGTCCAGTTCCACTAAGATCAAGCAATCAAGCAACATTGTCGGTGTGACATTTTGGTTGAACTGCACAAAATACTCTTAAAACAAAAGTGTTTTGTGCAGTGCAACAAAAGGTCACAATAGCAACGAGGTGAAGTAGATAACCCTATTTACATAGAGGTGCAAAGGACACAACTACTGGTCAATAACGGTGGATGACACAGAAGCCCACAAAAAGAAGCATCTAACTTATCTACGTGGGAAAGAAAGCAAGACAGTAGCATTTCTCAAACAGTGGCATCTCATATTAACAGAGAGATTATATTAACAATAAAATTCGTTAAACATGTAATTTGCTTTTAACTGTGGCATTGCTTCAATTTTCCAGCGGCATTATTAGATTAATAACAGCTAAAGAGTTGTACAGGACAATGGACGCACCAGCACCATGTGCATCTACTGATGTATAAAGGGGTGATGCACAATCTGTTGCAACAAAGAACAAACAACCAAGGAGCATATTTGTGTTGGTCCCAGTTTTGTTATCTTTAGACACCTTTCCCTATGTGAGGGCAGCAAATCTAGTCCTTCTCAAACTCTGCAGCCTTGTCCCCCACCAACAGAAAGATCATTCGTTACAGATGTGCGTACTGCATTTGTAATTGTTTTCCCTTTTCGACCAACGTAGGTGCTGGATAGCCAGTCTGTACTACTTTCCCCTTCCTTTCCTCTTTGAACCGTGTCCTAGATTCATGCTATACAAGTTTTCCCACTACTTTCCTGTTTGATCCAACACCTAGATTCGAGTGCAGGAAAAAAATCCACATGCAGCTAGAGCAATGCATGTGGAATAAGTAAATTATACCTTAAGGTTCTCGTGGTGTGCCTCAGTGGGCGGCCGGAGGCCGATCCGCCCACACTATGTACGGCAGCGAGGAAGAAGGGGTCGGAGGCCCTCCCACGCCACCGCTGGGTGAAAGAGAACAACTGCGTCGGTAGTGAGTTCCCTCCCTCGCCGACGGCGACAGCGTTAAGCCTCCTTCCCTTCCCCGATGGACGGATCCTGCCGGCTCTTTGACCAGCAGTGAGAGAGAGAGAGAGAGAGGCCAATGAAGTCTTGTTTAGATCTGGAGAGGGTGAGAGAGAGTGAAGAGAGCAACTACAAGCGCTGAGGCTTCAGCGTGTATATATATAGTGGAGAGAGAGTGTGAAGAGAGCAAACCCTAGAAAACAAGCGCCGATGCTGCAACGTATATAGATGGAGTGGTTTTCTTTTTCTCTTCATAAAAATCGTTTTAAATTGTTCACGAAACAGAACTCTTTATTTAACGTAGTGAAGAAAAATACTAGGGGCAATGCTAATATGTGAAGAAAATTTAATGCTCAAAGGAGTCAACTCGCAATTAACGCTGCACGCCTCCCGGTCGCGCTTACTAACGTTCATGTGTGGTACATGACCCTCCGAAGTGAGCAACAACTGAACCACACACGGTCAAAATATCGGAAAGGTGGGATGCACCATCCTCCAATTTTAAATATTTTCGAGAAATTCAATTTTAATTACTTTGTATGTACACTTTGCTCTCTTCCAATAATGAGTGGGCACTTGTATTCAGCCTAAGTCAGTGTGCCATCGTATCTCGTACTACTACCTCCGTCCAGTTTTTTCCGCCACATTACATGCACTGGTTGGTTTCTTTTAATCCTTGCATGCATCAATTTAATGCACCTTGGAATGTGAGCATGTGGTGGAAAGAAGTGAAAATAAGACTGTATAATATGGTAAAACACAGAAAATGAGATTAGCCGGGAAGTAGTAAACTGCTAATACAGTACATGCAACAAAAAATAAATATTAGTGGTGCATGCGTCGCCTGCTGTCGGTGCATCCTCTCGTTTTCGGGCGTCCGATCGGGACAGCTGGTGTGTAGTACTTCTAACTATGAAGCTGCGAGAGTTGGTGCATCCTCTCGTTTCCGGGCGTCCGGTCGGGATAGCTGCCACGCCCGCTCTTGACCACCCTGGCCGACCCAAGGCCCCTCCATCGCCCACACGCGCTTCCCGCCTGAAGTTGTCAACGCCGCTCCAGAGAATCGGTGCCACATTCATGCCCGGGCAGAGCAGACGTGACCGCCCACTGGCGCATGCATTGAAGGGAGAAGCGGATTCAACAAAGAGTGATGGTTGCTTCGTCCGTCGAACTTACTGTCGGGTCTATGTGATTTGACGGCCCATTGGTCATTATTACTTAGGTGGCATGACGGTACTGAGTCTCACTTGTACTGTACACTTTACTTTGGTGCATGACATGTGCACCGGATGCTGGATGTCCCACGATTTCAACGAAAGGAGGTAGACCGTCTCCACTCTTTACAATTTTCTCCACTCTCACAGTGGAGGAGTGCGAAATCAGCGAGAATGTGGCAGCTCAGCGAAAACACGAAAGCAGCGAAAATGTACAATGCTATGAAGCTCTCAGCTTCTGTTTCATGTATCTTGCATCCAAGGTTGCCCCGTTGCAACATTCCATCAAATACAAAGGGGACTAACATGCATGCTATTGCATCTCAACGATTCACAGATCATAGCCAATACGCCCTTCGTTCTAAAATAAGTGTCTCAACTTTATGCCAACTTTGCCAACTTTAGTGTACAAAGTTGTACTAAAGTTGACACTTATTTTGGAACAGAGACAACTAAAGAAAAAAATGATCCATGCAGTCCCTAGGCCTTGAATCCTAAACCCTAACCAAGCTTTAATTTGCTAGTGAGGTTGAACCTTCCGAAGGAATGAATTTTGCAACCCTTTGACCATCGGATCATTTTGTGCAGTTTCACTAAAATCGAGTTGAGCATCCGTGTGGCAAAGAAATTGAAGAAGCGTGATTAGAATAAGACTAGTGGGACTAGTTGATGAGATATAAACTCATCACAAATACAGTAGAAGCCAGTAGAGGTACATGCGGGGCAAAGAAGTAGAGAAATATCCACATGGAGCGATGTGGGTAGATGGGGCAGTGGTGCAAGCCGGTTGTCTGTAAAGGAAGTTGTACCTGAGGGATGTCGGGATGTAGCTAGTTTAGAGGAGGGCGGAGGGAGGCGGCAACTGCCCACATCGCGACAGTGAGAAGGGACGAAGGCAACCGCACCTGCTTTGTGAGTGAGAACGGCGGGGACCCCTGATCGGGACGCGCCGACAGTGGGTTTTCACCGTCGGCTACTGCAACCGCATCTACACAAAACATCCACCCCTTCCCCCAGCGGACGTGATCCGCCCGGATGTTAGAGATGTGGCCACAGTCGTTTTGTGCGAGAGCGTGTGAAGAGAGCAACCCCGGCAAGCAACCGTGTAGGCTCCTGGCTATGTATATAGTGGAGCTGTTTCTTTTTCACTCCATATGAACCTATTTATATTTCATACGTGCCACTGAAGAAAAAAAACTTTATTTCTAGATAACACGGTACCGTTCATGAGTGGTTCCTGACCCTAAGTGAGTAAACTACTACTACTAGACACGCCAAATTATCACGTGGGCTGCATCATCATACAGAAATGAGCTCCACCGTGTAACGTGTGTGGTTGGGGAAGACGCAAAAAGTGCTACTAGTACGTGCGTGGGTGCGTGCACCTCTTCTCTTCGAGGATGGTTATTAAAAGTATAGCCAACTACCCTACGAGCGGTTATTATATGGGCAAAGAGTATAGGCAGTAATAATGACTAATGAGCCATCAAATCACGAGGCCCACCTTTCTCTACTGTTTAAGGGAGGAAGCAACCATCATTTCACTCCTCGTTGAATATCCTTCCGCTAGTTGCTACCTCTGTAAATAAATAAAAATCCGCTGCTACCTCTGCAACATGGTTAATAAGATAGCCATGTCAATCACGATGTAGAAATATCATTCACTGATACAATAGGGCTGGCTCTAAGGCTGGTGATTTTTTTACTTTGTCTCTTTCTCTTTTTGTCTCATTTACTCATTTTACATAGGAGCACGTGTAGAGGATGACTGTTCCTTTCTATGGGACTTCTTCATGGGGTTTAAGACTAAACAGCTCCGAATATTATTCCGGCTGCCCAGCACTCTGAATTGTGTCATCTATGATACTCCCATTGCAACAATAAGGTCCACTAGGTCTAGCACGTTCTGTAAGAAGAGACTGTCACACAAAACATACATTCTTGTTGCTTCTTCCTCATAGACTACGTACTACTAGTACTACTACTACTCGTTCTCCTATAAACCTTGCGCTCGGCATCTAAAAAATATTACAACCTTGCGCTTGGCTCTTCGCCTCTTCGGAAAGTTGAGCAATGATGGTACTACAATATATTGTTCTGGCTATATGAGACCGAATGAATTGTTGCACGTCCACCACATGGGCGAGGGTCGAGGGGCGAGGGAGAGTGCGTACTACTACGTCTATTTCAATATGGACTACATACGGAGCAAAATGAGTGAATCTACACTCTAAATACATGTATATACACCATTGTTTGGAGTATGTACTAGTAGTTCATATTGAAATTTGCTAAAAGACATATATTTCAAACAATATGATAATCTCTCTAACCAAGGTAGGGACGAGGAGTAACGGAGGGAGTAGTAAAATTTTGTCCTCGTCCTGCGAGCCACCGCGCGCGTGAGCGAGGGAGCGGGCGTAGGCGTAGTAAGCAAGCTTCTCCTCATCCCGTGACTCTGTGAGCGACCGCGCCCATGGACGGGGGAGAGGGCGTACTAAGCAAGCTTCTCCTCGTTCTGCAAGTTGGCGGGACACATCAAAAGTAATACGTACATAGCATCTCTAGTGTATAGAGCCTTGCTTCTAAAGTAGGCCCCACATGGTTTGCCTCTTTTTTCTAAATAATGCGTCGAATTGCAATTTGTTTGTTCACCCGTGGTACACGATCCTCCATCAAGTGGACAACCAGTACACGTGTCAAATTACCATGTGGGCTGCCTTTTCGTATAGAAATGAGCTCCACCGTGTACCGGCGCGGGTGTGGTTGGGAAAGAGATGGAAGTACGTGCGCTGTGCGTGCACCTCTTCTCTTCATGCACGTCCCCCACCTACGTGGGTGTGTGTGAGAGAGATACAATCCTAGACATATGGCTTGTGCGTACGTGAGTGTTTTTTGTTAGGGGGGGGGGGTGATTTCGTGAATATATTTGTGGGAATATGTGTCGATGATATTTCAAACAAAAATTTGACACATGCAATGTGTGTGAAATAGAGGCCTATCTATATCATATATAGAGGGGGCGATCCACGAGAAGAGAGGGAGGGGTCATAAATACTGATAGAGTCGAAGAGAGGATCAAGTGCGTGGGTGCGAGATCGATGAAGAGAGCCATCCAAATTGTGTGTGTGCAAGTCAAAGATATAGGGCGACTGACCTACCGGAACGTCAGAGGACACATGGCAAGTTTGTGTGTGGCAGGGAGACATGAGTAGAGAGCTCGATGTATTGCTGTGTGTGTGTGGGGGGGAGGGGGAGGCAGAGACCTAACTAGAGAGGTAGATCGACTCATATATGTGTTGAGAAGGAGAGACCCAGCTGTCGGTGTCGAAACCGGCGGATCTTGGGTAGGGGGTCCCGAACTGTGCGTCTAGGCGGATGGTAACAGGAGACAAGGGACACGATATTTTTACCTAGGTTCGGGCCCTCTCGATGGAGGTAAAACCCTACTCCTGCTTGATTGATATTGATGATATGGGTAGTACAAGAGTGGATCTACCACGAGATCAAGGAGGCTAAACCCTAGAAGCTAGCCTATGGTATGATTGTTGTTCGTCCTACGGACTAAAACCCTCCGGTTTATATAGACACCGGAGAGGGCTAGGGTTACACAAAGTCGGCTACAATGGTAGGAGATCTACATATCCGTATTGCCAAGTCTTGCCTTCCACGCCAAGGAAAGTCCCCTCCGGACACGGGACGAAGTCTTCAATCTTGTATCTTCGTAGTCTTGGAATCCGGCCAATGATGATAGTTCGGCTATCCGGACACCCCCTTGTCCAGGACTCCCTCAGTAGCCCCCGAACCAGGCTTCAATGACGATAAGTCCGACGCATATATTGTCTTCGGCTTTGCAAGGCGGGTTCTCCTCCAAATTCCACGTGCTCACCGAATAGTGTCCGGCTTCCTTATAAATGTTGCGCTCCTTGGCTTCCACGTCCAATAATGGCCCTTCTTCCATGTGTCATATGAATGCGAAAAGCCAGGGTATTTTTATGTTTTACCCCCTAGCTGCGCGAATAAGCTGCCTATAAGAGGAGCAAGGATCTAGATCCGAATCACACCATCCTCCTTCCGTGAGTACTCATCAAAGCGCCTCTGACAAAAATCCATTCCATCATGGACAGTCGACGCGGCTCCTCCTCTCGCGCTCCCAGCCCTCAGCCCGGAGATTGGAGGAGATGTTTAGTCCCGCATAGCGAGCTAGTGACGCTCCAAGCCGAGGGATACCTTCCCCCAGCCTTCATGGTTCTGGTTCGAGCCGGACTGGCCACCTACAAGGGTGGGAAGCAGGCGGAGAGCGTCCCCAATCCCTCCAAAGGAGAGCGGGTATGCTTCGTCCCTATCTAATAAGGGGACTCGGATTTCCCATACATCCGTTTCTCCGGGGGCTCCTGGAGTTCTATGGACTCCAGCTCCACCACCTTACACCTACCTCCATCTTGCACATCGCGGGCTTTGTAGCCCTTTGCGAGCTGTTCTTGGGCATCGAGGCCCATTTCGCGTTGTGGAAGAGATTGTTTTGCCTCGTACCCCGTTCTCATGAGGGGTCGATATATCAAGTGGGCGGAGCCGAAATATGGCACATCGCCAGGACCGGATATCTATCCGGAACCCCGAAGAAGGCGTCCGAAGACTGGCCTTCGGAATGGTTTTATATGGAAGACGCCCCACTGCCGGACCAGTTCGGATCGGCCTCCGGAGTTCAAGAACGCCCTATGAAGAAACGCCGAGTTGGCGCCCATGAGCCCTCAACGGGAAAGCGATAGGAGCGTCCAATATCTGATGGGCCGAATAAGGTTACTGGCTCATTCCGGATTGACCATGATTGGAGTCATGGCCACGTGCATTATGCGAGGGGTGCAGCCGCTCCAATATAGGGGCCACCCCATGTGGGATTTCAACGGGGATAATGACGCCACCCGTCATGGCCGCAAGGGGCCGGGATCGGTTGACGATCTAGTGAGATCCTGTCCGGCTTGTACAAGGGGGAGAAAGAGGACTTCCTCGGCGCGAGTCCATTGAATGGATTCTCCATGAATAACCCTCGAAGCTGGGTAAGCAGACGTTTATTTATCCGATCCATATTTCCAAAGTTAAGTGTCCCACTTCGTGATTTCGACGCAGGAGCTGCGCCGGGACATAGAGGGCATACATAGCCCGGCTCCACAACCCGAGGATCCGGGACGATCCCTTGATCCGGCCTCCGAGGAGGATCCGGACATAGAGGTGGAGTTGATCGATGGGGTGTTCCGCCAACTTAGCATGGACAATGCTTTGGTCGCCATTACGGCCGACTACCCCGGTTTATCATCGGCTTCCCAGGTAACTGTGACTGGAGTCCTGACACCATTACTCATCCATGCTTATTTCTGACAACCGTATACCAACGGTGCTCGCAGAGGTGCCTTCAGTATGGAAGCGAACCAGCGGTGACCAACAAGGGTCGATTCGGCCAAAGAAAGCGGAAGAGGAGTGCGGCGCGAATCGAAACGTCGCCGCAGCGGTATGACGCACCACCATGTTAAAGGAAAAAAAATTCCTAGGAGGTATATTAACACTCATGATTTTTCCAGGAGAAAGAGCGCTCGCCGGACTGTGTCCGGAGAGGTTGCCAATCAAGCCTCCACCCGCCAGGCTCCAACGCCTGGTCCGGAGGGGGAGGCAAACATGAGACGTGAGCCGGATGCTCCTCCAATGGAGGATGCCGACAGGCTGTCCGCCACCAAGTCTGAGGTGGAGAGCGCCATGAATCATAGGCGCCGCCGGACAGTTCTTTGTGATGCGTGTTTCTCCCCGGAGGCTCTGAATGCCTTTAATGCGGGAGACGCGCACCTCCGTGCCGCTCGAGATGGTCTAACCAGAGCCACGGAGCAGTATGTGAAAGACATACGGGTGAGGGATTTTAATAGTTATATATGCCAGTAGCCCCCGAGACTTAAAATAGTTAGAATAACTGATTTAAGTATCATTTGTTATGCAGGATCTTTCGGAGAAGAATACCCACCTGTCCCAGGAGCTTCAAGAGTGCAAGGCCCAACTTGAGGCCGCACTAGCCGCCGCTGGGGGAGCCATAGAGACCCCCTCTGGTAATGCATATTACAAAAAGATAAGCAGTTTATGAAGGGCGGCGTGTGAACAAGTCTGACAATAACATTGCAGATGGTGTCGGACTAGATCCGGACAAACAACATCTACTGCGCTAGCTGAAGGCTGGCGAGAAGGTGCTTATGAGGGTGCAGCAGGAGAGGAACAAACTCCAAGATGCTAACACCCAGCTGGGCGAAGAACTAAAAGATGTTCGGGTCCAGCTGTCTAACTCCGTAAAGGAGAATCGGCGGCTTCGTCGCGGCATCTACAGTAAGTGCTTGAGCAAACTCTTTTGAAAAGAAGAGTTCGGCGAGGAAGTCGATTGACAGAAATGTGTCTGTAGGTGTGCTCACAGGTCGCCCTGCGGAGGAAATGCCCGGTTCAACGGGTGACCAACTTCCCGAGCTGCTGCAACTGCACGAACGTGTTCGGCAGGTGATGAGTGGCGTCGCCCAGGCCTTATGGCCGTCCCTCTCCCTACCCGAGGGTCTTGGAGGGTTTGCGGAGAAGCTTCAGGGAGCACGGCAGCGCTTCCGTCTGTGGAATATATCGGCCTGCCGTCAAGGCGCCAAGGAGGCCTGGGCCATGGTGAAGACGCGGTACACGAAGGCGGATCCGAACCGCATGGCCGAGGTCGGACCTGTGGGGCCCGATGGGAAGGAGATCCCTATGAGCTTAATGTACGGCCAAGTAGAGTTGGCCGCTAAGTATTCCCAACGGGACTGTAAATTAGACAGCCTGTTAGATGGGATTGAAGAGGAGTACAATTAGTCAATTTGACGATGTATTTTAAAATGACATGTATAATGCCTTCTAGCCGGATTGTAGATCATTTGTCTTTGCGGACCTTTTCGCTTCAACCTCGGAACCCAACAGTCCGGAGTGTGTCCGAATACCCTCGCGGTTATGCAAAAACTGTTGGGGAACGTAGTAATTTCAAAAATTTTCCTACGCACACGCAAGATCATGGTGATGAATAGCAACGAGAGGGGAGAGTGTTGTCCACGTACCCTTGTAGACCCGGGCGAAGCGATCACAACATAGAGGAAGTAGTCGACGTTCTCCTCGCGATCCGACCGATCCCGCGCCGTTACTCCGGCGCCCGAGTTCTTGACACACGACAGCTCGATGACGTCCCTCGTACTCGATCCAGCCGAGTGTCGAGGGAGAGTTTTGTCAAGATGACGGCGTGGTGGACGATCTTGATGTTTCACGGCGCAGGCTTCGCCTAAGCAGCGACGGTATGACCGAGGTGGAATATGGTGGAGGGGGCACCGACACGGCTAAGGAACGATCCGTAGATCAAACTTGTGTGTTCTAGGGTGCCCCCTGCCCCGTATATAAAGGAGCAGGGGGGGGGCGGCCGGCCAAGGGAGGCGCGGCCAGGAGTCCTACTCCTCCGGGAGTAGGATTCCTCCAATCCTAGTTGGAATAGGATTCACCGGAGGGGAAGAGAGAGAGGGGGCGGCCCCTTTCCTAGTCCTAGTAGGACTAGGGAAGGGGAGGCTTGTGCCACCTAGGGCTGGCCCTTTCTCCTTTCCACCAAGGCCCACTATGGCCCATTTAGTTCGGGGGGTTCGGTAACCTCCGGTACTCGATAAATTCTGTTTTCATCCGGAACCATTCGAACTCCAAATATAGGCTTCCAATATATCAATCTTTATGTCTCGACCATTTCGAGACTCCTCGTCATGTCCGTGATCACATCCGGACTCCGAACTTCTTCGGTACATCAAAATACATAAACTCATAATAATTGTCATCGAAACCTTAAGCGTGCGGACCCTACGGTTCGAGAACAATGTAGACATGACCTAGAACTATTCTCGGTCAATAACCAATAGCGGGACCTGGATGCCCATATTGGTTCCTACATATTCTACGAAGATCTTTGTCGGTCAGACCGCATAACAACATACGTTGTTCCCTTTGTCATCGGTATGTTACTTGCCCGAGATTCGATCGTCGGTATCCAATACCTAGTTCAATCTCGTTGCCGGCAAGTCTCTTTACTCGTTCCGTAATACATCATCTCACAACTATCTCATTAGCTGTAGTGCTTGCAAGGCTTCAGTGATGTGCATTACCGAGAGGGCCCAGAGATACCTCTCCGACAATCGGAGTGACAAAACCTAATCTCGAAATACGCCAACCCAACATCTGCCTTTGGAGACACCTGTAGTACTCCTTTATAATCACCCGATTCACGTTGTGACGTTTGGTAGCACCAAAGTGTTCCTCCGCAAACGGAGTTGCATAATCTCATAGTTACAGGAACATGTATATGTCATGGATAAAAGTAGTAGCAACATACTAAACGATCGTGTGCTAAGCTAATGGAATGGGTCATGTCAATCAGATCATTCTACTAATGATGTGACCTTGTTAATCAAATAACAACTCCTTGTTCATGGTCAGGAAACATGACCATCTTTGATTAACAAGCTAGTCTAGTAGAGGTATACTAGTGACATGTTGTTTTGTCTATGCATTCACACATGTATCATGTTTCCGGTTAATACAATTCTAGCATGAATGATAAACATTTATCATGAAATAAGGAAATAAATAATAACTTTATTATTGCCTCTAGGGCATATTTCCTTGATCTCCCACTTGCACTAGAGTCAATAATCTAGATTACATAGTAATGATCCTAACACCCATGGAGTCTTGGTGCTGATCATGTTTTGCTCGTGGAAGAGGCTTAGTCAACGGTCGCAATATTCAGATCCGTATGTATCTTGCAAATCTCTATGTCTCCCACCGGACTAAGTCCCGGATGGAATTGAAGCGTCTCTTGATGTGCTTGGTCCTCTTGTGAAATCTGGATTCCTTCGCTAAGGCAATTGCTCCAAGATTGTCACGAAGATTTTCATTGGACCCGATGCACTAGGTATGACACCTAGATCGGATATGAACTCCTTCATCCGACTCCTTCATTAGCTGCTTCGAAGCTGCTATGTACTCCGCTTCACATGTAGATCCCGCCACGACGCTTTGTTTAGAACTCGCACTAACCGACAGCTCCTCCGTTTAGTGTAAATACGTATCCGGTCTGCGATTTAGAATCGTCCGGATCGGTGTCAAAGCTTGCATCAACGTAACTGCCACGATGAGCTCTTTGTCACCTCCATATCGAGAAACATATCCTTAGTCCTCTTCGTATTTCAGATGTTCTTGACCGCTGTCCAAATGATCCACTCTGGATTACTTTGGTACCTCTCGCTAAACTTATAGCAAGGCACACATCAGTCCAGTACACAACATTGCATACATGATAGAGCCTATGGCTGAAGCATAGGGAACATCTTTCATTTTCTCTCTATCTTCTGCAGTGGTCGGGCATTGAGTCTTACTCAATTTCACACCTTGTAACACAGGCACGAACCCTTTCTTTGCTTGATCCATTTTGAACTTCTTCAAAATTTTGTCAAGGTATGTGCTTTGTGAAAGTCCAATTAAGCGCCTTGATCTATCTCTATAGATTTTAATGCCCAATATGTAAGCAGCTTCACCGAGGTCTTTCATTGAAAAACTCTTATTCAAGTATCCCTTTATGCTATCCAGAAATTCTATATCATTTCCGATCAGTAATATGTCATCTACATATAATATCGAAATGCTCTGAGCTCCCACTCACTTTCTTGTAAATCAGGCTTCTCCAAAAGTGCAGACAAACCCAAATGCTTTGATCACACTATCAAAGCGTTTATTCCAACTCCGAGATGCTTGCACCAGTCCATAAATGGATCGCTGGAGCTTGCATACTTTGTTAGCTCCTTTGGATCGATAAAACCTTCGGTTGCATCATATACAACTCTTCTTCCGAAATCCATTCAGAATGCGTCTTTACATCCATTTGCCAAATTTCATAATCATAAAATGCGCAATCGCTAACATGATTCGGACAGACTTAAGCATCGCTACGGGTGAGAAGGTCTCATCGTAGTCAATCCCTTGAACTTGTCGAAAACCCTTTGCGACAAGTCGAGCTTTGTAGACGATAACATTACCGTCGGCGTCGGTCTTCTTCTTGAAGATCCACTTGTTTTCTATTGCTTGCCGACCCTCGGGCAAGTCAACCAAAGTCCATACTTTGTTTTCATACATGGATCCCATCTCGATTTCATGGCTTCAAGCCATTTTGCGGAATCTGGGCTCACCATCGCTTCTTTCATAGTTCGAGGTTCATCATGATCTAGTAGCATGATTTCCGAACAGGATTGCCGTACCACTCAGTGCGGATCTTACTCGTTGATCTACGAGGTTACGTAGTAACTTGATCTCAAGTTTCATGATCAATATCATCAACTTCCTCACTATTTGGTGTAGGCGTCTCAGAAACCGATTTCTGCGACGAACTACTTTCAAGTAAGGGAGAAGGTACTATTACCTCATCAAGTTCCACTTTCCTCCCACTCACTTCTTTCGAGAGAAACTCCTTCTCTAGAAAGGATCCATTTTTAGCAACAAATGTCTTGCCTTCGGATCTGTGATAGAAGGTGTACCCAACTGTCTCCTTTGGGTATCCTATGAAGACACATTTCTCCGATTTGGGTTCGAGCTTATCAGGTTGAAGCTTTTTCACATAAGCATCGCATCCCCAAACTTTTAGAAACGACAACTTTGGTTTCTTGCCAAACCACAGTTCATAAGGTGTCGTCTCAACGGATTTCGACGGTGTTCTATTCAGTGTGAATGCGGCCGTCTCTAGAGCATAACCCCAAAACGATAGCGGTAAATCTGTAAGAGACATCATAGATCGCACCATATCTAGTAAAGTGCGATTACGACGTTCGGACACACCATTACGCTGTGGTGTTCCGGGTGGCGTGAGTTGCGAAACTATTCCGCATTGTTTCAAATGTAGACCAAACTCGTAACTCAAATATTCACCTCCACGATCAGATCGTAGAAATTTAATTTTCTTGTTACGATGATTTTCAACTTCACTCTGAAATTCTTTGAACTTTTCAAATGTTTCAGACTTATGTTTCATTAAGTAGATATACCCATATCTGCTTAAGTCATCTGTGAAGGTGAGAAAATAACGATATCCGCCACGAGCCTCAACATTCATCGGACCACATACATCTGTATGTATGATTTCCAACAAATCTGTTGCTCTCTCCATAGTACCGGAGAACGGGGTTTTAGTCATCTTGCCCATAAGGCATGGTTCGCAAGTGCCAAATGATTCATAATCAAGTGACTCCAAAAGTCCATCAGTATGGAGTTTCTTCATGCGCTTTACACCGATATGACCTAAGCGGCAGTGCCACAAATAAGTTGCACAATCATTATCAACTCTGCATCTTTTGGTTTCAACATTATGAATATGTGTATCACTACTATCGAGATTCATCAAAAATAGACCACTCCTCAAGGGTGCATGACCATAAAATATATTACTCATATAAATAGAACAACCATTATTCTCTGATTTAAATGAATAACCGTCTCGCATCAAACAAGATCCAGATATAATGTTCATGCTCAACGCAGCACCAAATAACAATTATTTAGGTCTAAAACTAATCCGAAGGTAGATGTAGAGGTAGCGTGCCGACCGCGATCACATCGACTTTGGAACCATTTCCCACGCGATCGTCACCTCGTCCTTTGCCGGTGTTCGCTAATCCGTAGTCCTGCTTTGAGTTGCAAATATTAGCAATGTAACCGAGATCAAATACCAGTGCTCTGCGAGCTCTAGTAAGGTACACATCAATAACATGTATATCACATATACCTTTGTTCACCTTGCCATCCTTCTTATCCGCCAAATACTTGGGGCAGTTCCGCTTCAAAGGACAGTCCGCTTGCGAAGAGAAGCACTCGATTTCAGGCTTAGGTCCAGACTTGGGTTTCTTCTCCGAGCAGCAACTTGCTTGCTGTTCTTCTTGAAGTTCCCTTCTTCTTCCCTTTGCCTTTCTTCTTGAAACTAGTGGTCTTATTGACCATCAACACTTGATGCTCCTTCTTGATTTCTACCTCGCAGCCTTTAGCATTGCGAAGAGCTCAGCATAGTCTTTACTAACCCTTGCATACTATAGTTCATCACGAAGCCTTTGTAGCTTGGTGGCGGTGATTGAAGAATTTCATCAATGACACAATCATCCGGAAGATTAACTCCCAATTGTGTCAAGTGATTGTAGTACCCGGACATTACGAGTATGTGCTCACTAATGTAACTGTTCTCCTCCATCTTGCAGCTATAGAACTTATTGGAGACTTCATATCTCTCAATCCGGGCATTCTGTTGGAATATCAACTTCAACTCTGGAACATCTCATATGCTCCATGACGCTCAAAACGTCGTTGAAGTCCCGGTTCTAAGCCGTAAAGCATGGCACATCGAACTATAGAGTAGTCATCGCTTTGCTCGCCAGACGTTCTTAACGCCGTCGGTTACATCAGCAGCAGTTCGCACCCAGCGGTGCATCCAGGCGTAACTCTTACGTGCAGCAATGAGGATAATCCTCGAGTTACGGACCCAGTCCGTAATTGCTACCATCATCTTTCAACTTTGCTTTCTCAAGGAACGCATTAAAATTCAACGGAACAACAAAGACGAGCCATCTATCTACAATCAAACATAAACAAGCAAGATACTATCGGTACTAAGTCATGATAAATTTAAGTTCAATTAATCATATTACTTAAGAACTCCCACTTAGAAAAACATCTCTAGTTATCTAAGTGATCACGTGATCCAAATCAACTAAACCATAACCGATCATCACGTGAAATGGTGTAGTTTTCAATGGTGAACATCTTATGTTGATCATATCTACTATATGATTCACGCCGACCTTTCGGTCTCCGTGTTCCGAGGCCATATCTGCATATGCTAGGCTCGTCAAGTATAACCCGAGTATTCTGCGTGTGCAAAACTGGCTTGCACCGTTGTAGATGGACGAGAGCTTATCACACCCGATCATCACGTGGTGTGCAGGCACGATTTAACTTTGGCAACGGTGCATACTCGGGAGAACACTTCTTGATAATTTAGTGAGAGATCATCTTATAATGCTACCGTCAATCAAAGCAAGATAAGATGCATAAAGGATAAACATCACATGCAAATCAATGTAAGTGATATGATATGGTCATCATCATCTTGTGCTTCATGATCTCCATCTTGCAGCACCACCATGATCACCATCGTCACCGCGCGACACCTTGATCTCCATCGTAGCATCGTTGTCGCCTCGCCAATCTTATGCTTCTACGACTATCTCTACCGCTTAGTGATAAAGTAAAGCATTACAGTGCGATTGCATTGCATACAAGAAAGCGACAACCATATGGCTCCAGCCATTGCCGATAACCGGTTACAAAACATGATCATCTCATACAATAAAATATAGCATCACGTCTTGACCATATCACATCACAACATGCCCTGCAAAAACAAGTTAGACGTCCTCTACTTTGTTGTTGCAAATTTTACGTGGCTGCTACGGGCTTAAGCAAGAATCAATCTCACCCACGCATCAAAACCACAACGATACTTCGTCAAATAGACTCGTTTTAACCTTCTCAAGGACCGGCGAGCCACACTCAGTTCAACTAAAGTGAGAGAGACAGACACCCACCAGTCACCTTTAAGCAACGAGTGCTCGTGGCGGTGAAACCAGTCTCGCGTAAGCGTCACGTGTAATGTCGGTGCGGGCGCTTCATCTCACAATACCGCTGAACCAAAGTATGACATGCTGGTAGGTAGTATGACTTGTATCGCCCACAACTCACTTGTGTTCTACTCGTGCAAAACATCAAACCATAAAAACCTAGGCTCGGATGCCTTTGTTGGGGAACGAGTAATTTCAAAACATTTCCTACGCACACGCAAGATCATGGTGATGAATAGCAACGAGAGGAGAGTGTTGTCCACGTACCCTTGTAGACCCGGCGAAGCGATCACAACGTAGAGGAAGTAGTCGACGTTCTCCTCGCGATCCGATCGATCCGGCGCCGTTACTCCGGCGCCCGAGTTCTTGACACACGTACAGCTCGATGGCGTCCCTCGTACTCGATCCAGCCGAGTGTCGAGGGAGAGTTCGTCAAGACGACGGCGTGGTGGCGATCTTGATGTTTCACCGCGCAGGCTTTGCCTAAGCTTCATGACGGTATGACCGAGGTGGAATATGGTGGAGGGGGCACCGACACGGCTAAGGAACGATCCGTAGATCAAACTTGTGTGTTCTAGGGTGCCCCCTGCCCCGTATATAAAGGAGCAGGGGGGGGCGGCCGGCCAAGGGAGGCGCGCCAGGGAGTCCTACTCCCTCTGGGAGTAGGATTCCCCCTCCAATCCTAGTTGGAATAGGATTCACCGGAGGGGGAAAGAGAGAGAGGGGGGCCGGCCCCCTTTCCTAGTCCTAGTAGGACTAGGGGAAGGGGGGCTGTGCCACCTAGGGCTGGCCCTTTCTCCTTTCCACCAAGGCCCACTATGGCCCATTTAGTTCCCGGGGGGTTCCGGTAACCTCCCGGTACTCCGGTAAATTCCTGTTTTCATCCGGAACCATTCGAACTCCAAATATAGGCTTCCAATATATCAATCTTTATGTCTCGACCATTTCGAGACTCCTCGTCATGTCCGTGATCACATCCGGGACTCGAACTTCTTCGGTACATCAAAATACATAAACTCATAATAACCGCCATCGAAACCTTAAGCGTGCGGACCCTACGGTTCGAGAACAATGTAGACATGACCTAGAACTATTCTCGGTCAATAACCAATAGCGGGACCTGGATGCCCATATTGGTTCCTACATATTCTACGAAGATCTTTGTCGGTCAGACCGCATAACAACATACGTTGTTCCCTTTGTCATCGGTATGTTACTTGCCCGAGATTCGATAGTCGGTATCCAATACCTAGTTCAATCTCGTTGCCGGCAAGTCTCTTTACTCGTTCCGTAATACATCATCTCACAACTATCTCATTAGCTGTAGTGCTTGCAAGGCTTGATGATGTGCATTACCGAGAGGGCCCAGAGATACCTCTCCGACAATCGGAGTGACAAAACCTAATCTCAAATACGCCAACCCAACATCTGCCTTTGGAGACACTGTAGTACTCCTTTATAATCACCCGATTCGTTGTGACGTTTGGTAGCACCAAAGTGTTCCTCCGCAAGCGGAGTTGCATAATCTCATAGTTACAGGAACATGTATATGTCATGGATAAAAGTAGTAGCAACATACTAAACGATCGTGTGCTAAGCTAATGGAATGGGTCATGTCAATCAGATCATTCTACTAATGATGTGACCTTGTTAATCAAATAACAACTCCTTGTTCATGGTCAGGAAACATGACCATCTTTGATTAACAAGCTAGTCTAGTAGAGGTATACTAGTGACATGTTGTTTTGTCTATGCATTCACACATGTATCATGTTTCCGGTTAATACAATTCTAGCATGAATGATAAACATTTATCATGAAATAAGGAAATAAATAATAACTTTATTATTGCCTCTAGGGCATATTTCCTTCAAAAACCGGGGCATGCATGGAGACCAGGCGTAGGGGTCATTAGTGCTTTATCAGACAAGTGCCCAACTAGTTATGTTATATTACATGGTTAGTAAGAAAGATCTTCCAGGGAGAATAGTTCCGTTAGGGGTTCCTTTCCCTAGGAGGCATGCCCTAAAGTGCATGTCCGGACTGCGAAACGAGCAGAAAAGCATCCGGGGGCAGACAAATAGATATGTAAAAAATCATCTTTCAAGTCACGGACCGAATATTCCCTTAAGAACGCTAGCTTTCGGCTTCATCTAGTCTGAGGTACACATCCGGCTGACCCGGCAGTAACAATCGCAAAGGTGCTCCCTTTACCTCCTAGCCGAACAATTGGGAACGTAGGGGTAAGCACAGGAGCCAGGCAACCCAGCTTGGCCAAAACTTAAGTCATATCGATGCATGTAATGGTGAATAAAAGGTACATGCGGAAGTTTGACGCATGTGTTGGGCATGAAGCCCGTATAAATAAGCTTCTGTTAAAGAAGCCCCGAGTATACCGAAAGTAGTAGCACGTCAAGTGTGTGCGAACAATGCAGATCAGCCTTCAAAGGCTCTACTGAAAAAGGAGGAAAAGAGAGAAAGCAGAAGACATCTAGAGTATAAAATGTGGACGGAGGAAGGAGACGAACTCGAGTCGGCGCTAGGCGTAGAATCTTGGAGGCGGGCTGTGTTCCATGGGTTCGGCTCGAGTCCGTTGTCCGACGCGCCAGAGCGGTATGCTCCGCCGGTCGGGACTTGGTCGATGATGAAGGGCCTTCCCATTTGGGCTTGAGTTTATCCTTTTCTTGTCCGTGAGCGAGAACTAGTTCGCCAACATTGTAAGTTTTGGCCTGTACTTCTCTGCTTTGATATCTTCGAGCCTGGTGCTGATAGAATGCGGAATGAGCTTTCGCCACGTCGCGCTCCTCTTCTAAGGCGTCCAAACTGTCTTGCCGATCCAACTCGGCCTCTCTTTCCTCGTACATGCGCACGCGAGGTGAGTCGTGAATTATATCACAGGGCAAAACTACCTCTGCGCCGTATACCATAAAAAATGGTGTGAATCCGGTAGTACGGTTTGGCGTGGTCCACAGCCCCCAGAGTACGGAGTCGAGCTCCTCTACCCAGTGCGTGTTAGATTCCGTGAGGGACCGCACTAACCTGGGTTTGATGCCGCTCATGATTAGACCATTTGCTCGTTCGACTTGACCGTTAGTTTGAGGGTGATAGACTGAAGCGTAGTCGAGCTTGATGCCCATATTTTTGCACCAGAGTTTAACCTCGTCGGTCGTGAAGTTCATGCCGTTATCAGTGATGATGCTGTGGGGGACGCCATAGCGGTATACTACCCCAGATATGAAGTCTATCACAGGTCCGGATTCGGCCGTTTTGACTAGCTTGGCCTCTATACATTTGGTGAATTTGTCCACCATGACCAATAGGTACTTTTGCTTGTGGGTTCGCCCTTTAAGGGGTCCAACCATGTCAAGCCCCTAGACCGCAAACGGCTAGGTGATGGGTATAGTTTTGAGGGTGGTGGGTGGCATGTGGCTTTGATTAGCAAAAAGCTGGCAACCGACGCATCGTTGGACTAAGTCCTGAGCATCTGCCCGGGCCGTCGGCCAATAAAATCCTGTACGGAAGGCCTTGCCTACAAGGGCCCGGGCTGTGGCGTGGTGCCCGCCGAGTCCGGCGTGAATTTTAGCCAGCAGATTTCGCCCTTCCTCTTCGGAGATGCACCTTTGAAGGACTTCGGTTGTGCTTTTCTGATAAAGCTCTCCCTCATGGACCTTGTAGGCTTTAGATCGCCGTACTATGCAGCGGGCCTCATTTTGGTGTTCGGGGAGTTCCTGCCTAATTAAGTAGGCTAGGAATGGTTCCGTCCACGGGGCAATGACTGCCATTATTTCATGGGCTGAAGGTGTTATTTCATTGGCTGAGCCACCGATTGTGTCAGAATGTTCGGTGTTGGGCGGTGCGGTTGGTTCCGGATTGTTGTTTCTGGACTCCTCTTCTCATACTACGGATGGCTTAAAGAGCCGCTCCAGGAAGATGTTTGGAGGGACGGCATCGCGCTTTGCGCCGATGCGTGCCAACACGTCGGCCGCCTGGTTATTATCTCGGGCTGCATGGTGGAATTCGAGTCCTTCGAACCGAGATGACATTTTTAAGACGGCATTATGGTAGGCTGCCATTTTTGGATCCTTGGCATCAAAGTCTCCATTTACCTGGGATATTGCGAGGTTTGAATCCCCGCGGACCTCTAGGCTTTGAATGCCCATGGAGATTGCCATCCGGAGACCATGTAGAAGGGCCTCGTATTCGGCTGCGTTGTTGGAGTCCGTGTACATTATTTGAAGTATGTATTGGACTGTGTCTCCGGTTGGGGACGTCAAGACGACGCCAGCCCCCAAGCCGACCAACATTTTAGAGCCGTCAAAGTGCATGATCCAATTGGAGTATGCGCCGTACTCTTTAGGGAGTTCGGCTTCAGTCCATTCAGCGATGAAGTCAGCCAAAACTTGCGACTTTATAGCTCGCCGTGGTTTGTAGGTTATGTCGAATGGTAAGAGCTCAATGGCCCATTTTGCAATCCTGCCTGTCGCGTCGCGGTTGTTTATAATGTCGTTGAGAGGTACTTCGGAGGCCACTGTTATCGAACACTCTTGAAAGTAGTGTCACAGCTTCCGGGATGCCATGAACACCGCGTACGCTATATTTTGATAATGTGGGTACCGGGACTTGCATGGAGTTAAGACAGTGGATACGTAGTACACTAGTTTTTGAAGAGGGAATTTGTGTCCTTCTATTTCTCGTTCGACGACGAGCACTGCGCTTACAACTTGATGTGTTGCCGCAATATATAATAACATTGGTTCGCCCAAGTTGGGCGCGGCCAGGACCGGATTTGTTGCCAATATGGCCTTTATTTCTTCGAGTCCGGCCATGGCAGCATTCGTCCATTCGAAGTGTTCGGTGCGCCGGAGGAGGCGATAAAGGGGCAATGCCTTTTCTCCCAAGTGGGAGATGAAGCGTCTTAGAGCCGCGACACATCCAGTCAATTTTTGTATTTGTTTGAGGTCTTTTGGGATATCCAACTGTGACAGAGCTCGGATCTTGGCTGGGTTTGCTTCAATTCCTCTACCGGATACAATGAAGCCCAAGAGCTTTCCGGCTGGTACGCCGAAAACGCATTTTTCCGGGTTGAGCTTAATGTCATATGCTCGGAGGTTGTCGAATGTGAGCCTCAAATCGTCTACTAGAGTTTCGACGTGTTTGGTCTTGACAACCACATCGTCTACGTATGCCTCCACTGTTTTGCCGATCTGGGTCGCCAGACATGTCTGAATCATGCGCTGATATGTTGCGCCGACGTTCTTGAGCCCGAAGGGCATTTTTTGAAGCAGAATGGTCCATATGGAGTAATGAATGCCGTTGCGGCTTGGTCTGTCTCCGCCATCTTGATTTGATGGTATCCGGAGTATGCATCGAGGAAGCACAATGAATCATGCCCTGTGATAGCATCGATGATTTGATCGATGCGGGGAAGGGGGAAAGGATCCTTTGGGCAAGCCTTGTTAAGGTCTTTAAAATCGACACACAAGCGCTAGGATTTATCTTTTTTCGGTACCAATACCAGGTTCGCTAGCCAGTCCGGATGTTTTATGTCTTTGATGAATCCGGCTTCTAATAGTTTGGCTAGCTCCTCTCCCATTGCCTGTCTTTTGGGTTCGGAAAACTGCCGAAGAGCCTGTTTGACTGGCTTGAATCCTTTTAGGATGTTTAGCCTGTGTTCTGCCAGCCTGCGTGGGATTCCTGGCATATCTGAAGGGTGCCAGGCAAAGATGTCCCAATTTTCCCGAAGGAATTCTCGTAGTGCGGCGTCTACATCAGGGTTTAATTGTGCCCCAATGGAGGCCGTCTTTGTGGGGTCCGTTGGATGGACTTGGAATTTGACTATTTCATCTGCTGGTTTAAAAGAGGTGGACTTGGATCTCTTATCGAGTATCACATCATCCCTTTTCACCGTGGTGCGCAGCGCAGTGAGTTCCTCTGCCACTAGGGCTTTGGATAGTGCCTCTAGGGCTAGTGCGGCTGTCTTATTTTTAGCGCGGAGTGCTATGTCCGGATCACTGACAAGAGTGATGATTCCATTGGGCCCGGGCATTTTAAGCTTCATGTACCCGTAATGGGGTATAGCTTGAAAGATTGTGAATGCCTCTCGCCCTAGTAAAGCGTGATATCCGCTGCTGAACGGGGCCACTTGGAACGTGACTTCCTCGGACCTATAATTGTCCAGCGAACCGAACACCACATCTAGTGTAATTTTTCCTGTGCAGCGCACTTCCCGACTGGGGATTATTCCTCTGAAGGTTGTGCTGCTTCGCTCAATGCGGCGACTCTTCTTGGGACATAACTGGTTTTTAATCTCTCTCAGATCGGTTTTAAGCCCAATCTGATCATAGTCTGTAGCGACTCCCAGGGCGGCGATGCGATCCAAGAGCTCGTTTACGGAAGAGAGCTCCATCGGATCTAGCTGCTCGGCGAATTCCGAGTTGACGTGAAGATCGCTTTTGATGACTTAAGAGGACATCGTCGAAGCGGCGGCCGAACAGGCGGTCATAAGAAAACCACCTAGCCGGATAGTTTGGCCGGCGGCCAAGGCTCCCTTGGCAACGGTACCGTCTTTAAAGATGGGAAGAGGCATCCTTCCTGATTACGACGGCACAGAGGAACTCTCAATGAAAGCACCAATGTCGGTGTCAAAACTGGCGGATCTCGGGTAGGGGGTCCCGAACTGTGCGTCTAGGCGGATGGTAACAGGAGACAAGGGACACGATGTTTTTACCTAGGTTTGGGCCCTCCTGATGGAGGTAAAACCCTACTCTTGCTTGATCGATATTGATGATATGGGTAGTACAAGAGTGGATCTACCACGAGATCAAGGAGGCTAAACCCTAGAAGCTAGCCTATGGTATGATTGTTGTTCGTCCTACGGACTAAAACCCTCCGGTTTATATAGACACCGGAGAGGGCTAGGGTTACACAAAGTCGGTTACAATGGTAGGAGATCTACATATCCGTATTGCCAAGTCTTGCCTTCCACGCCAAGGAAAGTCCCCTCTGGACACGGGACGAAGTCTTCAATCTTGTATCTTCATAGTCTTGGAGTCCGGCCAATGATGATAGTTCGGCTATCCGGACACCCCCTAGTCCAGGACTCCCTCAGTAGCCCCCGAACCAGGCTTCAATGACGATAAGTCCGGCCTATTTGGTTGCATGGATGATGAATGGGGACCATGTGTTTGGTAAGCAAACCTAACTAGATCGATAGATCAATTGTTGTGTGTCGGAGGAAGGAAGAGACATAAGTAGAGGTAGATCGATCGGCGCGTGGGGAAAACAAGTTATAAATGACCTAGCTAGCTATATGTATAGCGGGAGATCGGTCGATGTACATCCATTTGTTAGAGGCAAATGATGTCTACTACACAACCTTCTTCTTGTAGATGTTGTTGGGCCTGCAAGTGCACAGGTTTGTAGGATAGTAGCAAATTTCCCTCAAGTGGATGACCTAAGGTTTATCAATCCGTGGGAGGCATAGGATGAAGATGGTCTCTCTCAAACAACCCTGCAACCAAATAGCAAAGAGTCTCTTGTGTCCCCAACACACCCAATACAATGGTAAATTGTATAGGTGCACTAGTTCGGCGAAGAGATGGTGATACAAGTGCAATATGGATAGTAGATAAGAGTATTTGTAATCTGAAATAATAAAAACAGCAAGGTAACTAATGATAAAAGTGAGCATAAATGGTATTGCAATGATAGGAAACAAGGCCTAGGGTTCATACTTTCACTAGTGCAAGTTCTCTCAACAATAATAACATAGATAGATCATATAACAATCCCTCAACATGCAACAAAGAGTCACTCCAAACCACTAATAGCGGAGAACAAACGAAGAGATTATGGTAGGGCACGAAACCACCTCAAAGTTATTCTTACGGATCAATCTATTCAAGAGTTCGTACTAGCATAACACCTTAAGACACAAATCAACCAAAACCCTAATGTCACCTAGATACTCCATTGTCACCTCAAGTATCCGTGGGCATGATTATACGATATGCATCACACAATCTCAGATTCATCCAACCAACACAAAGTACTTCAAAGAGTGCCCCAAAGTTTCTACCGAAGAGTCAAGAACTTGCGCCAACCCCTATGCATAGGTTCATGGGCGAAACCCGCAAGTTGGTCACCAAAACATACATCAAGTGGCACATGATATCCCATTGTCACCACAGATAAACACGGCAAGACATACATCAAGTGTTCTCATAGAAGACTCAATCCGATAAGATAACTTCAAAGGGGAAACTCAATTCATCACAAGAGAGTAGAGGGGGAGAAACATCATAAGATCCAACTACAATAGCAAAGCTCGGGATACATCAAGATTGTGCCATAGAGGGAACACAAGAGAGAACACGAGAGAGAGAGAGAGATCAAACACATAGCTACTGGTAGATACCCTCAGCCCCGAGGGTGAACTACTCCCTCCTCGTCATGGAGAGCACCGGGATGATGAAGATGGCCACCGGTGATGGATTCCCCCTCTGGCAGGGTGCCGAAACAGGCTCCCGAGAGGTTTTTGGTGGCTACAGAGGCTTGCGGCGGCGGAACTTCCGATCTATCTTGATATTCAATGGTTTAGGGTACGTAGGCATATATAGGCGAAATAAGTTGGTCGGGAGGTGATCGAGGGGTCCACAAGACAGGGGGCCGCGCCCTATGGGGGGGCGCCCCCTATCTCCTGGGCTCCTCGAGGGTCTTCTGACTTGATCTCCAAGCCTCCAGGATAATATTCTTCCAAAAAATCACGATGCCGAAGGTTTCATTCCGTTTGGACTCCGTTTGATATTCCTTTTGTTCAAAATACCGAAACCTGCAATAAAACGACAATATGGGCTGGGCCTCTGGTTAGTAGGTTAGTCCCAAAAATGATATAAATCTGTAAAATAAATCCCATAAACATCCAAAAGGGGTAATATAATAGCATGGAACAATAAAAAATTATAGATGCGTTGGAGACGTATCAAGCATCCCCAAGCTTAATTCCTGCTCGTCCTCGAGTAGGTAAGTGATAAAAACAGAATTTTTGATGTGGAATGCTACCTAGCATAATTCTCAATGTAATTTTCTTTATTGTGGCATAAATGTTCAGATCCAAATGATTCAAAATAAAAGTTCATATTGACATAAGAAATAGTAACACTTCAAGCATACTAATCAAAGTAATCATGTCTTCTCAAAATAACATGGCAAAAGAAAGTTCATCCCTACAAAATCATATAGTTAGGCTATGCTTCATTTTCATCACACAAATATGTTCCCAACTTCTATACCCCCGATGACAAGCCAAGCAATTGTTTCATACTTAAATAATCTCAAACTCTTTCAACCTTCACGCAATACATGAGCGTGAGCCATGGATGTAGCACTATGGGTGGAATAGAATATGATGATCGGGATTGTGTGGAGAAGACAAAAAAGGAGAAAGTCTCATATTGACAAGGATAATCAACGGGCTATGGAGATGCCCATCAATTGATGTCAACATGAGGAGTAGGGATTGCCATGCAACGGATGCACTAGAGCTATAAATGAATGCTCAACAAAAGAAAACTAGTGGGTGTGCATCCAACTTGCTTGCTCACGAAGACCTAGGGCATTTGAGGAAGCCCATCGTAGGAATATACAAGCCAAGTTCTATAATGAAAAATTCCCACTAGTATGAAAAAGACAACTTATGAGACTCACTATGAAAAACATGGTGCTACTTTGAAGCACAATATATGAGACTCACTACATGAAGAACAAGGTGCTACTTTGAAGCACAAGTGTGGAAAAAGAGATAGTAACATTGCCCTTTTTATTTGTTTTTTTCTTTTTTTCTTTTTTTCTTTTTCTTTTGGCCTTTCTTCTTTTTTCTTTTGGCCTTTCTTCTTTTTTCTTTCTTCTTTTGGGCAATGCTCTAATAATGATGATCATCACACTTCTATTGATTACAACATAAGAATTACAACTCGAAACTAGAACAAAATATGACTCTATATAAATGCCTCCGGCGGTGTACCGGGATGGTGCAATGAATCAAGAGTGACATGTATGAAAAATAATGCATGGTGGCTTTGCCACAAATATGATGTCAACTACATGATCATGCAATGGCAATATGACAAAAGTAAAGTATGTCATGATGATGATGAGCAGAACGGTGGAAAGTTGCATGGCAATATATCTTGGAATGGCTATGGAAATGTCATAATAGGTAGGTATGGTGGCTGTTTTGAGGAAGATATAGGGAGGTTTATGTGTGATAGAGCATATCGTATCACAGGGTTTGGATGCACCGGCGAAGTTTGCACCAACTCTCAAGGTGAGAAAGGGCAATGCACGGTACCGAAGAGGCTAGCAATGGCGGAAAGGTAAAAGTGTGTATAATCCATGGACTCAACATTAGTCAAAAGAACTCATATACTTATTGCAAAAATTTAGAATTCATCAAAAACCCAAGTACTACGCGCATGCTCCTAGGGGGATAGATTGGTAGGAAAAGACCATCGCTCGTCCCCGACCGCCACTCATAAGGATGCACAAGCTAGGTACACTTCATGTTTCAAATTTGTTACACAACTTTAACCATACGTGCATGCTACGGGACTTGCTAACTTCAACACAAGCATTCTTTAAATTCATAATCACCCAACTAGCATGACTTTAATGTCACTACCTCCATATCTCAAAACAATTATCAAGTATCAAATTGATCATAGCATCCAATTCACTTCTATGATAGTTTTTATTATACCCAACTTGGATGCTCATCATTCTAGGACCAACTTTATAACCATAGCAAATACCATGCTGTTCTAAAAGGCTCTCAAAAATATATAAGTGAAGCACGAGAGACTAGCAATTTCTACAAAATATAACCACTGCCGTGCTCTAAAAGATATAAGTGGTACACTAGAGTAAATGACAAACTACTCCGAAAAAAGATATATGTGAAGATCAATGAGTAGCTAAATAATTATGTAACTATATGAAGACTCTCTCTAATTTAATAATTTCAGATCTTGGTATTGTATTCAAGCATCAAGCAAAACAAAATAAAATGACATTGCAAGGATAGCACAACTCATGTGAAGAAGCAAAAACTTAGGTTCAACCGATACTAACCGATAGTTGTTGAAGAAGAAAGGTGGGATGCCTACCGGGGCATCCCCAAGATTAGATGCTTGATACTTCTTGAAATATTATCTTGGGGTGCCTTGGTCATCCCCAAGCTTTAACTTTTGTATCTCCTTAATTCCTCTCATATCAAGGTTTCTCTTTTTATCAAAAGCTTCATCCACACCAAACTCAACAAGAACTCGTGAGATAGGTTAGTATAAAACAATGCAAAATCTTATCATTTTCTACTCTAACAAATCACTAAAATTATTATTCAACATTGAATACTAAATTCCTCTGCATATTTAATACTCCTATCCTTAAATAGAATCATTAAACAAGTAAACGTATGCAAACAATGCAAACATAACAGCAATCTGCCAAAACAGTATAGTCTGTAAAGAATGCAAGAGTATCAATACTTCCTGACTCCAAACATTATGAACTAAAGTTACCACTGTAATAAATTTATCATAGCTCAACATGCAAAAAGTTTCAACATTATACAATTCTCTGACTTTTCTAGGGAATTTTTACAACAGCGGTAAACTTTCTGTTTTCAAACAGCAACATGTATACTAGCAAAATAAGCATGGCAAAGGCTATCCTTGACATTTTTATTGAAACTAAAGATGCAAAACATTATTATAAATAACAGAAATCAAATACTAACAAAAGTAAATGACGCTCCAAGCAAAACACATATCATGTGGTGAATAAAAATATAGCTCCAAGTAAATTTACCGATGAACGAAGAAGAAAGAGGGGATGCCATCCGGGGCATCCCCAAGCTTAGGCTCTTGGTTGTCCTTGAATATTACCTTGGGGTGCCTTGGGCATCACCAAGCTTAGGCTCTTGCCACTCCTTATTCCATAGTCCATCAAATCTTTACCCAAAACTTGAAAACTCCACAACACAAAACTCAATAGAAAACTTGTAAGCTCCGTTAGTATAAGAAATAAAACCACCACTTAGGTACTGTAATGAACTCATTCTAAATTCATATTGGTGTAGAATCTAATGTACTATAACTTATCTATGGTTCATACTCTCTGATACTACTCATAGATTCATCAAAATAAGCAAACAACACATAGAAAACAGAATCTGTCAAAAACAGAACAGTCTGTAGTAATCTGTATCAAACCTATACTTCTGGAACTCCACAAATCCTACCAAATTAGGAAGTCCTACTAAATTTGTTTACAAATCCATAGCAAAAAGAATCATATCAAGAGAAAGTTTCTGTGAATTAACAAAACTAATTTACTGGGTGCAAAAGTTTCTGATTTTCAGCAGGATCAACACAACTATCACCGTAAGCTATCTTAAAGGTCTTACTTGGCACTTTATTGAAACAAAAGTTATAAAACATGATTACTACACTAGCATAATCATGTGAACACACAAAAACAGTAAGGATAAATATTGGGTTGTCTCCCAACAAGCGCTTTTCTTTAATGCCTTTCTAGCTAGGCATGATGATGACAATGATGCTCACATAAAAGATAAGAATTGAAACATAACGGGAGCATCATGAAGCATATGACTAGCACATTTAAGCCTAACCCACTTCCTATGCATAGGGATTTTGTGAGCAAACAACTTATGGGAACAATAATCAACTAGCATAGGAAGGTAAAACAAGCATAGCTTAAAGATTTCAAGCACATAGGGAGGAAACTTGACATTATTGCAATTCCTACAAGCATATATTCCTCCCTCATAATAATTTTCAGTAGCATCATGAATGAATCCAACAATATAACCAGCACCTAAAGCATTCTTTTCATGATCTACAATCATAGAAATTTACTACTCTCCACATAAGCAAAAATTTTCTCATTCGGAATAGTGGGAGTATCATAAGAGACTTGAACACTAAAAATTGTTTCCACATTAAAAGAGTAATGTTCAGAAAAAGGGTAATCATAATCATGACAAGATTTGTAAATATAATCATCACTACTTTTTATAGCATAAGTTTCACAACAATAATCATCATAAGTAGCAACTTCGTTCTCATCATAATCGATTGAAACCTCTCCCAATATAGTGGAATCATCACTAAATAAAGTTGACACTCTTCCAAATCCACTTTTGTATTCATCACAATAAAATTCAACATCCTCCAAAATAGTGGGATCACTAATTCCTAAAGTTGACACTCTTCCAAACCCACTTTCATTAATATAATCATCATACGTCGGAGGTATGCTATCATCATAACTACTTTGCATATCAAAACTTGGGATGCTAAAAATATCATCTTCATTAAACATAGCATCCACAAGCTTGGGACAAACATTAATTCCAGCAAATATATTCTCAAATATTTCATTCCCATCAAACATAGCTTCCCCAAGCTTGGGCCCTTTCATATCATAAGCACAATTACTCTCATCATTAAAAATATGGATAGCACCAATAGTAAAGCAATTATCATCATCACAATGAGTAGTAGGAGCAACATAATTTGGGAGGGATACCTTTTTACCTTTGTTGCTCCTTCTTTTCCTTTTCCTCTTCACATTATGTGTGGGTTCAGCCTTCCTCTTTGAGCTCCTTATTGACGAGATTGGTTGAATAGAAGGCTCCTCCTCGTTACCTGATTCATCATAAGAAATAATAGGAGGAGATTGGGAAGTCTCTTCCCTTTCGTTAGTATTCTCATCATCTTCTATTTGCTTTCTTTTCTTTAGGTAATTGGCAATATAAGGATTTTCAATGCAATTCTCCGGACAAAACATGTAAATCTTTTCTAGATCAATATCAAGAAAATGCATAAGATTAAATTCTGGAATAGGCTTAGTTAAAAGTTTCAACTCTTCACAACCCAAAAGAAATCTAAGTTCATTGTAATGAGAAAGGGAGATCGAATCATCACAATTTTTGGACACGATCCGATCATGAAACAACTTGCATTGGAGATGTAAATGATCTTGTTTATTGCAAAATTCATAACGGGAAAGATATCTTAAATTCTCCGCACTCTTATCTAGCCTTTCTTGCAACTTCTTAGTTTCTAAATACTTATGCCTCTTGCAATATATATCTTCTCTATTTGGTGTGTTGATGCAAACATGCACTCCACAAAAGTTGACATGCTCATAAGATATATTTTCATCATGACTAGAGCAATCATCATTAGTACTAAGGATATTCAATGAGTTCATACTAACAACATTGCAATCATGCTCATCATTCAAGGATTTAGTACTAAGCATTTTAATGCATTCTTCTTCTAGCACTTGAGCACAATTTTCCTTTCCATCATACTCACGAAAGATATTAAAAAGACGAAGCGTATGAGACAAACTTAAGTCCATTTTTTTGTAATTTTCTTTTGTAAACTAAACTAGTGATAAAACAAGAAACAAAAAGATTCGATTGCAAGATCTAAAGATATACCTTCAAGCACTCACCTCCCTGGCAGCGGCGCCAGAAAAGAGCTTGACGTCTACTACACAACCTTCTTCTTGTAGACGTTGTTGGGCCTGCAAGTGCACAGGTTTGTAGGACAGTAGCAAATTTCCCTCAAGTGGATGACCTAAGGTTTATCAATCCGTGGGAGGCGTAGGATGAAGATGGTCTCTCTCAAACAACCCTGCAACCAAATAGCAAAGAGTCTCTTGTGTCCCCAACACACCCAATACAATGGTAAATTTTATAGGTGCACTAGTTCGGCGAAGAGATGGTGATACAAGTGCAATATGGATAGTAGATAAGAGTATTTGTAATCTGAAATAATAAAAACAGCAAGGTAACTAATGATAAAAGTGAGCATAAACGGTATTGCAATGATAGGAAACAAGGCCTAGGGTTCATACTTTCACTAGTGCAAGTTCTCACAACAATAATAACATAGATAGGTCATATAACAATCCCTCAACATGCAACAAAGAGTCAATCCAAAGCCACTAATAGCGGAGAACAAACGAAGAGATTATGGTAGGGTACGAAACCACCTCAAAGTTATTCTTTCGGATCAATCTATTCAAGAGTTCGTACTAGAATAACACCTTAAGACACAAATCAACCCAAACCCTAATGTCACCTAGATACTCCATTATCACCTCAAGTATCCGTGGGCATGATTATATGATATGCATCACACAATCTCAGATTCATCCAACCAACACAAAGTACTTCAAAGAGTGCCCCAAAGTTTCTACCGGAGAGTCAAGAACTTGTGCCAAACCCTATGCATAGGTTCATGGGCAGAACCCGCAAGTTGGTCACCAAAACATACATCAAGTGGCACATGATATCCCATTGTCACCACAGATAAACACGACAAGACATACATCAAGTGTTCTCATAGAAGACTCAATCCGATAAGATAACTTCAAAGGGGAAACTCAATTCATCACAAGAGAGTAGAGGGGTAGAAACATCATAAGATCCAACTACAATAGCAAAGCTTGGGATACATCAAGATCATGCCATAGAGGGAACACGAGAGAGAGAGATCAAACACATAGCTACTGGTACATACCCTCAGCCCCGAGGGTGAACTACTCCCTCCTCGTCATGGATATCGCCGGGATGATGAAGATGGCCACCGGTGATGGATTCCCCCTCCGGCATGGTGCCGGAACGGGCTCCCGGGAGGTTTTTGGTGGCTACAGAGGCTTGCGGCGGCGGAACTTCCGATCTATCTTGATATTCAATGGTTTTAGGGTACGTAGGCATATATAGGCGAAAGAAGTCGGTCGGGAGGTTCTCGAGGGGTCCACGAGACAGGGGGCCATGCCCTGTAGGGGGGGGGGGTGATGACCCACAAGTATAGGGGATCTATCGTAGTACTTTCGATAAGTAAGAGTGTCGAACCCAACGAGGTGCAGAAGGAAATGATAAGCGGTTTTCAGTAAGGTTTTCTCTGCAAGCACTGAAATAGTAGGTAATAGATGGTTTTGTGATAAGATAAATAGTAACGAGCAAAAATTAAATAAAGTAAATAAAGTGCAGCAAGGTGGCCCAATCCTTTATGTAGCAAAGGATAAGCCTGGACAAATTCTAATAATGAAGAAGGAGCTCCCGTGGACACATTGGGAATTATCATCAAGCTAGTTTTCATCACGTTCATAAGATTCGCGTTCGGTACTTTGATAATTTGATATGTGGGTGGACCGGCACTTGGGTACTGTCCTAACTTGGACAAGCATCCCACTTATGATTAACCCTATTGCAAGCATCTGCAACTACAAAAAGGAGTATTAAGGTAAACCTAACCACAGCATTAAACATATTGGTCCATATCAAACCCTAACGAAGCAACACATAAACTAGGGTTTAAGCTTCTGTCACTCTAGCAACCCATCATCTACTTATTACTTCCCTATGCCTTCCTCTAGGCCCAAATAATGGTGAAGTGTCATGTAGTCGACGTTCACATAACACCACTAGAGGAAAGACAACATAGACCTCATCAAAATATCGAACGAATACCAAATTCACATGACTACTAATAGCAAGACTTCACCCATGTCCTCAGGAACAAACGTAACTACTCACAAAGCATATTCATGTTCATAATCAGAGGAGTAATAATATGCATAAAGGATTTGAACATATGATCTTCCACCAAGTAAACCAAACAGCATCAACTACAAGGAGTAATCAACACTACTAGCAACCCACAGGTACCAATTTGTGGTTTTGATACAAGATTGGATACAAGAGATGAACTAGGGTTTTGAGAGGAGATGGTCCTGGTGAAGATGTTGATGGAGATTGACCCCCTCTCGATGAGAGGATCGTTGGTGATGACGTTGGTGATGATTTCCCCCTCCCGGAGGGAAGTGTCCCCGGTAGAACAGCTCCGCCAGGGCCCTAGATTGATTCCGCCAAGGTTCTGCCTCGTGGCGGCGGAGTTTCGTCCCGTAAGCTTGCCCACGATTTTTTCCAGGATAAAACCCTTCATATAGCATAAGATGGACGCCGGAAGCCCACCAGGGTGCCCTGGAGATAGGGGGCTGCGCCCTAGGGGCGCCTGCCTCTGGACAGGTGTGGGCCCCCGCCTATTTCTTTTGCCCATAAATTCTTATAAATTCCAAAAGTTGTTTCGTGGAGTCTCGTGTCTTTTGGAGTTGTGCGAATAGGTTTCAACGTTTGCTCCTTTTCCACCTGAATTCCAAATCGGCATTCCCCTCTTCATGGTAAACCTTGTAAAATAAGAGCGAATAGCCATAAGTATTGAGATATAATGTGTAATAACAGCCCATAATGCAATAAATATTGATATAAAAGCATGATGCAAAATGGACGTACTAACTCCCCAAGCTTAGACCTCGCTTGTCCTCAAGCGAAGCCAAATCGAAAAAATGTCCGCATGTTTAGAGATAGAGGTGTCGATAAAAATAAAATACGAACATGAGGGCATCATGATCATTCTAATAACAGCAACATATATGAATTTTGTCATATGATTTCCTATGTTCAAGTAATAAGCAATTCACAATGTCAAGTATGGTTCAAAAACTTCATTGGGAACTAACAAACTATAATCTCACCATCAAGCAATTGCAATTTATCGTAACATCAGAAAGAGTCAATAATAGAGCTTTTCAGCAAGCTCACATACTCAACTATCTCGTAGTCCCCTATAATTGTTAACACTCACGCAATACTTGTGGTTATAGAGTTTCAGCCGGACACTGAGAAAGATAGGGGCTTATTGTGTTGCCTCCCAACATATTCACCTTTAGGTGATGTCAACAATAATAGCCTATGCCAACTTACATCCAATTGGATATATGTATCATGATCTTTCAAACACGAGGAGCTTGCCAAAGGATAAAAATAAAAAGGGAAAGGTGAGTGAGGGAGTCCTGGACTAGGGGGTGTCCGGACAGCCGAACTATCATCGTCCGCCGGACTCCAAGACTACGAAGATACAAGATTGAAGACTCCTCCCATGTCCGGATGGGACTTTCCTTGGCGTGGAAGGCAAGCTTGGCAATACGGATATGTAGATCTCCTACCATTGTAACCGACTTTGTGTAAACCTAGCCCTCTCCGGTGTCTATATAAACCGGAGGGCTTTAGTCCGTAGGACATAACCTCCATTACAACAATCATACCATAGGCTAGCTTCTAGGGTTTAGCCTCCTTGATCTCGTGGTAGATCCACTCTTGTACTACCCATATCATCAATATTAATCAAGCAGGACGTAGGCTTTTACCTCCATCAAGAGGGCCCGAACACAGGTAAAACATCGTGTCCCTTGTCTCCTGTTACCATCCGCCTAGACGCACAGATTCGGGACCCCTACCGAGATCCGCCGGTTTTGACACCGACATTGGTGCTTTCATTGAGAGTTCCTCTGTCGCCACCGATAGGCTCGATGGCTTCTTCAATCAACAACGCCGCCTGTGGTGAGACTTTTCTCCCGGACAGATCTTCAGATTCGGGCGTTTCGACTACAGGCCAACTCACTTGGCCATCCGAGCAGATCGAAGCTACGCCCGCCATCGTGTCAGGTTTGGAAGCCTAAACTTCACGATCGACATCCACGGGACTTGATCTTCGACGGACTCGAGCCACGTACCGAAGCGTGCGCGCTGTCACGATGGGCATGATTTAGCTCGCCACGGACGGTGCCTTGGTGGTCAGACACGAATCCGCTCCGGCCCTCGGTCCGAGCCGGTCGCCAGATCAAGGACCGGTGGCTGGACACCGCCGGGTTGCACCTTCCACGGCGATGGAGCCAACACTAACCTTGTCCCTTGTAAAGCTCAGAACTCGAGGTGCGGACTTCGCGGACTCCAACCTCCTGCGCCCCTGCCAATCGAATCTGATTGGGCGCCAATCATGGAGTTCACTGCCGCGGACATCTTCCAACACTCACCCTTTGGTGACATCCTAAATTCGCTAAAACATCTCTCGCTATTCGGAGAACCCTGGCCGGATTATGGCCCGGACGGTTGGGATGCGGATGACGAAGAAATTCGAAGCCCTCCCACCACCCACTTTGTAGCCACTATCAATGATCTAACAGACATGCTAGACTATGACTCCGAAGACATCGACGGTATGGACGACGATGCCGGAGACGAACAAGAACCAGCGCCTGCAGGGCAGTGGAAGACCACCCCAACACATGGCATATATATGGTGGATACCCCAAAAGGAAGCGACGACGAGGAACAACGGGGCGCGGCAAAGGATAATCCCACCGATAAACAACCAAAGCGGCGACGCAAGTGCCGCCCTAAGACCCGCCTCGACAAAGACAGCATTCCTAATGACCCAGCAATAGAGCAGGGCAAACCAGTGGACGACGAACATGCAACCAAGCAACCGTCCGAACAGGATGAATTGGATAATCAATCCAATCCCGGCGAAACCAACAGTCCGGACGACCTCACACCGGACATACTACCGGAACACAAAAACCTTCACGGAAGACTCGTCGCCACCGCAAGAAGCCTGAAGAAGGAAAAACGGAAGCTCAAACAGCGGAAGTCATACTCAGAGCGAGGTGGAGCAAAGTGCTCAAAACCGCAGACAAATACGACAATGGCCATCAATCAAAGAGCTATCCGAAGCGCAAGCTGCTGCCAGAATTTGACGAGGAAGCCATAGAGCCCCCACAGTCAAAAAACAAAGAGGCCGCCTGGCCGGAGAGACGACCAAATGATAGGCGCAAATCTACAAGCGGCGCTGCACATAAGCCGACTCATGACCCTGGGAAAACAGATGGCCCAGCCAGGTCCATTTACGGGCCAAAAAAGAGGGGCCCAGGAAGCAGCACAACATGCCAAGTGTTCGAGGACAACGGCACACCCAAATACAGGGGCGCCGCACACCCACTATGTTTCACCAATGAGGTTCTGGATCATGAATTCCCAACAGGGTTTAAACCCATAAACATAGAGGCTTACGACGGGACAACAGACCCTGGAGTCTGGATAGAGGATTACATACTACACATACATATGGCTAGAGGAGATGATCTCCACGCCATAAAATATCTACCCCTCAAGCTCAAAGGGCCAGCTCGGCACTGGCTCAAAAGCCTCCCAGAAAACACTATTGGAAGTTGGGAAGAGCTTGAGGACGCGTTTAGAGCAAATTTTCAAGGGACTTATGTCCGCCCTCCGGATGCAGATGATCTAAGTCATATAACTCAACAGCCCGGAGAGTCACAAGAATTCTGGAACAGGTTCCTTACTAAAAGAACTAAATAGTCGATCGTCCGGACGCCAAGCCTTAGCAGCTTTTAAACACAACGTCCGAGACGAATGGCTTGCCAGACACCTCGGCCAAAAGAAGCCGAGGACAATGTCCGCGCTAACAAGCCTCATACCCGCTTTTGCGCGGGGGAGGATAGCTGGCTAGCAAGATGCAGCACCAGTGACCCGAGTACATCCGAGAGTAGAGATGGAAACGAAAAATCACGGCGCAGAAAGGATCAGCGCCGGAATAAAGAAAAAAGCCCAAAGAATACGGCGGTCAACGCCGGATTCAAAAGCTCGCAGCCAAACAACAAAACACTACCTCTTAAGGATAATAGTGATGAGCTATCCAACTTAAACAAAATTTTGGGTCGGATATGTCAAATCCACAGTACCCCCAGAAGGCCTGCAAACCACACCCACCGAGATTGTTGGGTTTTCAAACAATCCGGCCGACTAAATGCCGAACACAAGGGGCTCAACGCATCAAGCGAGGATGAAGATAAACCCCACAAGCAGAGCACCGGAAAACAAAAGACTTTCCCACAAGAAGTCAAAGCAGTAAACTCAGTTCATGTGATAATACGGAAAAACAATGCGGTACCCGCTAAGACGAGTCTCGCAAGGTCCACCCCAGCGGAACCTCGAGATTGGATGTCAAAACCAATCACTTTCGACCACCTGGATTACTCCAGAAGTATTCGGAATTCAGGATGGACTGCTCTGATATTGGATCCTATAATCGACGGACTACAATTTACACAAGTCCTGATGGACGGAGGCAGCGATTTAAACCTGCTATATCCAAACACAATCCGCAAGTTGGGGATAGACCTTACTAAAATTCGACATAGCCGCACCTCCTTTAAAGGAGTAACGCCAGGCCCTTACGCCAAGTGCACGGGCTCCTTATTACTAGAAGTTGTGTTCGGGTCACCGAACAACTTCCGACGCGAAAAACTAATTTTTCATGTCGCCCCATTCAAAAGTGGCTATCAAGCACTATTGAGATGCGAAGCTTTTGTCCGCTTCAACGCCATACCACATTACGCGTCTCTTACACTTAAAATGCCCGGTCCACGTGGCATCATTTCATTGCGAGAGTCATGTAAAGACTCCGGACACGGCTAGACGGTTCCGGCACAAATAAGCTAGGGGCTCCCTAGCCGCACGCCCCTTCACAAGGGGCTGAGCGTATAAGCAACAACGAGCTAATATAGACTCCGCTTTACTTATTAATATTTTTCATATACCTTTTTTCGCACGATTTCCTTTCAAACTAAGTTCCTCTCTTTTGACAGATGAACAACGTGCACACACGTCCAGGATAACGGCACAACGGAGACATAGGCGCAGATGTGCAGTAGGGACCCGTGGCAAGGATTCTTTTCAGATTAAGACCATGCGTAAACCTTTTTTACTGTCTCTTGTTGCTATAATCCCCTGGCTTCTCATTATAACCAGAGTGGAACCTGACGTTTTGGGATCGGCCGCGTCAGAAGACTTTGCCTGTACCTGGACACTAGGGGCTTAGGGCATTGTTCTGCCCATTATTATAAAGACCGAACACCTTAGGGAGTGTTTGGCATCTCGAGTTGGCCTTATATGCATCAGCTCCGAATCATGTCTTTGGTCAAATGTTGGGTTTGCCCGGCTCCTGTGTTTTGCTGCCTTACGTTCCGTATCATCGGCTAACGCGGCACTAGGAGAACTATTGCGATTGTGCCCCGCTCGCCGGGCGAGCACCTCAAGAGAGAAAGCCGAAAACCGATGTCATGATATAACGAGAGACTGGTCAACCACTCGATCGACCACCGAATGTTTAGAATTCTCCGCTTTGACGAAGGACCGCTTCGGTCAAGCATACATACGCCCTGAATTCGAGAGCGCGGTGCCCCAGGGGCTATATCGTAGCCCCACCCTCGAACTCCAATGGCTAAGTGAAAGTGATAAAGCGTTATAGTCCGGTTACCTCGTTTGCTACGCTACCACCTCCTTAACAGGACCGAGACGTCGGATTAAGTGTGAAAATGCGCTATTTTTGCAAACACCCCCACACCTTGTGCGTGGGGGCTGAAGCTGAAGACTGCCATCTTTCAGGTTATACACACGTATACATAAACGGCCGCATAGGAGATATTTCAATACTTGGAACGCACAAGTATAAAAAGCGATTACATCATAACCATTGTTTTACAAAATAAAAACGTTCATTTGAATGTTACATTTTTCGAGCACTACGACTCTATTACACGAGCACCACGCATAACTTCCCCAAAATAGTGCTCGGCGGGTAACCGGCTTTCGTCCGAACCCTGGGTTGCTACAGCGGCGGCATCCATCTCTGTCCAATGTGTCTTCACACGGGCAAGGGCCATCCGCGCACCCTCTATGCAGGCCGACCGTTTCATCTCCTTGATATGCGGCACCGCCCCAAGAAATTGCTGCAATAAGCCAAAATAGCTCGTCGCCTTGGGCCTCTCTAGCCAGACATGAGCCACGATATCCGTCATGGCAAGTCCGGACAACCTGATCAGCTCAGCCCATTCGGCCAACCGATCGGTCAGCGGAAGTGAACGATCCGGACTATGGAATTGAGACCAAAATAGCTCTTCCGTCTTGTGATCCTTCTGGCTTCGGAAGTGCACAACGACATCTGCCGCACTCGCCGCTAAGTCCATATATGGATCCTCCGGACCCCACAACTGGCCAAGCTGGACATACTTTAGATCCGTAAACTTGCGGCGTAGCAGAAAAGGCTTGCCAGCCACAATGTCTCCGGCCTGACGCAGCTCCTCCTTCATAGCCCGCATTGCAGAACGGGCATCCTTGTCTTCGGCGGTGGCCTTCACCAGGTATTCTCGCTCCGATAGGCGCTCCTTTTCAAGAGCCTCATTGCGGTCGGTAGCATCCTTCAATTTAACGGCCAATTCGGCCACCTCTTCCCTGCTTCGGCAGTGTGCAGCCCTTTCGGCTTCTAACTCCTCGGCCGCCCTTGAGGCAGCCGCGTTGCTTCTTCTGACCTGCTCCTTGGCTTGAGCAAGTTCTGCCCGAAGGCTCTCCACAACAGCAACACCATCTACGTCAAGCATAAATATTGTAAGAGGTGAGCTTTAGCTCCCTTAATAGTTGACTGCGGAGAATCAATTTACCTTGCGACTCGTCAAGTCGCTTGTTTACTAGCGCGATGTCCGCATCCGCTACATCGAGTTGCCGCATTAATTCGGCAACTCCATCAGTCCGGCTAGCCCCCGGACTATCCGCCACCGCATAGAAAAGGCGACACTCAATACTCGCGATTTTGATCCTCGCACGCTGTCGCTTTCAACAACCTACCGAGTCTCGGGGCTACTATCTACACAGGCGACTTTCATGTGCAAAACTATCAAAAAGCGCGTTGTTGTTACGCGTACCTCAAACCCCGCCACAAACTCGACGGCATTGTGCAATCCGCTTTGGCGGACGAAATCCTTCCGATCACCATGCTCATCAACGACGGTGATCTTCGAGACGGACGCCTCTCAAGCAGATCCTTCAGCTCCCGGCCGAACACTAGTCGACGCCGAACTCTTCGGCTCTGCTGGCTCGGGATACCCTCCGTGATTTACACTTCAGGCTCGTCCGCCCTATCTGACGGCGCAGCAGACGGAGGCGTCTCGCTCTCCATCATCTCCGGATGAAGATCCCCCGAAGACGAGCTCATCTGAGAAGGTTGCAGATCCCAACTACAAGGTAAAAATTTCGGTTATCCTCAGAAGCACAAATAGGGATGTTTTTCATTGATGAATTCCCCTTTTCCTACTCACGGCTTGCTAGAGGGCTGATTCTTTAGAGAAGACTGTGTGGCCGGGGTCTCCCCGGACGCAGGACCCTCCGGCGAAGGTTTCTTACCCCGCTTAGGGGCTTTGGCCTCCGGGTCTTCGGAGGCGGTCCTCTTCTCCCCCTGGAGGGAGGGATTCTCGATCCCCCCTTCTTCAAGCGCCCCCTTGGGCGGGGCGGTAGCTCCTCCGTTTCCCCCCTCGCCTTCTTCTGAAGGCGCAACCTCCAACATTCTGACCAGCACGGGCTCCGCGCGGTCTCTGGGAGGGGGGCCGGACACCGTATCAGCTTTGCTTGCGCTATCCACTCCTGCCGAAGGATAACGGGTTAAAAGGCGAATCGAAGAAAGGCAAACAAATGGTACATCCGAACTCTGAGCTACTTACTTGGGTATCCGGGCGATTGCAGCTTAGGCCGGCATCCTCGGTCAATTCCGGACACGCCACTTGTGGTCCGAAGAACAACTTGTACATCTCCACGGGTGTCGTACCCATGAAGTGTTGGAGAATCCGTGGTCCCTCTGGGTTGAACTCCCATAGCCGGAGAGGACGGCGTTTGCAGGGCAGGAGACGCCTAATTAGCATAACCTGCATCACCACGACCAGATCGATCTCCCTTGCTTGGAGGTCTCGAATCCGGCCCTGCAATAGGGGCACGTCTTTTGACGGCCCCCAATTGAGCCCTTGGTTGACCCACGGCATCAACCGTCGTGGAGGTCCCGAGCGTAACGGAGGCGGCGGGTTCTGCCTGCTGCCCCTCGGAAAGGTGATATAGAACCACTCCTGCTGCCATAAGCCGAGCTCCTCTTGGAAGGAGCCCTCAGGCCACGGGGCATCGGCCCTCCTGCTTACGGCCGCCCCACCGCATTCAGCTTGACGCCCCTCGACCATCTTCGGCTCCACATTGAAGGTCTTCAGCCACAAGCCGAAGTGGGGGGTGACACGGAGGAAGGCTTCGCAGACGACGATAAATGCGGAGATATGGAGGATGGACTCCGGAGCCAAGTCATGGAATTCCAACCCATAGTAGAACATGAGCCCTCTCACAAACGGATCCGTCGGGAAGCCTAAACCCCGACGGAGGTGGGATACAAAGACGACATATTCACCGGGCTCGGGGTGGGGATGGCCTGCCCTTCGGCGGGCAGCCTGTGCGAAATCTCGTAGGACAGGTACTTGGCCTCTCACAGCTTTAGCACGTCCTCCTCCGTAACGGAGGAGGGCATCCACCGGCCCTGAAGGTCGGAGCCGGACATGGTTGAAGGTCCGAAGCGCTCGAATCTGGGGCTCTGGGTGTTGAACTTGGAGCAAGGAGAAGATTCGGTGGAAGATTGAAGAAAAGAACGAGCCTTGGTCCTGTTATAAAGAAGGGGAATACCAAGAGCCGCTCTCTGGACTGCTCGGGATTCGCCTTCGATAGAGGAGGCGTGGCGACGGGCACGGTTGGGTTACCCACATCCGTATTGATGAGAATCCCGGAATAAGGGGAACACGATCTCTGCTTCGACAAGACGTGCCAAGGAAACCACTTCGCTAAACGCTCTGAGGTGGTATATTAAAAAACAATTCAAGTAAAGGCTTGGTAGTGGTGTGACGTCATGCCGCAAAATACGTCAGCAGATTGAACTTGTGTATATATTATTCTCTCTACGGTGGAACGTGGAATTTATTTTGCAGAGCCGGACACTATCCTGGTGTTCACAATCTTCTCTGGGTTATTCAAAGGAGGAACCCGCCTTGCAATGCCGAACATTATGCGCGCCGGACTCATCGTCATTGAAGCCAGGTTCAGGGGCTACTGAGGGAGTCCTGGACTAGGGGGTGTCCGGACAGCCGGACTATCATCGTCCGCCGGACTCCAAGACTACGAAGATACAAGATTTAAGACTCCGTCCCGTGTCCGGATGGGACTTTCCTTGGCGTGGAAGGCAAGCTTGGCAATACGGATATGTAGATCTCCTACCATTGTAACCGACTCTGTCTAACCCTAGCCCTCTCCGGTGTCTATATAAACCGGAGGGCTTTAGTCTGTAGGACATAACCTCCATTACAATAATCATACCATAGGCTAGCTTCTAGGCTTTAGCCTCCTTGATCTCCTGGTAGATCCACTCTTGTACTACCCATATCATCAATATTAATCAAGCAGGACGTAGGGTTTTACCTCCATCAAGAGGGCCCTAACCTGGGTAAAAACATCGTGTCCCTTGTCTCTTGTTACCATCCGCCTAGACGCACAGTTCAGGACCCCCTACCCGAGATCCGCCGGTTTTGACACCGACAGTGAGAATCACCTTGACTCAAGCATAAATTAAAATATAGGCCCTTCGTAGAGGGAAGCAGAGGTTGTCATGTGCGTTTAGGGTTGATGCACGAAATCTTAATGCAAAAGAATGTCACTTTATATTGTCCCTTGTATGTGGACCTTTATTATGCAATCCGTCGGTTTATTACTTCCACAACAAGTTCGTACAAAGCTTATTTTCTCTGCACTAATAAGTCATACATATTTAGAGTGCAATTTTTATTGCTTGCACCGATGACAACTTACTTGAAGGATCTTACTCAATCCATAGGTAGGTATGGTGGACTCTCATGGCAAAACTGGGTTTGAGGATATTTGGAAGCACAAGTAGTATCTCTACTTGGTGCAAGAAATTTGGCTAGCATGAGGGGGAAAGGCAAGCTCAACATGTTTGGAAGGTCAATGACAATATACTTTAACTGAGAAGTCAGAAAACATAAACCATTACGTTGTCTTCCTTGTCCAACGTCAACTCTTTTAGCATGCCATACTTAATGAGTGCTTCACAATCATAAAAGATGTCCAAGATAATATATTTATATGTGAACCCCTATTTCCTTATCACTTCCTATTAATTGCAACGATGACCAAGGCTACGTTCATCAACTCTCAACAATTTTATGCCTCATACTTTCTATGTGTGAAGTTATCACTATCCATAAGATCAATATGAACCCTTTTGTTCTTTCTACTTTCTCAAGATCGTAGCAACATGGCAAAGCCCTTAACTCAACACTAATCTTTATTATAGATAGCACACGGACTCGATTACATAAAGAGATCACAAAGCAAAACTCAAAACTACTTGAAATAAAAAAACTTCAACTACTAATAGATCAAGATACTACTAAAAGGATCGAACTAAATAAAGCGGTAAAGATAGGAGTGTGATGGTGATACGATACCGGGACACCTCCCCCAAGCTTGGCAGTTGCCAAGGGGAGTGCCCATACCCATGTGATTATTTCTCCTTCATCACAGTTGGTGTTATGATCTTCTTGGCGATGATGCCCTTCAAGATACGGTTCTCCTCCTCGAGCTTATTGACTTGTTGTTTGAGGTCCATATTTTCTTTACGGAGCTTGCCCGTAACGGCCAAAGCTCCTTTTACCCAAGGATGCTGCATAGCTTCTGGAGAACACATGAAACCCTTTTTCATATTTTCATAAGAAAGAAATCTAGAGTTGGAAGGGATGACCGAAGCAGGGATAGCCAGGCTAGGTAGTTCCCCCATAGTGAATTCTGCTTGGAGACGAGAGGTACCTTCTTGATCTTCCTCCATGACATCTATCCTTTTCAAATCAGCCTCCATCTCATCTTCCGTTGATGGTCCAAAGTGATAGGTATCGCTATTTGCTCCTGGACCTGGCGTTGGGTGAGACACCCGGCTCTCCCCAACTGATTCCTGAGAAGACATCTTGCTTTATTCTGCAACAGGAACAGCTCAAAACGAAAACAGAAGATATTTGCGTGATACAGTGGTCAAAACCTTCGGGAGTATATATAATGAATTTTTACCGACCAAAATACGTAACATACAAGAAAACGGAGTCCGGGAGGCACACGAGGTGCCCACAAGACAGGGGGCGTGCCCTATAGGGGCGCGCCCTCCTCTCTCGTGGGAGCCTCGTGCCCCTTTCGGACTACTTCTTTCTTCCTAAAATCTTTAAATAATCCAAAACTGATAAAAAATGCCATTAGAGTTGTTTTGGAGTCGGTTTACTTACCGTACCATGTACCTATGCCTTTTCGGAGTCTGGAACATTCTGGAAAGTGTCTCTTATGTATTCCTGAGGGGTTATGGTTTCAATAATATTAGTTTCAACATTGATAGGATTACCTGAAATATAATGTTTAATTGTTTGACCGTTTACCACCCTCGGATTTGTTCCTTCGAAATTGTTGATTTTTATAGCACCAGAACGATGGACCTCCTCGATAACGTAGGGACCTTCCCATTTTGAGAGAAGTTTTCCTGCAAAAAATCTTAAACGAAAGTTGAACAATAACACATAATCTCCTACGTTAAACTCACGCTTTTGTATCCTCTTATCATGCCAGTGTTTGACTTTTTATTTGAAAAGCTTGGCATTCTCATATGCTTGGGTTCTCCATTCATCAAGTGAGCTAATATCAAACAACCTCTTCTCACCGGCAAGTTTGAAGTCATAATTGAGCTCTTTAATAGCCCAATATGCCTTATGCTCAAGTTCAAGAGGTAAATGACATGCTTTTCCATAAACCATCTTATAAGGAGACATACCCCTAGGATTTTTGTATGAAGTTCTATAGGCCCATAATGCATCATCAAGTTTTTTGGACCAATTCTTTCTAGATCTATTCACAGTCTTTTGCAAAAATAATTTGAGCTCTCTATTGCTCAACTCTACTTGACCACTAGACTGCGGGTGATAAGGAGATGTGATTCTATGATTGACATTATACTTAGCAAGCATCTTACAGAAAGAACCATGAATAAAGTGTGAACCACCATCAGTCATAAGATATCTAGGGACTCCAAACCTCGGAAAAATAACTTCTTTAAGCATTTTAATAGAGGTGTTATGATCAACACTACTAGTTGGAATAGCTTCTACCCACTTAGTAACGTAATAAACAGCAACTAAAATATGTGTATAACCATTGGAGGCAGGAAAAGGTCCCATATAATCAAAGCCCCAAACATCAAACGGTTCAATAACAAGAGAATAATTCATAGGCATTTCTTGACGTCTACTGATGTTACCTATTCTTTGACATTCATCACAAGATAAGACAAACTTACAAGCATCCTTGAAAAAAGTGGGCCAATAAAAACCAGATTGTAATACCTTGTGTGCAGTTCTATCTCCAACGTGGTGTCCTCCATAGGATTCAGAGTGACACTTGCGTAGGATTTGTTCCTGTTCATGCTCAGGCACACAACGTCTAATAATACCATCTACTCCTTCTTTATAAAGGTGTGGATCATCCCAGAAGTAATGTCTTAAATCATAAAAGAACTTTTTCTTTTGCTGGTATGTGAAACTAGGCGGTATATATTTAGCAACAATGTAATTAGCATAATCAGCATACCAAGGAGCAGTACGAGAAGCATTGACGACCGCTAATTGTTCATCGTGAAAGCTATCATTAATAGGCGTTGGGTCATCAAGAACATTTTCTAACCTAGACAAGTTGTCGCAGAACGGGTTCTCAGCTCCCTTTCTATCAATAATATGCAAGTCAAATTCTTGGAGCAAGAGAACCCATCTAATGAGTCTAGGCTTAGCATCTTTCTTTTCCATAAGATATTTAATAGCAGCATGATCAGTGTGAATAGTAACTTTGGAATCAACAATATAAGGTCTAAACTTATCACATGCAAACACAACTGCTAAGAACTCTTTTTCACTAGTAGCATAATTTCTCTGGGCAGTATCAAGAGTCTTGCTAGCATACTGGATAACATTCAATTTCTTATCGACTCTTTGCCCTAAAACAGCACCTACAGCATAATCACTAGCATCACACATAATTTCAAAAGGTAAATTTCAATCAGGTGGCTGAACAATAGGTGCAGTGAGAAAAGCTTTCTTCAGTGTTTCAAATGCTTCTACACAATCATCATCAAAGACAAAAGGAACATCTTTTTGCAATAAATTAGTCAGAGGCCTAGAGATTTTAGAGAAGTCCTTAATGAACCTCCTATAAAAGCCGGCATGACCAAGGAAACTTCTTATACCTTTTATGTCCTTGGGACATGGCATCTTTTCAATAGCATCAACTTTGGCTTTATCAACTTCAATACCTCTCTCAGAGATCTTATGCCCCAAGACAATGCCTTCATTAACCATAAAGTGACACTTTTCCCAATTCAGGACGAGACTAGTGTCTTCGCATCTCTGCAAAACTCGATCAAGGTTGCTTAAACAATCATCAAAAGAGGATCCATAGACGGAGAAGTCATCCATGAATACCTCACAAATCTTTTCACAAAAAATCAGAAAATATAGCCATCATGCATCTTTGAAAGGTAGCAGGTGCATTACATAAACCAAAAGGCATACGTCTATAAGAAAAGGTACCAAAAGGGCAAGTAAAAGTAGTTTTAGATTGATCCCCTGCTGACACAGGTATCTGAGAGAAGCCAGAATAACCATCTAGAAAGCAAAAATGTGTGTGTTTGGATAGCCTCTCTAGCATTTGATCAATAAAAGGTAAAGGCTAATGATCTTTCTTAGTAGCTTTATTTAACTTACGGAAATCAATTACCATCCTATAACCTGTAATAATTCTTTGCGGGATCAATTCATCTTTATCATTAGGAACAACAGTAATACCTCCCTTTTTAGGGACACAATGGACAGGGCTTACCCATTCACTATCAGCAACGAGATAAATAATACCTGCCTCAAGGAGTTTTAGTATCTCCTTTCTTACCACTTCCTTCATTTTAGGATTTAATTGTCTTTGAGGATCTCTAACTGGTTTGGCATCTTTCTCCACTGAAATTTTGTGTTGACATAATGTGGGACTAATGCCCTTAAGATCATCCAGAGTATATCCAATAGCAGCTCTGTGCTTCTTCAGAGTTTTCAATAATCTTTCTTCTTCTTTCTCTGAAAGGTTAGCACTAATAATAACAGGATATATTTCTTTTTCATCAAGATAAGCATACTTAAGATTATCAGGTAAAGGTTTGAGTTCAAACATGGGATCACCCTTGGGTAGAAGGGGATCCCCAAGAATTTCAACGGGAAGGTTATGTTTCAGCATAGGTTCTTGTTTAAGGAACACTTCATCTATTTCTTCCCTTTCCTTTATAAACATATCGTTTTCATGGTCTAGCAAATATTGTTCTAACGGATCGGTCGGAGGAACAGCAATGGAAGCAAGACCAATAATTTCATCCTTACTAGGTAATTCCTCTTCACGGTGTTGTCTACGAAATTTAGAAAAGTTGAACTCATGAGACATATCACCTAAACCAATAGTAACAACATCCTTTTCACAATCTATCCTAGCATTAACGGTGTTCAAGAAGGGTCTACCAAATATAATGGGACAAAAGCTATCTTGTGGGGAGCCAAGAACAAGAAAATCAGCAGGATATTTAGTTTTCCCACATAAGACTTCAACATCTCTAACAATTCCCATTGGTGAAATAGTATCTCTATTGGCAAGTTTAATTGTGACATCAATATCTTCTAACTCAGTAGGTGCAATATCGTGCTTAATTTCTTTGTATAAGTCAATAGGTATTGCACTAGCACTAGCACCCATATCACATAAGCCATGATAACAATAATCTCCTATTTTAACAGAAATAACAGGCATGCCTACCACAGGTCTATGTTTATCTTTAGCACAAGGTTTAACAATTCTAGCAGTTTCATCACAGAAATAAATAACATGCCCATCAATATTATCAGACAAGAGATCTTTAACAATAGCAACATTAGGTTCAACTTTGATTTGCTCAGGAGGTGTATGAGTTCTAATATTGCTCTTATGAACAACAGTCGAAGCTTTAGCATGATCTTTTATCCTAACAGGAAAAGGAGGTTTTTCAACATAAGCAGTAGGAACAATAGGATCACTATATGTAATAGTCTTCTCTTCGACTGTAATAGGTGCAACTACTTTCACTTCAACAGGAGGATTATATTTAAACCACTTCTCTTTAGGGAGATCAACGTGAGTAGCAAAAGTTTCACATAAAGTAGCTACTATCTCAGAGTCAAGTCCATACTTAGAGCTAAATCCACGGAAAGCATCGGTATCCATAAAAGATTTAACACAATCGAACTTAGGTGTCATACCTGACTCCTTACCATCGTCGGAACCCCAATCTTCAGAGTTGCATTTAGTTCTTTCCAATAAGTCCCATTTGAAATCAATAGTCTTCAAAGATATAGGAACCAAAGACAGAAGTATCGAGCAGGTTGCGATTATCAAGAGAAAGCCGAGCATAAAAATTCTGAATAATCATTTCTCGAGAGAGCTCATGATTGGGGCATGAATACAACATTGACTTAAGCCTCCCCCAAGCTTGAGCGATGCTTTCTCCTTCGCGAGGCCATAAATTATATATGTAATTACGATCACGATGAACAAGATGCATAGGATAGAACTTCTGGTGAAATTCCAACATCAATCGCTTATAATTCCAATATCCCGTATCATCACATAGCCGATACCATGTCATTGCATCTCCCTTCAAAGATAAAGGGAAGACCTTCCTTTTGACAACATCATCGGGAATACCTGCAAGCTTAAATAATCCACAAACTTCATCCACAAAGATAAGGTGTAAGTCGGGATGCAATGTTCCGTCTCCTGCAAAAGGATTAGCTAGCAGCTTTTCTATCATACCCAAAGGAATCTCAAAGTGAGTATTTTCATAAGGTTCAGTAGGTTGAGGAGCATCTCTTTGCTCTTCTGGTTGGGGTGAAGATACCCCAAACAGGCCCCTCAAAGGATTAGTTTCCATGGTGACAAGTAATAGAAAACTTCAGCACACTATATAAATGTTTCCTTACCAAGTTCCACTCACCAAAAGCGCTACACTCCCCGGTAACGGCGCCAGAAAAGAGTCTTGATGACCCACAAGTATAGGGGATCTATCGTAGTCCTTTCGATAAGTAAGAGTGTCGAACCCAATGAGGAGCAGAAGGAAATGATAAGCGGTTTTCTGTAAGGTTTTCTCTGCAAGCACTAAAATAGTAGGTGATAGATGTGTAGGATCAGAAGTATGTCTAGAGGGGGGGTGATTAGACTACTTGACAACTTAAAAGTTTAGCCTTTTGATTAGGACAAGTTTTTAGCAAGTTCACAATGATGACCAAGTCAAGTATCACCCTACACATGCAATTCTAGAGTAATGGCAGCGGAAAGTAAATTGCACATGTAGTAAATAAGAGGTGGAGAAGAGCAAACGCAATTTGGAGACACGGAGATTTTTCTCGTGGTTCCGATAGGTGGTGCTATCGTCAATCCACGTTGATGGAGACTTCAACCCACGGAGGGTAACGGCTGCGAGAGTCCACGGAGGGCTCCACCCACAAAGGGTCCACGAAGAAGCAACCTTGTCTATGCCATCATGGCCTACGCCCACGGAGGACTAGCCTTACTCGGGTAGATCTTCACGAAGTAGGCGATCTCCTTGCCCTTACAAACTTCTTGGTTCAACTCCACATCTTGACGGAGGCTCCCAAGCGACACCTAACCAATCTAGGAGGCACCACCTCCAAAAGGTAATAGATGGTGTTGGTGATGATGAACTCCTTGCTCTTGTGCTTCAAATGATAATCTCCCCAACACTCAACTCTCCTCACTGATTTGGCTGTGGTGGAAGAAAGGATTGAGTGGAAAGCAACTTGGGAAGGCTAGAAATCAAGTTTCATATGGTGGGAGTGGAGCAACTTGATCTCAACACAAGGGTAGGTAGTTTCTTCTCAGAAATGTAAGGTAGGAGTGGTAGTTCTTTCTGATGGCTCTCTCCACGAATGAAGAGGAGGTGGAGGGGTATTTATAGCTTCCACACAAAATCCAACCGTTACACACATTTGACCAATCTCGGTCAGACCGAAGTTGACAACTCGGTGAGACCGAAAGTTGAAATCTTGTGAACGTTGGGATTTTCTGTGGGACGGGAAATACAATCTCGGTTAGTCCGATTCTTCCAAAGTCTAGGGTTTGCCATTCTCGGTGGGACCGACTTTCTCATCTCGGTGACACCGATTTGAGTACGTATGTTCTGAAGGTTGGCAACACTAGTTTCGGTATGACCGAGTTTGGAATCGGAAAATCCGAGATTTCTAGGGTTTGGGTATATGGCTGAGGTGGTTCATCTCGGTGTGATTGAGTTTATGGAATCGGTGGGACCGAGATTACTTATGAGTTTATGTTGGAATGAAAGATTGCTGATAGTTTGAGAGATAAATCACTAAGCACTTTGAGAAACCAGATCATCATCATAACCTCATCCCCTTTTAATAGTATTGGCTTTCCTATGGACTCAATGTGATCTTGGATCACTAAACCAAAAATAGAGTCTTGAGCTTTTGCCAATGTTTTCCTTAGCATTTTGAGGGTCCACATCATCGGTCATTGCCATACCCATATCACGAACTTTCTGAAATATTCTCAAGAAATAATTAGTTCAATGATATATATGTTGTTATTAATTACCAAAACCACCCGGGATTAGTTGCACTTTCAATCTCCCCCTTTTTGGTAATTGATGACAACATATAGATCAAAGCTTTGACAAATGATATAATCAATGAATAACATTGTCGCTTTGAGAAGTATGTGATAAGCAAGAGCTCCCCCTAAATTTGTGCATTATTTAAGATTTATGCTTGAATGCAAATGCACAATCGATTAGGATCATGGGTCACTCTTCCATGTCACATACATCTTGGTGGAGCGCACAAAATGATAAGAATGAATAGCATGCACCCAATCACCAAGACATGAGTAAATGATCATACAAGATATGGATAGAATATGATAAGCATTAAGCACACATTAAGCATAGTATGATCAAGCACTCATCAAGATAGAGCAAGCGTAGTATCAAGCACACGAAATGTCTCGAAGAACTCAAAAGTATCTCAAGGAAAACCGCAAACGAAAGAGCAAAAACGAGCACTCTATCTCTCGAAGTCCTATGATCTATACAATTTCTCCCCTTTGGCAACAAGTTACCAAAAAGTTCGAAGGTATAGAGCTAAGCGCCACTAGGGACTCTCTTGGCGGCTCTGCTCTGCGCCGATGGAGTGGAGATAGCTGCATCCGCAAAAGCTTCGCTGAAGTCTGTGGAGCAGGAGGAGTGGACACCGAGCCGAGCTGGAACCGATGGAGCTGTGGGAGGTGCTGATGCTATAGCCCTCGGGTCTGCCATCGAATAGCAGCTGATCTGGGCTTTATGGGCACTGCAGCAGAAGCTGTTCATAGTCATCCCGACTAGATCATCTTCCATCTCCTTCATGAGCTCTGCCTTCTCCTCTTGGCTTCCTCAATATCTGCCTCAAGCTTGTTGACAAGTGACACATGCTTGATCCACTTGACATCCGAGCATGGAACTTATCTTCAACTATCCTCTCAAGACTCTCCCGAGATCGCACTATGCTGGCCAGCGTAGTTCAATCCTCCGAGTAGCTTCAAGAAGTTGTTCTCCAACGCTCTTGGGCTTTCTTCTTGCCGCTTGCTTCCTTCTCACTTTAGCTTGTTTGGCAGCTTCAGACTTAGCTTGTCCTTCGACGGATGTGGGATCATCCTCACCATTATAACTTCATTATCTTCATGTTCAGGGCTGCAGTGGCAAGTGGGGTCTATCCAACAAGTAGGTGCCCGTGCCAAACTTGGCATTGATGAGCATCTGAATGTGCGGGCAAACCCACATGACCTCTTCTCGTCTCGTCATTGTCCTCTTGATAGTCTCAACTATCGTGTCCATCACCTTAAAAGGTGTCTTCGATCTAGAATGTGCAACATGTTGATAGAATAGCCTCTTATCATGCGATGGTCTCCTGACTTGGGCATCAAAGTATGCCTCAGAATAGTGTTAGTGGTTGGGAGACCTGCCTGAAGATGATATACTGATCCAAGCTTCCATATCTCAACATCCTTGGCTGGTACCTCATTGTACATGTTCCTCATAGACTCGTGATTTTTCTTGGGGATTCCATAAACATCAACATCATCATCTCTTGATGCTGGAGCGTTTAGCAATGCTGCCCACTCTTCAATAGTTGAAGAGAATCTCTGGCCTTCAGTCATCCACACAATTCTGCCATCTGGATAGAAATGTGCTGTGGCATAGAACTGCATGATCATTTCATCATTCCAAGCAATCAACCGACCAACGAACTCGCAACTCCACATGCGGTGAAGCTCTCATGCGTGTGGGAAATAGTCTCGTGTTTTCACTGTCGATGTATTTCCAAATAACGATTCGTGTCAAGAACAATTGGCTTCTTGTCCATAAGCACTGTTTCATAGAAATCTTGTTGCTCTCTAGTGTGGAACCTTGAGTCAACAACTGTCCTTCTCCGGTGGCATATGGATCAAATTGCCTCCATAGCCCGAGACCTTTGTCCTTCCTTTCCTTCATATTTTCAGCTCGAGGATGAGCATCATTGTGGATGGCAGTTTCGCTCGAAGCCAAAGAATACATGTGCCTCTTCATCGATTCAGCAGGTGGCACATTGTCCTTCTTCTTCTGAAGCAGGAATATTTCTTACTGTTTTCTTTGGCTTGGCAGCAGGTTTGGCTTGGGCTGCCTTTGCTGGAGCTGATGGCTTAGATTTTGTGGGTGCTCCTGCCCTGATGGCATCTCCCATCAACTTAGGCTTCTAAGGAGGCTGGGGTGCTTCCTCATCAGAATCATCATCAGCTTCATCATGAACTAGCCTCTTCCTCTTGGAAGTTTTCTTTATCTTGCTGGAGGTTTCTTCTTCCATGCTCAGTTTCTTAGCAACTGTGGACTTCTTCACTTTGCTGGTGCCTTTCTCGGTATGTTGCCCTTGATAGTCCTTGGCAACCACTTTCCTCTTAGGCTTGGATGTAATCTCCTCCTCAGCATCAAAGTCAGAGTCCTCCTCATCAGAATTTCTCTTCTTCCTGGCCCTGGTGGCAGCAGGAGGCAATCCACTTGGGGTGCTCCTTTCTCCATCATTTGAGAAACCGCTTGCTTCAGACTTGTGACCGCCTCGAATTGCAATCGGTGATTCAGACTGTTCGCTGTCACTAGCATCGCATATGACCGACAACCCGTGAATAGAATAGGTATAGGTAGAATAGAAGAGTTATCACAAACTGCAGAAGATTTTGCAAAATAAATGAGTTCAAACTTCAGTTTTAGGTTTTCATGAATGCATTTCGGTCTCGCCGAGTCTAAAATTCGGTGAATCCGAAGTGTCTAAACAGAACCATTCACACCACTTTCGGTTGGACCGAAATGGGTTTCGGTCTAGCCGAGAACACTAGGGTTTCACTAAATCCTCATTTCGGTCTTACCGATTTGCACAACTCGGTTGGACCGAAAAGTGCAGTGCAATGGCCAGAGGCCAAATCGGTCAGTCCGAGAACGTAGAATCGGTCACACCGAGATGTGTTCGGCGGAAACCTAACCCTAAAATTTTCACTCGAATTTTGTTCTAAGAACTAATCTGCTGGATAGGAAGATTTCAAACTTGGCAAGAAACTAGGCAAAACCTATCGTGCATTGAATCAGAGGTTGAAGCACGAGAGGGATGAAACTCACCCAACTTGGTGGAGTTTCACTAACGGCGCAACGGCGCGATGAAATTGACCGCTGACGGCGATGGAGACCAGCGAGGGCGCACAGCGACGGTGGAGACGATCCGAGACCACGGCGACGGCAGCTAAGGGTTTGGGGCGAGGCGTTTTGAAGGAATAATCAACGCGCTGCCCTCGGTATATATACCCTTCATTGTCGGTGGGACCGAGTTGAAAACTCGGTGGGACCGAGATGGTTAATCGCAAGCGATTACTCACTTCGTCACGCCGAAATTGCAACTCGGTTTCACCGAGGTGAAAACCTAGATCAATCCAAGTGATTTCGGTCGTCCGATTTGAGTATATTGGTTTGACCGAAAATACTTAGAAGGTTTTGGAATTTAAGCTTTTGACGGATCGGTGGCTCGAAAGTGCTCCTCACTCGGTCGTCCAAAAAGTCTTGTTCAAAGTTTGTGATATAAGCATGAATAGAGTTTGAGACAAGAAAGCATAGATAGCTAGGGGAGGAACTTAGGCATTCTTGTCCATCCATTTGGTCAAAAAGAAAAATCCAAAATACCAAAGCAACACATGGATGTCCTCGAATGGATAAAATCATGCATCCAACATGCTCACACAATAAGATAGCAAATGAAACATGTGTCAAACATGCACAAACAAAACTCTAGCAACTAGCACACAATTTGGCGATGACTAGGTCATCTATATATGAGTATATTGACTTAGGAGTCAAATGAGAACATTTGATCATAGGTCATACTCACCGTTTAAGCACAAGTGGGGTTACCACTTTTATATAAAGCATTAATGTGTTCACATCATTTGAAGATGCTTTAGCTCAATTCTTAAGAGCAAAGCTCCCCCTTGATGTGAGAACCCCTTTTAAAGGGTCAAACTAACCTTGGGTTGTCGTAGAAGACTTCATGTAGATGTTGAAGATGTGGATGCTCAATGTTGATGAAGATCACCAAGAGTTGGGAGCAATCCTTTGATTCGGGCACTTTCAATACCTACATGGGTTAGTCCCACAAGGAACAAACAAGGATATCCATGGACATAGATTGAAGTACACAATAGATGATGTCCATGAAAGCAATGATTACCTTGTCCCTTGACTTACCAACATGAGGGTTTGTGACTCCATGAACTAGTGCAAGATGTGGAAGTTGATTGCACACGTTCTTGCCAAAATGAATGTGAGTGAAGTAAGTTGGCGGAGTCACCCTCAAGAACTCTCTAGTTCTTCTTCTTCGGGATCCACATCATCTTGATGGGAATCCTTGGGGTAGTAGTTGAGCTTGACGAAGTAGAACTTGAAGTTGCCTTGGGAACCCACTTGACCATGGCCTTGGGTGCTTCAATGAATGCATCAATCTCCTCTTGAAGCTTGTCCTTGCCTTTTAGCTTGTGGTCTTGTGGTGGAAGGTCATCTTGAGCTTGTTCCTCATTGGAAGAAGTAGGATCATACTTCTCCTTTTGAGAAACAAACTTTGGAGTGGGATATTGACCTTCTTCCCATTCAACACCCTCGGCGTTGAACCTTCGCTCAAAACCAATTCCTTGATTCTTCCGTGTCTTCCTTGCTTGCGTAACAATTTCTCAAAGTTCTTGCTTCCGACAAGGCTCTTGTAGACACCTTTCTCTATAATCCCTTTCAATAAACTATTTTCTTGCTCAAGTGAAACTTGGCTTGAAACATTGTTAGTGGAATCAAGAGAACTACTAGAAGTAACAACATTGGATTTAGCATGGTTATTGTTACTACTAGATGAAGAATTTTTCTTATGCTTGTCATGCTTAGTTTTAATAGGTGGCAAGAAATTAGACAAGAGAAGTCGTTTGGCAAGATATGAAGAACTCTTCTTTCGAAGATCGTCATTGATAGCTTTTAGAAATTCATGTTCTTGCTCTAGATTGAGCTTCTCGAAGCGTAGCTTCTCATGAGATCTTAGAAGCTCTCTATGATCTTCTTGAGTTGTTTCATGAGCTAACTTAAGAGTGTTTAGTTCTTTAGTTAGACGCTCAATCTCCTTCATAGCATTGTCATTCGACTCTTCTCGACTATAAAGACTATTAGCATGTTCATCATTACTAAGCTCACTAGATTTGTCATGTAAAAGCTCATCTTCACCAAGCAAGTCATCTTCATCACTATCAAAGTCAATGAATTTAGGGTGTGATACCTTGGGGCCTTTAGCCATGAAGCATCTTCCAATTCCCTCATTTGGAGAATCAAACAAGTCATACGAGTTGGAGTTGGAGGACACGAGAGCAAGACCGCAACACCTTCATCTTGATCAGATTCGAGTTGGAGTGATAGCTTTTTCGAGTGATTGTCTGAGTCGAGCCGGAGACCCATTCACCAACATGAGCTTGATGTTTTCTTCTTGTGTAGCTCCTTGATGACTTGTCTTTCCTTTCCGAATCCTTGCTTCTCCGAGAGGATCTTCGCTCATAACGATCATCTCTACTCCTTCTCTCTTCCGAGGTGACTCTTCTCTTGAGCTTCTTCTTCTTGGAGATTCTTTCTTCTCTTGTGGGGAGTCGAACACTCATTTGAGTAGTGTCCGGGTCTTCCACAATTGTAGCAGTTTTGATCACGACTAGAAGATCTCTTTTCATCATACGATCTAGACTTTGAGCTTCTTTCCTTGCTTCTACTCTTGTAGAATTTGTTGAAGTTCTTCACCATTAGGCTTATCTCTTCATTGGAAACCAGCTTGTCACTTGAGGTTGTGGGAGCTTGAACTGTAGCTTTGTAAGCACCACTTGACTTGTTGTGAAGCTCTTCCTTATCTTCAAGTGTCATCTCATGAGCAACAATTCTTCCAATGACTTCGGTAGGCTTGAGATTCTTGTAGTTTGGCATCATTTGGATCAAAGTGCACACGGTGTCATACTTTCCATCCAAAGCTCGAGAATCTTCTTGATGATGAATCGGTCGGTCATTTCTTCGCTTCCTAAGCCGCAATCTCATTGGTGATGAGAGCAAGCCTAGAGTACATTTCAGCGACTCCTTCACCTTCGCTCATCTTGAACTTGTCAAGTCGACCTTGAAGAACATCTAGCTTTGATTCCTTCACGGACTCGGTACCTTCGTGCATTTCACCAAAGTATCCCAAATCTCTTTTGCATTCTCAAGACGGCTGATCTTGTTGAACTCCTCGACACAAAGCATTGAAGAGAATGTCACAAGCTTGAGCATTGTTCAGAACATCCGCAACTCATCCGCAGAGCTTCGCGATCCGAACTTTTCCTTCCTCAAGAACTCACCTTGCAAGCCAACACAAATAATGCCCCATGCGGCAGGTTATGTCCAAGAATATGCATTTTCATTTTATGCTTCCAACTAGCAAAATTTGAACCATCAAAGTAAGGACCTCTACTTAAAATTACCTCACTAGACGCCATACTCTCCTAGGTTGTGAAACCAAGCTTATGGAGTCCAATGCAATGGAAACCAATCCAATGGAGACCAAAGCTCGATACCACTTGTAGGATCGGAAGTATGTCTAGAGGGGGTGATTAGACTACTTGACAACTTAAAAGTTTAGCCTTTTGATTAGGACAAGTTTTTAGCAAGTTCACAATGATGACCAAGTCAAGTATCACCCTACACATGCAATTCTAGAGTAATGGCAGCGGAAAGTAAATTGCACATGTAGTAAATAAGAGGTGGAGAAGAGCAAGCGCAATTTGGAGACACGGAGATTTTTCTCGTGGTTCCGATAGGTGGTGCTATCGTCAATCCACGTTGATGGAGACTTCAACCCACTGAGGATAACGGCTGCGAGAGTCCACGGAGGGCTCCACCCACAAAGGGTCCACGAAGAAGCAACCTTGTCTATGCCATCATGGCTCACGCCCACGGAGGACTAGCCTTACTGGGTAGATCTTCACGAAGTAGGCTATCTCCTTGCCCTTACAAACTTCTTGGTTCAACTCCACATCTTGACGGAGGCTCCCAAGCGACACCTAACTAATCTAGGAGGCACCACCTCCAAAAGGTAATAGATGGTGTTGGTGATGATGAACTCCTTGCTCTTGTGCTTCAAATGATATCTCCCCAACACTCAACTCTCCTCACTGATTTGGCTGTGGTGGAAGGAAGGATTGAGTGGAAAGCAACTTGGGAAGGCTAGAAATCAAGTTTCATATGGTGGGAGTGGAGCAACTTGATCTCAACACAAGGGTAGGTAGTTTTCTTCTCGTAAATGTAAGGTAGGAGTGGTAGTTCTTTCGATGGCTCTCTCCACTAATGAAGAGGAGGTGGAGGGTATTTATAGCCTCCACACAAAATCCAACTGCTACACACATTTGACCAATCTCGGTCCGACCGAAGTTGACAACTCGGTGAGACCGAAAGTTCAAATCTTGTGAACGTTGGGATTTTCGTGGGATCGAAAATACAATCTCTGTTAGTCCGATTCTTCCAAAGTCTAGGGTTTGCCATTCTCGGTGGGACCGACTTTCTCATCTCGGTGACACCGATTTGAGTACGTATGTTCATGTAGGTTGGCAACACTAGTTTCGTATGACCGAGTTTGGAATCGGAAAATCCGAGATTTCTAGGGTTTGGGTATATGGTGAGGTGGTTCATCTCGGTGTGACTGAGTTTATGGAATCGGTGGGACCGAGATTACTTATGAGTTTATGTTGGAATGAAAGATTGCTGATAGTTTGAGAGATAAATCACTAAGCACTTTGAGCAACCAGATCATCATCATAACCTCATCCCCTTTTAATAGTATTGGCTTTCCTATGGACTCAATGTGATCTTGGATCACTAAACCAAAAATAGAGTCTTGAGCTTTTGCCAATGTTTTCCTTAGCATTTTGAGGGGTCCACATCATCAGTCATTGCCATACCCATATCACTGAACTTTCTGAAATATTCTCAAGAAATAATTAGTTCAATGATATATATGTTGTTATTAATTACCAAAACCACCCGGGGATTAGTTGCACTTTCAAGATGGTTTTGTGATAAGATAAATAGTAACGAGCAAAAAGTAAATAAAGTAAATAAAGTGCAGCAAGGCGGCCCAATCCTTTATGTAGCAAAGGATAAGCCTGGACAAATTCTAATAATGAAGAAGGAGCTCCCGAGGACACATTGGGAATTATCGTCAAGCTAGTTTTCATCACGTTCATAAGATTCGCGTTCGGTACTTTGATAATTTGATATGTGGGTGGACCGGCACTTGGGTACTGTCCTAACTTGGACAAAGCATCCCACTTATGATTAACCCCTATTGCAAGCATCCGCAACTACAAAAAGGAGTATTAAGGTAAACCTAACCACAACATTAAACATATTGGTCCATATCAAACCCTAACGAAGCAACGCATAAACTAGGGTTTAAGCTTCTGTCACTATAGCAACCCATCATCTACTTATTACTTCCCCATGCCTTCCTCTAGGCCCAAATAATGGTGAAGTGTCATGTAGTCGACGTTCACATAACACCACTAGAGGAAAGACAACATACATCTCATCAAAATATCGAACGAATACCAAATTCACATGACTACTAATAGCAAGACTTCACCCATGTCCTCAGGAACAAACGTAACTACTCACAAAGCATATTCATGTTCAGAATTAGAGGAGTAATAATATGCATAAAGGATCTGAACATATGATCTTCCACCAAGTAAACCAAATAGCATCAACTATAAGGAGTAATCAACACTACTGGCAACCCACAGGTACCAATTTGTGGTTTTGATACAAGATTGGATACAAGAGATGAACTAGAGTTTTGAGAGGAGATGGTGCTGGTGAATATGTTGATGGAGATTGACCCCCTCCCGATGAGAGGATCGTTGGTGATGAAGTTGGTGATGATTTCCCCCTCCTGGAGGGAAGTGTCCCCGGCCGAACAGCTCCGCCAGAGCCCTAGATTGATTCCGCCAATGTTCCGCCTCGTGGCGGCGGAGTTTCGTCCCGTAAGCTTGCCCACGATTGTTTCCAGGATAAAACCCTTCATATAGTAGAAGATGTATGCCGGAAGCCCACCAGGGGGCCCAGGAGATAGGGGGCCGCGCCCTAGGGGGGCGCCCCCTGTCTCTTGGACAGGGTGTGGGCCCCCTGGCCTATTTCTTTTGCCCATAAATTCTTATAAATTCCAAAAAGTTGTTTCGTAGAGTCTCAGGCCTTTTGGAGTTGTGCAGAATAGGTTTCCAACGTTTGCTCCTTTTCCAGCCAGAATTCCAGCTGCCGGCATTCCCCTCTTCATGGTAAACCTTGTAAAATAAGAGAGAATAGCCATAAGTAATTAGATATAATGTGTAATAGCAGCCCATAATGCAATAAATATTGATATAAAAGCATGATGCAAAATGGACGTATCAGGGGGCGCGCCCCCCTATCTCCTGGGCTCCTCGAGGGTCTTCTGACTTGATCTCCAAGCCTCCAGGATGATATTCTTCCAAAAAAATCACGATGCCGAAGGTTTCATTCCGTTTGGACTCCGTTTGATATTCCTTTTCTTTGAAATACTGAAACAGACAATAAAACAACAATATGGGCTGGGCCTCCGGTTAGTAGGTCAGTCCCAAAAATGATATAAATGTGTAAAATAAATCCCATAAACATCCAAAAGGGTATATAATAGCATGGAACAATCAAAAAATATAGATATGTTGGAGACGTATCAGCAAATAAGGCCTAGAGAGACGGATAGACAGAGAGAATGGAGCTAGGAGGTGGTGCGAGAGGCTTACTAACTAGATAGGGGGAGGAGTGTGCGATTGTGAGATCAATGAAGGGGGGGTGAGAGTTTACACGTGTGTGGGATCGTATGAGAGACACGAGGCATGGAGATAGAAAGGAGGAGATGGAAAGTGTGTGTGTATGTGGTAGGCAGACATCGCTAGAGAGGTTTATCGAGGTGTGTGTCGGAAAGGAGTTGTGGAGACCGTGGGAGAACAACCTAAAGAAAAAAATGAATGTGCATGATGGATAGAATGCTGAGGGAGGGGGGCGAGGAGGGCGTGTGCATGCACGATAGAAAGTTAGTGCTAGCTACAAAGGTTAGAGGATTGTGTGGGTGTAAGAGACTAACAAAGATCATAATTCGATATGAAAGTGGATTCATATATTTGAATAGGAGATCATAGTGTTATAAACATATTCGTGCATGAATATAGCGGTGATACGCTTGGTGTGGTTTTGGACATGTTATACCATAATGTGATAATGCGTGGCGTTTGCAACTCACAGCTAAATATCGAACAATCTAAACTATACTATACATCAAACAATCTCACATTTTATTTGAATTTGTGATAATGTGTAGCGTTTGCAGCTCACGACTAAATATCGAACAATCTAAACCATGCTATATATCGAACAATCTCACATTTTATTTGAATTTTTGATAATGTGTGGCATTTGCAACTCACATATAAATACTTGTAGGCGTAGGGGGTGGGGCACCATACATTATGTGATAAACACATTATACATATGAGACATGGTTTAGATTATGGATATCTAGCTAGAGCTTGAAATGTACTGTGATTTGAAATCAACATAAAGTGGATTCAAAAAATCAAGTTCGAGTTCATATAGTACACATAGTCCATATCTAACTCGACAGTAATCATGTGTTGTGCTGTGAAGATAATATACAAACGATGGTTTAACTTGACAATAACGATGATTGTAGATCTTATTAAAATAGAGAAAACAATTCAAATGGTTTAACTTGACAACAATCATTACTGTAGATCTTATTCAAATAGAGAAACGAATTCAAATTTAGTTCATATTGAGGCGGTAGTATACACATTTGGAATGCACTAAAACGTTCATTTGAGTAGCAGGTTGCATGCATTATACACGTAGCAAAATATTTTAATTGAACATAATATGGATTCAAAGTTTTGAATGGCATTTGTAGTGCGAATTGATTTGGTACAGTACACGGGACTAGACTCTCTTGTGTGGTGCGAATTGATTTCTTTTGTCAGGACCCCGACTCAATGTCACATCGATCTAGCCGGTAACACATCATATCACTTTGCGGCCTCACGCACGGTATCCCAACGGGTGCCACCTTACCTTGGCCCGGGACCGTTTGCGCCTTTTGGCACACGTATATGATAGTGTCGCTAGCATCCATATGAAAAGGAGCCCGGGCTGACATGACTAGTCGGAAACCCCAAGTGGCACAGACTTACAGGACAGCATCCATGACCCAAAGATCGAACGTGTTCGGTCAACAGCAAGTAAGTTCCGGGCTGTAGCGCTGGGCTAGCAGGACTCCGGTACCCAATGCGTGACATTTCCCCGAAGAGACAGACACATGAACGAAGAAGGACACATGCCGGCCAGCCTAAGTGTTCCGGAGCAGTAGCAAGCTACCATGGCTCAGTGGAGACACTAGGAGACATTTCCCGGTAAGAGAGGCTACTAAAGATAAACAACTAGATAGTCAGATCCCACACATACCAAGCATTTCAATCATACACACAATATGCTCGATATGTGCAAATACAACAAGGCATCACAACATGACTCTACGACACAAGTACTTTATTTAAGGGCTCAGAGAGCCATTCATATCATACACACAAGTACGGGTCACACGACCCACATACAAGTCATACAAGCATACAAGCCAACAATGAAGTGTTTTGTCCGAGTTCGCATAACTAGTAAAATAAAAGAGGCTTGGGTAAGCCTAGCTATACTACATGGTCCTTCTCTTGCTCAGATCACCACTGGCCTTAGTCTACTAAATCGATGTCAACGCTCACGAAGAACCCGCGGAAGGGTTTGTGGCATCTTCTAAAAATGTAAATTAAAGCAACATGAGTACAAAGGTACTCAAAGAAGACTTACATCGCACCCTACATACATGCACATTATCAAGAGGGGTTGGTGGAGTTATTGCAGCAAGCCAGCTTTGACTCATGGCTAAGCTATCCCACGAGACACCAACTTGAAATAGTTTTATGACTTGAGTCCACTACTCATCACTTCAATACACCACCGAGGATCCAACCCCGCCTTCCTACGGAGGAGCCATCCTCGCACTCACCCTTATCTTGAGGCTTTTAGTAGTATCCATTTACTTGTCTATGAACCGTATAGGCAACCAAGTAGTCCTTATCATGACGCGCTATTCAATAGATGATGTTAACCCTGCAGGGTGTACTTCTTCATACATGTTTCCACCACTTAGCGCCCAGACACGCCATGTGCTCGGCAGACTTCAAGCTTAAAGCCGACGTGGGTGTAGACCACGACCTACCTAGACACTCAAGTCTCTAGTCCGTGTTTATCGCCTATTTAGGTTCCATCTATGAGGAGTTCCGCCAAGTCTCGCCACAGCCCCAAACGATGTGAACAAGGTTCCCGGATACCAAATGGGCATCCGTACACCCGCCACATACCTACCGTGATCACAGCCCACCCCTATGGTCAGCGCTGTCCACGGCCTCCAAGAGGGCTACAAACACCGTAAACTACTTGCAACTCCCGGACAGAGGACTAGCGTGAATAAGAAGTCGAGCGGGTCATATTTCAGGCCCAATGTATGGTAGTAGCTGTTTCTTAAATCACACATACAGATCTCAAGGCTTAAGGACGGCCTCAATGAAACAACCCACCATGTACTCCTACATGGCCTTTCATCGATACCTTTACCAATTCGTGTTCAACACCTTACTCGCATCGACTCGATCATTTCACTCTAGCCATCACCCGATGAACCAGACTCGACACGACTCTAAGCATAGCAGGCATAGCAAGGTAGGAACAACACATTCATATGGCTCAATCAACTCCTACACATGCTAGTGGGTTTCATCTAGTTATCGTGGCAATGACAGTCATGCAGAGGAAAAGGGTTCAACTACCGCAAGACACAAAGCAGCTTGAATCGCGTTGTCTAAATGCAAGAACGAGAGCAGGAGCAAGAACATGGGATTTTATCGATATGATCAAATGGTTGGTTGCTTGTTCGACGGTCGTTACACGGGTATTGTTCTTCGTCGGGGTTATCACGGTACTCCTCGGGCCGTAACCCGCCGCAGAACACCGATACACAAGCATTACCAAACAAGATGCAACAATATGATGCATGCAATGAGACATGGCAAAATGAGTGCTTTGGGCTAATGCAACTAAGACCAAATGGGTTTGAACCAATTTGAACCAAAGATTCAAAATTCAAACTCATATATGATCATTTAAAGTGCTTAAACTTGTTCTGTGATAAACAGTGGGTTAGCTTCTGTAAACATGCATGAAACCTGTACAGATGGAAAGATTGGATTTTTCTGATCATTTTTCATATATAATTTGTCTCATTTGGAGCTATGGTTGATTTTATATGAATTTTTGAAGTTTGAAACAATTTTTGGAATTTCTGTGAAAATAATTCCAAGAATTTAAATATCACACAAGATCAAGGCCATGATGACGCTGGGGTCAACGGGCTGGTCAGTCAAACCGACCAGTGGGTCCTGATGTCGATGGGGTTAGTTTAGTTAGGATTTAATTAAAACTAAACTAGGTTAATTAGCGGTCGGGCCCACATGTCATAGACCCGTGGGGTCAACTGGCCCACCCGTGGTCAAAACCAGGTCAAACCCATCGGCGCTTAGTCACGGCGAAGCGACGCGGGCGGCGAAGTGGTTTTGGTTGCCCGCCACCAAATGGGGCGCGGAGACCACCGGAGTGAAGCCGAGGACGAACCGCAGCTCTTGGCGGAGTCCGTTGGGCTCGGGTGGCGGAGTTACGCCGGCGGCGATTTTTATGGCCACCGAGCTCGGGTGAAAACGAACTCGTGCTGGGGTGTGCGGTGGGGTGCGTGGAGTGCTTGGTTAGCACCAGCGCGATGTGGTGAACGCGCTGGACACGGTGAGAAGGCCGGAGGTGGCCGGAGCACGCCGGCGACGAGGTCCGGCGGCGGCGTCGGCGGCGATCTCGTCGGCGCCGCTGTGGTGCACGGAGCGAGAGAGAGGGTCGGGAGGTAGTTAAGCTCACAGCGGACGCGACGGTGCAGACGGCGTGGTCGGGACGAGCTGCAGCGGTGACGGCGTTGAAGGGGATCTCCGGCGACGGCGACTCGGGCGAGGCTGGTGCGGCGTTTTCGTGGCACGCGAAGCGCCGGGGCTCGGCTAGCTCAAGGAGTCGACGACGGCGGAGCTCCCGACACGGTGGCGCGGGCGTGGGGTTGACGGAGAACGCGGCTACGACGGTGGTGCGGCGACGGTGGCGCTGCCATGGCGTGGGGGAGCGAGGGAGGCGAATGGAGAGGAACGGGGCGCCTGGGGGTGCGGAGAGAGCGAGGGGCGATCTCGACGTGGCAAGGCGAGGGAAACGGCGAGACGGGCGAGCAGGTGCGTGGCACCCATGCGGTGCTCGCTGCCGAGCACTCGCTGCTCGCTGGTCGGCAAGCAGCTGGCATTGGCGCGGTTGGCTGGGCCGGCCAGTGGGCTGGCTAGTGGGCCGAGGCGCCTGTAAGTCCTTTCGCTTCGCTTTTTCTTTTTCTATTTTCCTGCAACTTTGTTGATTTATTTAAAATACCAAAAGGTTTTAAAATTCACCAAACTACTCCTGGTCCATTGTTGGAATATTTCCAACATGAAACATTTTAGTTTGAAGATATTTGGACATTTGAAATATTTTATAAATTTTAAATGCCCAAATTCAAATAGCTATGATTTAATTCAAAGACCCCTGGATGACCTAGGAAATTGTGCATCACTTTTGGCAAAGCTTCGACCAAGACAAAATGATGGACATTTTAGAAGGGCATTTCAGTGTTCATCGAGAATATTTTTAGTAAACCCTAGTTGTTTCAGAGGGGGTGGGGTTCCGCAATCCCATTTCAAATTTCGTTGAAAAAATAGACATGATGCAACACTCTAATGCATGGATTCAGCTAGGTGTGACAACTCACCCCACTCAAAAGAATCTCGCCCCGAGATTTAGGTTCCTCCGGAAGAGGGCGGGTACTCAAGTCAAGACGATCCTCCCTTTCCCAAGTAGCTTCCTTCTCGTAATGGTGCCACCATTGAACCTTGAGAAACTTGATATTATGCCGCCGAGTGGTACGCGGCTTGATCGAGAATACGAACGGGATATTCTCGATATGTGAGGTTATCTTGAAGATCACGCGCTTGTGGTCCACTCCACGGATAGGATCCGAGAAGCAACGCCGAGTTGAGAAACGGAAGACGCCGTGGACTTTGGAGAGATGCGGAGGTAGTTCCAATTGGTAGGCAACTTCTCCTCGCTTGGCAAGAATGCGAAAGGGTCCAATGTAGCGAGGAGCCAATTTGCCTTTTGATATCAAACGATGGGTTCCCTCGAGGAGTAACTCAAGGTAAGCCTTTCGCCAACCTCATAAGTCATAGCCTTATGTTTTCGGTCATATTGACTCTTTTGACGAGATTGGGCTGTTTTCAACTTTTCACTTAACGATGCGAACTTGTTTTTCCGCTTCCTCGATCATATCCGGCCAAAGAATTGTCTTTCCCGGTTTCGACCAGTTAAGAGGTGTTCACACCTTCGCCCATAGAGAACTTCAAAAGGTGCTTTGCCCAAGCTAGATTGATAGCTGTTGTTATAAGCAAACTCGCAAATGGAAGGCATTTCTCCCAATCCATTCCAATGAGATAATGTAAGCTCAAGCATGTCTTCTAGGATTTGGTTGACGATTCTACTTGACCACTTGATTGAGGGTGAAAAGCAGTGCTAAAGGAAAGATGGGTTCCCATAGCGCTTTGGAAACTTTCCCAAAATCGAGAGGTGAAGAGACTTCCTCGATCCGAAGTTTATTTCAATGGGACACCATGAAGAGACACTATTCGAGAGATGTACAGATCTGCTAGCTGACTAGCGGTTATACTCTCATAACAGGTAAGAAATGGGCTACTTTGGAAAGGCGGTCGATAATCTATTAAAGATAGCATTATTCCCTCTCTTGGTCCTCGGGAAAACCAGTGATGAAATCCATACTAATTTTATCCCATTTCCATTCAGGAATAGCTAAGGGTTGAAGGGTGCCAAGAGCCGCTGATGCTCGCTTTTACACGCATTTACGCACGCCGCAGCTTAGCAACAAATTGAGCAATGTCTCTCTTCATCCTAGTCCACCGTAACCTCTGGCGAGGTCCCGATACATTTTAGTGCTACCGGATGAATGGTGAGAGGAGATTCATGAGCCTCCTTAAGGATCAGCTGCCAGATGTGTTGATTTTTGGGAACCACTAGGCGGTTCTCAAAATATACAACACCATGATCATTTGTAGAGAAACATTTAGCATCTCCGCTAGCAATGTTCTCCTTAATCCGGATATTCCTCTATCTCGCTTTTTGGGCAGCGTGACTTGATCCATAAGAGTAGGTTTCGCCACCAAAGTGGAGAGGAACCCTCGAGGAACAATGTGAAGGTTGAGCTCAAATTCCTCGTGGAGAAGTGGTTGACTTTGTTGCAACATCAAGTTGTTGCAATAAGATTTACGACTTAGCGATCCGCCATGACGCTGGCTTTTCCCGGGTATAAGTTATCCCTAAGTCGAAATCTGAGATCAACTCAACCCAACGCCTTTGCCTCGAGATTCAAATCTGGTTGGGTGAATATATATTTCAGACTTTGGTGATCGGTGTAGATTTCGCAACGATTACCAAGAAGGTAATGTCGCCAGGTTTTGAGTGCATAGACTACAACCGCAAGCTCTAGATCATGAGTAGGGTAGTTTTCTCATGTGGGTGTAATTGCCGTGAACCATAAGCAATTACGGTCGATCTTGCATGAGAATACAGCCTAGTCCTTGTCGCGAGGCGCCGCAATAGATAACAAAGTCCTTAGAGAAATCTGGTGGTACCAAAGACGGAGCAGAGGTTAAACGCCTTTTCAGCCTCGAAACTGTGCTCACATTGTGGAGTCCACTCAACTTTTTATCTTTCTTGAGGAGTTCGCTTAGAGGTTTAGCAACTTTGGAGAAGTTCTCGATTTAAGCGGCGGCAATAGCTCGCTAAGCCAAGGAAACTCCGAACTTGCTTGACCGATTCTGTGGAGTCCAATTAAGGACGGCTTGAACTCGCTCGGGTTTACAGCAATACCTTTACCAGAAATTACATGTCCTAGATAGGTCACTTCCGCAGCCAAAATTCGATTTAGAAAACTTGGCATAAAGGCGATGCTCTCAAGTTTCATCAACACTAGCCTTAGATGTTCGGCATGTTCTCCTCGCTCTTGGAATAGATGAGTATGTCATCGAGGTAAACCACTATTTAATTTATCCAAATATTCCATGAAGATTGAGTTCATTAACCGAGAAAGTGGTGGGGCGTTGGTTAAGCCAAGGACATGACGGTGTACTCAGATTGGCCGTAACGAGTAACAAAGGCCGCTTTGGGAATGTCCCTGCTTTGGATTTTGATTTGATGGTAGCCTAACCTCAAATCCATCTTAGAGAAGACCGAGGATCCCGCGAGCTGATCATACAGATCGTTGATCCCGGGAGCGGATACTTGTTCTTAATTGTGACCAAGTTGACGGGTCGATAATCTACAACCATCCGTCCGTACCATCCTTCTTCTTGACGAAGAGGACGGGCAAGCCCAAGGAGATGAACTAGGACGGATGAAACCCTTTTGCAAGGCCTCATCGAGTTGTTTCTTAAGTTCGCTAGTTCTAGGGTGCCATCTTATAGGGTCTTCTAGAAATTGGGACAGCCTCGAATGAGGTCTATCACGAATTCAACATCTCCGCTGTGGGACACGGCAATTCTTCTCGAAAGACATCCGGAAAGTCACGGACTACCGAACGCCTTCGAGGTCCGCAATGGACCGGCATTAAGAGAATAAAGTTGGCGCTTGATATTCGGTCAAGACATTGACTATCTTTCCCGAGGGGTGCGTAAGTTGAACAGTCCTAGAGAAACAATCAATCTTGGCATGATGGGCTGACATCCAGTCCATACCCAAGATGATGTTTATATCCGAAGATTTGAGAGCTATCAACGATGCAAGGAAAACAAGTCTGTCGACCTGAATTTCATTACCATGACTTACTCTAGAGGTTTGCCATCTAGAACCCGGAGTAGAAATTTCCATGGTGGAAGGCATGTCACAGAATGCGGTGTTATGCGAACGAGCATAGTTTTCAGATATGAATGAATGAGATGCTCCACTATCGAAAAGAACGGACGCCGGGTGGCAATTAACAAGAAGCGTACCGAGCACGACGTTGGGATCCTCTTGGGCCTCCTCAGCTGAGACACAATTAACATGGCCACGTGCAGTGGTGGCCGGCTTGGCATAGAACACCTTTCCCGCTGGCTTGCCACGGCCAACAGCTTTTGCAGGCTGGTTGGGGTTGGTCTGGGGACAATCGCGCATGTAGTGGCCTGATTCCCCACACTTGAAGCACGTCACGGGCTGGCGCAGAGGAGCGTTGTTGGTTGGCCCGCCATAGGGTCTAGCTGGTGCATATCGCTGAATCGGGCGAGGCGCTCGAAGGATGGCCTCGTGTGAATCTGGGTGGCGTGGCAAGATAGGCACCCACACACGGCGCTTCGTGGTCCAAAGACCGGATGAGGAACCCATATCACGACCATGCTTGCGTGTTGCCTCAAATCACCGACCAGGCCAGCGCTGATGGCTTTGTTAACAAGCTTCGAAAGAGGTGCACTCATGCGCACGGAGATCTCGGCGGTTCGGGCTAAGTCCTTGCGGAACCTTGCCTGCTTTTGGCCGATGGAGACCTCTTCATTGCATAACGTAAGAGATTACCGAACTCTCTACTATAGGCGCCCACGGAGAGACGACCTTGGGTGAAACTGCAGAACTCCTCACGCTATTTATCCATGAGACCTCCGAATGTGATGTTCACGGAAAGCCTCGCTGAATTCTGCCCAAGTAGTGACATGGCCAATCGGGCGATAGCTATATAGTTCTCCCACCGAGATCAAGGGCCTTCAAGATGATATGCAGCAAAGGTGACCTTGTCACCTCAGCTACCAAAGGCGTAACGCAGCCAGAGTAATGCCATGGGTTACCATCAGCGCCGAGAGGTTCGACGGAGTGGTGGAAGGTAGGAGGGTGTAACTTGATGAAGTCACCGAGCGACACCAAGTTGTTTCTGATGGTGGGCTGTGTTCTGCTCGATACGCCCAGAAATGGTTGGTCTCCTGCTTGTTTCTCTCGCCTCTAGCATAACTTCGCCAGAGAAGGAGGGTGAGGCAGGTTCGCTTCTCCAACTCCATCGCTTTCGCCTGCTCAAGCGGAGCAGGGTTGTTATGGGTGTTAACCATCCTAGGAAAACAAGACAAGGATTTAGTCCAGATGGCAAGATTCCGACATAGAAGTGTAGAATGTAATGGATAACTCGAATGCGAGATGATCATCCGTATGACATGGTAGATACAGTAAACTACTTTTTATTCCATCGCCATACACACCATACAAGGTTTAGTACAAGACCAAACAAAGTACTACTACGGTGAAAGGAAGATTACATCTCATCGGAGGCACACCAAGCTCCTATACATTATTTTTGTTACACCTCCGGGATTAGTACACACTAAGTCATATTCCACGAATCACGCAGGACGGTGGAAATACAACTATTACAATACTAGCGAGACTACTACTAACTCAGACGTCTCCGTAGTAGTTCTCATAGAAGTCTCCTCCGTAACCTGGGAGTTCAACGTGATCGTCCGGGAACAGGCGGTCCTGGGGAGCCTGTGGACCATAAGGGCATGGGTGAGGTCTTGGACCTACGAACGGTGGCAAGCGTGGACCACGGGGTGGGGTGATGCCCCCCACATCACGCCAGTCCATCATGTCCGGCAGAGCAGCCCTGACAGGATATAAATCTCTCATATCCATGTAACCAGCTTGAACAGCCGGTGCAAAACGAGTCAAGGTGGCCCAAAGGATCAGCACGGGCATCAAGAGCTCCATCCTCAAGGCCCGCTCTTCGGTCCTTGTCCTCGAGCAGCTCGGGCGGTAGTACGGGTTAGTGAGTCCTCCCGACCGAATCAGATAGATGGCTCAAGATAACCAAACGCCCAGAAGTGAACTCGCATATACCGAAGTCGGTGTTATGGAGCAGCCCACCTGCTCGATAATGGTCATCATAGAATACGCAGCATCTTGCACCGCCATATCAATAGTAACACCAAGCCCATAGGAGCTGTGAAGGGCCTCGTGGAACCAGGATAAGAGGGAAACACCGGACAAAGGCAAAGATATCGACTTTGATTAAAATCTCGACATCGCTTCTTCAACTCGTGTATTCGGGTACCAACGGTATCCCGCTCGATCATAACCCGAACTAGCATGGTTGTATGACCGTCACACCAATGCATCCGGGTCGCATTTAACCACTTGATTTTGATCACGAGTGGCCATCCGAAGCACAACCACAATGCAAAGACATTAGTATTTCTAGCGGAATTTGGACAGATAACGATCAGAACACTCAAAAGGGTTTGAGACATTTCACAAGGAATTGCATAACCACTCAACAATTTCATATCAAGGTTCTGGGTCCAATAGTAGCATAACAGGATAGTAAAACTGAACCAGGCTTGTAACCACCAAACCTACAAGGTACTACTGAATAGTAACACGTGAGCCTAATAGAGAGAAGAGATCCTAATCCTTAACCCCCGATGGAAGAATGGACCGACTCGATCGTAATGCCATGAGATAAAGAAGTAAAAAGAGCCTTACGTACTCATCCCACAATCAATTCCCTACATATAACTAAAGCATTTCTAGACTCAACATCGACCAGTTTGGCTTGGAGAACCTACAGGCAGTCCGGCTCTGATGCCAACGCTGTCAGGACCCCGACTCAATGTCACATCGATCTAGCCTGTAACACATCATATCACTTTGCGGCCTCACGCACGGTATCCCAACGGGTGCCACCTTACCTTGGCCCGGACCGCTTATGCTTTTGGCACACGATATGATAGTGTCGCTAGCATCCATATGAAAAGGAGCCCGGCCGACATGACTAGTCGAAACCCCAAGTGGCACAGACTTACAGGACAGCATCCATGACCCAAAGATCGAACGTGTTCGGTCAACAGCAAGTAAGTTCCGGCTGTAGCGCTGGCTAGCAGGACTCCGTACCCAATGCGTGACATTTCCCAAGAGATGCACACATGAACGAAGAAGGACACATGCCGCCAGCCTAAGTGTTCCGGAGCAAGAGTAAGCTACCATGGCTCAAAGGAGACACTAGGAGACATTTCCGTAAGAGAGGCTACTAAAGATAAACAACTAGATAGTCGATCCCACACATACCAAGCATTTCAATCATACACACAATATGCTCGATATGTGCAAATACAACAAGGCATCACAACATGACTCTACGACACAAGTATTTTATTTAAGGGCTCAGAGAGCCATTCATATCATACACACAAGTACGGGTCACACGACCCACATACAAGTCATACAAGCATACAAGCCAACAATGAAGTGTTTTGTCCGAGTTCGCATAACTAGTAAAATAAAAGAGGCTTGGGTAAGCCTAGCTATACTACATGGTCCTTCTCTTGCTCAGATCACCACCTGGCCTTAGTCTACTCATCGATGTCAACGCTCACGAAGAACCCGTCGGAAGGGTTTGTGGCATCTTCTAAAAATGTAAATTAAAGCAACATGAGTACAAAGGTACTCAAAGAAGACTTACATCGCACCCTACATACATGCACATTATCAAGAGGGGTTGGTGGAGTTATTGCAGCAAGCCAGCTTTGACTCATGGCTAAGTTTATCCCACGAGACACCAACTTGAAATAGTTTTATGACTCGAGTCCACTACTCATCACTTCAATACACCACCGAGGATCCAACCCCGCCTTCCTACGGAGGAGCCATCCTCGCACTCACGCTTATCTTGAGGCTTTTAGTAGTATCCATTTACTTGTCTATGAACCGTATAGGCAACCAAGTAGTCCTTATCATGACGCGCTATTCAATAGATGATGTTAACCCGCAGGGTGTACTTCTCCATACATGTTTCCACCACTTAGCGCCCTCAGACACGCCATGTGCTCGGCAGACTTCAAGCTTAAAGCCGACGTGGGTGTAGACCACGACCTACCTAGACACTCAAGTCTCTAGTCCAGTTTATCGCCTATTTGGGTTCCATCTATGAGGAGTTCCGCCAAGTCTCGCCACAGCCCCAAACGATGTGAACAAGGTTCCCGGATACCAAACGGCATCCGTACACCCGCCACGCATCTACCGATCACAGCCCACCCCTATGGTCAAGCTGTCCACGGCCTCCAAAGAGGGCTACAAACACCGTAAACTACTTGCAACTCCCCGGACAGAGGACTAGCGTGAATAAGAAGTCGAGCGGGTCATATTTCAGGCCCAATGTATGGTAGTAGCTGTTTCTTAAATCACACATACAGATCTCGCTTAAGGACGGCCTCAATGAAACAACCCACCATGTACTCCTACATGGCCTTTCATCGATACCTTTACCAATTCGTGTTCAACACCTTACTCGCATCGACTCGATCATTTCACTCTAGCCATCACCCGATGAACCAGACCGACACGACTCTAAGCATAGCAGGCATAGCAAGGTAGGAACAACACATTCATATGGCTCAATCAACTCCTACACATGCTAGTGGGTTTCATCTAGTTATCGTGGCAATGACAGTCATGCAGAGGAAAAGGGTTCAACTACCGCAAAGACACAAGCAGCTTGAATCGCGTTGTCTTAAATGCAAAGAACGAGAGCAGGAGCAAGAACATGGGATTTTATCGATATGATCAAATGGTTGGTTGCTTGTTCGACGGGTCGTTACACGGTATTGTTCTTCGTCGGGTTATCACGGTACTCCTCGGGCCGTAACCGCCGCAGAACACCGATACACAGCATTACCAAACAAGATGCAACAATATGATGCATGCAATGAGACATGGCAAATGAGTGCTTTGGGCTAATGCAACTAAGACCAAATGGGTTTGAACCAATTTGAACCAAAGATTCAAAATTCAAACTCATATATGATCATTTAAAGTGCTTAAACTTGTTCTGTGATAAACAGTGGGTTAGCTTCTGTAAACATGCATGAAACCTGTACAGATGGAAAGATTGGATTTTTCTGATCATTTTTCATATATAATTTGTCTCATTTGGAGCTATGGTTGATTTTATATGAATTTTTGAAGTTTGAAACAATTTTTGGAATTTCCTGTGTGAAAATAATTCCAGTAATTTAAATCTGCACAAGATCAAGGCCATGATGACGTCGAGGGTCAACGGGCTGGTCAGTCAAACTGACCAGTGGGTCCGTGATGTCGGTGGGGTTAGTTTAGTTAGGATTTAATTAAAACTAAACTAGGTTAATTAGCGTGGTGGGCCCACATGTCATAGACCCGTGGGGTCAACTCGGCCCACCCGTGGTCAAAACCAGGTCAAACCCATCGGCGCTTAGTCACGGCGAGCGACGCGGGCGGCGAAGTGGTTTTGGCTGCCCGCCACCAAATGGGGCGCGGAGACCACCGGAGTGAAGCCGAGGACGAACCGCAGTTTGGCGGAGTCCGTTGGGCTCGGGTGGTCGGAGTTACGCCGCGGCGATTTTGGCGGCCACCGAGCTCGGTGAAACGAACTCGGCTGGGGTGTGGTGGGTGCGTGGAGTGCTTGGTTAGCACCAGCGCGATGTGGTGAACGCGCTGGACACGGTGGAGAAGGCCGGAGGTGGCCGGAGCACGCCGGCGACGAGGTCCGCGCGGTGCGGCGCGGCGATCTCGTGGCGCCGCTGTGGTGCACGGAGCGAGAGAGAGGGTCGGGAGGTAGTTAAGCTCACAGCCGACGCGACGGTGCAGACGGCGTGGTCGGGACGAGCTGCAGCGGTGACGGCGTTGAAGGGGATCTCCGCGACGGCGACTCGGGCGAGGCTGGTGCGGCGTTTCGTGGCACGCGAAGCGCTTCGGGCTCGGCTAGCTCAAGGAGTCGACGACGGCGGAGCTTTCGGACACGGTGGCGCGCGTGGGGTTGACGGAGAACGCGTTACGACGATGGTGCGGCGACGGTGGCGCGGCCATGGCGTGGGGGAGCGAGGGAGGCGAATGGAGAGGAACGGGGCGCCTGGGGTGCGGAGAGAGCGAGGGGCGATCCTCGACGTGGCAAGGCGAGGGAAACGGCGAGACGGCGAGCAGGTGCGTGGCACCCATGCGGTGCTCGCCGCCGAGCACCTCGCTGCTCGCCTGGTCGGCAAGCAGCATTGGCGCTGCTTGGCTGGGCTGGGCCGCCGTGGGCTGGCTAGTGGGCCGAGGCGCCTGTAAGTCCTTTTCGCTTCGCTTTTTTTTTTCTATTTTCCTGCAACTTTGTTGATTTATTTAAAATACCAAAAGGTTTTAAAATTCACCAAACTACTCCTGGTCCATTGTTGGAATATTTCCAACATGAAACATTTTAGTTTGAAGATATTTGGACATTTGAAATATTTTATAAATTTTAAATGCCCAAATTCAAATAGCTATGATTTAATTCAAAGACCCTGGATGACCTAGGAAATTGTGCATCACTTTTGGCAAAGCTTCGACCAAGACAAAATGATGGACATTTTAGAAGGGCATTTCAGTGTTCATCGAGAATATTTTTAGTAAACCCTAGTTGTTTCAGAGGGGGTGGGGTTCCGCAATCCCATTTCAAATTTCTGCTGAAAAAATAGACATGATGCAACACTCTAATGCATGGACCAGCTAGGTGTGACATCTTTTATTTTTTCGTCGAGGAAGTATGAATTGATTTGGTACAAGACACGCTAGGCTTGTCTAGAAATTTCAACCCGCACCTTGTTAACCCAAAATTTTAAGATAAATCTTTGTCTCGCTGAGCTCCAAAACTCCCTCCATCTCAACCCGCTCCTTGCTATCCTAAAATTACAACGCCGCATCTAAAACTCCCACCTCCTGCAAAATCCCGACACGCAAAATGCCCGTGATACCCCCTGAACCGAAAGAACCACCTAGCTCAAATCTGTGGGGGTACTTTTGTAACTTACCCCACATTTCAGACAAGCGCGTCCCTAAGCCATGATTCCCCCCTCCCATCCCATCCGCCCACCCATTCGTACACCGAGGCCGCGAAAACCCGCAAGCCCAACACCTCCTCCGTCCGCCACCCAGCCGAGCCTCTTCCCGACGACGCCGCCCACATTAACACCTCAACGCCCTCTTTCACCACAATCGATGAGGATCCATCGTCGATCTCGTCGCCCCACCGGTTCAGCCACCCCGCCCTCCACCTCCAAGGAGCTGCCCCAATGTTCCCTCGCCTTTCACGCCACCTCCATTCCCACACCGCCGCCTTCACCGCACCACCGGAAGAGTAGCATCATCATTGGTTCCTCGGATGAAGATGAGGTCTAATCGGCGCCACCAAAGAGGTTCTACACTAATCACTACATTTTCTTCTTGATTCGATCTCACGGTGCTGCCAGCCGCTCGTCTCCGAGCCGCCATGGCGTGGCTCCATTCACACAAGCGCGCCGCCACTTCCTCCATGGCGCCTCTACCTCGGCGCGATTAACTTCCACCCAAGTCTTCCCAAAGGCTTTACTCGCACTTTATTGAAACAAAGCTATAAAACATGATTACTACAAAGAGCTTAATCATGTTGACACACAAAAACAGTAGGGGTAAATATTGGGTTGTCTCCCAACAAGCGCTTTTCTTTAATGCCTTTTTAGCTAGGCATGATGATTTCGATGATGCTCACATAAAAGAGAAGAATTGAAACATAATGGGAGCATCATGAAGAATATGACTAGCACAATGATACGTCTCCAATGTATTTATAATTTTTGATTGTTCCATGCTATTATATTACCCGTTTTGGATGTTTATGGGCATTACTTTGCACTTTTATATCATTTTTGGGACTAACCTACTAACCGGAGGCCCAGCCTGAATTGCTGTTTTTTTTGCCTATTTCAGTGTTTCGAAGAAAAGGAATATCAAATGGAGTCCAAACGGAATGAAACCTTCGGGAGCGATCTTTTTGGAACAAACGTGATCCAGAGGACTTCGAGTGGAAGTCAAGCAACAAAGGAGGCAGCCACGAGGGTGCCCGCACGCCTCTACAGTGGGCGCGCTTCACCCTCGTGGGCCCCTCGAGCATCCACCGACCTACTTCTTCCTCCTACATATACTCATGTACCTCAAAACATCGGTTTACCATGAAAAACTATTTCCACTACTGTAACCTTCAGATCCGCGAGATCCCATCTTGGAGCCTCCGCCGACGCTTCATCGGAGGGGGAATCGATCACCGAGGGCCTCTACATCATCTCCAAGGCCCTTCCGATGAGTTGTGAGTAGTTTACCACAGACCTTCGGGTCCATAGTTATTAGCTAGATGCTTCTTCTCTCTTTGAATCTCAATACAAAGCTCTCCTTGATCTTCTTGGGATCTATTCGATGTAACTCTTTTTATGTGTGTTTGTCGAGATCCGATGAATTGTGGGTTTATGATCAAGTTTATCTATGAGAAATATTTGAATCTCCTCTCAATTCTTTTTATGTGTGATTAAGTTATCTTTGCAAGTCTCTTCAATTATCGTTTGGTTTGGCCTACTAGATTGATCTTTCTTGCAATGGGGGAAGTGCTTAGCTTTATGCTCAATCTTATGTGTCCTTTCCCAAAGGATGTTAGGGCAGCAAGGCACATATTGTATTGTTGCCATCGAGGATAAAAATATGGGGTTTATATCATATTGCATGAGTTTATCCTCTACATCATGTCATCTTTCTTAATGCTACTCGTTTTTTATGAACTTAATACTCTAGATGCATGCCGGATAGCGGTCGATGTGTGGAGTAATAGTAGTAGATGCAGCAGGAGTCGGTTCACTTGTCACGGACGTGATGCCTATATACATGATCATGCCTAGATAATCTCATAATTATTCGCTTTCTATCAATTGCTCGACAAAGAATTTGTCCACCCACCGTAATACCTATGCTATCTTGAGAGAAGCCACTAGCTTAAACCTATGGCCCCGGTCTATCTCTTATCATATAAGCTTTCAATCTACTTTTATTTGCATTTTTACTTTTTCCAATCTATATCATAAAGTACCAAAAATATATTTATCTTATCATATCATCTCTATCATATCTCACTTTCGCAAGTGGCCATGAAAGGATTGACAACCCTTTATTTCGTTGGATAAGAACTTTGGAGTGATTCTTCATCACACATTGAGGGATGGTTCCAATTATATTAGCATTGTTGAGAGATTGCACTAGCAAAAGTACGTACCCTAGGCCTTGTCTTCAAGCATTGCAATGCCATCTGTGCTCACTTTTATCGATTACTACGTTGCTGTTTTTATTTATTCAGATTATAAAAATATATTTCTACCATCCATATTACACTTTTATCACCATCTCTTCATTTAACTAGTGCACCTATAAAATTTGCCATTGTATTGGGTGTGTTGGGACACAAGAGATTTCTTGTATTTGGTTGCAGTGGTTGTTTGAGAGAGACCATCTTCATCCTATGCCTCCCATGGATTGATAAACCTTAGGTCATCCACTTGAGGAAAAATTGCTATCGTCCTACAAAATTCTGCGCTTGAGGTTTAACACGAGTCTACAAGAACAAAGTTGCGAGTAGACATTAGTGGCTAGTATTTTTCCATGATAGATGTGTTATTCTCAAGATGAGTGTTTATTCACTTGCCATTGCACGAGAGTGTGGCGGTAATAGGGATGCCCAGTCCCGAAATGAAAAAGAAATTTACTTTATGTTTCCAAATAATAAATTCCTTGGGAAGTGTTGGTATGGAAGGCACCCATGGATACGTCTAGCCATGGAGTATGAAAGAATGGTAGAAAATAGAACAAACTTTATTTTATGTTTAGGAACCGCCTATGATGTATCTAGCATGGAAAGTATTGGAAATTACTCACTAATTTCGTTGATGGGAAAAACATGCCTCTCAAAATATTTTTGTCTCTCAATTTAAGCTTTGACCTCTGGCACCTCTACAAATCGCTACTTCCCTCTACGAAGGGCCTATCTATTTAATTTATTCAATTTTAATTTTTATTTGAGTCTCCATCATCTCTTATAAAGCACCAACAAGGAGCATTATGATCATACTTGTGCATTGATGTAGATTATTTTGCATCCAAATGAAGTCCAAATGCCACGAGACTTTTGGAGATTTTTTACGCCCACAAGACAACTTGGGAGCCAAGGAAGTGCACGAGGGGAAGCCCATGGGGCCCACCACCCACCTGGCGTGACTGATGGGTGGGGAGGCCCACGGATGTCCTTTCCACCTCCTCTCAGCTCTATAAATACCCAAATATTCCGAAACCCTAGGAGAGTCGTGAAACACAATTCCAGCCACCGCAGCTTCTGTAACCATGAGATCCAATCTAGATCCCTATTCGGCACCTTGCCGGAGGGGAACACGATCACGGAGGTGAAGGAAATATTCCCTAGAGCCAATAATAAGTTATTATTTATTTCCTCATATCATGATAAATGTTTATTATTCCTGCTAGAATTGTATTAACCGGAAACATGATACATGTGTGAATACATAGACAAACTTAATGTCACTAGTATGCCTCTACTTGACTAGCTCATTAATCAAAGATGGTTATGTTTCCTAACCATAGACATGAGTTGCCATTTGATTAATGGGATCACATCATTAGGAGAATGATGTGATTGACTTGACCCATTCCGTTAGCTCGCTTAGTATGTTGCTATTGCTTTCTTCATAACTTATACAAGTTCCTCGCAACTATGAGATTATGCAACTCCCATTTACCGGAGGAACACTTTGGTGCTACCAAACGCCACAACGAATCGGGTGATTATAAAGGAGCTCTACAGTGTCTCCAAAGGTACATGTTGGGTTGGCGATTTCGAGACTAGGTTTTGTCACTCCGATTGTCGGAGAGGTATCTCTGGCCCTCTCGGTAATGCACATCACTATAAGCCTTGCAAGCAATGTAATTACGAGTTAGTTACGGAATGATGCATTACGAATCTAATAAAGAGACTTGCCGGTAACTAGATTGAACTAGGTATTGATACCGACAATCGAATCTCGGCAAGTAACATACAGATGACAAAGGAACAATGTATGTTGTTATGCGGTTTGACCGATAAAGATCTTCAGAGAATATGTAGGAGCCAATATGAGCATCTAGGTTCCGCTATTGGTTATTGACCGGAAACGTGTCTCGGCCATGTCTACATAGTTCTCGAACCCGTAGGGTCCGCACGCTTAAGGTTTCGGCGAGCTTATATTATGAGTTTATGAGTTTTGATGTACCTAAGTTTGTTCGAGTCCCGAATGAGATTACAGACATGACGAGGAGTCTCAAATGGTTGAGACATGAAGATTGATATATTGAAGCCTATATTTGGATATCGGAAGTGTTCGCGTGAAATCGGATTTTACTGTGAGTACCGGAGGTTACCGGAACCCCCGGGACTTAATGGGCCTACATGGGCCTTAGTGGAGAAGAGGAGACGAGGCATGGCTGGGCCGCGCCTCCCCTAGTCCGAATAGGACAAGGAGAGGGGACGGCGCCCTTCCTTCCACTCTCCTCCTCCTTCCCCTTCTCAGAAAGGTAGGCACTCTCCTAGGCCGCCGCCTCCCTCGCTCCTTTATATACGGGGAAGGGGCACTCTAGACACAACAATTGATCTCTTGATCTCTTAGCTGCAGCGGTGCCCCTCCACCATAGTCCTCCTCGATAATATTGTAGCGGTGCTTAGGAGAAGCCCCGCGACGGTAGAACATCAAGATCATCACCACGCCGTCAGGCCGACGGAACTCTTCCCGACATCTCGTTGATCGAGTACGGGATCGCCATCGAGCTGAACGTGTGCTAGAACTCGGAGGTGCCGAGTTTCGTGCTTAATCGGTCGGGCCGTGAAGACGCACGACTACATCAACCGCGTTGTTCTAACGCTCCGCTTTCGGTCTCACGAGGGTACGTGGATAACACTCTCCTCTAGTTGCTATGCATCACCAAGATCTTGCATCTGCAGGAATTTTTTGAAATTACTACGCTCCCCAATAGTGGTATCTCGAGCCTAGTTTTATGCGAGATGTTATATGCACGAGTAGAACACAAGTGAGTTGTGGGCGATATAAGTCATACCGCTTACCAAAGATGTCATACTTTGGTTCGGGCGGTATTGTTGGATGAAGTGGTCCGGACCGACATTATGCGTGACGCTTACGCCGAGACCGGTTCTACCGACATGCTTTGCAACACAGTGGCTGGCGGGTGTCTGCTTTCTCCAACTTTAGTTGAACTGAATGTGGCTACGCCCAATTCTTGGAAGGTTAAAACAACACTAACTTGACGAACTATCGCTGTGGTTTTGATGCGAGGTAAGAACGGTTCTTGCTCACCAGTAGCAGCCACGTAAAATTTGCAAGAACAAAGTAGAGGACGCCTAACTTGTTTTTGCAGGCATGTTGTGATGTGATATGGTCAAGACATGATGCTATATTTTATTGTATGAGATGATCATGTTTTGTAACCGAAGTTATCGGCAACTAGCAGGTGCCATATGGTGTCGCTTATTGTATGAAATGAAAACGCTTCATAATTGCTTTTACTTTATCACTAAGCTGTAGTGATAGTCGAGAAGCAATAGATGGCGAACAACAATGATGCTACGATGGAGATCAAGGTGTCGCACCGGTGACGATGGTGATCACGACGGAAGCTCGGAGATGGAGATCAAGCACAAGATGATGATGGCCATATCATATCACTTATATTGATTGCATGTGATGTTTATCCTTTATGCATCTTATCTTGCTTTGATTGACGGTAGCATTTTAAGATGATCTCTCACTAATTATCAAGAAGTGCTCTCCCGAGTATGCACCGCTATGAAAGTTCTTCGTGGCCGAGACACCACGTGATGATCGGTGTGATAGGCTCTACATTCAAATACAACGGTGCAAAACAGTTGCACACGCGAATACTCAAAGTTAAACTTGACGAGCCTAGCATATATACAGATATGGCCTCGAACACGGAGACCGAAGGTCGAACGTGAATCATATAGTAGATATGATCAACATAGTGATGTTCACCATTTGTCGCAGTATTAAGGTAGGGTACCTCAAGATTCAACTTGTGCACGGCAGTTGCAGCTCCCTCGCGCAGGGTTTACCACGTGCTCGCCGGGGCCTTCTTGCTCCATATCAAGCCATTCAAGAACAAAGTATACAAGACAGAAGATCGAGACCCCGGCAAGAGGAGCTTGCCGGGAAGGCCGTCCCAGGCTCAAGGTTACATCACTCACGCAAGGCCCTCGCAAGAGGAACTTGCCAGGAAGACTAGAAGATTGCATCATAGAAGGCACGCCCGGCGCTTATATGCCGGCGAGGGCCCGGGAGCGACAAGTTATAGAGCCCGCAAGCTCCCGGTCCGCAAGACAAGACCCCGCAAGGTACTTGCCGGAGAGTTGCGCCAGGTGCTCCCGCCCAGTTTCATCGGCCCACGCGCCCCGGAGCCTTCTGTGGACGCGCGGGCGGATGGCTGCGCAGCTTGGGGGACACGGTGGCACTTCACGGTGATGGATCCATCGCCGTGGCGACGGAGACGCAAGGGCGGAGCTTTTGGGGTCGACGGCGACGGGCATTAAATGCCCTTGTCCCCATCACAAAGTAGGTAGAAACCATCGCTCAAGCAATCGTAGCTCCACCGCTCCCGCGACTGCTCCAACTACCACCTCTTTACATTTTTACCCTTTCTCCCACGCTGACACCGCCGGTGACCCTTGCACTATAAAAGGAGGCCCATGCACAACGTGGAGGGGTTCAATCTTTGCAACTCCCACGCCGGTAGCCGCATCATGTAGCTCTTCAAGCTCCCGAGCCCAATACAACACAAAGCAGCAGAGGGTTTACGCGCCCATCGCGTCCGGTGGGTAAAGATCGCCTGCTGCTCGCCGACCGCTTCTCTCGGCTCCCTCCGCCTCGCATCAAGACAGCATAAGGGGCCCCGCCCCATAGGTGCTCGTGGCGGCGACGCTTCGACATCTTTGGCGCGCTGTAGGGGCGCCGAGGTTGTGCGGACCTGATCCGGCGTCGCCGGGCGCGTTTTTCATCAACCTTCCAAGTTTCGCTGGCAACTTCATCAACAATCGCGCCATGGCCTCAAGACGAGGGCTTCAAGGTCACAGCACTGCTCAGATCTTTCCCCGCCGCCACCGAGCCAACGGTGGGCGGAGGAGACGCCGGCGGAAGGGTGGGCACCGGCGAGGGCACTCGCGCGCCACCGCATCCGTGGACAGACGGATGACCGCGCCGGTCTCCGTGGATCCACGCCCATCTCAGCCAAGACGACGACCAGCAGCGCCATACCACGGAGGTGGTATCCGCCGCCGAGCAGGACGCACCGGAGGCTCGCGGGATGTTCCGACCACCGCCCGCATACACGTAAAAGCGAAGGCGCCGGCAGACTCGCTCCTTCTAACACCGCGAAGTCCGAGCATACCCCGCCTCGCATCGCCGCTTCCCGCCTCCCTCCACTCGCAGAAGCGCCACAAGAGCGCAATGTTCTCGACTTCTCCAAAGAGCGACAAGGCCAAGACCGGAGGGCTACCATCCAGAGCTCGACGCCGCCAACAACGATTTCTCCACAAAGCAGCCGGCGACTCGCTACCGCGCAAGCCGAGAAGACGGCGTCGGCGGCGATAAGACCGCCGGGTGCAACCACTGCACTCCCGCCGCTGAAGCGAAAGACGCCGCCGAATAACGCCGACGACGGCTCCACGGCATCGCCGGATCCGCTGGCTCGCGGGATCAACGCTAGGTCCTCGACGATCGGGCGACAAGAAGACGCCGGACCACGATCGAGCGCCGCGAGAAACTCGGCGACAATCGCACCAGAGAGCTGAAGACTGCCAACGCTACGCCCGGTGAGCCAGCGACTTGTCAGACGCTGCAGGCTGCCCTGCGCTCACCCGCGAAGGCGGCAAGGCCCAAAGGGCTCCAAAGATGAAGAATTTCTGCCGACGCATCGAGAAATACGACGCAAGACGCACCCTCGAATTCCTTAGTGTCTACACCATTGCGGTGCAGGCTGTCGGGGCGCGACGAGAAGATTCTCGCGAACTATTTCCCGCCAGGCTTAGGCCGAACGCTCGTTCTGGCTTATGCACTTGCCGGAAGGCTCCATTTCTTCTTGGGCAGACCTTTGCCATCAGTTCGCTACGCCTTCACCGGGCGGCCACAAACCCCACGCCAGAGAGCGATTCCACATTTTGGCCTGTATGAAGGAGAATCCTCGCGCAAGTATATCCAATGCTTCACCTGCTGCAAAGACAACATCCTCGATGTCCACCGCCATGGGTTATCAGCGCGTTCCACCAGAACGCGGCGAATCACCGCGATGCGTGAAGAGATGGCGGCGACCAAGATTCGGGATGTCACGAGCTCTATGCTCGTTGATAATGCGACGCGCGAAGAGGGAGGAGGCTCTCGGGAGGATGTCGGCGCAGGAGGAAGCGACATCGACGACGCCGCCCGCAAAGAAGCGCCGCGTAATAATCGAAGAAGAACAAGGAAGAGGTGCTTGCCGCCGAGAAGTCCGCAAGGAGGCTCCCGCCAAGCATGCACAAAGCTAGCGACTCCGCAAGGAGCCTGCCTCAGAAGCGCAGCCGACAAGTGAGGGCGGCCCGCAAGCAATATCGCAAATCCACCGCACTAAGGGCCACGATCTCTAATCGCAAGCAAGCGCGCCGACTATCTCGCCGAGCAGCAAAAAGCTGAGTACGAGAGGCGCGACAAGGAGAAGGCCCAAGGTGGCGGAGGAGAACCGAGCAAGAAGCGGCCGCTCAATGGTCGGGAGGACGCCTAAGAAGGTCAAGCGGCGGCAAGGTGATCGACCTTCCCGAGCCGCGACAAGGATGAAGAAGACGACGACAAAGACATGGAGGATGAGGATGACAGCGAGCAGGAGTTCCAAGGCCACGGAGGTCCTGCAGGCCGACGGTGGCGCCATCAGACACCTCCCACCGCCAGCCTAAAGCAAGGTGCTTGAAGTGAATGCAGCGGAACCGCCCAGAGAGTCGCAAGCAGCTCCTCAAATGGTCCAAAGACGCCCATCATTTTTGATCTTGAGGATCACCCCGACCGCACCACCGCGGTCGGGTGCTTGCCGATGCTGGTCTCGCCCACCATCCGCAACCTCAAGGTCACCAAAATGTTGGTTGACGGCGGGCCGGCTGAACTTGATTTCTCTCGCCGTGATCAAGAAACTCCAAATTCCAGATGGCGAAGCTCAAGAGACCGGTTCTTTCCAAGGAATTAACCCGGACGGAGTAAGCCCAAGGGGAAGATCACTTTGCCGTGACCTTTGGCGGGAGCTCAATTTCAGGATCGAGCGATCACTTTCGACGTCGCCGATATTCCGCTACATACAATGGAATACTCGCCGCCCCGCCTCGCCAAGTTCATGGCAGCTTCCCATTATGCTTATAACGTGTTTCAAGATGCCGGGCCGATAAGCGCCATCACCGCCCACGGCGACAAGAAGGATGCGCTTATCTCGCACCGACAAGATTTACCGGGATGCGGCAGCCGCGCCGATAAGAATACACTTGCCGCCGAAGCTCCCGGGGAAGAAGACGAAGACCAAGTCCGCAGTGCTCGGGGCCCACTCCGCAACCGCACTCTTCGGAGTGCGCCATTGCCGAGGACGCCGCCGCCGAGCTCCACCGCAAGGGTAAAAGGAATGGCCGCCCGCCGCAACCAAGAAGGTGTCCGCCATGAGGACGGCAGACCGTGGTACCTTCACCATCGCTGCCACGCTGACAAAGAATAGGAAAGCGCTTGCCGCTTTTCCTCATGGGCGAATCGTCGATGTGTTTGCATGGCAACCATCCGACATCCCCGTGTTCCTGTGAAGGTGATTGAGCACAAGCTTGCTGTTTGCCCTCGCGCGCGCCCATCAAGCAAAAAGTGAGGAAGCAAGCCGTGGAGCGCCAAGAATTCATCAACAAGAAATCAAGAAACTAGAGGCAGCAGCTTAGTTAGAGGTGTGATCCATCCGACGTGGTTGGCAAACCCATTGCCGCAGGCGCAAGGCCAACGGGAAATGGAGGCTGTGTATAGACTTTACCGATGTGAATAAAGCATGTCCCAAGGATCCATTCCCTTGCCGCCAGATTGACCAGATTGTTGACTCCATCGCGGATGTGAGCTACTCGCTTTCTTGATGCATACCAGCTATCACCAGATCTTTATGGCCAAAGAGGATGAAGAGAAGATCATGCTTATCACTCCATGTGGCACTTATTGCTTCATACGCATGCCATTTGGACCAAGAATGCAGGATCAACATTTGCAAGGGTAGTGTATATCGCTTTTGAGCCACAGATCCACGTAAATGTAGAGGCTACATGGATGATATTGTGGTGAAGAGCAAGAGCAAGGATACGCTGATTCAAGATTTGGAAGAGACATTTGAACTCAAGAAGATACAATTTTAAGTTGAACCCCGAGAAGTGCGCCTTTGGAGTTCCCTCCGCAAGCTTCTCGGTTCTTTTGTCACAGAGGGGATTGAAGCCAACCCCGACAAGATTAAGGCCATTGAGCAGATCGAAGCCCGGGCGAGTCAAGGATGTCGAAAACTTGAGGTTGTGTGGCTGCCTCAAGAGGTTCATTTCAAAGTCTGCAGAGCGCCTCTACCTTTCTTCAAAATCTTGAAGAAGGCAGGCCCTATGAAGTGGACTCCGAAGCGAGACAGGCCACGCAAGATTTGAACGGTACCTATCCTCCACCCCAATACTTGTCGCACCTAGACCGCAGGAGAAGTTGTTGCTATACCTAGCGGCAACCAACCAAGTGGTTAGTGCTGCGCTAGTAGCGGAGAGGAGTCCGACGAGGAGGCTACACCACCGCAAGCCAGTCCATGACAAGGGGGCTGCTCCGACAAGCTCCGCCCCGACAAGGACAACTCACAAGCAGAACAGGATGAGGTGCGGAAGAAGATGGTGCAGCGCCAAAGGTATTTTGTAAGTTCCTTCTCCAGGGGCTAGATCAAGATACTCGTGTGCAAAGTTGCTTTTCGCCTCCTCATGGCCTCGAGAAAGCTGCGCCATTACTTCCGTGCACACGAGATAACAAGGGTCACTCGCTCACCAAAAGGATATTGCACAACCCAAAAGCAACAGCAGGATCGCTGAGTGGGCGCTGAGCTGTCGAGCTTTGACTCAAGTTTGAAAGCACTTCAACCATACAGAGCCGAGCTTTGGCAGAATTAATAGCAGAGTGGACCCCAACGCCGCCTGAAGAAGTCCAAGAAACAAGTACACCCGCATAAGAAGCAACAAGGAATGGGTAATGTACTTTGATGGTGCCTTCGCTGCAGGCTGCGGCGTGCCGGGCGTGGTACTCATCGCTACCAACCGGAGAGCACCTCAAGTATGTTATCCAGATGCACTTCCCAAGGGAGCAAGCAACAAACAACACCGCTGAATATGAAGGTTTGCTCACCGCCTCGTGGATTGCGGCCAACTTGGGATCAAGAAGTTGATTAAAGGGAGATTCTCAGCTGGTGGTCCGCAAGTTAACAAGAGTTACAGAGCCCTTTGATGGAAGCTTATGTCGATGAAGTGAGGAAGCTTGAGGAGCGCTTTGAAGGTTTGCGATGGAGCACGCCCCGAGAGCTCGTAATGAAATCGCAGATGGCCTTTCAAAGTGTGCTTCGATGAAGTTACTCGTGGAACCGGGACCTTCTTGCTCAAGCTGACTCAACCATCCGCCACGCCATCAATTGGGCAGTCCAAGAAGAGAAAGTTGGTCTCCGGCGACTACTTGCCGGGCGGGCCTCCCCGAGGCCGCCGCCAAGGTCCCCAAGATCAACGACTGTAACGCCGAGGAACAGTTTGCTCCTCGCAGATCCTCGAATCAGATGCAGCTTGAAGCAAGTGTTCCCGACGAGCCTCGGCGGCGAAGCTTGCTTGGGACCTTCAGCCCGCAGAGCCAGAGGTTCTTGCAGAGAAGCCGAGGTTCCCGCAGCGCCCTCATGTTTTAGTCCTGCCGCTGAGCCCCAAGCCCGCATGGGCGCAGCAGACGTCTGCTTTTTGCAAACCGAGAACTTCCGACGACCCGTAAGAAATAGAAAAGATAACCAGACAATCAAGTATGTACCAGTTCGTGGATAACGAGCTGTGCATGTAAGAAGGCTCAATGGTGTCGATCAAGTGCATCTCCAGGAAGATGGACGAGGTTATTGGCAGAGATACACGGAGGTATATGCGGCCACCACATTGGCGCAAGGGCGCTTGCCGAAAGCTTTCCGCAAGGGTTCTTTTGGCAAGAAGCCCTCCAAGATGCAATCGCACTAGTAACCAAGTGTGAAGCGCGCGGCCCATGCAAAGCAGATTCATCACCAGCTCAAGCTCTCCAAACAATCCCTTTGTCCTCGCCCTTCTCGGTCCGGGGCTCGATATCCTCGCCCTTCCCCTGTTGTCGGGGCTTTGAGTACTTGTACGTAGTAATCGACAAGTTCACAAAGTGGCCGGTGGAGCCAAGGAGGAAGGTGACAGACAATCAGTCAAGTTCTTCAGTCGATTGTGTGCTATTTCGATCCCTAACAGATCATCACCGACAACGGTACACAATTCACTAGTCGCACCTTCATGCAAGACGCCCAAGACCTTGGCACTAAGGTTCTGCTTCGCTCGCTGCTCACCCGAGGAGCAACGGTCAAGCGGAGAGGGCTAATGCTGAAGTGCTGCGCGGACTCAAGACAAGAACTTTCGACAAAGCTGCAAGAAAGCGGAAGAAATTGATAGAGGAGCTGCCGCGCTCTTTGGTCAATCGAACGACACCAAATCGAGCCACCGATGCATACACCTTTTGCTCTAGTCTATGGAGCGTAGCAGTTCTCCCCACGGAACTCAGATACGGATCTCCTCGAGTGCTCGCTATGATGAGCTCGAGCAAGAGCAATCGCGCAAGACGACGATTGCTTCCTCGAGGAGGGACGCCTCTGTGCTCAGACGAGCTGCTCGATACAAAGAAGCCTTGCGCCGCTACCATAGCCGCAAGGTCAAAGCCAGAGTCTCGAGGAAGGCGACCTTGTTCTTCGCGTGTTCAGTCCGCCAAGAATTCCAACAAGTTGACGCCAAGTGGGAAGGCCCTTATCGGGTGAGACAAGTCACGAGGCCCGCGCCGTCCGCCGAGACCGAAGAAGGCTTACCAGTGAGCAACTCCCCGAACATAGAGCATCTTTGCAAGTTTTACCCATAAGGCGCGGTTGCCGTGATCCGCCCCAAGAACCACCTTTTGTACAAGCTTTGCCGCTGTTGATGTAACCCTTTGTACAAAGCCGGGCGCACCTGCATCAAGAAAGTTTCGTGTTTTGCGCTTAGTTGCCTTTTCCCATGCTTTTCTTTGCTATTTGCATGTGTTATTTGGCATCTTTTGTGCGACACATATCCGTAAGC